>AP028164.1:11737385-12937385 GCA_014132275.2 Samia ricini
GTAACTTGTATTATAAACACCTACTATATTGTAAAGGTACGAAATATGGATATAACAAAAAATATTTACATAAATATCTTAGGTGTATATAGCATATACATATTCAAAGGATTGTTAATAGCAGTGTTCATTAAAAGTATGATTATTAATTACGATTTCGATATTTATTTTCTACGTTGAATAGTAATTTGGGTGATTTATGTGGGAACATATTTTTGCACGATATAATGTGCACATTGTAAATTTTTTTTATCCGACTGCGGCTAAAGAAATGTTAATATAACAATTAATGTTTCAACACTCACAAATTTGCTTTTATATTACAGCAAATATTTTAGATTTGTTCAATAATTTCTTGCGATAAATTTGTATTTTATTAAATGCTCGATATTACAAGCAGATTTGTCAACTAACATTTAACTTGTTTATCTGAAGTTAAACAAAAATTTTAGGCTTATAAGTCAAATAAGTTAATTGCTACAAGCGAAGAAATGTTACGTTAAAATGTTCCTCAAAGTAGAGTTTATTTCTTTGAATTAATATGAACACATAACGGCAAATGATTTGAAATGTTTAGTATTCTTGAATTTACACATTAATAAGATAATGTTTCTATCAAAATATGTTGTCACGGTCAGAAAAACAGTGATCACACCGCTGTTGTTTGAAAGCTTATCATCGCGACCATCCGTGCGCGGACGCAAAAAGCTCCTAAGTAATAATTGGAAAACAGCCTAATACCGGGGACTGTGGGAGTGGCGGTTTAGCTGTAGCGACGGTAAGGGATAAACAGATGCCCGAACAATGAGAGCGAATGTGACAGCGAATGCGAACGCACGCAGGTGGGCGGGGACACCCGAGTGTCGACGAGGGCTCCCGAAAGTAATCGTATAGAATCCGCCCAGTTGGCAAGCGTTCGCGCGTTTAGTACGAAGACTCCTTGTTTAATTCACTCGCATCTATTGTTTACGGTGCTCGTGTGGTCTTAAATCGAGAAGCAACTTAACTGAATTAGCAAATAAAACAACACGATGTATATTCCAAGCATACTTTTCTACATCTATATTATGTATATGAGAGTATGTTACAATACTTTTTAATATTAAATTGTGATGCAATATTTTTTTTACTTTTTATTTTTTAACTGACTGTGTGCCCGCGGCTGTACCCGCTTTTCATATGTTCTTCAATGGGTTTTAACTTTTTTATACGGAGCCCTAATTATTTTCCAAAATTTTTTTGGTACTCAGATAAAGTTAAGTTATTTCTCACAAATTTAAATAATTGCCAATGAAACTGTGCGTTAAATCGAAATTTCATGAGCTTTAATGTTTTTACGCGGTATCCTAATTATTTTCGAAATACAAAAGTACCTTTAGCACTAACCTACTCTACCCTACGCGGAGTCTCCTCCAGCTATCTACCAAAAAAAGTCCCGTCGAAATCGGTCCAGCCGTTCCGGAAATTATCCGATATAAACAAACAGACAGACATAAAATTTTTTTATAAATTGTATTTTTGGTATAGGTATCATATACACATTCATATCTATTTAGTAAAAAAGAAATATGTTGACATTACAATCAGACACTTTAATTTTATTTATTATCAAAGATTCATAAGACTTCTGTAATATATTTATGTTATATTGATTCAGAAAATTGAAACGTATTAAGATAGGTATGTTATATTATCATTCCTTTTATTATCAACTTTTAGTAAAGAAAAATAGACAATTTCAGTACATTTTGTGAAATTGTTGAGTTAGTAAAGTTAAATAAAAAACTAATTCATTTATAAGTTTTAATAAGATATTCGTATTCATTCTATGATAACACCATAATTAGAAAATTTAATACAATCACATAAATAAGTTTGTTCTAAGCTAAAGAGCTTAAGAAAACTAAAGAGTTTTACCTATTATTTTATAGGTTATGTGCGGTTTGTTTATTTTTAGCAGTTTATTATATTCATTTCCTTTCTCATACTATAATCTTGCAGTTATTAGATGTAAAAGTTTATTTTCTTTTTTACAGATAATATTAATATTTAATATAAACTATTTTAAATTATGCCCGTTGTATCGTAAACAAGAACAAATGAACAACAAATAGGTAGTAATAGTAAAAACTTTCGAAACGTGATCGATATTTCGATTAAATCATAACATTTAAACAATCGAGTAAATAGTTGTTCCCGGTATCTCTCTGTAAACGGGGTATTCTGGTGAAACAATCTACTTGTATCATCGACCGGCTAGATATTATCGGCTCGTGCCACTTGTAAACTAATAGTGATGTGCCTCTCGTACATTTAATTATATTCATATCGATAGATTAGAAGCATTTGAAAAGATTCACTAATTTTATGAAAATTTTAACGTTTTTAAATATTATAGTTTATAACCATATTATTTAAAATAAAAGTTATAACTTTAAAATTGTTACAGTTATTTTTTAACTTATCATAACTTATTAACGTAACTTAAATTATTTGTGTATCTGGTACAATTAATTACGTAATTCTAAAATAAACACGACTTCAACTTGAATGTTGATTTTAAATTTAAGTAAGATTATGTATCACCGTTTCTCGTTCATGATAACCTGTTTGAATTATGCATATTCATAAGATTTATTACGTTTTTAATTAAACACGATAAATAAGTGTTTCGATTTGTGATTATTTCTTAGCGTATATTCAGTTCAGTACCTCTTCTGTCTACCAATTTGTATTTGTTTAGTATAGTTTTAGTGTTAATCTTAAAAAATATTTTTACCATCTGCTAGGTATCCTATCACGGGCAGCGCCTTTTTATTTCTCCAGGTGGTTGTATTATACAAATTTATGATTATATACTTCTTAAATATTTGAGGCTCAGTAGGTATTAATGTAATAAATAGCTATGACATGTTTCGATATAATGAATAATCGACAAATGCCCATCCCTATTAGCTGCACGAGTAGCGGTCGCGTGCCAAGCAGCGGCGCGCCCTCTCGCTGTGAACTGAAGAAAGTGCGGCTGCCTAGCTCACGGACACTCTGATATTACGCTGACTAGACGGACGATTATTATCAATGCTTTAACGTTTAATGATAGTTCTTATTAGAGGAAATGTTTAAATATTTTTTAACTATAGTTTCTTAAACCCGCCAGTACTTGTTGTTTGTAATACATAATAACAATAGTTACTTTCCATCCGGACCTCCGGAACGTGTAGCGTGAAATTAGTAGAAATATTAAGTTATTATAACTTATTTTTCTTTAAAGTGATTATTCGGATTGAAGTGATTGCAAGACACGGACGATTAGTCTGTGACTTAGCTCCCTACATATAAATAATAACATATAATTTTAACATATAATGGTTAGGATTTATTTCCATGCAAGTAGTATTCTTTTCATTTTTTGCCCTTATTTGTTTTATTTATTAGATTAAGACGAATTTTTATTATTAACAATAATACAAAATTAAAAATTAACAATAACATACAGGAGTTGTTTCCCACAAGTTCGTCTGATTCTAATTCAAACATGGTATAATAGAAATCATGCGAAAATAGGACCTAACAGTAAAGTCTAAAGCGGAAGCTAAAAACTAATACTAAACTCATAAGTACTCGTCTCAATAATCTTAAGAATAGAACAAAGGACATTCAATAGTACTAACGACTTGCCCTGTCTTTCGTTATTAATAGTGTAACTTTTTACAGATAAAATATTTTTTAAAATCGATTGATTAATGAGTTTAAGCGAACAAATAAAATAAAAAATAGTTCTTTATATATACAATAAACTAAATAAACGTAAAGCCAGTTCTCGTGGCAACATTATAAGGTCGATGGTAGGTACATGTAATAACTTGGGAGGAACACCTAGTTAATTGATTATATGGATACTGCGTGGAGATTTCGAAACTTTATAGTTGTAACAAGTCCAACGCTGCTCTTGTAAACACGTTCCGGGTCCATATGGTACGCGTGTCGGTGATCGGTTGCGAACGCCGCGATCCGATATTCGCATTAGCGGCTCTCTATAAATTACCATGAGAGTGCCGGTGCCCTTCCGGGAAGCTCGCACTGGCCCAGTACTAAACAACCCATGTAGTAATTCTCAATATAGATCTATTGGTGTATTCAGCTATGTATATACATGTCAAAGTTAATCAGCACGGCTTAATTTGATTAAAATGATACAGTCTGTATTTTTTTTTTTTTTTTTTTGTTAATACCCCCTGACGTTATCAGGGACTTTTTTACTACTAGTCTAGAAATAAAACAAACTTCCCCCATTCCCTTTTTTTTTAACTTTAGATTGGGCTTTTTCTTTTGCCAATTACTTATATTTTATTTGGTCTTTTCATATTTTCTTGTTTGGGCTTGTTCTTTTGCCAATACTATTGATTTTGGTTGTGCTCTTTTGTCTTTCTTATTCTTTTCTTTAGTCATTAATTGTTCCTTACGTCTACATATACATATTACATTCTGTCATTTACTGTATGACACTTATCACTTAGATTAAACATAAAAATTAAACATAAAAATTAAACATAAAAACATTACCAAAACAGAAACGGATTTTATATTCGGTCAGTACCGAAATCGGTTATGGTGCAAACCTCAGTACTTTTCACGGTCTATGGCTAAACTATACCTACGATCCCGAAACCACGTTCCCTAGGGCCACCAGCTTAAGACCACCGTTACTTGTTGCGTATCCCAGCACCCCTTGCTATACGATCCATGTATTGCAAGAGGGCTGGGCGGTGGTCTTCGTCCAGCAGCATATCCGCCAGAACGTCCGCTCTCACCCTGGCCCCAGTTCTACACTCGAGATCGTACCTGGACGAGCCGAACCTAGGACAGTCCTCTAAAAGATGTAGGACTGTCTCGGCGGTATCCGGATCACAGGCGCACGCGGGACTATCTTTGATTTTGAAACGATGCAGGTACGCTGCGAAGCCTCCGTGACCCGTTAAGATCTGCACGTGGGTCGGTGACAAACGGGTCTTCTTCAACACCCTATGGGCCACCTCTACCTCTGGGAAGAAGACCCGCGTCACCGCCCCCGTGTCGGAGGCCTCGTAGCGCACCTGCCATTGCCTAACCGTGTCCCGCCTTATCGCCTGTTTCGCGTAGGATCGCGGATACCGATCGTAGTCTGCCGCGGTCTTTTTGTGTGCGGCCCTTTTTGCCAGTTCGTCGGCTCGCTCATTTCCTGAGGTGCCGACGTGTGCTCTCACCCAGTGTAGGCGAACCGAGCGTCCCTCTGCACGCATTTCCCGGAGCATCTGCTGCGCTCCCAGGGCCAGGCGGTGTGGGGGTGCCGGGTTGGCCAGCATCTCCAGCGACGATTTTGAGTCGCTAAAGATGCCGACCTCCCGGTCCCGTGATTTTTCAACCGCCTGAACCGCTCTATAGAGCGCATACAGTTCAGCCTGGAATACCGTGCAGAAGGGCTCTAGGCGAAACGTGGAGTACCTGAACTCTTTGCCCCCCTTCCACCAAGTAAAAGCGGCTCCCACTCCACCGGCGATCTTGGAACCGTCGGTGAAGATCTGGGAGCCGCCCTGTTCCAGGGGGGCTTCTAGGCTCTCGTACGCTTCGCCCTCGCATAGCGCTGGGTGAGGATACTGGCAAAATGAAACGGGCCGCTTCAACTCACGGTCGACCACGATCTCGTCCAGTTGCTCGCCACGTTTTATACGGTACAGCCTCTCCACCTCCCATGCCCGGAGGTCCAGCGGGAGCAAGTCTGCCAGCACGATTGCCGCCGTCAGAGAGACCGTGCGGTACGCCCTGCAAATTTTCTGCGCAAAGCCCCTCTGCAGCGAGTCCAACCTCTTTCGAAGCGATAGCTTCGCTGCAGATGGGCCCCAGACATTTGCGGCGTACAACACGATCGGCTCGATGACGGCTACGTATATCGTTCTGATGATGTCCGAGTTCAAGCCCCAGCTCACTCTTGCAGCACACGCCAGTTGTTTGTAGATGTCCGCAGCCTTTTTACAGGCTGCGGTGACGTGTGCTTCAAAAGTGAGCTTGCTATCGAGGGTCAGACCAAGCAGGCGGATCTCACTCTCAAGCGAAATCTGGACTCCGCCCATGATAAGGACTGGTGTGTCAAACTTAAGCTTCCTCGTCAGCACCATCGCCTTAGTTTTGCGCGGTGCGAAAGAAAGCTTAAATTTGACACCCCAGTCCATCACAGTCTGCAGAGTCCGATTCGCGAGCTCCTGCATTGGTCCGACCTCCTTCCCGGAAAACACCAGAACGACATCGTCGGCAAAAGCCTGACAGTACACTCCCGCGGAATCGAGCTCCACCAAAAGGGAGTCTAGGATAACGTTCCAAAAGGACGGTCCAGCTATAGAACCCTGGACACATCCCTTGGAACTTTCCCGAGTCACCTTTATACCGGCGTAATTGAGCTCTACTCTCCGGTCCTCTAGGTATGAAGAGACTATACCGTACAAATTCCTCGGGCACTCCTTGGCTATGAGTTGGGACTTCAAGCCCGGCCACCAAGCGTTATCAAAGGCTCCCTCTATGTCTAGCGATACCAGGGTAACGACCTCCTTGGCCACCACACGGGTCCTGATATGATTCACCAGATCATAGAGCGAGTCCTCTGTCCCACGCTGGGGCATAAACCCATATTGACGCACGCTGAGTTTTGGCAGCAGATGCCAGCGTAAACGTCGGACGAAGAGCTTTTCCAGGAGCTTCCCCAACACATAAACATATACAGTCTGTATTAGTTTATATGCAGTCTTAATTGTTGTACTTATATTTCTAGTAAGTATATTTATGCATTGGATAATACCACATAGGTTTAGGAACGATTATTTGAAGAAGTTGAATCACGTATAAGAGGCTAAAGAAATTAAATACAATTTTGGAGAGCACCATCTCCTGTAGATGCTAACTCATTTGTTTTCATATTTTAAAGTACCTATATACAATAGTTTGGATATTGTGTTAACGAAAATTATCTATAGATAATATAATCGTCTCCCTGCTCTTATCCCATTTTATTTGGGGTCGGCGCAACATGTATTCCTCTTCATTCTTCCGTCTTCTTCAGTCTTCTATTCATCTCTATTTGAGCTCATACTTACATTCCCTCTATTTCTAAACATATCATCTTTCAGACAGTCCGTCCACCTTTTTTTGGTCTTCCTATTCCCCTATACCCGTCCACACTCATATCCAATACTTTTCTTGCAACATCCTCTTCCTCCCTGCGGATTATACCAATACAGACGCCTGAGCCTTTCTCATTTTTTTTTAATTACTCGTATGTACATTTTTTCCGCTAATAAAAACAAAAGAGTTTCTTTATAATTTATTTTTTTAAGTTAGGTATAAATTGAATGTTATTTGCACTTTTTCACTCACACTTAAAGAACATATGAAACGCGGGCGGAACCGCAGGCACCAGCTAGTATGTAAATACAATTGAAATATGTGTTTTTAATATTAAAATAAGAGCTTAATATTAAACTAAATACATAAATGAATGCTTTGGTATTTAGTGAAATTATACCAAAAAATCAATTAAATTTGTTTTTATTTGTTCCGGTTAAACTATGAAACGATTTAACCAATCCTGGTGGAACATTCTCTGGCACTTAGCTGAAGTTAAGGCTGTGTAACTTAGGCTAATTTCATTTCAGAAATATAATTAGTATTCCATGCAAAAACATAAGACTCAGGAAATTTTGTACACAATCTTTTCAATGGTCAGTCATGGCCAAGGGTTGGAATTTGTGAGAAATATTTAAGAATAATGTGTTCAAATCTATGACTTAAAAGAAGAATGGTGTTAATCGGTTAATTGCCAACTAACAGACATAGACACTTAATATATAATAATTTCATAACGATAAAATATTTTTACAACGAAAGCCTGAGACATTTTTTTTTCTTCTTAGTTTTATTTTTTTCCCCATAAGAACACCATACCTTCTTCTAATATTGAGGATATTGTTATCTTTCCTATTGAAAATATTTAGTAATTACGTTAGTTTAAGTAGATACCTGCTATGTGGAATGATGATTTATTTCTCATTAAACAATCTAGCCGGCAGCGGTCGGTATGGCGCACAGGTCGGTCGGTTTAGTTATTAGCAGTACGGGACCACTTTCAAGCTATAACTAGTTCGGTAGCAGAATTCATGTACCGTATACGGAGGGTTCCTCTACACAAGTGCACCGAGACACAAGGGTGACCATGATTCCGGTTACTTTTATCAACTATATTTAAACTTATATATCCATTCATCCATCTATTTAACCATAAGACGTCTACTGTTGGGCATAGGTCTTCCCCAATAAGGGGGGATTGTCATAATAGCCAAGCTTGATAGCGCCGTTGGTGATCGTAGTAAGTTGTTTTTGGTACTCAGAGGATGCTGCTGCCCATTCCCTGGTTTATATCCCTCAGTCACTTTTTACGACAACCACGAAAAGATATGGGGTGGCACTATTCTAAGCCGGCACTACATGCCATAAACTTATTTATAACTAGTGGTAAGTGTTCCATTCCGTTCAACCGAAAGACGTCCACTGCTGGAGACAGATCTACTCCAAAAATCTCCAAAAATCAACGACTGGTTTTGTTCCAATCTTACCCAGTGGATACCCGGTACCTTTACCAAGTCATTGATAAACCTTCTGGGGAGGGAGGGGGTTCACACACAGGATGCGTCTACCGGTACACGGTAGCCATTCGAGAACCCGCCTGCTCCATCCCATTCAATATACATATAAAATAAACTTGGAGTAAATATCGAGGTAAGCATCAATGGAGATGGGGGTTTATGCTTTCCTTATTTAATGGTGTTTATGTAAGCTATGTTTATTTATTTACTTTCACGTTTTTCTTTCAAAATGGGGGTGAGGGTAAGAATTTAGCTTACTATTTCTGACAAGAAGGGAGGGGTCAAATGTTTCAAAATTTTGCTTACGTGAGTTTCTGAGAGAGTGACGACTCTCTTCGGTCTAGTTCTGTCTATTTCTGGTTTGAAGCTTAAGTAACTATGGCGATTGTTTAAATTAATAAGTAGTGAATGAGGGGTCGTAAGTATTACACGAAAGCAAACATTTTTCCAATTTTCTGAAAACATTATGGTTTAGTTGGGCCCACCCAGTTTTTACGAAATTCACATGCAGGACAAATATAGGTTCGGGCCAATATGGTATCCTTGTGCTAGCTACCTTTTATAGCTGAGTGCCCAAGTACTCACCCCAAACGATGTGAAGTTAAGGCAATATAGAGTAACAGTGTTTAGATACAAAAAAATCATACGATCCACCAATTAACCTTACCGTGGAGTTTATATGCCTGAGTGTACACCTGTGTGCTATAAGTATGACATGAAAACAAAATAATTAGAAAAAAATCACACATTTACAATGAAATACGATTTATTTACATATTTACTTCATTTTTCTACTGCTAAAGTTTAAGTAGAAAATATTATAACTAGGTTGTTTAAATTACACACAATACATTTTGTACTGTATTAATATTGTATAACATGAATCGAATGATTTTATTAAAAAATACTCGTCTAAGGAATCATAGCCGATTACAAAAGTTTCTACGAATGCTTTAAAATATAGTTTACACGCAAATGAACCAAAATAAAAATCTATTATAATTAGATATAAATAAAACGTAAATAAGTTAATGCAAAATTTAAAACTAATGATTATTCGTTAATTTGTAACTATGTTGGTCACCCTGTCACCGTCGCGGACTGTCGTTGGTGGCGCGTGATAACTTGTGTGTTTGTTTGTTTGTATGTCCGTAAACGTACATACTCGTATATCTAATGAATATGCATTAGCCGCTCAGGAGTCTTGTCTGGACGCGCACATTAGTGCCGGTTATCACGTTATTGTTTTATGTATGATTTATAGTACACGGGTAAAGGAACTACATTGTTGGTTAAGTAGAATACAAGATGTGCCCGTGGCTCTGCCCGTAAACAAAATTAAAGTTTTATTTGCTTATGTAAATTACGACTTAATTTACTACTGTAATTGTAACTTTTTTCATATATTACTCAAAGTTACCGAAAATGTGCGAAAACCTGGCTATAGAAATGTATGGTTTTAAAGAAGAATCGTGTAAATTGGTTCAATAGTTTTTGGTCACTTAATAAAAGTTAAGTGTAGCTTTTTCTAATATGCAACAGCAATTCGTTATTTCTATTTTATTGTTTATAATTGATAGTTGACAATTTTTATAACATGCTACGCTAGGCCTAGTATACAAACTGTCTTGTATGTCCAACTCTCAGAAATCAGTCCGCTTTGAAAGAATTTTTAATTGTAAAGGAAGCTAGGCGATAACTAGACATTACTTTATTATATTTAAGTAACCATTCTTCCGGTGCAAATATAACGCAAATTTAAAAAAAAAAAATTGTTCATCAAATAATCACAGAAGTAAATAGCTATTAAAATACATTACTTAAAGAAAGCACCTACATTAAAGAAAATATTTACTTTTAAATTCCATTCGGATTTTTACGGACACTAGTAATTTGTTTTATCTTAAATCAAACATTAAAATATCTATACTTACGCATAACTAATGTGCATCGTTTTTACTCCCAGAATGGGTGGGGAGATATTACAAATCACCTTTTACGGGTTAAACAGACGATAAATCTAGCCGGTACTCCCACTGCGCGCGCGCAAGCCGATCCTGATACTATCGCGACCGACACTGGCTGCTTTGTGGTGTCTCCTCACCACTAAATGAACCGTAGCCGTTGGCCACTTGAGATTTGTGAACGTTGATAATAATTACCTAAACCAATTTTAAAAGTTCAATTCTAAAATTGAAATTTATTTTATTAATTATATTTTTAAATTGTATACGTGGTTTATAAGCATATTGATATTGAGTTTCCGTTATATTTTTCAAATATAGAACACGTAAACTGAAAGTCTTCTTCTTTTTAATTAATGATAATCTGTGAACTATACAATTCTGCCAGTGTCATTTGGATAACGATATTATTTCAATCTTCCATCAACGTCAAAATGATAGCCTATCTTGCCAGAACTTTCCATGTAGTTTTAATGGCATCTTAGAATAAACGTTTTGCGTTATTATTTACAATACAGAACTCTTCACTATGATAACCAAACTATATCATGTAAAAACACTACCAAAATTACATAATATAATTATAATCAAATACACAAATAATTAAAACCAATAACTGATATTGTACTATATACTGAGTTCCCGCCAAATCGCCCAAAATTTAGTATTGAATAAAATTTCAACATGATTTCAGTAGTTAGTTTTATACACAGATTAATATAACACAAGACGTTATCTCAAAGCATCGTAGAAAACAATTTTCACCGGAAGATTTCTAAATAAAAGTCACCGACCGGTGGAAGTAAATAATGACATCTAATACATGTTGGGAGCAAAACAATCATGTGTATACACGTTTCCTTTTAAAGAGGCCGATCGACATCCGGTCAGTAAACGGATCAGAGTGGGCCAGCGAGTCTCGATCGGACCGAGTCGATCTCTTTAATTATATTGTTACACCGACCGCCGACCGGGAGGTCGTGAGGTTATATACCAAATAGATTATCTGTAGATGAGACTCGGCTGCCGCTTTGTGAATAGTCCCCTTTCATATCTACTGCTTTATCGATATATTTTCGGGTCCCGACCAGTAGGGTTGCCAGATCAAAAATAAAACTTTATATAAATTATTGCTTGGATCTCAATCTGCAAGTTGCATAAATCACTCTTTATAATAAATAATTTTCATGACGTTTTGCGTGATTTAGTTTGGTTACTGTGCACAAGTGAAGTGTATTGAAAATAATAATGCGAAAAGTTTATTCTGAGGTGCCACGAAAACTCCATAGAAACCTATGACAAAATCGGTTACTGATTTGCTAGATATTAGACACGTTGATACAAATTGAAAATATATCGTTATCCACATGGCACTGGCAGAACTGTGTAGCTCACAGATTGCCATTAACAAAGAAGAAAAATAACTCTATTTATATCCTTTCGACATCAAAAATCAATTTCAGAAATATCGTTCTAAGATTGTTAAAATGCGATCAAATATTAATAAATAACACAGTTCTTTTGAAGTTATATTTATTAAGGAACCTATTATAAATATTTTTCCTTCATGTTATTTTTTTGTATAGGTACATTTTGTTTACTGTAATATAATTGAAGTACATCTTACTATGTATGACATTGTAGACTAGATTCGCTTTTTCGGGTCAAGCGGCAACCCTGACGAACGCCCGCGGGTCATTATCATTAGAACGGGGATCGCATAAGACTCTTTGATTACTTTTTGTAATTTGGAGCA
This sequence comes from Samia ricini, assembly GCA_014132275.2. Classification (NCBI taxonomy): domain Eukaryota; kingdom Metazoa; phylum Arthropoda; class Insecta; order Lepidoptera; family Saturniidae; genus Samia; species Samia ricini. The sequence continues at coordinate 11,749,772 of AP028164.1, forward strand.
TTGAATGTTTGAGTTATTTGGGGAATTTGTATTGTAGTGTCGGCGCGGGTTTTAGGTCAGCGAACGTTGCTTTTTTAATTTTGCATCCGAGCGATATAACTTCGTGAATATTCGCTTGATTGAGATTAAGCTATGGTCTATTTGTGATCGGTATTCTTTTGTCCGAGTGACATTTGATAGTCCTAGAATAAATAAAATTTTAGCTAGTTATTTATATAACTTTATTATGAAGGAATATTTGTTAGGATATTTCTTTTTTATACTGTATAGACTCAGTGCTTTGACCATAATCTCGCGTGATGTTAAGTAACGATGTGGTCAAGGATAGGAAACACACTAAGCCTAGAGGTACTGATTCTCAAGCGATACTGCCGGAACACATCTATTGGTATTTGGTGATAGTTTTTTAAACATGAAGGTGGTTGCTCGCGATGATTTCCTTCACCGAAATTTAAATGATAATTGAAAGGCGCAAATCACATATAAAACATTCCGATCCAACCATCGAGTTTGAGAAGAACAAAGACATTATGTTATTATTGTAATCATATAAGCTAAATAAAAGATATACCTCACAGCGGGTTAAGCTTATATTTAAAAAGTTAATGTAAATTAACAAGAATTTGTACAAATAAAAAAAAATATTATTAAAATATTTTTTAATCATCTGAGTACTAATATATAATTTATGAGTAGAATTTATTTAGTCAATTTTTAAATAAATCGTATAGTGTTTAAAACAGCTATTAATATTCGATAGTATTATCGAATATCGGATAAGTCTATACTAATAAATAAAATTGAAGTGTCTTTTTGTACTATCATTTTTTTTTATGAAATAGATATGAATGTATATATACGATACCAATAGCAAAAATACAACTTTGAAAATTTTAGTCTATCTGTTTGTTCCGGGTAATCTCTAGAACGCCTGGATGGATTTTTACGGGACTTTTTTTGGTAGATAGCTGAAGATACTCCGGATAACTTACGAGTACTTTTAATTTTCGTAAATAATTAGGGTTCCGTAGAAAAAAATTTAAAACATATGAAACGCGAGCGCAGCCGCGTGCACACAGCTAGTAGTTATATAAATTCATGGAATAAATTTCATATTTTGAATGTTGAACATGTCACCTTCGTAGTAAAAAAGAAGGCAAATTTGTATGCAAAATAGTTAACATATGTAAATGTATTTTATAACATAAATTACTGATAAAATAAATATAACTTTTGTCTACAGAATTAAAAAACAAACGTGAAAAGAAGAAACGAAATGTTTTATTGTGATACAACAAAAAGTAGAATAACCTTATTAAATTTAAATATATTTCAATATTATTACACACTGAATGAGATCACTATGAATTTTAATTTCTTAATAAAGACAATCTGTAAGTCATAACATGATAACTGTTTCTTAATTTATTTATAAAAAATTGAAAACTCAATATTAATATTGCTTCTATTTCTTGTCATAAGTCAATTAATTTTAAGGCATCATCCTAAAATTGCATATAGTATTTTGTAGTACATTTTTATTTATTTAAAAAAATAACATTTTCAATTAAATTATTTCAAAAACATTGTCATTTGGTATTCTTTTTGATATTATTACGTCGGTGTTAAACTTATCCAGGGAGAAACGAAGATAAAGGGAAAATAAAATAAACAATTGTTTTTTACTGACAAAAAGTTAGGTTACCTTTTAAGGGAAGAATACAGTAAAAATACTAGACCTGTAGATTCATTTTTCATATAAATTTTTCTGCGTGTTTAGACTATATTTTTAATCTGCCCACGCCCTCTGCGCTATTTCAATACCCCCTAATAACTTCTCTGGGCCTTCTACTGCCCCCCGAAAGTCCCAAATGCCCGCAAAGGGACGTTATCGCCCACGTTGAGAACCTAGGCTCTAAAGTATCATCGTTAAAATCTAAATCATAAGTAGGTTCAACAATCTTTACGTGACTGACGGTTTATTAAAGTAGTATGTAGCCTCTTTAGTACAGAGATATAATCTTTATAATATATTGTTTGCGCATAGATAACATAAATAACTGCGGTTTGGACGCACGCTTTATTTGCACCTGTTGTTACGTACACCATTACGCATGCAAGGTAAAATGCGAGACGAATATCCCCCTAATTTTGAGGTAAATGACTAAATAGTTTGTCATGACGTAATATTAAAATTATAGTAACAACAACGAGGTTGTTTCATGTGCTACTAATAAATTATTTGTTAATATTTATTTAATAGGTACTTATTTTATTAATCAACGTGTATATGAAACGCTAAAAATCGTTGAAAATGACTAAAATGCTAGTTCGAAACGTGAGGAACCATTCCATATCTCTCGAATAGTCGGGAAATTTTCAAAATTCCCGCCCGTTGAAACATACGTAATTTCAATATGTAGCTGTTAATTACAAAGCTCAAAGAAATACCTTTAAGCTTTGTATTCGTAATATTTTTTAAGTGATTTAATTTCGTTTGCAAATGTATTTAATTTTCTTGTCAATGATGTGATTGTTCAGATAATTTACGTGATAAGAGTACAGAGGAACAAACTAAACAAATTATAGAATTAAACTAATGAAGAAATCATGTTGAATCTTACGCCATGATACCTATAATTCGTTAATAGGCATAACATAGTATTTCAATGGATTGATTTATATAATATGCTCGCGGCTAGAGAGATACGACGACCTCGCATATTTCTCACTTTGACATTTAGCCCGAGCGACCTTTCGGCTATATTCGGCTTCGGGTTCGAATAGGTACTCCTACGGACCGCGATCTTGTTATTCAAAGTATGTATAGAGTTTGCCCAGCCCACGGGTTTCGCCCACATGTACCAGACGAACTAGATCTCCCGTTTATTTATTCACAGTTTTATTGTTGCGACTTTTTTTTTTTTTTGTTGTTATTGTATGCGTACTTATTGTACACGTGATAGTAATCGGTGTATTTATTGCTTTTAGATTTTGTTTTGTAAATGGGGGTTTATATCTCCCTATAGCGGTTCTATTAGGTCACTTGTGTCTGCTGTCAAAACATTATAAAATATAAGATTGTGTGGCCGATGGAACTGTTCTAACCAGATTATTATAAGTAGGTAGTTATATGTGTTTTGCTGATTTGATTACTGTTATATCATTTCTGTCATTAGGAAATGTTTTATTTATCATTAATTTGATTGAAGAATTTATAAAATGTAATGTAAAATGTACGAAGTTTCTAGATTTGTTAACAAATGCATGAGTCTACTTTGGTCGCAACGGTTTTTTAGTCTAATAAAATTTTGCAATTGTTTGCTTTCTGTGTGATATAGATAGGTATATCTACATCTATACATAGTGTGAAACAAAAATTCCGATCGATTCCACCTTCCTATCTGTCTGTTTGTTAGCTAACTCGTAAATTATTCAACGTATTTTGGTGCGGCATTCACCCTCTGTAATGGTTTCAACACACAGAAGGCGGGTGATGCCACCGCGATTTTACTATACAAGAGGTCTCGCTCGGCTTGCGACATCTTCTATAGAAACATCGCACCGGCGTCCTGAACCGCCCGCTGTGTATTGAAACCATTCGATATTTTTTCAATGTGGGTATAATAATATATCATGATTTAATGTATGGATAGAAAATAATTATTTTAAATGTTTACGTAAGGCTACATTTTAAGAGATACATCGAGATTATATACTAGAGAATTTTAGTTCTTTAAAAGTTTTTTTATATGGTACACCTCTATCTCATTCAACTGACATATCAATGAAAACGAAGTCGCGGGTGTAGGCTAGTATTAAATAAATGTTTGTCTATAAATTGGATTGTACTACAAACTACGTATTAGTCTATAGCAGCTAAACAAAACACAAGTTATATAGTAGTGAAGTAGTAATCTATACAATGTACGACGGTAAAAGATCGAATTAAAAGATAAATGATCGATCGGTGAACGTTTCGCTGTTCGTCGTAATATCGGATATAGAAAAAGATGAAAAACTGAGTTAAAGCAGTGGAAATAAAGTCGTAAATCAATTGTACTATTAGTCTTTCTGTACGCGATAAAGGTTACATATATTTAGATTTACTTATATAAGCTGATACTCGCGACTTTGCTTATTTACATTTTTTTTTTACAGTGATGAGATTTGAAAAGCGTATCGATGTGCAGCTAAAATTTATTTTTTAATGAGTCTTAAAACTATATTCGAATCGGTTATTTGATTTTTTATTTTCGCTTTGTACAGTAATTGTTTTCTTACCCATTTCTAGTCACGATAACGTAAGCTTCGCCATAAATTTGAAGAACAAAAAAAACTATGGAGTTATGGCGACTGCCGACGGAAGTGAGAACTCGAAACTTTAGAAAAAGTTTATGTTTGAACTATATAATATGAGTAATTAATTTTTCATAATTTATTAATAAAGTTTACAAAGTGCCAGCACTTATTCGCCATTTTATACTTGACGTATTGTTGCATGTTGACGGCTGACGTCATAGCATTGGTAACGCGAATCTATAATTTTCCCCTACCGAGAATAGCTTATCGCAGCCAAAGAAGATTTCTCTTCAAAAATTAACGAAAAGTTATTTGACCAATTTTTTTGGCAGATAACTGAAGTTACTCTGCGTAACTTATGGTACTTTAATTTTCCAAAAAAAAAGTATTAGGGCTCCGCGTAAAAAACTAAAACTCATAAAATTCTGAATAAAATCCGATTCAATGCACAGTTTTACTGACAAGTTTTACTGAAGTTAATTTTTGAGAAATATATTTACTTTATAACTTTTAGCGAAATAATTAGAGTAAAAAAAATAAAAACTATATTAAATGCTATAAACTGTTAAAAAAAATAAAACTGTTAAAACAATATTAACTTTATTACGCAACGAAGAATATGTGTAAAGCGGGCGCAGCCGCGGGCACGCAGCTAGTGAAAAAGACGCAAAGTATAGACCATTCGCATTCCTATTAGAATGACTCCGAAGACGCGCGCGCCATTACGCCCGCGGCTATATTCGCAAAACAGATTTCGAATTACGTTCAATAAACATCGTTTTCATAGTGTTGGCCAGTGTAACGGGTCCGGGCGAACATTTTACGAGTTCACCTATTTGTTTATGAGCCGTTTCGACCTCAGCCACGCTGCGCAGCGCGCGCGCACCTCTCTATTATTAATTGTTTAATTATCGAATTACATTTTACAACCACTTTACAATATAATGCATATGATTGCGATCTTGTTATGTTTATCTAATTTTGATTTTATTTAACTTAACTATTATTTTATTCAAATTTGACCATAACTGGCAAACTCATCAAAAGTAGGTATTTTTTTAAAGTTATTTTGCAGTGAAAACTTCTTTAGCATCGTTGCGATTTGAAATTTGATAAAACGAAAGAGCGACAGTACGTTTCTGATGGAGGTCGGATTTGTTCGTCAAATTTTTGAAAGCGTGGTTATCCCGGTGGACTAATCCGCGTGTCTCATAGACGGTACGACAGAAAGGTCGGAGATTCTAATCCAGGGTGGGGGTGGTAACACATTTTTTGGTATTATTTATTGAAGTAATAACTTCGTTAGCGGCGTTTAGTTGTAAGGTAAGGTAAGAGAAGTGTAAGGGAAAAAATTATAGATTCGCATTACTAATGCTATGATGTCGGCCGTCAACTTGCTACAGTAGGTCAAGTATAAGATGGTGTTTAATTGCTGGCGATCAGAGATAAATAATAAAATGTGTATTTATGAAATGTATATAATTATTGCTTGGAGCGCCAGTGGGTATAAAGTTAGACAAATGTTAAATTTTAGGTTATGTTAATAGTTTCATTTGACAAATTATGAAATTTAAACATTAAATTAATTAATATCAATTTTCCAAAGTTTCAAGTTGCCTGTCTGGTTTTCATGTTATAAAAAAATATAACTCTTTTTTCAAACATACCAACTTTGTTGAATTGAATGGTTTTGATAGTTTCACACAGGTTTTATGGCGACCGCTTTAGCCGTAAAATGGTATGCTACAATTGTACATCAATAGTATGAAGATCAGTTTAAACTGTAAATACAGTTTACACGGAATTCATCTCATGAAAAATCCTATCCTACGCCTTAAATCCGTTAACCAGTTACAACTCATTCGTTTAAAATCCGATATCCGATGACAAACAATATTTCCAAGGTAAAGAACTAAGCGTCTTATTTATGATGTTAAATGCTGATTAAATCGAAATAACTTTACGAAGTTTAATATAAGCATTTAAAAGCAGACGACAGTTATTATGAAAAGCGCGAAATCCTAGTAAACAGTTACTTATTGCTCTATACATTATTGTGTTATATTCGACTGCGGTCAGTTGTTAGTTAACACCAATTTGTTTACTTTCTATACGGATCTACCGGGCACTGGATCACGTTAACTGGACCTTTTAGTTTATACTGCAAGATTAAAATTGATCGTGATTCGACTTCGGAGTTAGCTTTCCAACTTTGTAACTGACTGGTACTATTTTAACGTTAACTGTATCTAAAACCTTGTGCTTTTGTTTTTTGTGTATGTATTTCAGTTATCAAAACTACGAAAATCAATATTGAGAATTAATAATTTCCCTTGTAGTTAGTTGAGTCACTTTTAATGCGGTAAAAATTGATTTGAAAATTAATGTACGAAACAGAGTCCGAATGAATGTACCTAACAGATTTGTCCGACAACGCGTAATTCACCGTTCACAAGTTTTATATAGGACACATATTTGATGTCTGTTTTAAATGCATCCAAAGATATAATTAACGTTTGTTCAAATTGTTGGCAATAAATGAAATTAACGATTAAAATTAATAAGGAGATAATATTTTCTCTTGAAACATTTGAAGTAGACGTGTAAAGTATAAGTTATTTTTAACTTCATTGAATATTTTTAAATTTGATTATTTTATCCCGTTTTACGATACAAATGTTTTATGATACCAGTTGATGCGCGTATTGTGCACGGAATATATATTTAGTTTAGATTATGTATAGTGTACTATTTAGGGCCTTTTCACGTGCCCAATATTAAGATGGTATTAAGCTAAATTAGCGGCTTTTCGGAACGGCAATATTAACAATCTGCATTTCGCATTTTTTATATAATGTATAATAGAATTTGTAATTATTTCAACACCCTATATACTGTATAAAGTATATAATGTATATACAATAGGTATTTTCGAAATAAACACTTAAAACTGGATCGTCGTGTTGAAATCCTTTCACTTCCCTGCACAGTGGAGTGAATAAGCGTAACATTATGCATCTAACAAATCTACGAAACCGTGAAACCGCTGCATCTAAATGACCGTCATTTTTAAGGGTCTCTCTCGGTACACTGCAATCTGCGGTACCGTCGAGACAAGCCTGTTCTATCTATTAGTTTACGTTCGGTCCAACGCTGTCACTTCCCGTCATGGGTGGCACAATGTACTTAAGGTTAAGATAGGCTCTTGTTGGTGAAATTGTTACGTTTTCCTAAGCTTTTACATACAAATACTTTTATGAACATATGTAAGAGACGAAATTATGTTATTTACAATAAATATTTATTACACAATATTTCGCGTAACTAATAAGAAACTTGTAAATGTAGCTTACATCGAAATGTATCTTTATCCATCCATCCATCCAACCGTAAAGGCGTCCACTGCTGGACATAGGTCTTTCCCAAAGATAAGGGGGAATTACCATAATCGCCACGCTTGGCAGGAGGGTTGGAGATCGCAGTCGGGTGTTTGTGGTACTCACAGGTTGCTGCTGCCCGTCCCCTGGTGTATCCCTTAGTCGCCATTTACGACACCCACGAGAAGATATGAATATCTTTATAGAAATGTTGAATTTTACTTTTAATATAATATCATTATTTTTTTTTAATGTTACATTTATTTTTCTTACACGTTAAAATATAAAGTGAGTTTGAAAAAAAAACATGTACGATCCAAAATAAATTTGTATAAATTTCCAATAAAAATAACAATTGAAAGCTAGCCTAAACGCCAGCTTGGTGCTTCACCGGTTAATTAAAAAGAATGTAAACAACAAAACAAGAATAATTCAAACATACCAGTTCATATATCATTTTTATAATCACAGATTATATATTTAATAAGGTGAATTAATAATTGGGAACAACTAATAATCGGTAATATATAAGACATATTTCGGTACTGGTCAAACATATTTTTATATTATTATTATAATTAATATAGTCATTATTTAGAATTATAGCCTATTAACTTGGAATTGAGCATAAATAATTTAATCGGTATTTATTTATTGATCAAATTCGCCGACGAGTTTTACTTACGGCTCTATGCTTCTATGATATTCTATTGTTTTTTCTACCATTATTAAAATGAATGATGAAGTAAAAAGTAAATAAAGTGGCTTATTGAATAATCAAAGCGGTTAACAGTGATATATATATATACATATAAATATGATACATATAAAAATAATTTATTTTTGAAAGGTTTTTTGCGATAATTTCGAATTGAATATTCGTGTCCATCTCGTCATGTTATAATTTTCTTCACACTTTCTAAATAAACTTCTATTGAAGGTGCCTTTCGCGTATATACGGGTGTTTACTTCACTAAGCTCAATAAGTATAAGAGGGGTTCTATATACAATACATATGGCGCATAGATAGATGTTATGTATTTTTTTAATTAGATTGAATTAATAATATAAAAAGAGCCGTGTGGTGCCAGCCAAGAATTGTACTACCCCATATCAAACCCGTGGGTGTCGTAAAAAGCGACTAAGGGATAAAACTAGAGGATGGGAAGCAGCATCCTCTGAGTATCACAAGCATCTATTGCGATAACCAACCCGCCTCCAAGCGTGGCGATTATGGCAATCCCTTCCTTATTGGGGAAGACGTATATGTCGAACAGTGGACGTCTTATGGTTGAATGGATGGAATATGTAAATGTTTATGGGACATGGAGTAAAAAGTTTTCCTTCACTGATTGCTCAGATTCATTATATGTATATTGGATAGCTAGATTCGAATTTTAATCGACGCTATATCCGATCACGATACCACTGAGCCATTGTCGTTTAATTATATAAATTTTCTGTATGTCACAAAGTATCTCTTCGTATACCTCGAAGTATTCAAAGAATTATTATATCAAAATACATTAGAACCAATACGCATAGATTTCAAGTGATAGTTCTATATAAAGTGCTCTATTCTTACCCGTCTAAGATTAGTTTATCAAATCGCCATTCGAACGCCGTTTGCCTATGACGGGTTAGTAATCTGAAATAATTGAACTACATCGTTGAATGCTGTTACAAAACCGACTCGATTCGCATACGAATGAGACACGAGCAAGAACGAATGCAAATGATCTCGATATGTACTTAAATTTATCGAACGATTTAAACTACGATATTAGTATAGAAGCGATAGTGTTTTCTTTACTTTCGTTTTTATCATTAATGCGTGAATTAATTGATCTCGAAATGTAGCACTTTCTGATTATAATTCTTTTTTTTCACGACAAAATCTCGCAAATTTCGCGTCACGGTTTACCGTTTATTTCGTCTGTATGTATGCCTGTATGAATCTTTGTTAATTCCATTGTAAACGTGGCATATAAACATTGAGATTTTTTCTTTCTTGCAATGATATTTCCTTTGACGGCGTTGAGCGATTCTCGGTAGGGGAAAAACTTATAAATTCGCGTTACCAATGCTATGACGTCGGCCGTCTGCATGCCACAGTATGTCAATTATATATTATATTATGTTTTGTTTATGAATAAACTATATAAAACTATACATAATTAAGTTATATGTTAATAATTTTAATTTAAAAATGATGAAATATAAATATTAAAGAACAGTTTTGAGTTTTCCCTTCTGTCGGCAGTTCCCTTGGCTGCCTAGATTTTTTAACTTTTGTGTGTGTTAGTAAATGTAATTTTATTTATGTCACGTGGATAGAATTACATATATAATTTTTTTTACTAATTTTCTGATAGAGAATTTTTCTGATACTCCATAACACTTTTTAAACTTTCGCGTTTTGTACACATATTTTAAGAATATCATGTCTACTAAGTAGAAGCGCTTTCTACATTAGAAGATAATGTTAAAATATGATACTCTATAATTCATGTTCCGTGTTATCGTTTCCAATATACTTGTGCTCAATAACAGAACTATATCCAATAAATCGCGGCCAAATATATACAATATAGGGTCAAGTAACGGATATTAATGATTGAAAATTAAATTACTTCATGATTACGATCATTCTGAAAATTCCGCGTTTCGTTTTTAACGTTACTATTTTTAACGCTATCTTCTGTAAATTAAAGATATGTGTATTATTTTTTTCATAGATTTCATGTCGTTTATTTGATAATAGTATACGTTAAACTAGTTGTGGGTTTTTTTTATATTGCACATCACAGTGACTGCACTGGACCTGATGATAAGTACAGTACAATTCAAAACAGCGGCGACGGACACTTAACAGAATTCACTGCCAGTCACCGCTGTTATGCTGGCCTGCTTAAGTACCTCTTCACGCCTCTTTTGAAGGAGCCAATATCATACGAAGGAGGGAACACGCTGACAGGAAGACGGTTCCATAAACTCACAGTGCGACAAAAGTAACAGTCAGCAAACTTTATGGTTCTTGAAGTTATGGGTGTCACCGTGAAACCGTGACACCGAAGTCCTGCCCGCGTGGTTCTGTTATGGACTGGAGAGGAGGGGATCAGCACAAAGAGCTGTTTAGAACACTCGCCATGATACAAGCGGTAAAATACGCTTATGTTTATACGGTTTTATACGGCTTATACGGTTATGTTTACGGTATGTCACTTTATCATATATTAAATCGAATCTAACGTAAATATGTTTATTAACAGAAAGAAGTATCATATCATGTTTCTATTTAAATTTATTATTAAATTACTTAATTGTAAATAACTAATCAATATTTAAGCTTAGGTAATAATAATTTCAATATTAAATTAAATTTTAACAATCTCATAATTAATTTAAAATAATTTACTGTCATATATTGATTATAAAACCCCATAATGCAATGGAAGTTAAGCCCGTTTACGGTAAGTCGTAAATTAAAACTAATTAAATCGTGTAAAGCTCAAACACTAGCCGGTAGCTATCGAATTGTTTATTAAAGAAATAAATTATACCTATATTTATTAGTGAAAGGCGGGTTATACCTATATATATTTATCGGTATTCGTTATCATTGACTAAGGGCTCGAGTTCCAGTAGTAAAGTTAAAGTTTTGAATAATGAGCGGTGTACCTAGATAAACTCGTTCCCTTGACGACAGATGTCACTGCTCGGACTTGGACAAATGATAGCGGCCCAAAGAATCTCTTGGGTTTAGTTTTACATTACATTGATGTGTGTGCACGAAGCATTTGCGAAGCTCGATACTAATAATAATATATAGCAGGGCTCGGCTCGCCTGTGATCGAAATTCGACCATAATTCGTTAGGCTATTGAATTTATTTTTAATAAACGAGTAATAATAATTTTAAAATTGCGCTAACAATTGCTTAAAGTAATCATTCTATCCACGCGGTTAATAAATGTCAAGTCTCATAAAAGCACGTCATTGATAATGGATTGGTATTCGTAAGCGATAATGATAGTTATGTTTGTTTATCTGTCAAAGGCCATTACACACCCTGTGTAATGTTTATTTAAATAAAATAATTTATTGCATTTCTAATGCATACTTACTATATAAAACTATAAGCTTTCTACACTCCTTTTCCATATAAACTTTTCTAAATCTCACAGTGCTAAATCAGGCAGTGTTCTTAAATAGGTATTATTAATTATGTGATGAAGTGATGACGCGGGTTCGATCCCCACCTATCCGACTCTAAAATCGTCCTGAACTTTCGGTGAAGGAAAACATAGAGAGGAAACCATAGCATGGTGGTAGGGCATTTTCTAATGATGCCCGCCTGGGTAGCTACTACCCTCCAGTTTGTAAACCAATCGCCAAATACCGGCATGAGTTCCGGCAGTAACACTTGAGCTTAGTGTGCTTACCATCCTGGACTACATCATCACTTAACATCAGGTGAGATTATGGTCAAAGAATTGAGCCTATTCCGTATAAAGAACAAAAAAAAATTACTTAACGTATTAATATATACATTTACTGTCCGCTGAAATTTAACCTACTGTCAGTTACATTACGCAAATTATTTATGTTCCTTCCTGCGTTTCTTTTAATAAAAATGTAGTTGCACGGGTCATGTCAATCGTTCATGTCTTAATAACATGACGTATACCTATCTCTGATTGATATTAAGTTTGAAACCTATTAGAGTGAGATTTTTTGCTTAGGTAAAATCATGAAACATGAAATAGTATTTTTGGGGAATTTTCTATTGTCTGGGTAGCTACCATTCGCAATTTGTCACTGTCTTGGTATCAATCCATGTATTTGGGCAGCCGCCATTAAGAGCCAATTCTTGTATCTAAGTATTGCGTCTGTTGACTGTATCATCAGTAAAAGTTGTCATCAATGTTGATAATAAATTAAACATGGTTTGCTCCACTTCTTTTGTATTGGAAACATTATATGTAATGTAGTGTTCACAGTAATTAGAAACTACAATTTCTAGTCTCTAAAAATTGATTTTTAAACATTAATAATACAATTTTATTTTAAAAATACTTATTTATTTTTAAGTTTCTAGAAGAAGAACGAAAGGAATATTGTTAATATTATTATATAGAAAATATACTGCAGACTATAAAAGATTTCAATCATAATTATGTCATTATCCAGGCTTAATGTCAATTTTGGTTCGCTTTCAAAACATATTTAGAAATCATCTCCTAAGACAATAGGAACAGTTGTGATACAAGAAAGTTTATCTACACTGTCATTATTGGATTATAATACTTATTAGAGAGAGATCACTCGAATGCACTACGTAAGTATATGAAATAAACAACAGTACTTTCAAGAGAGACCGCGGGCGAGACATCAAGTTGACATTCCTAGATTGAAAGGTCGAAAACTGGTCTGTGGTGATTACGACTATTACGGGTCGGTCGCCGGCAGTGGTCGCTGAGATTGCCGGCAATCGCGACCATCTGCCGGCAGATTGCCGATCATTACGGAGCACGCGTCGTTCAGTTTCCGTTCGGTCTCGCCGGCAATTTAGATGGAATGACTGCGGACCGGCGTGAAATGGTCCCGCTTTCTTATGATGCCCTGGTGGCGATGAGTTTATATTTGTATATATTTTGTTAAAGTTACATTTTTTTGTGTAATAAATAATCATATGATTGTATAAAGTAGAAGTTCAAAAAATTATTTCTTATGATTTCCTTATACATAAATATAAAAATAAATAACAATTTTCAAATCTATACCATGCATTTTAATTTAACACAACCCAAAAAATGTTCATTGTTTCATTTCATTCGATCCAATATTAATATTGTAGTTGTTGTTTCACTCAGTTTTTTGTTTGTTAAAACAAATTTAAGTTAAAGGTTACATTGTGAATTGAGTTTTCCAAAAGTGACTACACTTTAGCAATTAATATACTTATTTTCAAATTCATTTCTAAATATTGCTTTTTTTTATTCTTTTAGAAAGTCAATACTTACCAATTTATTTAGGAAAATAGAAAGGTTTTCAAAATGATCTATTGTTTTTTCATAAATGTTTACGCTGAATTTATGTACTAGGGTTACTTATCGAATAAGTGATGATATCAAAACTATATTATCTTACGGCCACCATGACTACGCTGTAAATAAGGAATTAAAAAGATTAATTGAAATATACATATAAATAAATTTTCCCGCTAAATTTGAAATCAAGCTCCAGCTATCCAGACTCTTTAAGTAATCAATATAGATATTATGTCAATCTTTTTCATAGTTGCCTTAAATTTGTCATAAGATTGAATTACGTGATACAATTTACTATGTCAGGTTGCGTATTTCAAACCGACTTAAAGTCCTACTACAGACATGTCGTATTAGTGTGGGATATTTCATGAATTTTATTGAAACTATTATGTTAAATTGAATATTGGAGGACGGCGTGTGGTACGTGATTTGTGCGACGCAGCAAAGCATCGCGATGCGTCGTGATGTGATCGCTTTAGAAAATTATTTATGAAATGAGAACGTTCATTTGAATTCTGTTATTTTAAATAATATAATTATCAGAATATAATAATGTAGTCGGTTAAGGTTTAAATTTCCTACGAATACCAGTAAAAGTTGTGGAGATATTTAAAAAAATAGAGTTGTAAACACCACTTTTAAAAGTAACTTTATTTTTTACTGATTTGTATTTAAGAATTTTAAATTTTACACAAATGATACACAAAACCTATAATACTATTAGGATATTATAATGTTTCTTTTTGGACTCGGTTTAATAGTTTAAAAAAAAAGATGTAATTTGGTTTTATTATTTTAGACTAAACCAAGGCTAATATTATAAATGAGAATGAGTTTGTTTGTTTGTTACGCTTAACTACTCTGTCAATTTTCACGAAATTTTTGCATACACATTGTTATGGGTACAAAAAAGGACATAGAGAACATCCTAGATTTGGTTGACAAAATCAACATTTATGCGGACGAAGCCGCAGTCAAAATATATATAAATTAATTCAGAACCTTTATATCACAACGTTATAAAAACAAGCAGTTTATAACAAGCAAATAAAAGGTCTTTTAACTAGACGTTTACATGGCAAATAAAAATGTAATTAAGTTTTGCATCTTTAAGAGGTCTCGGTTCCCGCAAACGATGCCAGCTAGAGAGAAACCTTAACAAACGAGGGCTCCCTGTTAGTTGATAAGATCAGCTGGGGCCCGCTCCAGCCTCATATCTCTACATCTAGACGTCTCTATTTAAATACAGACCGGTGGGACTCGATTTAACTGAATTAAAATTGTTTTTTTCCTCAAATATATATTCATTGATACTATTCGATGGATTCTGGAATATTCTAGAACATTTTTTGCATATTTTTATAATATGAATCTATTTTCTGTTTGTAAGTTGGATTATAACTTGAGAAACAGTGTCCCGATTTAATTGATTCTTTTAAATCAAAAGACGTATTCTTTAGTCAGATTTTAGTTTTACTACATTAGTTAACATATTGAAAAAGTTATAGACGATAATAATAAATGATGTCGACAGAAAAATGCCCACCGGCGTATTCCTTGCAACATTTTAACTAGGGCATTGAATATTTTAAGACATAAAAAAGCTATACATACTAGCTGTCCTACACGATATTCCGCAGATTAAAAAGGGTAAAAAAGGGTAGTAGGGATTAAGTAAAAAAGGGTGGTAAATAATAAATTAAAAAATATAATGTTGGCGAATTTTTAAAGTTAAATTCACTAAAAAAAAAGAATTAGCCAATGTCCTTCGAACCATAACAAAAACAAAAGTGATGAAAATTAGTTCAGTGGATTTAAAGATTAAGAAAAATAAATTGTTAAATATTTAAAAATGTAGTATAGATATATGTAGAAATTATAATATGTAAACGGATTCATTTGCTTCATGCATATCTAGCATGTTGTAACTAATTAGTTGTAAAAGAAAATTTTCCTCGGATAATTAATTATTTTATTATTGGTGAACACCAATTTATTTATATGAATCGAATCAATTACTTACATTAAGTCTAATAGATACGTAGGTGGTTTCTAATTACAGTTATCAAAAGCATAATGCAGAACGGTATTGCGGTAATTTGAAAAGTTTAACTATGTTCAACAACTTAGGAAGGTAACATTAATTAATTGATACATGTTTTTTTTTTAGTTTGTTTTCTTTCCATCGTTAAGAAAGGATGCTCTCTGTATTAATGGTTAACAATTAAGAATGTTAGAATAAATGTAACTAAACATTATAAAGGCTTCTGTTTTCTTAGTTGGAACTTTATTTTTTGTGGTAATGAACTGCCGGTGTACCATCCTATATTTTCGTGTGGGTATCGTAAAGGGTGACAAAGGCATATAAACCAGGGGATGGTCTGCTGCAGCATCCTCTGATAACCATAAACTTCGGTAACTCGTTTGCCAAGAGTGGCGATTATAGCACTCCTCCTCCCTATTTGAGGGAGACCTATCCAGCAGTGCACGTCTTATGGTAGCATGGATGGATAGAATACTGAATACTGTTATCAAATCATCATGAGAAAATTATAAATGATTATAGTAATTAATGATCTGAAATGAAATTATAAGATAAATAATATCCCAAAACTCTTGTACGTATTTAAGTTATTTAATTTAAATTCTAGATTTCATTATGTTCAAATCTCTTTTTTCTATTGTTTTTTTTTATTTAGTCTTTTATACGTTTATAATATTTATTTACATTAATATCTTAAACATAAGCAGCGTAGTTTAATATTTATGTGTAATTTATGTTCATTTATAATACAATGATATCTAGAACATCTTTATTATCTTTTTATATTTTTAATATTCAAGAATAAAATAAATAAATGTACTAATATACCTTTGTTGAATTAAATTTTTTAACCGCATGCCTACTCGTAGATGCAACGAGATAAAATATAACACAGATAAAATCAACGGTAGTTTCTTAAGCAAGAAAAAGTTGAAATATTTTGGTTTACTGTTGCAAATTATTCTAGCGAGATCAAGATTTTATCCTTAGATAGATCTACGTGATAAGAATGGTATGCAGTTAGCAATGTACGAAAGTTTGTCAACGTTGGGTAAACTTTTTCAACATATTTCATTGCAATCATAAATGATGTACTGTTACAAAATAAAAATATTTTCATTTAAAGTCGGTGATGTATAAAAACGAAATCGTTTTTCTTAACCGATCGTTGTCAATAAATCTCGTATATAAATATTAACAATACAAAATGTACATTATCTGCTTGTAATTTTGTAAATTTTCGCGTTATATTGAGATAAATTTATTGAAAAACGGGGTTTTTCACGAGTTACCTCTTTTCTGTCCCGACGTTTCGGCTGGGTTGAACCAATTATTTGCTTGTTTGTTTAAATGTTTCTATATTTAAATTATTACAAGATGAAAATCGTACATTAAAGGTATTAGAGAAATAATCATTCACGAGACATATACACATATGAATCGATGACCAGATATATATTGCACGCCAATCACGCATAAACGAATGGAAATAATTTGTTTAAATTTGTTATGCTAGTAAGTTATACTATGTAGTTACATTAAGAATTACATTACTTAAGGCATACATACCTGTAGTTTTTTTTTTGTTTTTAATATGATATTGTAGTGTGTACGTATACATTTATTGTTTGGTGAAGTGCTTGGCGTGATTTTGATTTATCATGTAGTGTCCTTATTTATAATTTGTTAATTATTTTATTTAGTTTAGTTATATGTCACAAATGATATGAAATGTATTGAATGGCATGGGTCGGGAATTCTAAAACCTCCCAACCAGTCGATTAAAATAATAAAAAGCTGCCATTTTGTTATTACGTTGTATGTTCCTAACGTCAGACTTAGCTGCATGATCTAGTTCCTTTGCCTTTTGCTCAAAAAGGAATAAACGGAACCAAAAAATATGTCTATGGTTTAGGTTTAATAATGTGAAACTTAAGTGTCTGTCTAAATCAAATGTGTATATTTAGTATACAAAGATGGCGTCAATCAATGTTAAAGTGCAGTATATTTTTTTAGAGCAATACATATTGTATTGGATCCGCGACATCGCATCGAGGCGGGCGGCTTTACCGGTGGTCCATCCTATTAGCCGGCTTGGCTTATCCGAGACATCACGGTGACTTCGGACACACACGAACGAAACCAACCTCCTTGCATTCGGATGAATATTTTGATAGAGCAAAGCGTTTGCGTAGATTTAATATAACGATGACGTTTTTAGTGGTCATCGACAGTGAAAAGGTTTGTTTTATATTAAGAAGTATCTGTGTGCCCGCGGGGCTGCGGCCGTGTTTCATGTATTTTTCACTATGTTTTAATTATGTTCTACAGAACCCGTAATATTTTCTTTAATTTTTTTCGGTACTAAGATAAAGTAAAACTATTTTTGACAAATTCAAACACTTGCTAGTGAAACTGTGCGTTGAATCAGATTTTATCCGAAACTAGCTGTGTGCCCGCGTTTCATATATTCTTCTTCACTGCGTTTTAATTTTTTTACATAGAATTACTACTAAAATAAAATTATACTATAAAATATAATACACTATAAAATAAAATAAGTACTAAAATAAAGTAAAAATATTTCTTGTAAGTTATAGTACTTGCTCGTAAAACTGTGCATTGAATTGCATTTTATTCAAATTTGTATGTTTTATTTTTTTATACGGAACCCTAATTATTTTCGAAAATTAAACGTACTCTATCTTACCCAGAGTAACTTCAGCAATTCACCAAAAAATCTAGTCAAAATAAGTCCCGCCATTCCGGAGATTACCTATTACAACAGACAGACAGACGGACAAAAATTGAAAAAATTGTATTTTTGGTATAGGTATCGTATATAAATTCAAGTGTATTTAGTTTAAAAAAAAAACCTGTTCAAGCAGAAATTTATACACCCCAAGTGTTATGGATAATTTGATATATTTAAAATAAATATTAATTTATAATAATGTTTTATTATATAAGAGAAAACATAGCTTTAAGTTGTGATAATTTGAATTCATTCAGTTAGATAAAATTAACTTATTCTAATGAAACTCAGAGCCGAAGTGAATTTGTTTTAATTTTTATAAATTAAAACAAGTATAAGTTTTTTTTATTTTACTGATCGATAGTCATTGAAACGCTTTATTAGCTTCATATGCATGTGCCTATGTAACGGAAACTTTGAACACGATTTTTACCCCCTTCAAAACGTTGGATTGACTCGAAATTTGGCATACTTACCAAGGACCGATGACAATTCAATATTTAAAACAGTTAGTCCCGTTTCCCTTATCAGGATTCTCAGGATTAGCGTTTTTTAGTACCTGATATCCGGTAGTGTCTTTGCGCCGATAGGACGGGACTACTCGTAAATGCATTAAATGAAATGACTAGATTACGACATAATGAAAAAAAGCCTATAAAACTCGCTGTTATAGAAAATACAACAAAAAAATAAATTAAGAATAAGAGAAAAAAAGTGTAAATAAGAGCAAAAAGTGGATATTATTGGAAAAAGGCATAAAATATAAACAAATAAACTAATATTTTTTAAATAATAAAACGTGTTACTACTAAAATAACTTGTTAGCTACAATAATTAATTGTGTATATAAATTAAACCAGATGTACTGTTAAAATAATTACATTAATTTTAAATATTTTACATTAACTGTATCAAAAAGACAAAAATATTACTATTAAAATTTACAGCAGTATCTCTTATAATTTTCCCAATATAATCGTGAGACGTACCAAAAAATAAATTTTGTATGATTTAATCTGTTTATTTTGGAAAAAAAAATCCAGAATTATACAACTAACTATGAACGTTACAACTAAAATAAAACTAAACTCGTCGTTAATCAAATCCATCGTATTTGTTAATCCATTGTAAAATAATCGATAAACATCAAACATATTTTATAATCACATCGAATGTCCAATTAAATCGTTTCTATAAATTTCGCTTTAAACTTGAGTTCGGTCTTATCACCGGCGTTTAATTACGGTCAAAGGTGCCATGGTACATGTACCACCGGTAGATCGATTCGATGTCTAAATTTATTAATTTAGGGGAAACGTCGTAATAAAAGCGACGTGTCTATTTAATAGCTTAGAGAAGCGTAGCAATTTCAGATATTATAGTAGTAAACTGTATAGTTTACGTATTACATTTTCTTAATTAACGGAATGTTTAATGATCCATAATAAACCCTTAATATCGTATACCGTTTCGTCTACCGTAATGTATGAACAGACAAGATTTATTTTAATTTATATAATTTGATCTCATCAATCCATTCATGAAACATGCACCATGAGGTTTGGTAATTTTCAAATGGTATTAATATTAGTTAAAATGAAAAGCTAATATATTTAATTGGTTTACATAAGGAGAATAAATATAAATATAAATCAAAATTATTACCGATTAAAAAAAAGTCCAGGATTTCAACGTCAAGTGACACGAATAAACATAATGAATCTGTATAATAATATAAAGAAGCCTTTGCTCATAAAAATAATTGCATATTGACAGTTTTGTTTCTATTATTTATGATACCAGCTTTTCCTTTCTAAAAGGCAAAGATACTTAAACCATACAGCCATGTCAGATGTTCCAATCTTTTTATTTTTTCTACATGTTACATGATAGAACTTTCCAGTGAGTTTTTATGACATCTTAGATTTTATATTGTTACATGTAATACTCGTATCTTAAGCGCTGACAACAAAACCAAGTAAAATGCTGTCAAAAATACATAATAAAAGGCTAAACACTTATTGAATATACAAATATAAATCACAATAATATTATGACAGTTCAAGATGCCAAAAAAATATGTACGTGTATTACGTAGATTATAAAGGTACAATAATTAGATTAAATATATTGTGCTTGTTAGAAATATGATCGGTAATAAATAGATTTGATTCGACGAGACGACATGAGTTTACAGTATCAATTATCAATTACGGAATAGCGAATTCGGATTTATTTATATATCTTCTAAACTAGTTCGATTATTTGATTAAATGTATGTACATTATTTGTCAATATATACGTTAATTATCTTTATTATAATCCTAAAGCTGTTTGTTTAGTATTTTGATTTATTAATAATTTTACTAATAAATTCTTTTAACGGAATTATACATATAACATGACCGCGTGTGGGCTGCGTAACAAATTGAATTATTAACTTAAACAGTACATTGTCAACGTTATTGATCTGTTTTCGGTCGACAAACAAAACTACTAGACGGTGACGAAACAACTATAGTTTAGAATCGACGATTAATTACCGAGCCGACCGATTACACAATACGCAGGTGCTTCAAAATAATCGACTCGCCGGGCCACAGATTAGAAAACCAGATGGTGCACTTTGGAAACGCCAAATGTGATATTGTGTCAGGTATGCCAAACTTATTGTTACGCAATGAGATTATGCTATGTAAGTGATACCTCCTAATGTGTATCTATACTAATAAATAAAATTAAAGTGTCTGTTTGTAATATGTAAATGGCAACTTTTTACTAAATACGTGTGAATGTATATTACAGTACGTATACTAAAAACAAGATTTTTAAACTTTTGTCTGTCTGTCTGTTTGTTTGTTCTGGCTAATCTCCGGAACAGCTGGACCGATTTTGACGACACGTTTCTTGGCAGATAGTTGAAGTTACTCCGCGTAACCTGGGTTTTTATATTTAGAAAAGAATTATGGTTCTGCGTAAAAAACTTAAAAAACACGAAAAATTATAAAAATAAAACCGATTCGCTGGTCAGTTTTATTGGCAAGTGCTCGAATTTATAAGTAATATATCTTCTTCCTTTTAGTGCTAATAAAATATAGGAAATAATTAGAGTTCTGTATAAAAATAAATTAAAACTCATGTTATTGTGAATAAAATTCGATTCAACAGACAGCAACATAAAATCATTATTATCCAGTAATTTATTTTTAAACCATTTGTTTTATATTATAATATTATACAACACATGGAAATTGTTAAGGGAATAATATTAAATTAAGTAAAACTTACCATACAATAGTAATTTTAAACTCAATAAAATAAAGTTTTTTTCTAGTTTTATGGTATCTTACACCACTTCTTTACTGGGAACTATTTCGTATCTAATTAAAAAGTTTCCTTTATTCAACTCAAAATAAGTTAAGTGTAAACAAAAAAATAAAACCGTTGTAATTCAGAACATCATTTTATGTTTAAGTATAAGGTGGAGACGATTGTGTAAGCAATAAATAATTAATCAGATTAAATTATTTAAACATTTCGTTGACCCTGACGGTGACAGGATTTGCGATCTTAAACATTCTTATTTAGTAGGTACTCTACCGATTGCGTTAACTACTACTGTGACATGCAGGTAATAAGTTATTAATCAATCGTTCGTCGAGTCAACAATCTCCTCTCCCTTATCTGTGTGCCGGCGGTCGGCGTTGCTCGCATTTCGCAACAGATGTTACTTTAATGTCATCATCTTTTCAACTGTCAAACGAACCGGTTAAATCGAGAGAAAGCCGTAATTTAATTTAGCCTGTTGTTATTATTAGATTGGGCAAAATGAGGCTCTTCTCATTTACTGGAGCGCAATAAATCTTTGGCGTCATTATATTAGTGTGAAGAAAAATATTTAGGTAGTTGATGCGACGAGGCGAAATTGTCCGTTGCTAAGAAGCGAGAGTTATTTATTATTAGTGTTCTTACAAAAAAAAGATATTTTATTTACTAATAGGCTAAGGTGTTTAGAAGCTAAAAAATTACATGTAGCGTGATGGAAAACTTTCTTTGTAACAATTTTGAAATGTTTTTATACGCACTATAGTTTATGTGCAGATTATTTTCCTGTACAATTATACGTATAGTTTATATTCAAAATACGTTTAATAAAATAAGATATCAAAATCATAAAACCAGTAACTTATTTTATTAAATTAATATAACATTACTTCAAATGGTTATACGTGAAAGAATGTTGCCGAATGATATTTCATAGTATAGATATGTGCAGTATGGCAAATGTTAGAATATTACAAATACATATTTTTACAGATTGTCGGTTAATCAAGCTTAATTTAGTATCTGAATATAAAATTATTATGTACATAAGTCTTATTTTTCTAGTTCTAAAAACTGGTATAAATTTATTGAAAACTAAAATCGATTTTTAGAAAAATGAATAAAATCCTAATATGAAAAATGAATAAATACCTAAGTACAATGTCAAAGTATCTTTTGATAATACTTTGCTTCTATGGTACAATAACCAATACTTGATAAGAAAATAAAATTTCACGACGTTATTTTTTTAATTGATTGAGATTTATAAAATTTCCCGATTTTAATGCATAGGATTTTTTTGGCGTTTACAATATTATAATAATAAAAAGAAGAAATTATTGAAAAATCTGCTCTTAAAAATCATTCAAAAAAAGTGAAATTTGATTGGATATGAAATACTGTGGACGGATTAAATGTTCCATAAAAAAGTTGCTTTACTGTCCAGCACTATACTGTGTCGCCGGCACTGTTTGATACCGAGTGTTATAAATTGTAGCCATTTACACCTCACGACTGCCTGTGTTCGGATGAAAATGGAATGTACAGTCGCAACTAAAAATGCGTACAACCACAGCGATTTGTAGTATGCATACAGGTGCATCTCCGAACGGATGCAATAGCAAAACAACAATAGTTGTTTATGAAGTATGTCTGTTGGAATCGAGCATTCGGCGTGATAGAGCATTTATGATAACAAAATATGATTTCTTAAGGAAATACGTCTATTGTGTTTCCATTACATTCGAAGAACACTGTCATGATGACCAACTTTTAGTTTTAAGTTGGCAATAGTATTCAGATTAACATTTTAGAAAGACAATCGACCTCATAATTATGAGATTGCGAAAAGTATAAATGTTTTTGACCGCGACTGTACATATTTTGAACAGCTGTGTTTATGATATATATTGTTTAATGATTTGTTCACACACTTGTGCAGAAGGTGTTTATTGTATTTTACGATGCGTTTTGTAAAAGTATAATATAATATACATTACGTAATTACCTACTATTTTATAATAATGAAATTACTATTTCCTTATTTGTTACTTCAACCTATCAGTATATTAAACAATATTAAATACAAGATTACAATATTAAGATTACTAAAAATTAATTATTGCTTACAATAAACATCTCACTGTGAACCAACGTTGAACATGTATATGGGTATGTCGTGACAAAACTTGATAAACAAGACCGTTATTAAAACGTAAGTAGGTACATATATGTAGAGATGGTTAAGTGAAATCGTCCGAGAGAGGGTTTTCGCGAAACGAACGAGATCGCATTTATTGCTCATTCACATGTCACAAGTTAAAATGACCCCCCCCCCCCCGCAAACGTTTTGTGACTTCGTGTCTAAATCATAATGATATACATACGTCCACCCGTCGAGTGATCACGATCTACTGTGATTATAATAACAAACGGGACGACAACATTATTATTGCATTAGTAAAACTACACATTAGGTGGGATCGTACATTAATTACGTTATGTTTTTAACATCTTATTAACCTTTTGATGAAACGTGATGAAGATTTAGATTAAATTAACTTTACCCAAAAATTATGTGATTTTTTCGTGAAGGTTTGTTACAGGATCTTTAAGAAGTCAGAATATTTATCTTTAAATTTGTCAATTCGAAAGACCAACGTTCACTGCTGGATAGTTGCCCTGCAAAGATCTCCACGACGACCGGTCTGACACCACTCGCATCCAGCAGAGTCCCACGAACTTTATCAGGTCATCAGTTCACAATGTGAGGTCTACCCACGCTGCGTCTTCCGATAAACGGCAGCTATTCGAGAACGCGTTGCCCCCATCGGGCATCGGTTCTACGAGCAATGTGCCCAGCCCACTGCCACTTAATTTTAACAATTCTCCGGGCAAGTAAACAATAACAACTAACTAACTTTAAATACAAGTATATATTACACAGTATAGGCTCAGTGCTTTGACCACGATCTTACCTGGTTTTAAGTAACGATGGAACGAAGAGGCTGGTAAACAAACTAAGCCTAGAAGTTACTGGCTCTAAAGCAATGCTGCTGGTGTTTGGCGACAGGTTTTCAAACTGGAGGGTGGTAGTTACCAAGACTATAGTTTCCTAACGATGAGTTTTTTCACCTAAAGCTCAGGCTTATTATAGAGGTAGGATAGATAGATTCTAACTTGTCGACACGGAATCTGTTGCCTTAAAATGTCGAATTAAGGTCACTGCACTCTTTCCTTTGTGATTTTTGAGAACCCTTTCGCCCCCTTTAGAGCCTCACGTGACGTAATTAATGGTCGATTCCTTAGACGCAAACGTACGGGGAGGGTTTAAAGTCAATTTGATGAGAACATTGCAAATCATTGTGCCATTGTCTTCAACAATAGTTTAGCCCTTTATGAATCGTGCACACCTCGGGGGCAGTGTGTGTTTTTATGTTGTTATACGCAGAATATACGGATACTTTGATATACATAAAATATTTGACTTCGCGTCATTGTAATTTGTGGTTTGTGTGTGCCTTCAGAGAAGTGAAGGTGGCATTTATATACGAGCAAGCCGTGACCTGACTGACAAAAACGAAAGGGATTGGTTTTTTTTTTTTTCTGTTCTATCTATATTGATAAATAAAATTGAAGTGTCTGTTTGTAGTGACAAAAATTTTTTTTTACTAAATAGATATGAATATCTACACCAAAAATATAAATTTTTAAAATTTTGTCTATTTATTTTTACAAGGTAATCTCCGGAACGGCTGGACCGATTTTGACGGGACTGTTTTTGGTAGATAGCTGAAATTACTCCGTGTAACTTAGGGTCCTTTTGATTTTCGAAAATAATTACTGCGTAAAAAAAATCCAATTCAATGCACCGTTTTCCAGGCTAATAAGAAATATTTTACATTAGGTAATACAAAAAAATCTACATATAAAATCGGTTTGACAACTCGATATAATCTTTGTAACCGAATGGACATTTGCTCGTTCGGTTTACTTTATCTCGGGGTTGGAATATAAAGAACAAGGTATTATTTCAAATTGAATTGCATATGAAATGAAACGAA
The DNA here is from genome assembly GCA_014132275.2 of Samia ricini. NCBI lineage: Eukaryota > Metazoa > Arthropoda > Insecta > Lepidoptera > Saturniidae > Samia > Samia ricini. Next base: position 11,775,690 of record AP028164.1, read on the forward strand.
ATGTAATTTCATAGAGACTGAAAATATAGAGGTCTTGATGGTTTGGTCTACATTTTTATTGTTAGTTTTTTTTTTTATATATTGCTTAAATTTGACTTTAAACTTTTGAATGAGAAGGTTTAAAATATATAACCAGAAATATTATACTTAAAATAATGAAATTAATTCACGAACACAACAAGTCTGTTTGATTTTCTACGTACAAAAATTATTACTAAAATGACCATTTGGCAGAATGTATAAAATTATGGCTACTAGCAAAGACTACACAATAATAATTTATCTTTGCTATTAGTAATTGGTATTACTAAATGTAGTTAATGAGATTTTGGTTATTATAATTTTTTCTAGTTTATATTTGTCTATAATATAATAAATACACGCGTGAATTTTTACAGTAATCTTTATCATTATAAAATCAAATATAATTATTAAAATCATATAGATATTAATTGCCGAGTTAGATAAATCATCGATAAACGAAATGTATATTCGATTGCACAAACGTTTGTTAAACGTTCGTTAGAATTTAACCTGAATGTTATGATTTACGATCGTTTACAGCCGCGTGTAATCCTTCATCTGGGCTGTGTTAAAGCCTCTAAATTACTGTTGCCATGGTTACAGATTGAGGACAGCAGGGACCAGGCACTGTGAACGAATCGCAATAGATTTTGTGACAGGTCGTGATGTCGTGCCAAAACACTTAACGGTTCGTAAGCTAATTGCTAGATGCGTAGGTAAACCTAGTAGGTGAACGTTCATCTGTATTCGTAACCCGAATCATTCGATGTACAGTCATGGTGAATTCATCAACTTCAACTTGTAAATGTGTAATAAACTGTTTTTATTTATACCACTAATGGGAAAACAGGCATACGATCTGCCTAAGGGTAAGCGTTCAACGTAGCTCCTTTTGAATAACCACATACTGTATTCTCCGAGAAACACGGCCGCTGGGACCTCATTCCACATTCGAATAGTTCGAGGGAGAAAACTCTTCTGCAACCGCACTTTCCGGGACCATTTAGACTTCAAGATGTGAGAGTGAACTCCCTGCTGTTGGCCAGCCCTACGATGGTAGAAATTAGGTGTAGACATTATGTCGAATACAGAATATTAAAGTTTTACTCTGTTACTATATTCGACCATAATGCCCCAAAACTCTCGTGTATTAATCATGTCAGACTCGAAAAGGGGAAGATGAGTTTCTGAAAATATGCCAAGCATCAGGTGAGATGAGATATCAAATGTAGTTTTTTGTTTGTGGAACGCTCGATTTTCAAGCCGAGATGTTTGAACACGTGACTTTGAGTAGCAGTTTTAATGTAACGGATTACCAAAAATTTTCAGAATTAAATTAAGTTATACCTGGTATATGTAAAGATAAATAATTTTCTGAGAAATTGAATAAATCAATGTGTCTGTAAATGTACTGATATAATCTGGTATGGTATAGTACCATAATTTTAACGTTGGCAATATATCAGATCACAGACGCATCAGATCACGATATGCATACCGACGATCGATGTTAGATCATTGACAAGAAGAATTATTGTTATACGTGTAACATTTTTTAGTCAATACATGTAAATTGTTACCCCTGAATTAATTATCATATATGATTTTCATATAAATTAATGATACTTCTTATGATAGAAAAGTAAGCAGTTATATGAATAAACAATTATCTTGGGTTAACAGGTTAGTGTTGAGAGAACATTTAAGTTATGAAGAGACGATAATTCGGTGGGACTTTGGTGGGGTGTTACGGAGATGGATACGGGGTGGAATTCACATATTCCGTATAATGAGCCAGAGAGCTTTCGGCGAAGGAATAGAAAACAATAGAGTTTGTTACTATCAAAAACGGAAAATATTCAATTATCGACCAAATATTTCCGTGTAAATTCGCGGATTTACTCTCATTTCTAAATAGGATAACAATTGCGATACAGTTTGATTACGTACAGTTTATATTAAATCGATTGTCAGATTTAGTTGATGTTGCTCCAGATGTTCTGAATAAAGATGAAAGTAATAATTTATATGCATCATTACTTATCTATTAGTTAACTATAATCGATTAATATAATATATCGAAAGACAATTACAGTTATCTCATATGTATGTATTTGGATATTTTAATAAGTTTAGTAGATATTTCGATTCGGTAATAGATTTCATACAACTATAAAAAAAATTAAAAAAAATAATAAGTTTTTGTCAGATATTTGATTTTTATACAAATTTGATACAAATATAATGACGATTATTTAAGTCAATGTTAAATAATATTTCGTCCGACCAGCCGTTCCGGAGATTACCCGGAACAAACAGACAGATAGACAAAAAATTATAAATTTGTATTTAGTAAAAAAAAATTTTGACATTACAAATAGACGCTCCAATTTTATTAATTAGTATAGATAAACCAGGTCGAACTTCTTGCCGGCTTTTCCCGACTGGATTGTTTTTTTGACGTTCAGAAGCCTCCAAATATATTATTTACGATTTTTATTAGGTAGCCATTCTCTAGTTGGAGTAAAGAAGGTAAAATACGCAATAGATATTCGCATCGATACGATTTAAGTAGCGAATCCCTACATAACAGTATGGAAACCACAAAAGCAAATCAATGACAGCGAAAGTCTAACGAAAGAAATTAATTACCCTCTACGACGTGTATATATAAATATCACTAGATAGATACCACAATGTAATCGTAATTTGTATTGGTTTAGCACGATCCAGTTGTGCTAAATATCGTGAGCAATAAACACTAAAACAAATGAGGCAACTGTAGTAGTTGTTCGTACGAGTTAAATAGGTGCCATCAGTCTGGGTGAATGTTAAAATTTGTCAAACTTTACGCAATAGTTCGTTGTGTCCCATTCTGAATCCTTTCGTATAAAATTCACTTTATGTTAATCTTTTGAACGTTGGCTTTGTCACGCCGCTGGTATACATAAGAAATGTAATGTACATGTAGAAATGTAGGTATATGATAAATTCCAAGTTAATTGTTCAATATTGGATCATTTTAATGAGGATGTTATTTCGTTTCAAAACAATTTTTAATTGAGTTAGCGTCCTTATTTTATATTTGCGCAGCGTTTTTATTTTTCACTTAATTTGATAATATTTTAATTTTAGGTAATATTATGGTAGATAGAGGTCATACGAGTAATTTCTTGATATTGTGACCGTAGAAAGAAATCTATGTTTAGTTAGAAAAAAAAAGACTACGAATCCTAGAAGACGAAAGAAAATCTTTAATGACAGATTCTCACTATGAAGCTAACCTGATACTAAATAGAGTATTAGTAAGTAACTCAAACATAAATCATTATGGTAGTTAAATGAAATTGTAATCTGGATCACAATTAATTTAATTTAGGGTCTTACTGCAATTTGTAGCAACACCTTTGTAATGAATAAATCATTCGGTAATCCGATACCAGCTACTGTTCTTCGGGTCGTGACATAGTGCGGGTACGTGTGTCAAACAATTCATCTAACAATTAAATAAATACCATTTAATTGTTAAAACATTGACCATCGCCAAACTTTGAATATTAAAATGTATCTGACCTAAACTGAACATTCGCCACCATACTATACAACAATATGAAAAGAGACTGGAAATATCTATCTACTAGCTGTATGCCCGCGGCTGCGCCCGCGTTTATTGTTTTCTTCACTGCCTTTTAATTTTTTATACGGAACCCTAATTATTTTCCTAAAAATTCTTTAGTATTAAGATAAAGTAAATATATTTTTCATAAATTCAAACACTTGCACGAAAAACTGTGCATTGTATCGGATTTTATTCAATTTTTTACGCGGAATCCTAATTATTTTCGAAAATCAAAAGTAGCCTGTTACATGGAGTAATTTCAGGTATCTACCAAAAACAGTCCCGTCGAAATCCGACCAGCCGTTCCGAAGATTACCCGGAACAAGCACACAGACAGACAAAAATTTTTGGTATTGATATCGTATATAAATTCACATCGATTTAGTAAAAAAAAAATGATTTTGACATTACAAACAGACACTCCAATATTATTTATTATTAGTATAAGTATAGATGAAATGGAAGACTAGTGATAGAATCAAACGTTTTGGGAGCCATAGTAAAATAGCTACGGAAGCCCAATGTGCGCTAAAAAGGAAATAGTGTGTGGGTTTTGCTTATTCCAAAAAAAACTTATATAAATTTCCAAAAAGTAACGACTTCATTATGGAATAACACCAAAATACGACAATAAATGTAATAAAACAAATCCAAAATTGAACAATAGTTAAAAATAACATGAAAAATCAACAAAGTACATCCTTGTACTATATACAAAACAACGTAAATTACAAATTACTTAATGAATATAATGAAAATCTATAAAAACAACTAAGCGGCATAGTTACAATGTACGACATAATTTGTTAATGACGGGACGCACGATTCTACTGTTTTCTATTAAATTACTCATTCCCCGCTGAGATAATAAATGCCTAAGAACAAGTAATAGCTTGAATCCTAATAATGTAATGTCTAGCTGGTTAGTCACTGACAAAGATCAAGCTGCCAGGTAATAAACAAGACTAAAATATTAGACAAAACACATGATATTTCATAATATGAATCAAGTGTATTCAAATAATATGAAATATCAAAACGTTGATAAAGATTTTAATCTAAAGTTGTTATGTTGGTCTAAAACTATTCACGATGTAAACCGTACAATAGTACAGCTGTAATAAAGTAATTTTATTGAAAAATAAATTATTGGGATTATAGAATTTCATTCAATAATATTAATATTTTTTATTAGAGTACGACATTGTATTGTTTTGGTACCCTTGTTTCGAAAGCTATACGATCTTCACGGATATATGATATACGGATTAGACAACTAGTTAAAAAAATGTACTTTTACATTAATTTTATCTAATACAATAGGCAGGTATTACAAAAGGTGTGCCAATACTTTTAAAAAATCATAGATTCATAAATTTCCAATTCAGATAAGAGAATGGTGGATGAAGTCGATGGAAAATATTCCATGTTCTATTCGCTCAGGCCAAGACTAATGCAAAATACTGTATTTTAAATTATGTTCGTTGATGCATTTTTGTTTACGTTGTAAGTCGTAATACTTATCATTATAAACGTCAGTGTGTATCATAGTTATAGGGTTCTTGATCCTCGACACGCGGCCCGTTCACTTTGTGCATTGTGCAAGATGCTGATACAAATATTATGGAAATTTAAAATGTTCTCGTTGTTTCCCACGTCTGTGCGGTTGCTACATTGACATAATATATTCGATGCCATGCCCGTCGTATTGTGGATTACTCTTTGCGCAACTTGAAGGATACAATTATGGCTAGATGCGCGTCACGCGTCTCGTACGTTGTTCCTTACGGCGTTTCTATATGATTTTGTACATTAAATTAATTTTATGTTATTGCATGAACTTTGTATTCTGTTACAATTTTTATTAATAATATGTATTCTCTACAACACAATAATATTTTACGTGTCAATACTGTGAAGTATTTCTATTTCATTCTTAAACATTATAACAGGTAACGTTTTTCAATTGAATAGTTTGTTGGCTTCTAACTCAAGATCCAATGAATAATATTTTAAACATATTTATGTGCAAATTGTTTGCGTGACAACAACTAAGTCTCCTCAATAGCCATTAAACCATTATGCCATTAAGAATATCGCTGGATAAACATAGGTGAAAAATCTCACTCTTTTACTTTTGCCAATTTATCGTCATCATTGGCCTAGTGAATTTTTCAAGATGACTTAAAGCAGAATCCGTGTGGGCTAACTACAGGCCAACAAGGGAGCCACAGTTATGACCACATCGCTGGCAGATAAACCCTTGGGGAATCGTATTTTGTCAATTTATATAAGCATAGATAATACGGAAATTAAGACAAGTCAGAAATATAACAATAATGTACTTTATAGAAAGTTCATAACTCAGAATCAGTAATTGAATCAGTAAGTTCGTCAAGTCCTATTTATCTATTATCATTATCATAATAATATTGGTTTAGTACTAAATATATATAAGTATTAAGTGACATAATTATGCTACCTTCTTTACATTGAAATGGAAAATTACATAAAGAATGAAAAAGACAAATCAATGTAGATGGATATTTATAAGTAAGGTATCTCAGTAAAAAAATATATTTTCCGGGTTCTTTGTTAAGTTATAAATAGATTTACTTTCACATAACTTAATCAACTTGCGAGACGTAATCTCTTTATACTATATCTCAATGAAAAACTTATATCTTTTTATATTATTAGAATCACATTCCATTTCGGTACCTTTCACTACGTAGGCAATTAAAATTACCAAAAAATAAAACGTAAGGAATAAATAAAATATTCTATCGTGGAATCATGTAACGTGTAAGCTTAACAATGATATCCATATCCAATTTAAAATTATATGTATATTATATATATAGGGTTGCCAGATATAATACAATAAAAATTATACTATTATACAAAAAGTATTCATTTATTATCGTTTACAAAAGGTAGAATTGTTATTTGTACCTCTTTAGATAAAGCCGTCATGTATTTGTTTTTACTTCTTTTATTTTAGTTTCAGTAATCGCTTCAACTAAGAGTAAAGATATTTTAATAATATATATTGTAATAAGCAATATGATGTTTAAAATTTTCAATAATACATTAAGAATGTTTACGCTACTAAGAAATAAAAAAATACTTTTATTGCCTATAAAATAAACTGGCAACCCTAATAACAACGCACGAGACATCGTCGGAAAGTAAATTTTCATTATGCAAGTAAATTAATGTAGATGCAGTATGTGTAACAAAGGTGTCTAAGTAAAATGGTGCACCAGGTGTAGAAACAGTGTGTGATTACCGGTAATGATCGCCCCGAGTCATTCCGTTGAATGACTGCCCGTCTGTACTCTGTAGTGACGGGTGGCATAGATAAGAGACAGCAGATAGACCACTTCAACTAACATCGTACCGTAAAAATATTTCGGTGGGATGCAGTCGATACAACCTTCTCTAAGATGACTACTCATACGAATCTTTTAAATAATGAATTCTACCTTCGACTATATTTTAATTTTTCCATACACTTTCTGTCAAATATTAGCAGATGTTTATTTCCTAATGTTACTCGTATTTTAATCAAATACACACATGTACCACTTTTTTTTTAGGATTTCGGGTCACGGTCTGAATTGGCTTGAAAACATAATATGACTTAATTTTCACGCCACCTGGTGGATTGAAAATGAGCGAGAAATCAATGCGCGTTATATCTGATGGAATTAATATGGTACGTTTTATATCATAGATAGTATATTAAAAACAGCATTAGCATATCAACGTTTAATTCTAATAAACACACTGTGTTGTTCCGGAGGTTTCAAGCTGGTCGTAATTTCGCTTGTGAAGTGAACAATCGGCTTTTAACGCATTGTTGTGGTTGTGGCAACGTTTGGTGCACGTCTTTTTTGTTGTGTGGAACGCGTACATACTCCTATTTGTATGGTTTTTATTGTGATTAGTAGCTATTATATTATCAGCGTTCCTTTTCCACAAGTGCTATGTGCGCTTTAACATTTGATTCTAGTATTCAAATAGAGAAATTAATAATTCACCCGTGCGCTTATGATAACAGTAATATTTACTACAAATTAATACACGAGTAAATATTGATTATAGTAAACGCGCTATCCCTCGTTAATGGGAGGGTTATGGAGTAATATTTGAATAATATAAAAAATACTCTTGATTGACTATTTTGCAAGTATATAATCCTTTTTATTAATCGTAGGTTTTTCTGGACTAAATGGTAATGGGTTTAAATATATATCTAATGGTCGATCAGAGGTCGAAATTTAACTGTTATGTAACGTTGAAGGAAAAAAGTCTTGATTTTTTTTAAAATTTATTTACTGTTTACCATTTATTTTTATGTTTTTAAAATGGTCCTGTTTTACTTAATGGTAGGGTTTTATTTTTGCATATTTAGAATGTAAAAATTCCACTTTTGAAATGATATAAGTGATGTTCGCTTACCGAGACATATTCGGCACATATGTCGATAGAATTAACGAAGTCACAGACGTCGTCCACAGACCACGCCGAAAGCCGAGCTCTCGCTTCGGCGCACAAACACTCGCTCCTCGCTTCACTACGGTCTAAATGGAAATAAAATTAAAAAATTAACATTGAGGATACACAATATCGCTATTAAAAGTATTTATCTAATACATCATTTTTTTTGTTTACTTCCTACATATTTACAGTTACCTATACAGTTTTATAATGTAAAGTGCATATTGTTTTTTAACCGATTTCTTTGGTTTTTTGCTTACTTACAAACGAGATAAATTTTTGTTAAATAAATAGTAATGTTTATTATTACAATATTAATAATAAATATCATAGCAAATATTCTGATAGTTACTGCTTTTGAGACGACTTCGTTGAGTTGTCATAATGTAGCGAAAAAGATTACGTAGGTTTAAATATTTTTGATAATTAAGCTTGCCAGTCAATTACAAAGTCTTCACATCTGGTAAAATAGGTAACACTGTGAAAGTTTTTATGGTGGACTAACTGCTACACTCTTCACGAAGTATCCTAAACACTCTAAGCAATCATTCTTTTTCTGAATAAGTTTGACCATAATCTTACTTTTTATGACGACGGTTCAAAACGGTAAACTTAGCGGAACTGATTCTTAAATGATGCTAACGAAATCTACTTATGTGTGTGTAAGGGTTGTATCTAGCGATGTAAATATGTACTTTGGGACAGATATCAGATAAGTAATGTAAAATGTAATATAATATACCTTCGTTAGAGACTCTATCTCTGTCGTCACTCTCGCTCCTCGTGCTTGGACTAGCGGACAGTCTTGCCCGTTTGGCAGCACTCTCACCAGCCGCTGACAGATCTAGAGGCGAATGTTCCGCTGTATTTCCAATACCGATTCGCTTGCGCCGCGTTCGCCCGCCACGACCGACTCGCGATATCGCAAGTAAAGTCTGTTAACCAATATTTATTGTGATAAATAAATACAATGAATTATAATATATGAATACATAAGCAAAAGCGCTACTGTCCATAGAATAAAAGTGCGCCGATCGAATGATGTTCAGTTGCTTTACATCTTTCCTAATTTATAATCCAACTAGCTGACCCCGCAGCTTCTCACGCATGAGATTCAGACGATATGCATATTCTTCTTATGAATGCATTCTATCCCGTTTTGTTTGTAATCTGTTTTAGGGCTTAGACTTGAAAGTACACACACCAAAAGAAAGCTTATGCTTTCTTACCATAGCTACGGGATAACAGTGATCGATTAGTTAGTCGATCGATCCATACTATCTGATAGTCGTGACTGTCAACCGACTTAAATTTGGTTATGGTGACTGATTATCGTTTTATATGATAATTCTACCAGTTCCTGTACCAGAGTAACGATGATGAAGCTTTTAAAAAGATCGAACAGATTATAATGGACATTGGTGAAACATGGACAGCAGTGGTTTTGCTTATGCTAAAAATATCGTTAGTAAGAGAAATACCAAATCATATCATAAAATGAAATAGTCGCTTCTATGCAGTTCTCTTATGGTGGTACAAAATGTTGTCAGAGTTAGTGATTATAATACAAACGGTAAAAACATTTTGTGGGTTCTTAGTTTGGTTTTAAAAATGATTCAGATTAATAAAACCACTATTTTAAAGTTTTGCCGACGATTGTCGGAACGAAACACGTTGTTTTTATCATTAATTTCTATTAGTTTTTTCGGTTACTTATACCCGGTTAATAAAACCCCAGAGTTTATTTTTTAATGTATTTATAACATACATATTACCGTTACGTGGTTACACGCTCTTCAAGTGAGTCTGATTATTTATAACACTTTAAAAATCATATTTTCATAAAAACGTGAAATGTTTACGTTAAGTGAAATCACAATTTAAATTACCTTAAATATAATTATCACATAGCTTTAAAATAATTTAAACTTTTTTAATTTTCTGAGTTAGCAATTATATTTTGTTGGAACCATCACGCAAGTAGTTGAAGAGCACCATAGATTGTTTTTGTTTGAACAAGTTATCTGATTATTTATGATTATATATACTTTTTAACTTAAATAAGTGAAACTCGAGTTGTCTACGTAATAATAATTCTTTCTGTACATGGCCTTTTTCGTTACGATTATCATGCACATTGATTATTGGTAAAAAATATATTTATCCAACTATGAACTAGTGGCCAATTAGGTAATCCACCCACGGGGATGTTCATCCTAATGGGATGAACTAAATCACTTTAATGGCAATTTCTCGTATATGTAATGTATCGTAATATAATTTTCGTTTCTATATGCTGTGCCAACAACCAAACCAGCTGTGTGCCAACGACCTCGCCCGCGTTTCATATATTTTTCACTACTTAATACAGTTTTAAATTTTTTATACGCAAGCCTAATTATTTCCCAAAAAAAATTTTTTTTACTACTAAAATTAACCAATGATATTTCTCACAAATTCAAATATCTGCCAGTAAAACTGTCCCTTGAATCGGATTTTATTCACAATTTCATGAGTTTTATCTTTTTTACGCGGAACTCTAATTACTTCCGAAAAATAAAAGTATAACGGAATAACTTAAGTTATCTACCAAAAAAATTCTGTCAAAATCGGTCCAGCCGTTCCGGAGATTAGCCGGAACCAACAGAAAGACAGACAAAAATTGTATTTTTGGTATTAGTATCGTATACACACTCATATCTATTTAGTAAAAAAAATATTTTGACATTACAAACAGACACTTCAATTTTATCTATTAGTATAGATGAGTGTTCCATGTAAAATTATTTCTGTTACTAAGTTAAAACTTTCTGATTAATAGGATGACGTTTAAAAACTCAATTAGAAGCCCATCAACTGATGTATTGGTGTATAAGTGTTAAGCAAACATGAAAGGCAAACCAGCGGGTTATTATCTGATCGAGAGTGCTCCTCGCGGATCGTAAGTGCCGAGTATTCATCATAATAACGTTCGTAAACCGTCACGCTCGCCGCGCCGCCCGCGGGTCATATTGCAATCCATCTTTTTTAATTACCACGCGCTCTACAAAAGGTGGACACTGGTAATTTCGAATAAAAAATGCAGACAGAAGGCGAATGCGCATATTATGGATATGTTTGTTGATGAGCTGGCACGTGCGCGCATTAGTTTGGTCTACAGTCCAAACGCTAAGCTCACGTCTATCATCATAAATCATTCGATTCATTACTACATTCCTACCATTTCTTTAAATAATATGAAGGAAAATACAGTACAGCGCAATTTGAACCGCGACATCCGTTCATGATATTTAACAGAAAAAAAACGTGACGTCCCCATTATGTATCATCTGTGGCTGTAGAAAGTCGAAATCGAATAACTGTAGCGTTGCAATTTTCTACTGCACTCGTGTGCAAAAAGTATACTAAATTTAAAGGCACGCTGTTATGATTTCACATCCCATCACTAGCGTGTCGCGGGGCGCGTTCAGTACAGCGCATGCACGGCGCGTGCCGCTGCCAATTAGTGCAGCTCCAGTTCTTTTACAGTGGAGAGTAGCGTCGCACCGAGACGGTTCGCCTGGCAAGCGGGTTCGTCCAACAAACAAGAGGTGGGGCAACCCTGACGATTGCCTGCGCACCATGAATGTTAGCAACCGTCGAGCACTTGCACTTAACACCCTCTCCAACTTATCGATGCAATAACGAAGGAAGTTTAAAGGTTGCGAGTATTATCAGATTTAATTATGTTTATTATAAGCAAGAAAGGAAGCACCGTGTAGCGCTCACCGGGCATTATCATTATAAAGAGGTTTTAAATTAACATAAATGAGGCACGTTCGATGGAGATGCCCAGCGCGATAACGCTTTATGAATTTTACGATTCCCGACACATTTTAATCACAGCCGTGAACTATGAAACGGTGAGCGATATGTAATTAAAACAGGAAGGTCAATGAGCACTTGTGTTTATAATTAATATGAATTTCAAATGTGCTCTTTTGAAATAAAAACTCAACTGACCGTAAATTATTTCATAGGGGCAGTGGCCTTGTCTTAAGTAATGTACATTATGAAGTAATAAATTATTAATTGTTTTTTTTTTTCTTTTTAGTTTTATTATTTGTGCTGTGCATTGTGTTCGTGGAAGGAGGAAACTTTTCACCGTTGTTAAAAGATTAATTCAAGATATTTCGTTACTGATATTAGGTTATGTATATTAATTGGTGTTGTATTTTTAATTTTATGTAAAGTAATGGTCGAATGTCGATGAAAATCATTACTGAAAATTTCAAGAAATAAAACGAACTGTTACAATTATTTTCTTCCAAAAAAGGTTCTTATCTGTTTTATCTTTACTTATTTATTAATAAATATTTGGCAAAATTATTTTCTTTATTTGGAGTTAAAGATTTTTAACAAATTGGTTATTCCTTTTTTGATAATATAAACTTTGCAATTATTAAATAAAACAAAATAATAAACAATAATGTTTACTAGGTTACATTTAATATCCATGAAACGTTTCTATTTTTCAAATAAGTTTTAGTAATATTCCATACCTTAGTAGAACTCATGTCGAGCATCACAGGAAAAGCAGGCAGTCTCGGTGGGCCGCCTTGTTGTTTCGCGAGTTTCGTGAATAGTCCACCAAGCGGCGCCTCACTCGTGTCAGGCTGCGCCGGCGACGTCGCCGCCACCCGTTGTTCCGCGCCGAAGCCATTCATGCGGTGAAAATAACTACGCAAAAACCGCGTGTAATTAATATTCGTTATTCATCACTAGTGATGTAAAACTATTAAAACTAACCGCTAATTATTATAATTAAACCAAGGTTATCGTTTAGCTTCGGCTGTATTATACAGGAGCAGGTAAATTAATTGGTATCATCTTTAAAAAAATATTATTCCATCATCATAGTTTCTTTTGTTTTTAGTTTAAAATAACTCTGTTAAATATAATTTCTTAAAAGAAATACAATAATTTGACTATAGTAATTCATAGTGACTCGCGCAGCTAAATACATATTAAATGTAAATTTTAATAGGTATATACATAATTATGCATAAATTCTATTCGATTTATGAGATTTATCTTGTTGATAGAATGATTTATTACAATTCATAATTACAAAAATATTAATAAAATACGCTTTCACGGTATATCGGTTTGAAATAATAAATCTCATAACATTAGCTATAATTTATATATTGAATAGGAACGGTTTCGATATATTAGTTGTTTGGTAGGAATTGATGAGAAATTCTCATTTTAATGTCACAGGTGTCCAATAAAAATTTGAATTTATTCTCGTGCACTTTTTATGTTTTGAAGCACGACAAGGCGTCTGGTCGCCTACCGTGGACATAATTAAAACTGGCAAAGGTCACCGACCGCATTTCGATAGATGATGAGCAATTCATTAATATAACATAAGTTCACGCGGAGAGTTTCGGTTCTCACGAATCATGTAAATTTGTCGACTAAACGTAAGTTATCGAATCGATTAATATGCTAATTGGTTTGGGCATCACTAGCACGCCGGTCGGTGAACCGCGCGGGTCGCGTCTTGTTGTGACATGGACCGTGTGAAAAATGCTGCAATGAAATTTTGGTAACGAGCATCGAACGATAACTATTTCATAGATTTTTGTTTAACATCATAAATTATTTAAGTTTGCAGGTTTTGTTTAAAAAAAAACGCTCAAAGTTGCTCAAAGAACAATAGCGAGACCTATGCTTGGAGTTTCACTGCGTGATCGAATCAAGAATGAGGAGATCCGCAGAAGAAGCAAAGTAACCAACATCGCCCGAAGAATTGCTAAACGTAAATGGCAGTGAGCTGGGGTCATTGCTTTCAGAACCGATGCTCGATGGAGCCAATGGGTTCTCGAATGGCTACCACGCACCGGAAGACGTAGCATGGGTGGCCCCCCACAAGGTGGACCGACGACCTTGTAAGGGTCGCGGGAATCTGCTGGATGTGTGTGGTGCAAACCCGTCGTCGTGGGGATCTTTGGGGCAGACCTATGTCCAACAGTGGACGTCTTCCGGTTGAATGGATGGACGGATGGATGGCAGTTTTTGTTATCTTTGCCATATCGTGTAATAATATGGAATCGGTGAGTGCATATTCTATTTTCTATGTTACATGACTTTTGAATCGAATCGTAAAGATGATGGACTCAGTGGTAATACGATCAGATTCCGTGTTGATGTATTTAGGTTCGAATCCATCTTTTCTATAATATTACTGAGCTTTCGGTGAAAGAAAACATAATATTGTATACCTAGCATGTTCTGGCTCAGTTGGCCTAGGTACCACTCTTAATTTTGAAAATAATAGACAACAATCTATAGACAACATCAGGTGCGAGTCAAAACCTCTAGATATAGACTGTTTATCATATTAGGCTATATCGTTTTTGAATAAGATATTATAGTCGAAGAAATGAGCCAACACAGTATAAGAACCATATAGAAAAAAAAAATACACGACAAAGAATCCGAAAGCAGAGTTACTGTTAATAATTCATAGTATGGGCATATCCATAATTTTCCAAACCGGGACGATGGTTTTAAGTTTAAATAATAATAATCCTTGCAAACTAACGGTTCATTTGTATATTAAATTATTAAAATTTGTTTACGCGATGTAAACAATTCTATAGGTGTCTCGTTCTACACGTGACCAAACATCACGTACTATAAGGAAACAGTGAAAACCACATTATGTCTTAAACTCAAGCTTCTTTTAATAATTATTTTTTAGTCCCAAACATTAACATTTATTTTTGGTAAAATAATTTACAATAATACTGTGAATATAAACATATACTATTGTAAATATATAAATATTAGAGATATATATGTATAATTATAAAAGGTAAAATTTCAAACTCTGTTTGTTTCTGTCTGGATTATAATAATAATATAGTTTTGGGATACAATTGTCTTCTTTGCTAATTGATGATAATTACTCAAGATTATGTTAATCAGACTATCGCCTTATGAGGGTGTAGTGTCTGGCCAACTTAGGTTAGAGGCCAAGATTATTGATTAAACCCTACAAAAATCTCGACAATGCCCAAGTCATCAGGGTTACGTTATTCTCGTCCAAAACTTAGAGGAGAGATTATTACTACTAGAATACTACTTACAACTTGACAGTTATCATTAGATACTAGACTTATGTTTCTGTATTTTTTTATTATCACGCTATCAACGACTAAGAATTAATTTATTAGTAAGACTGAATTCACAACTTGTTGTAATTTGATGAAATCTGAGTTTGACCTTGTTTAATCTGGTCAGTGTAAGCTATCGAATTCCATATAGATTTTGCAGAATATAACGGTGTTATGGGACCACTAGAACAAATATGATTAAATGATTCGCCAATTCCAGTTTCCTTGCGTTTTGGCTGGTGTCGAGATTAGTAGAAATATCTATGCCGTCATCGAGTGGTGATTATTAAGTATAAGCAGCACATGAAAATATTATAAAACATACATATTTTATTGATTTAAAACAACTGATAAACGGATCATGAAAAAGGTGAAGAAAGCACCATCTTACATTTTATAGTCATAGAGATTATACTATAGACTATATTAGACATTATAGATTATATTAGACAACTAGCTGTGCCCGTGACTTTGTTCGCGTGGAATTCAGGCGTCCCGTCCCGCCCCGTCTCCTCCCGCCCTTCTTGTATCTTGTATATGTCTTATAATCTTCCAGAACAGTCCAAAGTATTAGAAGATCTATGAATAATCGTGAGAAATACATATAAAATTTGCTTACGTAATCACCATTCATAACACTTCGTCCCCCATGCCATCAAAAATAAACAAAAACTTGAAACGCCCAATTATATATAGTTAGAACGAAATAATATTATGTTCCGCACCATATTTATACCTATTGATATCATAATTGAAAGTCAGTTCACTACTGTAAAACGACCTGTTAATACAACACCTAGAATTCCTAGGTATTATATAAAAATAGCAAAATATTTTTTTTTCTTATTTATTATGTCTTATAGACTAATTATTTATATACTATACATTGTTTCATAATATATTATACATTTTGTTCGTTTACAATCAATCCAAAAATTTTGTTCTCGAATAAGATGCATTTACTTACAAACTCTTCGTCCATACTAAAGTCGCCGCAGTATTATTGTATTGTAGTCTTTGGTCGCCACGTGTCATTCAAATTATTATAAGTTTTGATAGAGTGGACTGATTTTAATGAAATAAAGTTTTGTTGCTACCCCGGAATATACTTGATAATTATCTTTATGAGTTTTTGAAATATACTTAGTACTTTTTAATTGATGCCTGCACAGACAAACAGACAGACATACATTTCTAAAAATGATAGAAATGTGTTTAATCACCTATTTTTAGTCCCTTGCAATAATTCTTTTCACGAAAGTCGGAATTGGAATTTACAATTTTATTATTAATATAGATATAGATAGCGTCATAAACATGCTATCACAAAATAATTCATCTATGTTTTCACCGAACAATATGCAAAGAAGAGAAACGTAAAATTAGATCCGATATAAATTATCGAACAGAAGCAAAGGGCAAATGAATCATAATACGAGTAATTATATATTTAAATATTTCAACAGATTCGGATTTAGTGACCCAAGTTGACTTCCTTGAGTATCATTAAAATAAACTAAAACGTATTCTATCACGCTAGATGGACCTTTTAGCTCTGTAATGGAACGACTCGATGGTGATAACGCATATCTGGTTGTATCAGGTATAGTCATTAACAGCGGCGCGTTTGGTAAACGCATTAGTAGGGAAAATGTTGACTTTAAATAGATAAGTTAGGTTGTATAGCGAATACATCCTTCGGCTGACATGAAATTTTTTTATGCATCAACATGCAAACGGTAGCTGACATTGATCACACATCCATTGCAGAAGTACACTGCTGTGTAGTTGCAATCACAGATTCGTATGTGAGGTATTTCAAAACAATTTTTATTAATCGCGACCTATTTTTGACAGACATCAGATAGTAATGCAATCATTTTTGAGACTGGGAAGATTTTAGACTATCCCCCTTCCGCCACTGAAAATCACGTATCTTCTTTGTCGCAAAGTATCATTATAATTTTTAGAATATTAAGTTTATACAGGTATCAGTAATATGTTTAGCCTAATTTACTTCTGGAAAATTTTGGAAATAGTTTCCTGACTACGGTGAGTCAAGGTAAATCCCCCATTTTCTATTTACACAACACGCGTTACAAACCTTACAACATGATATAAAATTATAAAATAAAAAAAATATATCAAAAATCTTTTATTCAATTTGGGCCCTGAGAAGGCACTTAAGAACTTCAAAAGACTACCACCAGTTCGGAAAAAAGAGCCGGCGAAAACTCGATCAGTTTTGAAATGTTTTTTTTTAGTATAATATAAATGATACAATTAAAAGGTAGCGTATAGCGGAAGCTCAAAGAGGTGTGCCACTTCCAGACATCACTATCGTTCACGTGATGATCCGCCTTAATAACGGGCATTAAAACCTGCTTGACATAGTGCTTACACTTATTGTCAGTTATCAAATCAGTAATGTACTTTGATACCATGTCGTAGAACTTGACAGTATTAGTTACAAAGTTATTATTGGTTTACTAAGCCTAAAGCATGGGACGGCTAATTTGTGATTACTTCTGGTATGAAAATTATGTCGGCCGTTTACTATATTAAATTTGTTTAAATTTTTGCTGACGTACATTAAATTATCAAATATGTATTGTAATTATAACCTCGTTTACACGATTTTCGATTACGCTAGGTACCATCGAATCGTCATATTAACATATGAAAGTAATTAATTCTGTGAATACGTACTCGTTATTGTGATGCGTGTTGTACCGAGCAGCTAGGGAGCGCATTATGTCGGAGTAATTCCGCGGCGGGTGAGATGGAGGTGCTTGTGCGGGAGCGTGAGGACTGCCGCGCTCCGGCGGAGTGCCTGGGTACGATGATGTCGATGGAGTCACACTTCGAGACCTGACAACAAAGTTATGATACCTTTCAAAATAGTGTCAGTCCTGGGGTTAGGGTTTACACACCGTTATACATATATTAAATAGTAAAAGGTGACATCTTTCTAATAATTTGATAATGGGATTCTTTCGCCAGGATTTAGTGTTTTATTACATCAGCTGAATGCATTGAATTATATATTTTAAGTATTCTATGGTTCAAGTAAAGTATTGTAAGGAATATGCTGGTGGTCATATTTTTTCGACTTCATTTAGTGAGTATCTCTCGCAGTATTTCTTTCATTTATTACCAGACCGATATAATGAAATATATTCGTATAATAAGACTCAGCAAGAAAATTTATCTATTAAAAAACATAACTATAGAAATTGGTTTAGTGATGCTCGAGTTTAAAAGTCAGTTAGTTTCTTATAATTTTTTACTGTGTACGTTTAGCGTACGGAACTGGTTCTCAAGTTATGCTACCGAAAGGCATTATAGTCTATAGCTACCTCCATCTTATGGTTCAAACTTACATCGATCGAACTAAACTATTTAAAAATAACTGAGGTGAGTTTACCTAGATGCGTTGGAATCGTGCGGGCTGAGCCTTTCGCTCTTGATGTGGGGTTGGGGGTGCGCGGGCGGCGCTGGCGTCGGCGTCGGCGTCGGCGCGTGCGCGGGCGACACCGCCGCATCGCGCGCGCACCGCTGCGCCGAGCCCCCGCCCCCCGCGCTTCCGCCGCCGCCCCCGCCTCCTCCGCCCCCTTCACCTGTAACAAATCAACATACAATACATCGATTGGATTTCTATGTTCACTGCTTAAAACACCGTAATTACATTTTTTTTTGCTCCAACTCCACTCGTAATTTTTCGTAGCCGGACTTTTTTGCTTCGATAGATATCTAGCCATGCTCTTTCAATTTCTTACACTTATTTTTTGTCTCCCAGTACTCATATCACAAATTATTATTTTATGGTCATCACAATATTTGATTAAGAATTACATAGTTATATATACCATTATATTAAAAATATACTCGTAGGTAGGCACCTAAGTTGTCTAAAATAAATACTAAGTTCTTGAAATATATTAAAGTAGTAGTGTTGTTGTAATGGGGTTTAAAAAAATTGGTTAAAAAAATCTTGAGTGACTGTTGTAATTGCTTGCTGAGGCGGTGTACAGATTTTTTTTGTTTTTTAATTATTATCATTTACTCTATTTCGTTTTAATAAATATTTGTGTTTATATATAAAATTCAAATTGAAGATTGTTTATTATAATTTTTTTTGGAGACCTCATAGTATATAAGAAGAAATGCGACGTATAAACGTTACCTATCTATATATCTTCTACTTTGACGCACCACCACCTCAAAACTACTAAACATATCGGGATGGGACTACTACTATTCGACGGCGAATTTTTCATAGATGTATTTTATTCCAACGACCCTTTCTCGTTTTTTTCTATTAACTCTTATATACATTTTTTTCCCTAATAAAAATAAAATACTCGTTTTTTTCTTCATTCATTTGTTTTTTCCCTCACACCTAAAGAACATATGAAACGCGGGCAGAGCCGCGGGCACCAGCTAGTTATAATATGAAAGAAAATATTATGTAATAAAAAGCATTACCGAGTAGCTGTTTCGGATGTCGTATCATCCACAATCTTAATATTTAACGTTTTAAAAATGTCATAACCCTCATAACAATTACAACTGTAGTACTAAGAATGTTCGAGTGTCGAGATCTCGTCCGCCAAGTGCACGTAATCCGGTTTCGAAACGGACTGACTTGCGCTTAATATGTTATCTAGGAATTAGGGATGTTAACTTTACTTAGAAACAAAATAATATATTTATATAGTTATATTTAAGATTAAAATACAAATCGAAAATATAAATAAAAAACTTTTACGCAAAATGTAGTAAATATTAGGGTACAGCAAAAAAAGTGTCCCTAAAATTTACCATATGATAGAAATTAGTGTTTAACAACTTTTCAACTGAACATTTCTATAGTCCGGTAAGATAATAACTTCGTGTCATATAACAATGAATTACCCAATCTAAAAAAAACATCTCAGATCCCAGATATGATTTATCAATTGACAATATATTTCATCTTCACTCCAGCTATATACCTCTCAGACTTCTCGTCTCGACAGCGTTAATCTTACATTCATGCTATCTCTGCCAAATCCAGCACTCACTACTATACCCAAGTGTAGGTACCAGGACTAATCGATGCACAGCCAAACGCGCCTTTTCAGTTACCTTGTGGCTGCACATGAAGTTACGCCGGACCCAATCACTCCATTCCCTAACAAAACTCTTCGTTCAAAATCATCGTTACACTATCCATCTCTCGTAACCTTTGATCTCAAATAAACAAACTCTTTCACTTGTTTCACTCCTTTCCTTCGAAAGTAATTATGAAATCAATCATTCTTTCTTCTCTTTCAAAAACCATTATTTTTTGTTTTACAAACATTCACTTTCATTCCTTGCCTTTTAAGGGGTATATGCAAAATACTGAACATCGCCTGTAACTCCTCCGCTTATGATGCCAGAATAACCTGGTCATCAGCATATAACAGCATCAGAGTATAAAAAAAAATAAGTTAACATAAATCAGCTGTAAGTACTTTCAATGAGTTTCTTATAGTCTACAAATTGCACTTTGGTCCCTTTCAGTACATACCTAATTGCAAAGTAAGTTTCCTACGTAATTTAATTTAATAGAAAAACATTTAAATGAAAAAAACATAAGTACTCAGATTTTAAGTATTTTTTCATTGCACATTAATTGTGTTAATATATTGCTTATATAAATAATTATGAATTTATTTATCGTATTTTCTCTCAGTGTACGATAAGCTCATACTAACGAAATTACGTCTAATAAATAGCAATAAACTATACGTTTTAACCTTCAAGGCATTCCGACCTCTCGCTGATAACATCTCGGGCGGTTCGTCTGATGTGACAGTTCGGTTCTGGCGAATACACAGAGCGTTTCCTTCCAATCAACGCACGCGATCTCTCGGATTTATACACATATATATACGGTCGAGGTGTGAACCGTAGTGGTTTCGTGGTAGAAAACGAGATGTCCATATGAAAATAACGCACACATCTGGTGCTGAGTTGTTTTTTTATACTAAAAGCGTCGACAGTAGCGGGGTTCTGTTTATTTTTTTTGTTTGTACAACATTGCTTATCTTGATATAACACCGCGGTAAAAATAAGAATATTAAATAGAAACATAGATGTCTCGAATTTTTGCTTCTGTTTTTTTTCTCGTGTGTGATGTAAATTTCGGTTGATGTTGTTAACATAGCAGTAATATATATCCTAGACCAGTGGTAGGCAAACTTTTTTAGTAGCGGGCCACAAAGTTTAAAGGAATTCTAGAGGAGGGCCAGAATTATAGAAAAAAAATGCATTTTGTGTTAAAGCTTTTAATCAGCCAGATCAGTATTACGAATCACATGAACTACGCGGCTAGTTTAGCTTCACCTATAGGTTATGCATCTATTATTCTACTAAGTAGAAACTACTTTTTCTTCTCGACCGCCAAAACGTAATTATAACGGGCCATATACTACCCATGTCAATGGACCCTCGGCGGGCCGGATTAAATACTTTCGCGGGCCGGAGTTGGCCCGCGGGCCGTACTTTGTCCATCACTGTCCTAGACAGTGGCAGAACGAAGAGAAGTTTCGTTTGGTTCATGACCCACCCTCCCAAAATCGTAAACGCCAAATTCACAAAACTCCTAAAAATAGACAACATTTTAAATAAATTGTACTAACTAAATAACTATCTAATCTTCTCAGTTTTAAGTTTAAAATTTAACGGACTTTGACGTATATAAAAAACATAGAATTAAAAAAAAATAGAGATGTCACATTAATTCAATGTAGTTGTAACTCAACAAGTGATTGAGATCGTGTCAATGTTAATATGACGAGGGCCGTTGACACTGAAATGAGCATTGACGGATAACCCGCCTACAATGGAAACTTTGGATTCGTTTTTTATAACAAAGTATAGGCTCAGTGCTTTGACCAGAATCTCACCTGATGTTAAGTGATGATGTGGTTCAGGATGGTAACCACATGCTGCCAGAACACATCTATTGGTATTTGGCGACAGGTTTTGAAACTTGAGGGCGGTAGCTACCCAGGTGGGCATTATTAGAAAATGCCCTACCACCATTATATGTTTCCCTTCATCGAAAGCTCAGTCTGATTTCAGAGTTGGAAAGGTGGACTCGAACTCGCGTCCACTGACGCTGAATCCGGACGCAGTATCCACTGTGCCATCATCGCTTCATCATCGTTGCTTGGAAAAAATAATAAAATAAAGTAATGTCATTATAAATATTAAGTATCGATTGGTCTAAATAAATCTCAATAAGACACCAGCTATTTATTATGTTATGTGCGTAACTTATTTATATACTACATACTATTTATACACATTTATATACTACATAGGTAGTATATATACACTACAACCTAGTACCACAGAAGTGTCACATGTCACATGTCCACTTTTAGAATACTGAAACTTTTACATTTAGACTCAATAAAGAGGTAATAATGTGTTTTGTAACTTAAGAGGTTAGAAGGTGTCACAAAACAAAAAAAAAAGCTCCTTTCATACCTAGTGAATTAAAAATGCCTGGAAATCATTACAATGTATAAATTATTTCCGCGCAGGCTAAATATAAAATAGTGATGATAAAATGCGAAAAAAAATTCGAGCCAAAATTTAACTTTATTCGAATGAAAATATATTAACTTTTGAAAATGTTGTTAATTAGTATTTAACATTAACTGGAATAAAATAAGGTTTCGACAAAAGGGAAACGAAATAGTATATTTTTTTAAAAGGAGAAATGCCTTTACGCATCCGCCCTTTCAACCTTGAACGGAGAAGGGGTACGTGGGACTCGCCCGGCTCGAGATGAGAGCCGGGAATACCCGTTAAAACTCCTTGGTGCCTTCTCACACCTTGTGGACGGGGAGCGGGAGTTTCCCTTTACTACTTCCCTTCAGCTGTTCGAGGGTTTTATTGGGCCCCTCTTTACCTCATTATAGGGAGGCGCACGGAGCAATGCAGCTACTCCGTCTGCGCATTTGAATTATTTGCCGCTTTTAGCACCATAGCCCATAGAGGCTATTAGCGACCAACCTGCGGCGCGTCGGACACCATCAAAAGATAAACTCATTCACCCTGATTAAGGAGTAGGACCGGCTCTGTTTATCAATATGTATATATGCATATATATATAAAGATTGAAGTGTCGTTCGTAATATTTGTATATACGCTACTTATACCAAAAAAAATTTTTTTTTTTAATGTTGTCTGTTTCTTCCGGCAAAATTAGGTAACATATTTCTTCTTTTTCTTCATATGTACAAATTAGGTACATATAAAATTTTGTCAGTGTATCAACATGAGTATTTTCAACCAAAAAATAATTATATCAAAATAAAACTCGACCTTCTTTACTATCAGGAGTTGTATAAGGTCATCAGTATTAATTCAAGTTTACATAATTCGCAGTAAATTCTCGCCGAGTTGTCACTGCGCGACATTCCCGTGTCACGGCGTCTCACATAAATCTACTTGATGTCCGGCGTGAACGAGGTCTGTCAGTTATCACGTATAATAAATAAATAACATTACTTTCGGAACCGTTGTAAGTTAATACATAATTGTATCTCGAATTTGATGATGGGCGTGATAATTTTAATGTGCCCATTTAAGGTGTTAAGTTAATTTTGTTAACTGACATATAAATAACCTCATGTTTGATAGTCTTACGTTATTATGTAACGTATATTGTAAATTAGTATACATTTAAATATATTAAATGTTTTTTCTTAAATAAAAAATACAATCAAATATTCTATGGACTGAAAACTAGAAGTTTTTAACGAGATATTAGTCTGTAATCCAGTTGTTTTTATTTTTATTCATTAACTAGCATCAATATTATTCTATGTTATTTAATTTAACTAGTATGTTACGTAATATACTTTTGTTATTGTATACAGATGAAGTGTTTGGGAAATAATAATATGGAAAATAAATTGTAGACTGCGACAAAAATTCCACAAACTGCCGCCATTTTGCTTGAGTGTTGTTAGTTATAAAAATGTTATATAATTATATTGACGTAATATTGACAGTCTTGTGTAAACTTACAATTGTCATTGATTAAGAGGAGAAAAGTAAGTTTATTAACAGTAAAGAAAAAAAAAACTATTATAATACATAAGAGATAAGCAATCCAAAGCAAAACTGTTCTCGTGTGTGTTTATTTTGCTAATATAATCTGTGGTACATACGATGAAATACACGATAAGCAAAAACTTTGTTAAAACGTTTTAATATATTGGTAAATATACTTAAAGGTAAGATATAAATCAGTTTGTTTATCACTAAAAACAAATAGTATATAGATTCAACGTATTGAACAAATATGCATATATAAATACCAACTACTACTAATTGTAATGTAACTCGCGGAATAATATTTTAAAATGTAACTAAATAAATCCGCATTCATATTTGTGACACGTAATTCTTTAGACAAGTTTTAATACGATAATAAAGTCTGTTTTGCAATTTCATTTAAATAAAAACGTAGGTATATTACATAACAAATATGTTAATATTTCGAAAGGGATATCGTGAGAACTAAATTACGATATATATTTATATATTATTAAAGGTAAAGTTTCTTTGTCTATCTGTATGTTGGCTTATATAGCTTGAAAAACATGAAACCGATTTAAATAAAATAATTTTTTCTCTAAAATGAACAAACTCCCGGATAATTAGAGTGTGCAAACTTGTGTGTAGTAAACACTCAGGCAAGCAATTTATATAAAAAATTATATGTACTTTCAAATTAATTAAAAAAAAGCAATCAGATCAAGTTTCTTGCCGGCTCTTCACGACTGGGTTATTTTCTAACCGGCGGTAGTATTTTGACGTTCATAAGCGCGTTCTTAGGGCCCGAATTGGTTAAAGATTTTTAAATATGTCGATTACCCATAAAAATGAGACAATAGGAAGACAATGGAAAGCTGGCGTAAACGCCAGGTTAGTGCTCAAGGGGATATATTAGTTTTCTAACATGAGTAAGTACTCAACATAATGCTATAGTTTTATAAAGATATTTTTCTTCTCCTCATCTATAGCGTAAGATATGTGAATTCAAACCTACGTTCAACGATATGGTGTCCGATCACACCACCATTGAGTGCACGCATTTAATTTGATGTAAAATATGGTAAGCCAAGAACGGTGGTGGCTATTAATAAATAAGACTCTATTGATAGTCGCCGTTATACCAGCCTACCTCTACCATGGCTAAAACCGCTATATAGCTTTACATACACACTGGCTGATTCCGGAAAGAGATACACCTTAACATGACATGACGTCGGTTCTTAACAAACCGAAGTGGTCGCGACTCGCTTGGGCTCAACTGGCTTATTATTCCATTAACTGCTGGATCTATAATAATCTAGATAATCCCGAAGCATGACCAGCTAAATCTTGTCACATTAGCGGGGTTATATTCTTGGTCGTCTTACAAACCAGTCGGTCGCGAAAATCCTACCACCTTAATCTACACTTATCGTCTCCCTGCCCTTATCCCCATTTTTATTTGGGTCGGCGCAACAAGTCTTCTTCTTCTATTCGTCTCTATTTGAAATCATTTCTACATTCAGTCCTTTTCTAAATATGTCATTTTTCACACAATCCATCCATTTATTCTTTACAGACGCCTGCTCCTTAACTTCTCTGTCACTAGTGCCACTTTAAAACTTCCTCTATAGTGCTCATTTCTAACTCTGTACATTCTTGTTACTCCACACAACCATCTCAACATACGCACCTCGGCTGCACGCAGTCTTCTTTCATCCATCATCTTTATGGGCCAACATTCTGATATACATACAAGATGACAGGCCGAATCATGCTAATGCGTATTTTCCCATGTAACTTAAGGGGGATTTTCGGATAAGTGGTAGCTGTGAACTATCGCTATTTCATCTATCTATGCTGTGTTTATTCTATGCTTGTCTAATCTCTACTAATCATTAACCCATCATTAATCCCGGCGTTTACTCCAGCTTTCCATTGTTTTCCTATTGTCTTTCTATTGTTTCATTTTTATGGGTACTCGCTCGACACGTTAATATTTGATTCGTATTTTCAAGTTCTATTATTTCAAAATATTTCAAAGCACATCACTATATCGAAGAATAAACAATTTATATCAATTGAAAAAAATATCAAATTACTAACACAATCTTATAAGTTATCTCTAAAACTTTTTCTCTATTGTCAGGAACGTAAGCGATTTATTAATATTTTATTCAATTGAACAGTTGTTGTGATGCGATCGGTTAGTGGGATTTTTTTTTGTATTATTATAAATTGATACATTTCGTTGAGACACAGAATACTTTATATAGTCTCGCGCGATACTGTAGGCGATCTAAATGGGTTGATTTCTTGTAAACGACGGAATGTTACCGATTACAATGATAACACGGAGTTTACGGACCACAGACGTCGAATACACTGGATCGAGTAAGAAGTTTCGCCTACGCGTATATTTCAATCGTATCGGTGTAATATATGTTAATAGGTCTAAAATAGTTGTTCCAGTAAATTTTGTATTTTATTGTGTTGATATTTGAGTGACACGCACGTATGGACAACGATTTAGTAAACAATATATGAGTTTTTCGGATAAATGGAATGTCGACTAATAGATTTATGATTGTTTTCAACAAATATGTATTGTACATATATAAGTGTATCAACGGGTGCTTATACCATAGGTATGTTCGTTGAATTGAATGTTAATATAATTAAGTCTAGAATTAAAAAAAAAATCCCAATCAATTATATAATGAGTTTTCGGTGAAGGAAAACATTTTGAGGAGAACATACTACGGTGGTAGGACATTTTCTAATAATGTCCGCCTAGGTAGATACCACCCTCAAGTTTGAATATTTGTCTTCAAGTACAAATAGGTGTGTTCTGGCAGCATCCCTTGAAAGCCAGTGCCTCTGGGATTAGTGTGTTTGACATCCTGTACCACAATATCGCTTAAAATTAGGTGAGATTACGGTCAAAACGCTGAACAGCTATACAGTATAAATAAAACATATTTCTGTTATTTTTTTCAAAACTTATGTTGTTTGGAGTATGGACTCTGTTACAATAAAAAATAACTTTGTCATATAATTTGCTGTTTTTTTTTTCTTAAAAAGCAACGGTATTAGATTGGTTAGGGATATAAAAAAATAATTTCATAATATAAATTTATTCAAAAGTTCGCAGTTCGTTTCGTTATTGATTTACGTTATGGAGTTAAGTACCGGTTTATTTATTTTTTTATATAACAGATTTCCCACTGAAGTCGTATACGTTTAATAAATGTTAAATTTTTGCAGGAAATGACTGACGCCGCTGAGGAACGGTTTCCGGCGTCGAACCTGCGGAGGTCACATGAATATTATAATGAGAGGAAACGCTATAATACCGTTGTCGATCTAGTTCGACTTGCTTAGGGCTCCACCACACTAAGCGTTCTCTTCCGCTGCGGTTAACCAATCTTGCAGTTTATCTCAATACTTTTTATGATTTATATTACTGATTATGGCAATCCCCCCTTCCTATTTGAGGGAGATCTATGCCCAGCAGTAGACGTCTTATAGTTGCATGGATGGATGGATGGAACAGCGCAATCAATGAGAAGACCCGGCAAGAAACTCTATCTGGATTATTTTTGTTTAATTTGATGATAGATTTTACGAGAGATTGCTTATAAAACAAGTATAATTGGTACAGCACAAATGCTTTACAATAATTTATGGCGTTAATTGGCATCTACAATGGGTATACTTTTGAAGCCAGAGGTTCGAAATTAGGTATACTTTGTCAAAATCGAAAACATGTATTCATATTGTTACTTAAATGATAAACTTTGACTCGCGTTAGAATCTAAATATCTAACAATAATAGTAATCATCTTAATAAGTACTTATAGATAATTCAATATATCTTAACACTGATGAAATGTCCGGTTAAAATAAATTTAAGTCAAACAGAGATGGTCGATAATACGAAATAGACACATTACTAATGATGAAAGTTTTCTTTCTATATTTATTAATATAGTTTTTTATACATATTGTATCGTGTGGCGAAACCCTAACGAATCCAGTTCCACATGTGTCAACAACATATCGATGTGTATGGTTGGCGCAATTAATCTTATACAAGTCTTCTTGGCTTAGGGTCGGCTGTCATCAGATGCGACAGCCCTGATAAAAGTGACGACTCGAGATGTCGAGTGAGATTTAGATTCAGTTGAAAGGTGAAGGAACGATGTCTCTGATGTACAACACATTCCGGTGCTATAAATACACCTTAAAATATTTTTTTTTGAAGTGAAAAGTTCTTTAGCAGCGTTAACCGATTATAGTTCGATCGATTATCGGTATTGATGTGCCTTAATTGACCCGGTTTCAGTATATTATTACTCATTTTAAATTAAAGAGTCTATAAAAAGTTTAAAATGCCGATTTAATAATAAACAACCTTATACTTTAACGAAATTATAACAAATTTAAGAAATATGGAGTATGCAGTGAATATTAAAATAAATTATAAATAAATGAAACTGTAGGTTGCGGCTTATTTATTGCATTACAATCCTCATCATTATCATGTTGCCAAAATATTTAGAGTCGGCGCAATGTATTTTCTTCATATACAGCCACTGTCTTTTTATTCACTCCTTTTGTTTCCATATCTTCTATCAGAAACTTCATCCATCTTTTCTTTGACCGTCATATACCTTTCCACAACTCAACTTTATTTGCGTCATGCTTTTTTTCTTTTTTTATGATATGTCCATACCAATTCCACCCTTTCCCAATACCAAACCACCCAAATTTTCAGAATACCAAACACCCTTTCAGTGTTTCTACAACTTTCAGGCCTCTTTTTAAAATTCTCATTCCTAACCATGTCCATAATTATCAAACAAATACATTTCAACATTCGTATCTCTGCTGCATGCAATCATTTCTTATCCAACTTCTTACTAACCCATAACTCCGAACCTTAAAATACGACGGATGATATAATGGTCTTATAAATATCACAAGTAAAATTGTGAATATTCTTTAAAGCTTGTAAATTATTCTTAACCTGACCTGTAGGTACTAGACGTGAATCAATCACAAAGGACGTGTCATGTCAATTAATATATAATCTCATTTTAATATTGAAGCCATGTTCTAGACTCCGCTATGTTATATGAATGGAATAAATCTCTCTATTTACCGCGATAGCCCGTGACATCTCAACTCGAGTGTTTATTACAACATGACGTGCTGTCAGCGTTGAGTTATTAAAAGGTTTACGATTAGCTTTAAACTATCTAGTTAACTAATAAAACACTTAACTTCTAACGAGATCTCAATTAACCTCGGACCAGACAAAATTGACGGTTATGTGGCGTGTAACACCTATATTGTTCTGAGGTGTACTTACGTGTTAGACTATGACGCCTAAGTTAATTTCGTGTTTGGTACGATTTAAACGATTTAGCGATTATTTTCACAAACAGGTTGCAGGTTTTCTAATTATTTATTAAAATAGATAATAGTATTAAATTAGCAAAAATGTATATACTACATTTAATATTAATGAAATACTGCTTCAAGATTGTGTCAGTAGAAGATATTATAGAAATTTATACCTAGAAAACTTTTAAGACGAATTCATTGTTTTTATTTATTTATTTACATTAAAATTCACATCTCGTATAAAATAGACATATAAACAAACCGATACATAAAATAACGAGACAAAAATGAATTTATCACCATTTAAAAACTCATTATAAGACTATGTTTACATGTGTATGTATGCGTGTGTGCGAGTGTATGTAATGTGTATATATATGTATTGCTGTATAGTCATATTGTTTTATAATTAAAACCTTTGCTATAGGTATTTCCAAATTATTTTCTAGACAGATGTTTTTCCGTACTAAGTACAGTGTTAGGCTGACTACCGCTTCATGAAGTTATCATGAGGCGAAAGATAATAGCATTTAGCTAATAATGGCAATATATAAACCTTAATTTGGGCAATTTCATGGGACAATCTAATCTAAATTTATTTGTTCAATCTAACTTCAGAAAAGGTTATTTATTTTATACTATAAATTATTATTAAATCTTTATATATAATTAATTTAAATTTTAGAACCCAAATGTGGTTCCCAGAAATACTAAAATCTATAATTTCATAAGAACACTTAAGAATAAACACTGATAACGGACCATCCATCTCGTTATTTGAAAATCATCTACAGATAAATTTAAAGTAGGGTGCGTGTCGATGTTATTTTGTTATTGTAAAATCAGTGAAGCGGTAAAAGTTTGTTTTTGTTCGCTAGCTACAGGTACCTCCCAAATAGGGTTGCCCACTTTCAAAGTCTCATTTGCGAGAAATTGAATGTTCAAATGCGGTATATCTGTAATAGATCGTAACTCAGTAAATCTATGTATTATATATAAAAAACTATATAAGAATAAAAAACCGTTATTGTTACTGGAATTAGTAAAGTTATTTTGGTAAAAGCCAAGAATATCTTTCATTTTAAGATGCACTATTTCAACTCTGCATTACTGAGAAATTTGTAAATCTCCACGCGCGCAAACTTTTACGAAGCGATATTTTTCTACTGGTAAGATGAAGTTGACAACCCTACTCTCAACTGACCCGATCAAATTTTTCTTCGTATTCTATAAGATAATTCTGATTCAAATTTGAATATGCCGCAAATTATAAGTACATATTTTGTTAAATTACAAAAAAAAAATGTTCAACAAGTGACTGACAAGTTTAATATCGTGCAATGTAAATAATAAATAGTAATAACACTTGTTAAATTATCGTAAAGCTCTCTTCTCACTCCAAATAAACTCTTGTCGTAACTAAATAATTGAATATAAGTTAACATTTTTTTCGTCTATTATTATACATATGAATCTGTCTGTATATTTCTTGGCTTATAATTGGAGAATCAATGGACCGTTTCATAAAATCCTTTTTTGAATAAGGCATTTTACTATATATTTTATTAATAATAATGAATAGCTGTGTGATGCCGGCTTCAGAATAGTATTACCCCATGTATACACGTGGGTGTCATAAAAGGTGAATAAGGGATACACCAGGGGATGGGCAGCAGCACTCTCTGAGGACACAGGATAGATATTTACAAAAATATTGTGTGTAATGATAGTTTTTGATTTTAAATTCTCATTTTTATGTTATGACTCTACTTGCTGTCCTGGTGAAGTTTATACCGCATCAGAATCAATAAATGTTGTGTTATTAGTAGATTAATAGATTTTTTACACGGAATAAGCTCAATGCTTTGACCACAATCTCACCTGAATTTAAGTGACAATATGGTACATCCAGTGTATGAGCGAAATAGTGGACTGTATTTGGGTGATGCAAACGATACGCGAATGGGGACGACAAATTTAGGATAGGAAAGATGGGTACTTACGTGAGATGATGCCGATGCAGGGTTCTTCCACGGATCCAGATTAATGGTGTTCACGATCAATATTATTTACACTTAATTCACTTATCACTAGCTGGTATGTACGTGCGCACGAGTTTATGATCCATCAACGAAAGAAACGTTGAGTCAACGACAAGCGATGATGAGAGCGATGAGACAATGACGACGAGAGAACGATCGATGCGTGAGTCACGACGAGAGAACGATGAGTGCGTGATGACGAGAGAACGCTGAGTGCGTGATGACGAGAGAACGCTGAGTGTGTGCCACGTACATCTCACAGGAAAGATATTGGCGCAGGGGGGTTGGGGGGTGGATTTAGGGATGGGACATTAGCGTATCTATTTGTAATCACCAATCGACAATTACGCGCAACCATTCCCCCCAGCTTGAAGGACCCCGTTCCTTCTAAACAACGATACGAAACTAAACGAAAATGATACAAACTAAACAAAGCTAAATTAACTAGATAACGAAATAAACAAATTGCTAAACTATATAACTAAACTATATCCCTAACCTAACAGCGAACCGATTCATCACTATTGGTTTGGCAAGGGACAGAGACGTACTACTGGCCGCAGATATGAACCTGTGGCCGTTTTAATCCTTGCGATACGAGTGACTCCATTTGAGCCAGGAAATACCTCCTCAACGATACCTAATGGCCAATGAAGGGTAGGAGCATTTTCACTAGCTAGAATTACAACCGTTCCGACTACAACAGGGTTCGTAGTAGTATTCCATTTCTGTCTCGATTGCAGAGTATGTAAATACTCCGCCCTCCAGCGCTTCCAAAACGATTGTACTAATTTATCTAATAAATCAATACGCGATAGAAGGTGCAGCCTGTCTTCAGTAATATCCTTAGCAGGAAAATACTTTAACGGCGTAGTGTTTAAAAAATGAGCTGGAGTGAGGGCGAGAGATTCGGAAGGGTCACTCGACAAAGTGCGACACAACGGTCTAGAATTCATCACGGCTTCGATTTGCGTGAGAACTGTCGACAATTCTTCGAATGTAAGAATTTGTTCGCCGATAACGCGACACAAATGAGTTTTCAAACTCTTTATATTGGCCTCCCAATTGCCTCCGAAATGACTGGCAGCGGGAGTGTTCAATATCCACGACACACGGTTTTCGGCTAATATTTGAGCGAACTCCGTATTAAAATATTTCGAGCGCAAAAATGAATGTAATTCCGAAAGAGAACGCTTAGCTCCAATATAGTTAGTACCGTTGTCCGAATACACGTGACCTACAGAACCGCGGCGGGATATAAAACGCTTAAATGCCGACATAAAGCTCGAGGTGCTTAAATCGCTAGACAGCTCAATGTGTACAGCTCGAGTGGTCATACAAACGAACAAACAAACATACGCTTTCACAGGCCTAATACCGCGGCCTCGCGATAATGTAACTTTAAAAGGCCCTGCGTAATCAGTGCCAGTATGTACGAATGGTTTTACGACTTGAACGACGCGACACGAACGATGATCAGCCATCTCCGGGAAGACTGATTTAGGTTTTACGCGAAAACAAGGAATACATTTATGTACTCTACTACGAATTAGATTGCGCGCAGAAAGTATCCAGTAATTTTGGCGCAAAATTGACATCAATAAGTCAGGACCAGCGTGACAATTAATTTTATGGTGATAGTCAACTAAAAGATTCAATATATGTCCTGATCTTGGTAGAATGATGGGATGTTTGTGGTCATAATCTAACTCCGCGTTTGACAGGCGACCACCGACCCTGAGCAATCCATTATCCAAAAATGGCTTGAGACACTGAATTCTACGAACACAAGGTTTATTTGCTTGTAAATTCGCGATTTCAGCGTCGAAGTACGACGTTTGAAGTTGACGCAATACCATCAACTCAGCGAACTGGAGATCAGATGCTGTTACATATTCTCGTCGAGGTAATAGCTTCAAAAAACGACATATGTAAACTATACAACGTAAATATTTTGACCAAGACGACCAACGATTAGCTAACGATATTAAAAACGGTTCATTAGATGATAATGTATGAAAGGTTTGTCTCTTCTCTTCGGGTGGGTTAGGTACCGCGGAAGAAACAAATTTTGAAACCGGCCACTGCGATGGATCAAATTGAATCCACGGCGGACCACTGAACCACAGCGGGTGGTTCAGTAGTTGTGCGGGTGTAAGACCACGCGATAAACAATCGGCCGGGTTATCGACCCCTGACACGTGGTAGAACTTATCCGAAGTTAGATCTGACTGTATCTTAGCCACTCTGTTGGACACGAAGGTGTCCCAACGGTGGGGCGACGAATTAATCCAACAAAGAGATACAGTCGAATCCGAAAACGCGAAAATATCATTTATTACGCAACGATTACCACAAGCGACAATTATTTTCCGAATAAGTTTAGCAAGTACTAGACAAGCACAAAGTTCTAATCTAGCAAGCGATACAACCTTGCGAGGTGACACCTTGGACTTTGCACTTACTAAGGATATGGAATTATTCCCCTCGAAATAAACATGAAAATATACCACTCCCCCATAAGCCTTCTCGCTAGCATCTGCGAAGCCGACGACAGTCACGATGGCATGTGGTCTAATGCCCACGTGTCTAGGTACTTTGATTTGCGAAAGCAAGGGCAACTCCCTTTTAAAACGAGTCCATTTTTCGACGATGTTGGGAGGGGCCTGATCATCCCAATTACAATTACTCAACCATAAATATTTGATCAGAAGTTTGGGATACAATACGACTGGTGCTACGAAACCCATTAGATCCCAAATTCTAGCTACACACGATAAGATAGCTCGTTTAGTACAAATCTCGATCGGTTTATTTATACTGAAACTAAATAAATCTGTAGTGGGGGACCAACAAAGACCTAAAATTTTATGTTGATCTGATACATCGAATTCTAACATCGATGACAAGCGATGTGACTCAGGAATCGAATCGATTACCACTTGTGAGTTGCTATTCCACTTTACAAGATCAAATTGTCCCGCTTTCATGAGCGCGATCACTTCCGCGGTGGCAGCGATGGCCTCATCTTCACTATCAACCGACCAAGCGAGATCGTCCATGTATAGTCCGGTGTTAATCATATCTTTAGCGACAGGATAGGATTCACCCTCCTCTTCAACGAGTTGTTTAATAGTTCTAAGAGCGTGGAAGGGACTTGATTTCAATCCGAAACAAACACGATTAAATTCATAAACTTTAAGTGGTTCATGCGATGAGAAACGATACAATATGCGTTGAAAGCGGCGATCGCTTTCACGAATTCCAATGCACAAAAAACATTTGCCGAATATCGGCCGAAAGAGCGACTGCGAATAAACGAAAGTTAACGATAATATCGAATAAATCATTTTGGAGATTTTGACCACTATATAATATATCGTTAAGCGAAAACCAATGAACTAGTCTTGGCGCTAGCGTCGAGTACAATACGTAATTTGGTCGTGATCTTATCCTCCCTAATGACACCGTGATGAGGTATTATATAGCTAGGCAAATCTCTAGTAGCTGCTGTTTCTTGAGGCACGAGCGATAAATAACCTTTTTCCAAATACTCTCGAATTACTTTATCGTAGGCGAGTTTCAAGCTAGGTGAAGCCAGCATTTTACGCTCTAAGCATAAAAAACGCCTTTCCGCTACTTGACACGAATCTCCCAATGAGACCACATCGCCCTTGAACGGGAGCGCGACGACATATCGACCGTCCTTGTCGCGCGTAGTAGTGCGTGAGTACAAGTCTTCGCAATCCTCGTCATCTGGGCTGAGAGATGTCGACATGTTTATCTCTTCTAGTTCCCAGAACCTATGTACCACAGCCTCTAACGAGTCAGCTACACAACAACACGAAATTGATGAAGTCCGACAATCCATACGAGCAGGCGCCGAACCTACTACAACATAACCCAATAAGGTTTCCAAAGCCATAGGTGCGGTGTGAGTAGGGTGACCATACACTTTACGAGATAATAAAAGGTGCGGGAAAATTGATGCTCCGATAAGCATTTCAATTTCACCCGGCACATGGTAAGTATTGTCGGCCAATGGCAATGAATCAAAATTCGATAAAATCGAAACGTCCACCTCGGTGGTGGGTAAACATTCCGTTATTTTATCTACAACTAATACTTCCATATCGAAATTAATGTTACGATCAAAACGCGAAAAGAATTTTAGATTAGTCGAACCTTGTATAATTTTGGAAGAACCTCCAATTCCTTTTACGCTAAAGTTATTCAATTTATTAAAATTATTTATAAGTCCTAAGCGCTGACAACAAGTACGAGTTACGAAATTACTTTGAGAAGCACTGTCCAACAACACACGAACATTATGGTTCCTCCCGCGGTTATCTTTTACAATAACAATGGCCGTACTTAACAATACTGTACTCGCGCGCGGTCGAAACATCGACAAGTTATTATTATTCGAGTTTGACTCACTATTAGACAAAGTGCATAATGTTATCTCGGTAGGCGCAGAGGTTGAGTTTTCATTTCGACATTTTGGTTGAGAGCGATTCTCAACTGAACGACTAAGCTGGTTCGATCCTACTTCATTCTTTTCGTATGTCCTAGGTTCAAAGTGTAACATAGAATGATGTTTCTTATTACATTTACGACAATTATATTTCGACTTGCAATCGATAGAATGATGATTATTACTAAAACAATTTAAACAAAGATTATTTAATTTTATGAACCGAAAGCGTTCAACAGGTGTTAATCTTTGGAATTCGAGACAACTATATAAACGATCATGATGCGAATTACACAATGTACATTTTTCTTTATGTTGCGACGGCGACGGTAACGACGAAGTATTCATATAAACATGTGTAGGTTTTGTGGACTTAACAGTAGGTATGTCCGATCGTTTCGACACCTTTCGATCTGTTTGCGATCTATATAATATTTTTATGTTGTCACGTACGAAAGTGACCAAATTCTCAAATGGCGGGATAGTTTGCGTGCGATTATCTAATTCAAACGAATGAACGGTTTCCGAATCTAACTTTTTTAATGCCATATAAAGAAAAATATAATCAGTTAAGTCCGGTATATTTAGCTTTTTAAGTGCTGCGAACGACGAACAAAACTTATCCAAAAACAACTCTAAATTAGCGGCCGAGGCCACGCTTACAGGTTTCAAATCGAATATTTGATCTAAGTACGACGAGGCTAGCATACGTTTATCTTCGTACTTATTTACGAGCGATTCGTAGATCAGCTGATAATTATCGGCGCTCGGCGTAATACCAGAGAATACGGCCTGTGCCTTACCAGTCAATTTTCCTAATAAGTAATATAACTTCTCAGCGGACGACAGCGATAAATTAAGGTGTACATTGTTTTTAAAACTAGTGTAAAACAATGGCCATGACTTTAGGTCTCCATTGAACACCGGTAGTTCGATGGGTGGTAATCCAGCCTTACTATGACTACTAAGCACATTTGTAGACGGCTCGAGTGCTGACAATTGTTTACTAATGCGCTTTATGTGGCCATGCATATCTTCTAAAGACGAAAGTTGTTGATAATTAATTAGGTATTTCGGGTTTTCTTTAATTTCTAAAATATTAATTTCATCGAGTAACCTTTCGAAATCTGTCAGCAAATTATCTACTGTCTCGATTTCATTCAAAAACAATTCCTTGATCGATTCTATTTCAATTTGACTCGCATGATCCGATATAGTTTGCACGCGAGCAAATATTCGTTCCTTTTTAGCATTTAAAATGCGTAATTTGTCTACTGTCGACATAATGAAATATATATAATGAAATATAAGTAGGTATCACTATAGATCTCAACTTATTCTGATACGATTCTACGATATTATTTGTAGCATAGAAATATGTAGGTAGCAACACAAATTTGCTTACCGGTGTGATATTATACGAACGAAACGATATTAATCAATGATATATAATTAAACGATATTAATTATTACAAACGATTACAATTTTAATCTTTAAAGAACCACTCGCCCAACTCACGTAGTTAAATAACGAACGACAATTATTTCCTATCTACCTACAATCGAATTAGAAGAGCTAGAGAACGTAATACGCGTAACATAATAAGTATTTATATATTGTATTTCCTAATTATGCGAATTCAAACGATACGATACTAAATAATAACCAGAAAATACAAATTATAATACGTCTTTGTTACCTGCCAACAATAATAATAAATTACAAATACCGACAATGACGCGAAGTTTTACGAATTAAAACTTTACACACGGTGATATAAACGAAATCGAATACTTTAAAATCCATCCAGCTTGGACCAAACTATATGACCATCCAGCATGTTCATGCGTGGTTCAAACTGGACCAACTTTATGTTCATCCAGCATGTTCATATCCGGTTCGATCCGGACCAACTTTATGTATGAGCGAAATAGTGGACTGTATTTGGGTGATGCAAACGATACGCGAATGGGGACGACAAATTTAGGATAGGAAAGATGGGTACTTACGTGAGATGATGCCGATGCAGGGCTCTTCCACGGATCCAGATTAATGGTGTTCACGATCAATATTATTTACACTTAATTCACTTATCACTAGCTGGTATGTACGTGCGCACGAGTTTATGATCCATCAACGAAAGAAACGTTGAGTCAACGACAAGCGATGATGAGAGCGATGAGACAATGACGACGAGAGAACGATCGATGCGTGAGTCACGACGAGAGAACGATGAGTGCGTGATGACGAGAGAACGCTGAGTGCGTGATGACGAGAGAACGCTGAGTGTGTGCCACGTACATCTCACAGGAAAGATATTGGCGCAGGGGGGTTGGGGGGTGGATTTAGGGATGGGACATTAGCGTATCTATTTGTAATCACCAATCGACAATTACGCGCAACCATCCAGGATGGTAAACGTACTAAGTCTAGAGGACCTGGTTCTCAAGTTCTGCTGCCGGAATACCCCTATTGGTTTTCAAATTTGAAGGCGGTACCTACCCAGGCGGGGATTATTAGAAAATGTCCTACCACCGTAATATGGTTTCCTCACGATGTTTGCCTTTACCGAAAGCTCAGTGCTGATTTTAAAGTTGGATAGGTGGACTCAAATCCGCGTCCATTGATGCAGAATCCGGCACCACTATCCACTGCGCCGTCATCGCTTAATTCAGTTTTTCTTCCAATGTGTGAGGAAAATTCTCTAGTTTGTAATTAGTGAATCCCTTCTCGAGATATTATCATAAAAGCCATTCCACATATTATCTCCTATTTTTCCCCCTTGTTTTAACAGTTATTCTGCTATTCAGGGCGAAGGTAATGCAATCAAATCAAAGATCATAAAAATAAGTTCAGCCTATTTTTATTGAACCCGACTTTGTTGAAGTGAAGACTTCTTAGGGAAAAGAGGAAAAAAGTTCTTAATAGGGGAAAAAACTTATACAATCGCATTACCAATGTTATGACGTCAACATG
Organism: Samia ricini; assembly: GCA_014132275.2. Classification (NCBI taxonomy): domain Eukaryota; kingdom Metazoa; phylum Arthropoda; class Insecta; order Lepidoptera; family Saturniidae; genus Samia; species Samia ricini. The sequence continues at coordinate 11,815,003 of AP028164.1, forward strand.
CTACAATACTATTTACTATCAAGTATAAGATAGAGCTTACGTGCTGGGGTTCAGAGATAAATCATAAAATTTATACTTACGCAATCTATCGCATGTTTTGATTATGAATAAATTATATGACAAATACATAACTATTGCTCGGAGAGCCAGCATATATGAAAATAATACAAATGTTAAATATTAGGTTATGTTAATAATTGCAATTGAATTTAAACAGTTTTTCCAAAGTATCAAGTATTGACTTTTGTCCGCAATACCCATGGTTGTTTTTTGTTTTATAATTATGTGTATATAAAAATTATCCTTTTTATATGTAGTATGAAATCAAAGTAATTTAAGTATTTATTAGTTAGTAGCCCTTTGCTCGTCCCTTGAGCCGCCGTGCTTTGTCTCTCTGGCAGGGTCATCACTGTCGTCAAACAAGGCAGGTACCGTTGTCGCACCTGACCCGAATGGACGTCACGTCCACAAAACAGACTGCCTAAGTGATCAATACCGATTACAAATATGTACTCGCGTCGAACGTGATCACGTGTCGACGGATTCTCTTGAACATGCATGTGTTATGTATTTAATTGACCATAAATTTACTATTTTGATGATAAGTTGAATTAGACTGGTTGAATCATGTATTCAAATTGGAACTCTTTAATTTATTAAAAAATAAACAAACTTGAAGTGTCTCTTTGTAATATAAAAATAACTGACTTTTAGTAATATAATGTATGTACCTTTTCCATAACAAAAATATACTTTTTAACAGCTGTATCTATTTTGACGTGACTCTTCTCTCTTCTGGTAGATAGCTGAAGTAATAAGGTAACTCCAGGCTACTTTCCGCGTAAAAATTAAAACTCTTGAATTTAAGGCCTGGGCCTACAAAAAATAGGGTCCATTCTATTCCAATGATATATATTGCAATGATTCGCCAAAATATGATACTGGCCCCCAAAGACACGGTGAAGCTGTAAAGGTCTTTCCGGCCACTGTTGACCGGCATTAGCCAGGTTCGAAAAAAAAAAAAACTGTAATTTATTAATTTATTATATATATATATGATTTAATTTTAAAGAAAAGTCATTTATTCAAAAAGTACATAAATTTATACACAAAAATTTAAAATTAAAATAAAATAAAATACTATAAATAATGAATGCTATATATAGATAACTTATGAGAATAAATTAACAAAAAAAATTATCACACTCAATGCATATACATACATATGCAAATGGAGGATTTAAATATAATTAATAAAAATGTATGAAGAAATTGCAGGTAGGTATGCAATCTTAATTACCCAATACTACAATCGCGATATTGCACTATCTATTTATGTTTATATACAGAGTCGCTATTGTGCTATCTTTGACAATATAATCTTTGCGAGTAAGCGAACCGGTTACAGATTTTGGTTCACATTTGTACGTCCGGCGGACATTTGACAAAAGTTTATTGGTCAATTTTAAATATCACCGCGCGAGCAAGTTACGTGATAATTGCCTTAGATACAGTTTTCCTGCTTCGCTTAATATGCGCTTAAAAAGCGAAATTTTTTATGTTTTTTTACACGTTTATATGTGAGTTTTAAATAACGTAATAGTATAGGAAATTGTACTGTATTTAGTGGGTGATATAATAAGAGTGAAAAGAAATCATTAGTCGTATGTCGTAACCGTTTTGAACTTAAATAAGATAATATTTCTTGAACCTTCACGATATTATTATTATTGTATTCAGCATCAGCTATGTATTACCTATTTAGGTTAATAAACTTATGTGAATTTGGAAAATAAAGGCCGGTGACATAATGGTTTCGCATCACAACGGGCGAGTAGGGACGCCAACGTTTTTATAAAAGACATTGCGTTGACGCAAGCGGAGCGCGAGCCGTGGGCGACCTTTATTTTTACACTGTATACGCTCAGTGTTTTGGCCATAATCTGACCATGTATCTAGGATAGTAAACACATTAATCCTAGATACTGGTTCTCAAGTGATACTGTCGGAACACATCTATTGGTGTTTGGCAACAGGATTTTGATCTTGAGGGTAGTATGTGGTGTTAGGGTGGCGGGCATTACGATGTTTTCCTTCACTGAAAGCTCAGGCTGATTTTAGGGTAGGATAGGTGGGCTCGAACCCAAGTCTCGACCCGCTCGCTGTGTGGCGAAACCATAATTTCATTCTAACCTTGACAATTATAAATATTATGTAATAATACGTTATTAATAAAAAATCCACGATGTAATTTTATCGACCTTCCGAAAACTACGCGTTCATCCGTACGTTATTTATAATGGCTAATGACAAACATCAATTAATTTCAAGTGCCACGTAATTAACGCAATCGTTTGCCTCTTCGAAAACGTGCTTGAGTGTGTGGGTGGTGTTGTGCGATCCAAACACATACAAATAAAACGATAAAAACAATGTTTGAGCACTGTTTGTAAGATTTTAATTTGAGTTGTAGGTAAATGGTATAAAAATTTCGATGTATCGAAATTCTATCTGGTACTGCAGATGGATCTGTAGTATAGCTCAGGTCTAGATAGAATCGAAAGCTATTTTGTGATCCACAGATGCTAAGAAAGGGGGTAGGTGAACTTCTCGGCTTTCTATAAAACATGCCACAATATGTGGTCTACTGTGCCAAAACATTTTTGAAAGCCAGCTGTTTAGGGAGGCTAGTAGTTCTCTAATTAGCGCGCTAGTCAATTGGCGAGTACTTTCAAAAATAGCTTATTTACTTGACTCAGAATATAGTAAAACTATAATAATTCAAAAGTTCACTTATAAAAAAAAAAGGATTTTATATAATCGAGCTATGATTTGTGTGTCTGTATGAGAAGAAAAACATAATAAACCGAAGCAAGGTGATGTAAAAATGCAACCTAATATCTCGTGCACGTTGTCCAAATATAGTGGAGTATAGAAAAATCAACAGAGTGTAGAGACTGAGTGAGTGACATTATTTGTGGAGTGCGGTCGGCACGCGCCCGGTACGTGTACTCGGGCTGTATTGTAAAGCAAACATAACCTCCCGTGCGATCGACGCGACTCGACGTTGGGGGCTGTTTTGTCATTTCAAATGTAATATTTGTGTGTTGGTTTATTGTTTAAATTAAATGATTTTTCGCTATTTCATTTGTATAAGAGTACATAAATATAAATAGGCAAAGATAAAAATCCACTGTGTGAAGCCGGCTAAGAATAGTACTATCTCATATCTTCTCGAGGGTGTCGTAAGAGGCGACTAAGGGATAAACTCGGGGTTGGGCAGAAGAAAAAAGGGAACAAAGTTTTAGGTTTTTTCAAATTTTTAGCAATAATTAGTGTTAGTTGAATTTATATTGCTAAGGGTGTAAATAAATTAATATATAATTACAATTATTAACATGTTTATTTATTATATTATGATGATTTTTTATGACTAAGGTTGTAGACTTGACAGGCTCCTTCCAGATTCTTCATATTTTATACAAGACTCTTAGGACAGCTGAAAAGAGGAATTATTTCAAGAGAATTACAATTACGGCGACAATAAAAAAACTGCCTTATTCTGTAAGGAGTTGACGTATGCGTGTGGTGTGCCGTCTGTTGTCTACATTGCTAGTACATAAAATATCACTGTAACGCACTGATAATGGGTGCAACAGTTTCTACTAGTTGAGGATCGGTGCATGTCTTTGTGTACTGCCGGCGGGGAACCTTACATATGGTAGCTCTCCCAACTGCTTTTATTACTTGCACTCACAGTCATTATTTGAGATACATTTTATTCCATAGATATGTGTTTTCGAAGCTCCTTATCTTATTATGTGAACTAATTTATTCCACGATATTCTGGATGCTATTACTCTGTTACGTATATTGACATAAAGTTAAAGAACGCGCCATATTTTTGTTTGTGTGAGTAACATTTATTCAGCGCGCATTTCCTTAGTAGCGCTTATATCTTTGTTTGATTTTCGCTTATTCTGATATATTTCGATGACGACAGACTTCATGGTCTTTCGAAAATCTACAGAAAATTCGGAATAAAATATTGATGATATTATATAATAAATAATAAACGTGTAAAGTCAGAAATACGAGTTAGTATCTTAAAAACATCAAATACATTTCACGTATATAAGGCAATGATCGTAATTAGTCACAAAAAAAATTCGAAAATTAAAACAATGTTCTGACTTTAAAAAAAATCTACAAACTTACCTATTAAACATATCTTAACTTATAATTTATTCAAATTATGTTATTAATTCTACGGACAGTAAGTAATGCAGGATTTTTTGAGTATACTTTTATGGAACTTGTACGGAAATAATATTTATCACTTTCTTATTAAATTACCTATCACAATTTAATTTGGTAATTAGTTAAAATAAACATAGGGTTTTAATTTATCCAAGCGAATTCTTAAAGTTGTAGAAAAAGTTATATTTTTACAGTTTTTTGTAATGAAAAAATAATCGGGTCTACGTCGTGCGTGTAACTAAAAACCGTTAGTAGAAAAGATAATAAAGCTTTCTCAAACTCGATTCATACAAGGTCACTCTTTCCCGGTCAAACTCATCGTTACGTGGCAGGTGGTACCCGGGATGCAAACACAAACATGCACGGGACGTGTTTGTAGACCGCCGCCTGCTCGTACTCAACGCACAAGACCGGGGTTGCCATCAGTATGGTTTTCATTTGAATATATCGATTTTAAAATTAGCTAAAAAGGTAATGGAGAATTATCTGCGGCTTACTCAAATTTTTTTTCACAACATTTTAAGTACTAGAAATTGGTACCTGTAATTCTTTTATTGATGTTTTTCTTGAAAATTCAAAGGAAAGCAAACAACAAGACCTTTACGTTTTAAATCAACACATGTTACAGAATCCAATCTATCATTCAGTTTGTAACATAGTACTTAAGTAATTTTATTAATGTTATATATTATTCTGTTTTCTGCATTTTTTAATAATTGGTTTATTTAGCTTCATTTAAAGTTTTATAAACTGTTTAATTCTTAGAACTTTAGAAAGTTTTAGGTAATAGAATTATTAATAGATATGTAATTTATAAATCAAAAGTTTCTGTGATGTCAATTTTAGTTAGTAAAGAAATATTGAACTCAAAACTATATCTTTGTAATATAGGAGAGTCGTAAACTCATACAAATATGTAGGTGCGATTTATTATTATTGAATACCGTGTTTTCAAGTCTAAATTTACTTTTAATTAAAATTATAGAGATGTAAATCGATGTTTGTTAAAATAGTTGATCAAAATACATAAATACAATAGAGTATAAACATAATGCATCTACATTTTACATAACGCGGATACTTCCATATTAGTTGATGCAGTAAAAGGTACATCTACCTATCTGTACGAAAACAAATATTAACTCAAACAACACCCGCTTAACGAAAACAGTTAACAAGTCGTAAAGTTAAATTCCTCGGCGGGACCTCTCGAGAGGAGTGCCCTCGACGTGTGGCAAACGTTTGTGCCAGGAGGAAAACATTTGGATATGTCGACGAGTGACCGCTTGTCGACCTCTCGACCGGACGAGTATGAGTGCAGCTGTCGCGCACTGTGCTACGCGGCTTCTACTAGCTTAGCCGAGTCTATTTTATATAACAGACGCGATAATACTATATTTACAAATAAATCTGTAACGTAATAGTTACCAAAGCAAAAAAAAAAAAAAATAACAAGGTCATTAACGCGGTTAAAAAATATCCTATTTTTAAGTTAGGCCAAGTCACACACGGTGGGGAAAATTTAAATGAAATCAGTTTACCTGTTTCAGAGTAAACTCTGCGGACAAACAGGCAGGGATTTTTTTAATATATAAATACATAGATTTGGTACATAACGTAAATTTTCTAACGTATTGCAAACTCTGTAGATTGTATAATTAAGAATATTCTATATCATTATTTATTTGATTTGATCTTATATATTCATAAAAAAAACAACTACAAAAGTTACAAAAATATCTCGTGTACAAAGTGTCGTTTTCGTGGTAAGAATTAATGAAATTATCAACTTTTATATGAAAGAACTTTATTATCTTATTCACAGATGTCTCGTTCTTAATTACGACAGATATAAAAAAATAGTTATGTCATATACAAAAAAAAAATGGTGTATCAATTAATGAATAATGATTTAAAGAATACTGTTTTATTTTTATTTTACTATGGCATTAGTAATTACACTTGAAGTAAGTAATACAAACTAATATTGTAGCACATAGATTAATTGTTATAAAAGATTTTTAGAAAATAAAGTTATTTAATTTATTATTAAGTTTATATATATATTTAACTAGTTGTGCCCGCGGCTTTACCCGCTTAGAATTCAGACAATTTGCAATTTGCCTAAGTTCTCGGCCTGGATGCAATAAACATCATTACCAACTTTCATCAAATTCGGTTCTGTAGTTTTTTGGTTATTGGCGAATAAACAATTTTTAAACTATCGAAATGTGGTCTGTAGTCGATTACGATGCCCCGCATAGTATTTTTTCTTAAACATCTTCAATGTACAGATTTCGTCTTTTATGATAAGTATAGACGTTAGCTTAACCGTAACAATATTACGTTACTTTAGTTCCCAATAAACACTCAGTAACAAATCAAATGCAAGCATGTGCATCGCAAAAATGTAATCGGATTGCTTGAAACTGCACTTTAACTAGACAGAGTTCGAACCTATAAAATCATTAATAAGTTTGACATAAATATACAATAATAGTTAAGAAACTAATCACTCAAAACAGTTCATTTTAATGTCGCTTTGGGTACAATTTACAAAGTATAAGATATTGATGAACATTAAGTTATAGTTTGTATATAATTTTTTTTATTTATTTTTACACTGTATGGCACAGTGCTTTGACCACAATCTCGCCAATTATTAAGCGACGATGTGGTCCAGGATGGTAAACAAACTAAGCTTATATACTAGTTCTCAAGTGATGCTGCCGGAGCACACCTGTTGGTATTTCATGCCAGGTTTTCGAACTTGAAGGTGATAGCTATCCAGACGGGCATTGTTAGAAAATGCTCTACCACCGTGCTACGGTTTCCTCACCATGTTTTTCTCCATCCAAAGCTCAGGCTGATTTTAGAATTGCATAGGTGGGTTTGAAATAAAGAAAAGCTTTTGTAAGAAAAAAGAAAAAAAACCTTTGAATAATTGTTATACTCTGTTACGTGCGTAATACGTTTCTACTTGCAAAGTTCACAAGGTTTTTAAATATTCACCACCGTTTTAAAATAGGAATAGAAGAATAAGGTTCAATGTTTTAAAATTCCAGTCTCGTGTGCGTTTTCTAAAGGCTCGATGGTACTGAATCCGCAATTAACCCGCATTAGCATCTGAGCCGGCGACCCGACGGGCACTGCTTCGACCCCGACATACCGTAGGGCATAAGTCAAAACCATTTAGCAGTTTCTAAATACTATTTTACAAGTGTTAAATCGATGATTGTGTAATTAAATGTACTAATTTTCGACTGGCGGTTCATAATTACCATTGGAAAGAAAAATAAATTTTTAATTTTTTTTTGTTTTCAAAATAAGTAAAATTTTGATCATCAATTAGCCCCCCCAGTTATCAACAACATTAAACTAGTATACAAACTTTTCAGCAACAGTAGGCACAGATAACTTGCCAGCAAAGATTATTCCCATAAACACGTTAGCATTGGCATAAATATAAAAAAAACGAAGGCTAATAATTAAATATTTCTTACGTAATCACCGTTCACACCTCCCCTTATAACATAAAAAATAAACAAAGTATAAAACTCTCGTGGATAATTAATTTTGAGTGGTTCCGTATACTAAAACCCATTCACGGCTAATATATCAAAAACTTATCAAAAAGCTCACTATATGACAAAATTACGTTTCTTCGTATATTTGTTTACTCTGTTGTAAAAAGAAAACAAAGCATAATTAATCGAGATATAGCCACAGTAATTTACATACTACTTACTGACGACAGGGTATAAAGTTTGAACCAGATGAAGAAATTTATGAAAAAAAAATAATGTGCTTTCACTATATTTTTAAGGAGATAACTATAGCAACATTTAAAATAACGATATAGATAAAGCTATAGTGCAATATGCATGGGTTAGTTTAAGTAAGTACTTTTGGTATGAATACACAAAATATCACGTTTTTTTTCACTAACTCATGGAAACTCGTTTCAAAACCGTGAACCGTATTAATAATTTATAAGCAATGAGTTACGTGGAACCAGAATGTACAGGTTTCGGTCTACAATTTTATTATCTTTTAACTTTATACCTTGAAATAATTGTCTTGCGAATTATAGTATAGGTTATCATAAAATATATCAATTGGTGTTTTATACAAGTAAATTATCTAATATAAGATTTGTGATTGCATTAATATTTGTTAAAAATTAATAACATTGTACGAACTTTCACTATTCACTATTCTTACATTAATTACGGACAAGAAAGTTAAAATATTTAAAAATAAAATTGTCTGTTAGTCTTCTATTTACGAATTAGACTACAACTAGACAATACAATAGACAATTACAATAATACAATTAGACTACAAGCTTTTAAATCGACATTAAACTAACGTCAAATTTTATCCGATAATTTTTATGAGCTCACAACATGAGCTCACAAGAAAACAGCGTGTTTGTAACTTCATGAATTCCTTTAATAAGGGTTAATTAATCGCAATATAAAATACTGGTTGATTGATAGCAAGATTTTGTTTGTTTGTATTACTTATTTGATTTTAATATCGTTGTTTAATGGTGATTATTATATTATTAGTTTTAAGCAAAATAATCTGATAAAAGACAAAAAAAATGATATAATTGAAGCAGCACAATTAATTGAATATCCGAAAATTTAGTTCTAATTTTAACGCTATTTTCCTTTGCGGTGTAATGACTATAGCTATAAAAATGCTATATATGTATGAAATACTTGAGGTTTTTGAAGTGAAAGTGGCGCAGGGGGTAGTGCGGCCGGATTCCGCGTCAGTGGACGTGGGTTCGAATACACCTATCCAAATCTAAAATCAGCCTGAGCTTTCGGTGAAGAAAACATCGTGAGGAAACCATGGCATGGTGATAGGGCATTTTCTAATAATGCCCGCCTGGGTAGCTACCACCCTCAAGTTTGAAAATCTGTCGGCAAATAGGTGTGTTCCGGCAGCATCACTTGAGAACCAGTAACTAACCAGCACTTCTAAGCTTAGTGTTTACCATCCTGGAACACATTGTCACTTAACATCAGGTAAGATTGTGGTCAAAGCTCTGAGCTTATAACGTGTACAAAATACTAAATTATCCTTCACCGTAAGAGTTATATGACGGGCATATTTACCGATAATAAATGAGCAAATGGTAAATAGATAATGATGGTTATTAAGGAACCGAAAATACACTAGGAAGTGAAAATATTTTCAATATTTTTAAATGTTTTAAAATAAAATACAAAATTAATAAAATATATCTTCCAAATTTCAAAATTTCTTACCAAAATTTACTTTAATTTTGACAATCTACTATGCTCAAACATAATATTATGTCTCTCCCTATATAAATTAAAGGATCTTTGGGGGAGATCATGTTGAATAGTGGACGTCTTATAGTTGAATATATGGATAAATTAAAATACTGTAAAAAGGATTTTTTATTGTAAATTGTTTGAGATTCTTTCTTTGATTAGTTTTTCTTTAACTATACCTGTTATTTTATGGGATTCTAAAAACGCTATACCTTATATTTTAAATCTAGTTTGGTCTAGCAGAAAGAATTCGATTCAAATCCACAGGGTTTCATTGTGAATTCAATATATTTCAACAATTTACAAAACTCACATGTTTTTATTAATAATAATACTTTGCATATACGTAATTAACAAGAAGCTTAAAAAATAATAATTTTAACAGTTTTTTTTTGTTATTATTATTAATCAAATATGACACAGTGAGTTACTGTTTGATAATTCCATTGAAGAGTTTTTTTTTTTTTGCCAATTTGGAATAAATGTCAGCGCCTTAAAACGATTAAACGAGAAAAACTTAATAAATACTTATAAAAACACTATAGATAAAGTGAATAATAATTGCTGTAAGTATTTATGAAAATGAACAAAAAAAAATTGTCGATTTCGGTTCTATCCTGATTGTTTATTAAAACAGTTATAACAAGCGATTTAACCATTAATGCTTAAAAACGTCGGGTGAAATGTCAGAGGTGGGCAACCTTCGGTGAATCGACGAGACGCGGCGACCCGCTCGTCTCACGACCCCTACCCTGACCCTGACCCTCGCCTTGACCTTGACTAACGACGAATTTTTATGATTCACGTTTTGTTGCGTGTTTTGTTCGGTTTTTAAAATTTTTATCTTCTTCAAACATGTTGAGAGCGCATTCAATTTTGTTCATTTTAATCAACTTGTTATCTTAATAAATATATCTTTTAAGTTAAGTTAAGTTTAAGTAGGCATTTGACTAAACAAGACATCCGTTGATAATATACATATATACCTACTTGTCAGAAGCAGATTCATTATGATAATAATTATCATCATAAAAACGAGTTGGTATAAATTCATATTAACTAAATTTAAAACTTATTCAAAACAATTAATATCGTTTAAACTAGTTCAGTTTTCAGCTCGAAACATTTCAAAAAGTTCAAATTAATCAAATGTTAATTCACGAATATTTATATCCCTGCAGGTATATGTCATTTCAAGCTTCGATTAATTTAGAAGTAAGCGTAGGTTCGGTGATAAGTTTAAGTGTGAGTTAAAAGACATTTTAAGGGAATGTCGCATTGTAAAAATTAAACTCCGTAAGAATTCAATTGTACCAAAGGTTGAAATCCACTGAACAATACTTTCTTACTTGCAACTTATTCATTGTTACACCCGTGCGCATTTTAGTAAAAATAACTTAACAAAACTATGACCGTACGGTCGCATTGTCGCGATTTCCTGCATCTGAGAATAATACGTTTTCTTAAATAAAGGTGAGGTCAGGTAATTTTTTTTTTTAACCGACAGGTACACCGGGGTGCTGTGTCCTTTCTCGGAAATGTAAATGCAAAAAAAGGGGTGCAAGTGCAATTATGTACTTGTGTGCCAAAGGTATAAGGTTGGGTTTTGTATGATTCTTGGTTTTTGGAAATTCAATTTTGTAAATCTCAGTACTTAAGCACGAGTAATATTATTATGAAACGAGGGTGGCGGTACTGATTCTATTGTGTTTTGTTAAATGAGATTTTGTAATATGTTTTGATCTTTTCATATTTGTGTCGGCGAAATTCGCTTGCTTGGAAGTATAGAGATACAATCTGGTTCATGAATAGTGAACCTTACAAATGGGCAGTTTGATTTTCAAAATAAGAATATGATAAACAAATAACTGATACATATGATTTTGTGTTAGACGCAGATATAAGACCATGTTTACCATACAGAAAATACATGAAACCCTCAGAAATAGCAGTATGCAACGAGGCCTACCATGTCTTCTCTAGTCTGTTGTATCAAATTACAAGATGCATTCGATTGATTAAAGATTAATTTTTTCATTTCGTAAACAAATATTGTCTATGCTAGGATTTTTGCATAACATTTCGAAATAATAGAAAACGCTTTAAGAAATATATACATTTTTCGAGAAAATCTTTACAGATTTTATAAAGATACATTACTATTATTATTTAAAAAAAAATTAAACCTTTTTTTAATGATAAGACAGATAGAGGGAGTAAGAAAATAGGAAACATGATTAATTGCAACAATATAAAAACTATGACAAAAGCACTATTATTTTTTTTTAGTATAATTATTAAAACTTAAACATGTTTCTTTCCATAGATTAAAATTTTACACGTAAATTTTTTACACTAATCTTCTCTTTAGTTATTAAGATTTGAATACAAAATCATTTAAGTCGAAATATTAAATATCTGTTATTTATAATTCGCCTCGCAGGTAGGTCTCTGACCAGGAAATTGTAAATGGGTAAATAGTTAATACTATTGTTTGGCGAGCCCTTAAACAAATCCTCACCTTGCCCTTTTTTTTCTCGAGAAATTTATCTATCGTTTCTGGCCAGTTGTTGTCTTTGTCTCTAATTGACCGGACTTTTGTGCCTGTCGCCTTGTTATTGGGTATTTTTTTGTCATAGATTTTATCAGTTATATAGTTAACGCTTACCTGATATTTTTGAAAAGGCAAGTTACGCTTTACCTATTTTGCGGTACGTTTGAGATCGTTTAAAGATGGATATATATTTATTAATTACATTTTTTTTTACAAACTAACGTTGTTGGCCTGACGGGCCATGATAACTTATCCTGGACTTTGTGGTGATCGCTTAGGGTACTTAGCCGGATAGTGGTGACTTTTTTGATGCTGTATAGACTCAGAACTTTGACTACAATCTCACCTGATGTTAAGTGATGATATGATTCAAGATCGTAAGTTCAGTAAGCTTTAAAGTACTGGTTCTTTAGTGATGTTGTCGGTACCTATTAGTACTTGGCTACAGGTTTTGAAATTTGAGGATGATTGCTACCCTGGATGGCATGATTATAAAATTTTCTACCGCCATTCTATGGTTTCTACACGATGTTCGCCTCTGAAAGCTCAGGTTCATTAAACATGGGTTCAAGCTTGTGTCCTTTGACGCAGAATGCGACCGCACTACCAACTGCGTTACTATCACTTCGAACTATATATAATCGTACAAACCCCAGCTTGGGTTTGTTGGAAATCGATGCGTACTTTAGGATGTCGGATAAGGAACTATTTTTATAGAATGCGAATAATAAAAATTATGTTAAATGGACGGAAACATATGTTTATATATTATTTTAAAATGATCGCTTTAGATAATATGAAATTTAAGTTCTATAAATGTTGATTCAGTAGTAATAAATTTGTAAAAACAATGACTGTTAAATCGTAGAAAATACATGAAATTTCTGTTCACGAAAACCTCATATTAAAAACATCTCTTTAGGTCAAATTAGCGGATAAATTATAATAGATTTATTTGTAAATAATTTTACATATAAACAAAAACATAACTTTATACGCATAATTATTAAATAAATAAATCATTCTTTTTATGATATTAAAAAAACCCGGTTTTGTGCCTACTTGGCGCTGATCAACAGATAAAAAAATCAAGTAACTTGTATATTATCTATCTGAAATGATTTAAATTATTAATACGTATTACATTACATATATATATATATATTTAATATACAATTAAAATATACAAGTTGTTCTAGAATTACTTTCGTAACATCGAAATAATATTACAGAAGAACTATAGTTCAAGTTACCATTACAAATAGTTTTTCCGACGCGCGACGGTACAATATTTTCAAAACTAAAGACATCAACGCGCTTATAATTTTTTTAAATCGTCGAACTGGTCAAAGAAACCTTTTTAGTAGGTAATAAACTACAATTAAATTTTTAATCAATGAACAGTGTTTATTCATATATTTTTTCTATATCGTCGGTTGTTTTTATTTTGTATACCGTGACAAAGTTCAAATGTGTATAAAATATATCTAAATTTTGTCAAAATTTTTGTATATACCTACAATTAATTCTTTTTTATTTCGTCTGTATACATCTTTCTTGATCATTTAAATATTAATGTATACATTTAATAACATATATTACACGTACTTGTTTTTATTTAGACTAAAACGCTAAGTTAGTATTGGTACGTTTCTGTTTAGCTTTTGTTGTTACTTTAGAGTTAAACAAACTCTAGTTTAGGTCTAAACTTAACTATAATATAATTGAAGCAAGTATAAATAGAAAAGAATCATATTTTGTTTATTAGAAGCAAACGTTAACCCCATTTAATTCAGAGTTTTTTACATCATATCTGTTTAGTTAACACTTACGCTCGTCTAATTCTTCTTCATAATCTGAGAAACACCTCTCGTCGTTCAAAGTTTCCGGCTGTTGGTAGAATCTCTCCGTTTTTATGTACATTTTAAGGTACATCACATATAATTGTCAGCAACGAATTTTAACACAGTTTTTATAATTAAAACAAATGAAATTCTCTCTAAACAAAATACAATGTCACTAATAAACTAAACTGTTCACTTATCGGTTCATACGTAACATTATTATAAGTTCAAATGTCACACCGTTCATAAAGTTCACAAGAATCGAGTTTGGCCACAAACACACCCCTATTCTGTACACGATGACATTGGTACGAGGCTAATGATCGAGTTACATTCGACAAATGACCAGTACGTGAGTACACGCGTTGTAAACGCGCGATCAGACCGAGACGCGCGCTCGCACTGCCCCGACACACCGGGCGGTAATCGGACCTTTGACAAAAAAAAAAACGCACAGGTAAAGCCAGCCTGCCCCGCAACGGTGAACCGATTTTTGCCTTCAGAATTAGATACACGTGGTGTTTTGCGATCTATGCTTTTAAGTGTAGTCAACAATTTTATTATATGAACCTTAATTTTAATTTAGTTTTACTCTCATTAAAGTAATTAAAATTACGAAGGCCATTTTGTTACCATCTGTAATTTGATTTCTGTTTTAAATATATTATTTATATTAGCATTCCAAATACGATCATAGTCGTTGTTGAAAATTGAAGAGAAAAAAAATGTTTTAAAATAATGTTAGTGCTCTTCTCTAAAAAACGAGAGAACGTTAAAATAACTACTAAAAAACTATTGAGAAACAAAGAAGAAAAATTTGTTAAAATGTTTTAATTAAGTACAAAGATACATATTATTTGAAAAAAAAATCTAGCATATTGACCATATTTTTTTAATTACCATTATTTTTAAAACTATAATTGGTGTTACCATCCGCTGAAACAAAAGAAAATATCGCGGGGAAATCTGAACATTTCAAGAATGTTTTCTTTCCACCACCATCTACCTCTTCGTTTTTGCTGTCATTAATCAACTGTGCAATTTAGAATGTTGGTTGATGAGTAAAACGATTTTTTTAACCATAGGCATTCCACACTAACGCTTGTTATCTGATTTTCAAATAGCTTTATTCAAGCTGGCTTAACCCTTTTTTAAAGCAACCGTATCGATATTTTCATTAATTTATATTTATTTAATGTGCTATGAGTAATTTTAAATTTATAACTTTATTTACAAAAAAATAAAACTCTAAATGGCTATCAATTATAATAAAAATCGTAAACTAGCAAAACTTATCAACTTTATATAGGTAATAAGGTTGAAGTTTTATTTAAATGTTCGCTTCTTATTAATAATGCATAGAATTGTGCTACTGTATTACCTGAAGATATAGACTAGAAGCTACACCACTTAATTTTTATTCTATTTATTATTGCCAATGAAAATGTCGTGTTATTCTAATTTTACGAGTCATGTGCTAACTATGCTAAAATAATTCTAAACGAAATAGGTCTGATTAAATGTATGAATTAAAAGTTAAGGTCTGATTAATATCACTCTAAATATTGGAAACAATAGATTTTGGATAAGTTGAAGGTAATTTTAATGTAAAAAAAAAATTGTATTCAATAAATCATAAAAACCTTTTGTTGAGATTGATAGCAATATAGCTTTTTGATTTTATAACCTAACTTGTTTTTAACATAATGTTATTAACATTACTATAGCGACTCTCGGACTATTTTAAATGGAATATAATTCGGTAAAAATTTGTTTATAACATGCGTAGGCGCATTAAAACATTCTTCAAGTTGACACGTATATTATTGTTCTTTTAAACATGATACTTTGAATTTTTTTTTTGGACGTATTAATATTAGTTCAACGTTCAAATGTTAATTTAATGAAGTATTATATATATACATACATATATATATATATATATATATATATATATATAATATTCAAAACACAACACTTTTTGGAATGTTACTTGTTGAATCATGTAAAGAGCGTTAATGTGGTTATTTTTAAAATAGGTTTTTTCCTGTTTATTGTTTTTAGAATCTATGAATGAATGTTTAAAACAGTTGAGACATGTAACTTTTAGTTACACCGAATAAAATATTAAACTGAACAGATTGAATTAGATTAATGCGATCGGGAGGTTAGATTCTTATTTATGATTAGTTTTTATCAATACTTTTGTAGTGGCTAGATATTTGATAATATCCTTTTTCAGGGTCATTATACCGCTGAACTAAAATTCATGAGAACTCTTGTGTTTTTGGGAACCATGTTCTTCTGAAATTTATTTGATATCTGGTTGACCTCAGATATACTTCTGGATTAAAAATGGCGCTAATTTAAAAAAGTCAGTCAGAGATTAATTCTTCGCTACCTTTAGCATCTATTCAAAATTGCAATGTATGCGTGTTAGTAGGTACAAAGGACGTCAAGTGTTGTTTTAAATATTTATGGGTAACTTAAGGTTATCGGTTCTCGTAAGCCCAGAGGAGTTACGGGCCACGTTTATTCCACACAAAAGTATTCTCCTGTTTCCTCCCTGCGTAATTACATTATAACAATTCCTTTTATACAATAATATATGAAATAAACCACAGTCATGGCCACAAGTTTTGATTTTTTCCATAACTTAATTGATATAGAAATAACGATCCCTCAAAATGAGAGAAAATACCAGTCTTTACTATCGTTCTCAGACGACGAAATTCGACGAATAAAAACAGAAATAGTAAAAGGTAGGGACATAGCCGAAGATTTTTTATTTTATAATCGGAAAAAAATGAGAATTGATCCTGTTTTAAGGGATGAAACAGGAGAATACGAAGTGCTGAATTTGTATTTTGCATAGGTGCCATCAGCTCGAGACGTAGTTGTCCCTTTCGCGATATATAGCTCGTTTTCTGGAGTGCAACGCGATAGCAATAGATTATTCAAATAGCTATTTTCAAATTTGTTTCTAACCGCGTTTTGTTTTCAAACATAATTTTTACTTAACGTAAAAACGTAACTAACTGAATATTCTCAAACAAATTTTATTTAAATTTCGTTTACGTTTTGTATGAATGACTTGATAATAAAAAGTATGTTTAAAATCATAGAATTGCGTTTAGTCAATATTTATAAGTTAATTGTCATTAAAATTTATTTGAAATATATTTGTTGGATGTTAATCCGACAATCTAGCGGGAGTGTAGCGTAAATCATATCCAAAATTTAGGATTGTTGCGTGTAGGCGTTATTGTTGTAGAAAGTTCACCATTTTTGCCAAGTAGACATGTAGATGATTTGATCTCTTGACCGTCCATAAAACTGAATGAGGACTTGAGTACTAATTAATCATAAACTTTAAGAGATAATTTTTAATTTTTGTATTTTTTCAACTGAATAACGCTGGTAACGTGTGACCCTGACAGCTTCACTGGTCTTTTTGACGAGTGCAACTAGTAGCCAGCTTAAAGGCATGGTCTCGAATCCAAGTCTATATATAGAATATTAAATTAAGTCATTGAGAGGTTTAGTTTTATAATATTTTTGGATTCTATTATACTACATGT
The DNA here is from genome assembly GCA_014132275.2 of Samia ricini. Lineage (NCBI taxonomy): Eukaryota > Metazoa > Arthropoda > Insecta > Lepidoptera > Saturniidae > Samia > Samia ricini. The sequence continues at coordinate 11,832,557 of AP028164.1, forward strand.
CCTTTCTGGGAAAGATTAAAAATAACTATTGATTGTAGAGGTTACTTTACAGGTAGATTTTTAACTACATTCAAAAATAAATAACGATTTTGCAGATTAAAAAATTTGTATAAGGAGGCACAGAGGTGCACTTTCAAAACTATTTATCTCTAACAATGATAAAAGGTATAAAAGGCTTATTGGAATAGAAGTAAGAAATTAAATGGAAGTAAACTGGTTTATTTATATTACTAAACTGTAACAATAGATTCAAACGTGGTTAGCACATAGTAGTCAGTTGTGTGTGATTGCACGCGCGCGCAAGTGACTAGCATTGAGAAGGTCGACCCGGGTGCGTAGGCTAGGCGCGCCGTGGAATGTTGAATGGACACCGTGACATTTTTCGTTTTCCTTATCTGGCTTCAATATGAAAAAGTATCACCACGAGATGCCACATAATTTGCGTACACAATAATAAATATGTGTGTACAATCTATACTAATAAATAAAATTGAAATGTCTGTTTGTAATGTTAAAATTATTTTTGTTTACCAAATACATATTAATGTATATGCGATACCTATACAAAAATACAATTTTTAAAATTTTTTGTGTGTCTGTCTGTCTGTTTATATCAGGTAATGTCCGGAACGGCTTGACCGATTTTGACGGGACTATTTTTGGTAGATAGCTGAAATTACTCCGGGTAACTTGGAGTACTTTCAATTTTCGAAAATAATTAGGGTTCTGCGTAAAAAATTATAACTCATAAAACTGTAAATAAAATCCGATTCGATGGACAGTTATACGGGCAAGTGCTATGATTTATGAGAAATATTTTTATTTTATCTTAGTATTAAAGAAAATAATTCGGGTTCCGTAAATAAAAATTAAAATGTAGTCAAGAATATATGAAACGCGGGCGCAACAGCGGCCACACAACTGGTAAATAATAAACGTAAGTAGGTTCAGTTCGAATGCAGATTTTTAATATAAACGAGTTAATATGTAAAAATAATTAAATATGTTTTTATGAACTGAATAAAGCCTGTTGTAAACTAAGAAAAAGAAGAAAGTATTTTACTCATGTATGGTATTCTTATTTTGAGAATGTATCTGCAATCGCGTATCGCGTATTTGTTATTTCGTTGCATAGGTTCATTACTATCGCCGGTCATACAAATAATACGTCAGCCTTTTCAAATTTACTTAAATTACGTATGTATAACGGAATTCCAAAACCTTAATTCCAGTGCAAAGGTTTTTTTACCTGTAACAAAAAAAAATGGTTAATATTTTATGCCTAAAACACAAAAAATTATTGCTATTGTAATACAAATATATCTTAATTGAGTGTTTAGTTAATAATATTCAGATAATTTGATACCCGCGTACATTTTTGTTTCTAGGTTTTGTAACAGGATTTTTTTAAACTCTATCATAAATTGTTTGTTGCATAATAAATAAATAATAACAGAACTAAGTTCTAAAGTGAAAGTTAAAGAATATGGACTGCGATTATAAGGATTATGTTAATATTTCAATGCGATTTGAACTGATTCGAGGACAGTCCATTAGCGGGGGAGATAAGTAAAGGTCATTCCGGTCCAAAACGTCCGGTCAACGCTCGCCAACCTTTCGTCGTTTATCTAAAAGTGCTTCCGTAATTATTCCGAGGACTTAAATTACCGTACGGTAAGTGTGGTTGCGGTTTCGCAATCTCTGTTACCGATGTTACGTGATATTGGTTTGCTTTTTTTTTCTTTTTTTAAATTCAATATTTCTTTTACTGAATCCACGTAGAACGAATCCTTCTTCTGTTTTTTTTACTATACGAAAGGAGTTACTCGTGTCATTTTTTTATTGTGTGACTTAGTAAGATTACTAAGTAAGTAGTAGATCTACTGCTGGGTTTTTTGAGTGCTGAGTTAAAATTTTCGGTTTTGTAAGCTATTTATCCATAAGAAATCCGATGCCTTAAAATTATAGATAGCGACTAATTATTTATTTCGGGTTTAGTAGGATATTGTGGAGTGAAGAGAATAGGCAGGATTATAATTTTAAAAAGGATAAAATACGAAAATTGCGACAAATTAACTAGTAATAAAATTAATAAAATAAAATTCAAATTAAATAGTGAATGTTTTATTTTTAAGATACATGATAGATGAAAAATCATTAAACATATTGCTCATTATAATAATAAAAAAAAATATTAAGTGGTAAAGACCTATAAAAAACACAATAGAGAGAAGATGAACACGGCCCCTCCGGCAGCGTCGCAGGTCATGGCAACGGTCCCTAACTGGGGCGGCCCCTTTATCTTCTATATATAGTGACACTATTATAGCAGCCCACGCTTCTGCACACTACACACAGGTAGTTAGGTTCCATAAGGGACAACTTGGGATCCGAAGTTTTCCTTACCATCGTAGGCTTAGCGCGGGGGGAAAAAATCAAGCCGAGGTCTGTACCACTTTGGTCTTATTACGTTAGCTCTCTCGTTCCAAAAGTTCGATGAAAGCTGTCCGAGCCCTTCTAGTAAAAAGTATTTATTTATTTAGAAGAAAAAGAAAAAAAAAAAATGTTATCTATATAATCTGTAAGTCCACACTCAATATAAACAAGACTCATAAAAAATATTTATTTGACTGACAATTGCTTACTGTTGTGAATTAGTTTGAAGTTGAGAACAGAATTCTTTATCGTTTTTAAAAGTCTTGTATTAGTATGGTAAATTTGTTTAATAGTGGCCATTTCTAGCTATATAGTATTATATAGTTTGCTACTATTTTTGCAAATAAATCTTGCGCTTAAGTAGTTCGATTAAGTCGAAGTTAACTTAATAATTACGTAGTATAGTTTTTTTAAATTACAATTAAACTTTATCGGCAATAACGTGTCTACCGTTGAATATATCTTTTAATGTTTTATAGATAATATATAAGAATAATTGAATAAATTACGTATAAGATATTAAAGTTCGCTTCCGCATTGTGCTACTTCTATTAACATGTTATAATATCTTGCGTATTCGATTATATCCCGGGTCACGCCTCCGCTGGCTACATCATTATGGGATGGTTCGAACATGAGAATTTAATTATTAATTAATGGATATTTGCGTATTTGGTGCGCGTGCAAGCTTTAGATTTCAAAAATTGTATGGGAAAAAAATCGTTCCTTTTTTTCTCACTTTTTTATCACCTTCGTTATAGAGGCATCTCTTACTGTGAAGAAATTAAGTACTGACGTACATTTTTGTAGTAAAGGTTAATTAACTCAAGTTTTTTACCAGTACTTCCGTACAATACAATCCGTGTACAATATTCTGAGCTGTTTTTTAAATACGGTTATTATTAATATCTTATACTAAACGTTTCCAAAGATAATTAAAAATATATTAATTCATAGTGTTTAATTTAAATTAAGTCAGGTGAAATTGATTAGTCATTTGTTTATAGGGTTTGGTAAACGACTTTATATGATGTTGAATAATGTCCATCGTCGTTACAATTAAATACTCAGGCGAGTTGTGGCGCAATAGAGTTCGATGCGCCTTCCCCTTGGTTCGTTAGATGGTTTTTCTAGCATTCTATCATTCAGACCGTCAAAAGAGGCTCACAATAGGCGGGCTAGCACCTGCCAGCGAGAAGCAGTTACTACTCCCTGGCCAAATAGGTGGACGAAGGAACACCATGGGACTTTTAAAGCTTTAATCAGTAAGAATATGACATTTCCACCATTGGCTGCCCGATGAGGGATCTTATAAAAAAATTTCTCATGTAAAAAAAAACATGAGTTTGTATTTACAGTCGCTATTATAATACTAGTCTAAATCTACCATGTCTAAAGCTTATAGATCGATTTAGTTATACACTTGCTTAATCTAATTCCATGTACTTTAATGAGTCACTATGACAGGTTTTTCACAAGTGTAGCTAACGTGATGGTAATTAATTTGTCACGAAACCACCACCACATCCACACCGTAATATGGTGATAAACAAAGGGTAATATATCATACCAAACCATCATACATATGTGTAAATAAATATAAAATGACTGTTTACAACATTTATCAATGAAATCAGTGCGTAGGAGCAGGAGCGGTCGAAAGTAAGCGTGGGATTCCGCAAACGAGACCGCACGGGTCATCTCAGATTATATACTGTATCCAGTTTTATCTATTTGGTTATAAAATGTATATGGGTGACCATAACAGTCTTCGCAATTTTCAAATTTATTCATATATTGTTACTTCATAGACGTCGTCAGGATGAATATCGCCCACAGGTTGTATGGAAACGAAAAAAAAAAAAACAAAACGCACTGTCAATAAAATAGAATATCTAGACGATATGCTATTCAGGACTATATTTAAATATAGTATTCAGAAAGGGTATTTAAAATAAAACTGTCACAAACCGAAAAAGCAAATCCATCCCGTAATTCCGAATATCACAGTTTTGAAGTTTTTTTATAAATCTTAATACAACTAGAACGTAGAAATAATATTAAAAAAAGAAGTTTCAAACCTATTAAATTCTGAAATTGGGCAGTAACTAAATGCAATAATAATGTGGTGTATGGTCTCTGATCAATAACTGAGGTGTTCTAGAATAACTAGTTTGATGGCTTAAAATTTTATTAAAAAAAACTGTGGGTTTATTTCATAACCTGTCCTTTAGATAATAATTTTTTTTTTCTGATTATGTATATTATTTACCATAGCCTTGTTGATACCAGACGACAAAGATTTGCGCCCACGCAAGGCAAAGGCGTGTCCATTTAAGCATGGTCGAACTATCTCAAATATTTAAGCAGTTGCTAATAATACTTCAAATTAATGAAATAATAAAATAACGAAAAGATACATAGGTTAGATCGTATAATTCATATGCAAGAATTAGACAAAATTTTACGCCATAAGATAGATAATAGAAGCTGCCCCCGTACTGATTGTACTGATTTGAAATATCTAAATGAAATAGAATTATTCGCAGAAAAAATTACAAGTATTCGAAATTGGAATGATAATAGCAGTAAACGTTAAATTGATGAAAAATATTTGCAAGTATAGAGAGAAGCGACAATTTTTACCTACTCTATTAAATTAAGATATATATTCGCTTTTATTTGCTTTCTCTGGCACGTTTGACAGGTATTATAGACACACGTATCGCCCCCATCCCAAATAAGGCGGACGGCCCCGGGGGGTTTTAATGGGTATTTCCGGACGCTTCACGTCCGGGCGAGTCCCACACTGGCACGGAGTCGTCCCTTCGTGCCCCCTTACCTATTGCATTTGGAGACTCCGGTCTCACTAATGCAATAGGTAAGGGTAGTGCGTAAATGCATTTCCCCCCGTCAAAAAAAAATCTAAATAGATTTAGATATGAACTGATTGAAAAAAATTCGTTGTTTTTTTTAATGCAATAAAATACAATTTTTGATAATATAATAAAATCGAAATACCATTAAATTATTTATTAAAACACATGACTATCAACAAGTACCGCCGTGTATAAATGTCACGTAAAATGACTCGGCAGTGACATTAAATGATTTTTATAACGAATTTAAATTATATTTATACATTTTAAAGTTCACATGGAAACCATTAAAGTTAATTGGAGAGCTAGTTTATAACATTTTTTGATATGGATAACACATGAGAGCTAAGATAGATGGCTTTATCTTCTCTTAGTCTTACGTTTTTGATTTTATTTATCAAATTAGGACTAAATAATATTGCTGTAGAATCAATAATAGTAGATTTATTAAGACTAGTATTCGCCAGGTTGTCGCAGTTACACCATAATCCTTACTCGAAATTTTAAGAAAAAATTATATATCCAATATTTTTTCTATTGATATCATCTGAGCTGATAGCTGTAAATAATAAAAAAAAAAAACTAGGTAGCCATAGGGACTGCCAACAGGAGTGAAAATTCGAATCTTTAGAATTACTGGAATCATGGAATCCAACTACTACTAACTTAGCCATCATCGCTTCTGAAACGATATTTTCATGAACCGAAAAGTCAGGATCATTCTAGTAAGACCCGAATCCATATTAATTTACACAAAACCATTAACGTTTCAATACTCCTAACTTGGTTAAAGGTTACAAAGTAGGTAAGTATTGACAATAGTAGTATTGTCTAAATAATAATAATATTATATATTTTATTTAACGCACAATAAGGAGATAAGTTGTGACCTGCACCCACGTGCAGTTTTGTATTGGACACGGTCATTCCGAGATGCAAATATTGCTCTAACTAACTTAACACTTAAAAAGTAGTTTTATTCTAACACAATTTGATATTTACCTTAAACTACATTTTTTTTTTTTTTCTATTCTCTTAATCGAGAAGATTCGTATTCGTAAACGATTTTTTTAATTAACATTATATCAATGGGTAAATAATATTACAGTTTAGTGGTATACGATACGTCCAAATATTTCTTTCTAAATTTGCGTCGCCGATGAAGAAATATCACTGACTCATGCTAAAATAAATATTTATTAAATCTCTTTTAATGTGCTTGATGTATCAAAAGTCATCGTGTTAGTCCAGTTATTCATTTTCTTTGGAAACATTCTTATCTAGTAGTAGTAGTAAAATCCTTAAAAAGCAAGAATTATTAGTATGTGGTATCCGAATATTAACTAACATATACAAATTCGAATATTCCGAATATTCATTATCATAATCATACAAGCTAACAACATAAAGGATTCTTTAAATCAGGATGTATACATGCACACTTTAAGCTTTTTGAAAATGACAAATGTTTATTAGTGTAATCTATAGTAAATGTTATTATAGCGTATTGTTAACTGTGGTCGTTAATGACCTTAATATATCGACTACCCATAAACATGAGACAATAGGAAAACAATGAAAACCTACCCTTAACTTATCTTAAACCTTAGTCCTTGTTTATAAAAACGAATACACATAACATAAAATGGTCGTGTCAATTAAACTAAAAAACATACTGCCCTTCAATTCATAGTTATGTTCAACAGCAAACTAGTTCAAATTACAAATATTATGTTAGTATTAACAACACGTATGCTAGTTTGCGGTTGGTTTATGATTTTATTTCCTCTATTTAGTGTATCAAACTATGTCACATTTACATGTAAATGCGTGGGCGAGAAAAAAAAAACAAAAGCAAAATAACTCAAGAATTCTTTGTATATTTTTATTGAAATTATATTATTATTGTGATACCATTCAAAAAACATGAGAAGTGACGTCATTGCGGCGCCCTCTCGGGGCAAATGTCATGCCCGCAGCCCACGTGCGCCTTGACTTGCGCCTGCGCACCATATATGCACAATGTGTGTAGGTTTTATACATCGAAATTGATATGTTTTCATATTTTACTCTTCTGCATGAGTCAACATAATATATGTTTACATTATATGTTTTAGATTATTTAATAAAACTAGTATTCTGATAATTTTAGTTATTTTTTTAAAGTTATTAACAACTTAATAGTATAATTTTATGTTAAAATTTTACGTAACATATTGGATATAAGTAAATCAACGTCGTAACTTATATGTTTACTTTTATAATACCGTGTAATTAATTTTTTTATTGTTATTACGAAAGTTTTTGGTTTATAAAAAAAACGCAGTTTAAAGCTTATTACGTGAAATTTTTTTGATGAAAAATGTCCACTTTTATTAATAAATGTATTCAATTTTAGCTAGCGCTCACAAATGTGTAGGTGTGATATTTTTTTTTTTATTATTCGCTATCTTTTGGCATACTTTATTGTTACTGTCATACTTTTTCTATATACCTATTACGCAAAGCAATATTCTAAAACATCTATCTCAAGTTCTCGAACCAACTAACGAAGAGATGGGCAATATTTGCAAAATTATTGATTATTTATTTCTCTGATGTGAAAATCTTTCATAACAAAAATCATTACAACAAACCTATTTACAATTCGTTATTTTAAACATGACGTTTCCATTCTATATTTGTTTGTTATCTTAATTTTATTTAAATCAAGTGGACAATAATTCAACAATTCATCATATCATTTCTGGTAATACTTGTCTATTTTAAGCATAAAGTAAAAAAATTAAAACCAAAAAACTTATCGTAAATCCTTTTCAGGCGGAAGTAATAAATTCACATGTCTCAATCAAATAAAACAAAAACTAAAATATATATATATATATATATGCTCAAATTGCATACATAATTCTAAAATTAATATTGATAACATTTAAATTAAGTATAATTGGTTGATTTTAATTAATTTAACATATAAATTTAGAATTACAACATATTTTAAAAGGTAAATAATCCTATCGATTCAATCAAGTCATAAAGGTGCAACGTAAAAGCCTCATCACTGCGACTCATCTGCCGTTTAAATTGGCTCGGTCAGATCATCACACAAATATGCTATGACATTTAAGTCCAAATAAGTCGGACCGGTTTTCTTGCCGATCTTTTTTTAATCTCATCGAATTTCGCATCGTTTTTCCCATACAGAAGCATTCTCGGAAACGATGCACACAGTCCGTCGTCGTGCACCTTGACATTCGTGTCAAATGTCAATCGGTTATCGACCCAGCTTGAGTGCTTACATATATTACACTTACGCTTACGTATATTCACAAAAATAACTACAGGACACTGTAAAAATAAATTCAGGAATATACATTATTATAATTATTTATTTACCAACACAGGACTTTGACCTTATTTGTTATTTAGTGGGTAATACCTTTACACATCCCTATGACATCTCTAATCCGGAGTTAGAGGAGTGGGGGGAGGTAATCCCGGATTAGAGATGCCAGGGGGGTATGTGCGACTCGGCCGGGGCGAAGCGCTGGGAATACCCACTAAACTCACTTCAGCTATCGCCGCCTCCCTGGGGCGACACGGGATTGATCGAGCAGTATCCGGCAGGTCCGAATCGGACCACGTCCCTTGTCTCCACTCCAGGGAGGGGGGGGAGCTTTGTACCAGCTGCCTTCCCTCCACCTCTTTAGCCGCCAGCCAAGTGGCCCTGCACCTCTCCTCCTTTGGTTCTTATCCAATAAGAACTCCGGAGGAGAAAGACATGTAGGACCAGTGGGATCGGGGGCTGGCTTAGGGAGATAGGAGAATACGGCTGAACCGAGTCCTCCTACCCCCCGCCTTCCTGCGGCAAAGTGGACCCGCAAAAGGGACCCTCTACCCGCTTCCTCTCTGACAAGACTTTCCTCTTGCTTATTCCTAACACGTACGTCATTTAATCTTATTTACAAGATATTTATATTGTATATAAATTAAAAAAGTATTTTTTTTATTCATACATTTGTCAAGTCACTTACGAGTATATACATTCAAATGAAAAACACAAAAAAATATAACAAGTGAATGTACCGCATACTAAAGCGAGGTTAATATTGTAAATTGTTTATAAAATATTTAGGAAGCGTATGTATAACGTTTCATGAACTTTACTTTTTTTTAAAAGGTGAACTAGTTTTTACTTTATCTCGATCGGCGACTGTTTGAATATTAACGGCCTATTGGGAACGTATTTATTGTAGCGGGAAACAGTTACTGCAATGATACAGTCATATTTATACATAATTAGGATACAATTACATATAATTATTTGGTACACGATATATTTTTGAGTGTTTGACTTGAGATATGTCGATCTGTAGTATTTAAAGGTTTAATATAAGTAGAGTCATATTTATTATATGATTATCAGTAGTTGCTCTGGCCCTTTCAACGCCCGTGTGCCACTTATATCCAGGCGTCTTTTGTGAGCGTTGGCGCCCCGAGCTACGCATCTTTACAATTATCGGCGCCCCCTAAAACTCTGCGTCTGTGTGCACTCCACACCCTGCACTATGGGTAAAGCCGGCTCTGATGATTATGTATTTTTTCTCAAATCTACATGCTCATACAAATATTTTTATTTCCTGAAAAAAAAATTACAAAACAGTATTACCTTAACTAAGGCTCCAAACTAGACAGTGCCTGTGACTTGAAAGCCTAACATAACAAAATAGATCCTAACATAACAAAATAGATGTAACATACAATTGTTTTTGTTGGTGGCGAAGTTCTGACTTAAATAAAAATAAAATAGTCGTACAACAATTAAAGTGAAAATTTAAACAAAATAATTATAGATAAATTTAAATAAGTTTAGTTTGTGTGAATGTGTACTTACCTGTGCTTGTGGATATGTGCGTGTGTATGTGTGTGTGTGAGGTAGGGATGTGCAATTCTAGTACTGTTTGCTAACATAGTATCTCCAATAGCTGTTCTGTTTGTTCGTAGGAAATGCTATGAATACATCGTTTGGTAACAGTTTTAACATGATAGCGTGAGCAACGTTGGAAGTTGTAGTCATCCACAAATTTGCTAACTTTATTATATATATGAGGTCCCAAGAATCTAGGCATTCGTTGTGCAAAGGATGATTTTGTTGCTGGAACGGGCACGTTTAAAATACGTTTTTTTTAACAGGTTCTCCAGGTTCGAGATAAATTTTAAAACTGAAGGTAAGTTAACTAGATGAACGCTACTACTAATGATGCGAGTGATAATAATTCCTTATAATTCTAGAAACTTTTATACGACAAGGTACCACGAGCGGTTTTGTGGTGGGCATTGAAAGGGAAAGGTGTGCCGGTGAAGTATGTAGAGTTAATTCGTGCTATGTACGACCAACCGCGTACGTATGTCCGGTCAGCTGCTGGCAACACCGACGAGTTCAGGGTATCGGTAGGCTTACACCAAGGGTCGACCTTGAGTCCATACCTCTTCCTGTTAATATTGGATGCCTTGACAGCGGATTTACAGGAAGAGGCACCTTGGTGTATGTTGTTTGCCGACGATATTGTCCTTGTCGGTGGAATGGAATAGGGGTCCAGAGCAGATTGGTAAAGTGGCAACAGAAGCTGGGAGAGTGTCGGCCTAAAAGTGAGCAGATCCAAAACGGAATATATGTTTTGTGATTTCGGCGGCACCTCTAGTTCAACTGTCATAACACTAGATGGCACTCCAATGCCAATCTGCCACGAGTTCAAGTACCTCGGCTCACTCCTGCAAAGCAATGGCGAAATAGACCGGACGGTAAAGCATAGAATTAACGCAGTATGGATGAAATGGCGGCAGGTTTCGGCTACTACGTGTGATCCGCAAATCCTCTTTAAATTAAAGGGGAAGATTTACAAGAACATAATACGACCTGTCGTCTTGTATGGATCAGAATGATACCCCATAAAGGTGACGGACGAAAGAAGATTACATGCAGCTGAGATGCGAATGTTGAGATGGATGTGTGGGATAACAAGAATGGACAGGATTAGGAATGAATATATTAGAGGAAGTTTGAATGTGGCGCCAATAACAGACAAGTTAAGAGGCGGTCGTTTATCCTGGTATGGACATGTGATGCGCAGGGGAGAAAGAGAATGTTGTAAGAAAGGTATTGGATATGAATGTGGACGGTTACATGGGAAGGGGAAGACCAAAGAAAAGATGGATGGACTGTGTGAAAGATGATATGTTTAGAAAAGGAGTGAATGCGGAGATGACAACAAATAGAGAGGAATGGAAGAGAAAGACATGTTGCGCCGACCCTAAATAAAATGGGAAAAGGGTAGGGAGATGATGAATTCTAGAAACTTTTATAACTTTCGAAGCAATGCAATGTTAATGTTTAAGTTGGTAGTATGGTTAAGTTCAAAGTATTATATGAAATTTTGTTGAAAGTGGAGCGGTATTTACGAATAATTAATAATGCAATGATAGTAGAAAGTCACTGGTTTTGTTCAACGTTTGCAAAATACTATGAAAATATATTACATTTTATAATCTTTAGAAAAATGGGGATTTATCACCTTATAAAGATTTTTTTTACTCGATATAGGCTTAGTGCTTTGACCACAATCTCACTTGATATTAACTGACGATGTGGTTCAGGATGGTATACACACTAAACCTAGGTACTGGTTCTCAAGTGATGGTGCTGGAACACACCTATTGGTATTTGGCGACAGGTTTTCAAACTTGAGGGTGGTAGCTACTCGGGCGGGAATAATTACAAAGTGCCCTACCACCATGCTATGGTTTCCTCACGATGTTTTCCTTCACCGAAAGCTCAGGCCGATTTTAGAGTCGGATAGGTGGGATCGAACCCGCGTCGATTGACGCGGAAACCGGCCGCACTACCCACTGCGCCATCATCGCTTCAAAATTATTTCAATTAATGATGTGTTTTTTATTTTAATATAAGAAACTCCACATTTTGAGAAAACTTTTTAAATTATTTTGGTGTTTGTGACAACAACAAATATTTGAATTATTTAAGTAAATAAATTTGAACTGCAAGCTTTTTTTTTTTTAAATACAAGATACGAAGCGTTTGAACTATTTTCGTTTAAATGTACAATGTTTAAAAAAAACAGTCAAAATCCAAGTTTGATTTTATTTTAATTATTATAACAAATGTGTTTATATTATAAAGACGTCCATGTTAAAGATAACCGCGAGATTACGACGAAAACTCTACTCTGAGAATGCACGCCTATTACGGTTGACAAATTTTAATACGCCTAATTAATATTAATAACATGAGTCTGTCGATGATAGGGAATTAAATTAAAACGATCGATCCCGTACGGAGCGTGAGAACCATGTCTCAACATACGGTCATCCGTCAACAATATCACTATGTTTCTTTTATTTATTGATTCTTTTATTTATTACTTTTGAGTATATTTAAATAATATCCATTTGACTTTTATAAACTGTATAGACAGCGCTTTGACCATAGTCTCACCAGATGTTAAGTGACGATGTTATTGTTACGACACTCGCTTAGATGTACGGATTCTCAAGAGATTCTACAGGAATACAACTTTTGATGTTTGTCGATAGGTTTTTTAACTTAAGGGTGGGTAGTTACTCAAGCGGGGATTATTAGAAAATGCCCTATAACCATGCTATGGATTCCTTACGATTTTGTTATTTACCGATAGGAAATGTGGGTTTTAATCTGCTTCCATCAATGCGGATACAATGCAATCAATACCTAGATTCCTACTGTATTTCTTCTTCTTAATCACGTGGACACGAAATTTGTTCAATCATATGTTCATGCTTCATTATTCTCTCAAAACGGTGGTTATTATGTAAGAACTGTCTTGGAAGTTTTTGAGACGTCTCAGAATTTAGGCTCCATATTATTATTTGTAATAAACTTGAGTACCTATTGTATACTATAAACATAACATAAAATTATAATAAAACGAGTCTTAACATTAATAATTTTATCCAATTTTAGAATGCGAACATTTAAAAACATACACGCCACATATATGACGCAAATAATATCATTATATAAATAAAATTACAAATACTGCAATTTTTTTAATTATAAATAAAAACCTTTGCGTGTAGACCAATATGCCGCCAAAAAACTGTAATACAAAGCTTTGGAATTCAGAATAACTGCAAGCATGAATCGGTATGAAATGAAGTGAAACACTGGGTGGTTTATTTTTGTAGTGAAATAGAACTAAATTTAAATGTATAATTACACGGTAGTTATATATGTATAATTATTAGTCGTTCATAGCAACCTTCTCATAGTTTTATCTAAACTTATTGATTTCAAGCAACAGAACTAGAAATAATATCTTTACTAGGAATATACTATATTTATTAGTCATCAGTCAACCGATAGACGTCCACTGTTAGACATAGGTCACCACCTAATGGTAGGGATCGCCATAATCGCCACTTTTGGCAGGCGGGATGGCGATTGCAGTAGGTGTTTGTGGTACTCAGAGCCCAACACCTGGTTTATCCCTTAGTCGCCTTTTAGGACACCCACGGGAAGTTATGGAGCGGTGTTAATCTTAGCCAGGACCACACAGCAATATTTATTAATAACTGCAGACTTTATACAACGGTATTCATGTGTTCATTTATTGATATCGATTAGTTAAACATCCATTAACATTATTAAAAATCAAATGTACATTTTTAAATTAATCTTTTAAATTGTCTTTTTGTTCTAATTTATCACATCTGACCTTTTTAATTTGATAAAACACAAATATTGATTTAAAGTACAGGACATTGTTTTATCGTAACTTACTAGCAGACCATTGCCAATTCACTAAAGCTTTCTATTAACTCTCTCGAGTTTACAGTGAAATAACTATATTATAGCCGTTCCATATTGTATTAAATGAAACAATATTCAAGGAACCCGCTTCGATACAATGGACATAGAATCGGTGCTTGGCATTTCTTAAGAGTCACTTCAGTGAATAGTGAATACAGTTGAATGCAAATTTGTTTAGTTTTGGATATTTTGTGTATAAATTGAATTTTGTGTTAATTCAAAAGCTATCAAGTGTTACCTAAGATAACATTGCAGTATTTTATCCACGTAAATATACATATCACCTCAGTTAGTCGGCTTATAAAAGGTCTAAACCAGGAATCACTAAAGTCACTATATATCTCTATAAATATAAATAAATATATACTAGCTGGTGTCTGCGGCTCCGCTCGCGTTTTATATATTCTTCACTGGATACCTAAAAAGACCTGTCATACTGTATGGATCGGAATATCAGGCTAGTAAGAGGATGGATGAAAAGCGACTGCATGCAGCAGAGATGCGAATGTTGGGATGGATGTGTGGCGTTACTAGAATGGATAGGACTAGTAATGAGTATGTAAAAAGAAGTTTAAAAGTGGCTCCAGTGATAGAAAAGATGAAAGGCAATCGTTTGTCTTGGTATGAACATATTTTGAGAAGAGACGAAACGCAAAGAAATTGATGACTATGAAAGTTGAGGGATGGAGGGGGAGAGGACATTCACAGAAAAGATGGATGGAGTGTATGAGGGAAGATATGAAGTCAAAAGGGGTGACTGATAGAGATATACGGAAGAGGAAGACATAATGCGCCAACCCCAAATAACAAATTGGAATAAGGACTACGTTGATGATGGTGAATGCGTACCTAATACAAACGAATGAATGAAGAAATTGAGTATTTTATTTTTATTAGGTAGTCGGAAAAATATACGTAGGAGTAAATAAAAAATAAAACTATGAAAGGGTTTTGATGGATTCCAAAAAATAAATAAATAGCCTATAACCATCAGCGTCGAATGGTAGTAGTCCCATCCCGATATGTTCAGGAACTTTCAGGTCCGTCAAAGCAATCCCATTTTCCTTCCATATGTAGATCATTACTAATGTTCGACTGGTGGTCGAAATTCTATCATAATTATAATTGAAAGTTTGAGGAAAAAAAACTATTTGAACTTTTTTTGTTCATAACACTAAATTTCGCTAATAGCTTCCATAGTAATAAAAGTATAGAAGTGTTTTATCTCTGCTTTTTATATGTAGATACCTAAAATTATACACTATATTTATAAGTACATATATGAACAAAAGTTATGAAGATTATAGCGAACAAATTCGACACAAAAAGATTTCGATCGTCGATTTCTTTTATACATTTCAACTAGACCGTTTAATATTGTACAATAAAAAGAAACAATTAAAAACAAATGAAACTATTACATACTAGTGAAGCCACGAGACAACACTAGTTCAAATGATAATTCGAATCAAAGTCATCTCGTTTATAAACAAAATTCAATGTTTGGCATTGACTCAGCGTATTGACATAATCGGTTTGCGGGCCGAAATGAACGCACCGCCGACGCGACTGTCAAAACAAGATGCTACTAAATAATACACAAACAAGCGAAGATCGCAGTGGTGAGGTAACGAAAACGCGCGATGCCATAACAATGATCGAATAGTACCGCCGAAAGACATACTGTGTTGTGTAAACATGACTTCAGATAACTACGTGCTTCGTTCATCATTTGTTAACTGTGTTAATGTTTTTAAACCATTTTATATTATCCTTAGCATCTACGTAGGGAAACAACTTATATATCCGCGTTAACCATGCTATGGCGTCAGCCGTCAACATGCTACAGCATGCCAAGTATAAGATGGCGTTTAAGTGCTGGCACTCAGAGATAAACAATAAAACTTATGATAACGCAGCGTATCGTAAGTTTTAGTTATGAATAAATTATATATAAAAATGTACATAACTTGAAGCGCCAATAGATGTAAAAACCTAATAAATAATGTTATATGCTAATATAAATATTAGGTTATGTTATAATAATAATTTCAATTAAATTTAAAACAGTTTTTCTAAATTTTCAAGTTTTCATTGGTATTAAAACTCATAAAATTGTGAACAAAGTCCGATTCAATTGTCTTTTTTTTTGTATTTATCCGTTCGTCTTTAAATTTCCGATCGCAATGAAAATAAGGGAACATAATCTGCGAAGACCCACCGCAATGTTGGTGGATGGATTACTTCTTTTTTTTTTGAAACACTCTTTGAAGCGATTACACTTAATAATAATGCGTTCGGATGTCACTCCGAAGAACTTTTCTTCGATTGGCATTTTTTATAAGAAAGAGCTTTCGTTGAAGGAAATGTTTATTTTTAGAATCGCTTTCAACTTTTGAAGCGACAACATTGTTTAATAAACTTTATTTTTGATACAGAAGGGTTCAAATCGTAATGAAACATGGAGATTACATATTGAGCTACCTGGAAGTTGGTAGTATGAGTAGATGTAGTCTGTGGTAGAAATATATGGTTAAGGGAGTGTTTGGGCTTCGTTTTTACTATGCGCCTTTGACCAAATTTCACTTGTTGTTAAGTGAAGACGTAGCCCAAGACGGTAACACGTTAATCCTAGAGGCAATGGTTTTTAAGCGTTGGTATCCGAACGCACTTATAGGAAGGAGTATATATTTACAGATTTTCAAACTTAGGAGGTAGCCATGCCGGCTTTATCATAAAGTACAAACTCATTCTAGAATATTACTAGCTAATATCACGAAGCTACTTTAGTCAAAACAGAATCCACTCCACCACTGATAATAAATGAAGTACCCAATAGAGAAAGAGCAAGAACAAATTAGGTATTGATAGAATGTATTGAGAAGGTGTATTAAGAATATCAATGTTGAAATAACTTCTGATAAAGGCTATTGAAGAAAAAAAAAACTTATTCTGCCAACCTTAAAATGTATTATTAAACTTTTGATAATGATTAATGACGTGACTGAGTAAATATAATGAATATAATCCCATAAAACAATTCCTACAAAATAATGTCTTAATTAATAATGCAGTGGCATTATATTTCGTTAAATATTCAACAACTTTTTAGCTAAAATTAAAAAAAAATGTGTATACCAAATTATAGCCATATGGATACATATATGATTAAAAAAAGAGTTATGTAAATTTGTTCAGTGGTTGTCGATTTCTAATCCAAATAAAGGACGGTGATTAGTACAAAGAGTTCGTAATTCGTAAATTAAAATAAATCGCAATTCTGTAAGGGCATATAAATTCATATGCATACGAAAATATGTTTAGTTTGAAATCTAATAGTCACGTGTCAGGTTATCTCATAGGTATTTATTATAGCTGAATACATTGATTCATTAAAAGTTTTATTAGGAACTATGATTATAAAATTCTCAAATTCCATTGTGGCCGTAAAAGGAACGCTGTTATATAGTTAATGTGTAGAAAACACGTGGGCAGAGTCGCGTCCGCATCAGAAACATGATTAAGCTCGCAACGGTCATAATATTATCAAATATACGAAGCATTAGAGGGACAGTTTAGAGGCTCGATACAAGAGGGATAACACATTGAAACACGCGTGCACCTCCCGCGACAAATGTCTTTATTATTCTGCCCACGCGCGTCTAACCGACCGGTCAAAGATCAATACAGTTCAATGTAGATATGGCATTCGATAATAATTGTTAGATGAACTAAATTCATATAGACAAATTTTCAATATGCACATAAGAGAAGTTGGATTGATATATTTAACAAGCAACCGTTGATGATGGCGCAGTTGGTAGCGCGGTCGGGTTTCCTGTCAATGGACGCAAGTTGGAGCACACTTGTTCAATTCTAAAATATGCCTGGGCTTTCGATAAAGGCGTTGTGAGGAAACCATAGCATGGTAGTAGAGCATTTTCTAATAATGTTGCAAGGTTAGCTACCCACCATCAAGTTTAAAAACCTGTCGCCAAATACCAATAGGTGTCTTATAGCAGCATTACTTAAGAACCAGTATTTCTACAGGCTTAGTGTGTTTACCATTCTGGACTATATAGTCACTTAACATTAGGTGAGATATGTTTAAATCACTCAGACTATACAGTGTAAAGAATATAATAAAAACTTTTTAGATTAGTATTAGATTCTACAAATAAGAACTCAAAGCACAGTCCAACTTACCGTATAATAAATTTGACAACATGTCAAGCGAGTTTTTTTTTTCAATATATTATTACAGCGTTTGTATCGTTATGGAAACGATAATAAAGTCTAGATATGACATTCTTTTCTGTATATTCGGTAATAACGACATTTGTAGTGGTTTTATAAATTAATACAAAAAAAAAAACAGATAAACCACATCGAGTTTCTCGCCGGCTGTTCTCGTCGACCTGTGGTATAGTTTTCACCTTCATAAGTGACTTCTCAGGGCCTAAATTGAACACAGTGTTTTTTGTTTAATACAGATATTTCATAATGTTATTGATTCCTTTGTGCTGGGTGCCATCCCCGGTCGAGAACCCTCAGTACTTACTAAGTAGGCTCAATTAAGTTGTAAAATATAAAGGTCCTTTTGCATTAATTTTACAGGTACATATGCAATAGTAGTAATTTTTAGGTCATAATTATCCTCATAACTTATTGTATCCATTAATAAAGTGTATACTAAAATATCTACGATGTAAAAAACAATAATGTAAATCGGTTTAGTCGTTTTCGAATTATAACTAACGAACCAAGATAATAAATGAGTATGCAGCTGTGTTAAGTTTACGGAATAATGAAAGTAGTTGTTTCACTTAATGGTTAAATTTAATTGTTTATTAGCAGTACATACTGTTTCTAACGGTGTGAAGTTTTACGACGTGAATAAACTAAACACTCAAGATCTGGAATAAAATAATTAGCGGAACATTGGATACCAAGACATACTATCTTATAATATAAACCAGCTGTGTACCTGTGGCTGCGCCCGCGATTCATACATTTGTCACTGCGTAATATAGTTTTTAATTTTTTTTTCATACGGAACCATAATTATTTTCCAATTTTTTTTGCTACTAACATTAAGCAAAATATTTCTCACAAATTTAAATACCTGCCAGTAAAACTGTGCATTGAACCGGATTTTATTCCGATTTTTAGGAGTTTTAATTTTTTACGCGGAACCCTAATTATTTTCGAAAAAAAATAGCCTAAGTTACGCGGAGTAACTTCAGCTATGTAACAAAATCCCGTTTAAATCGGTTTAGCCGTTTCGGAGATTAGCCAGAACAAATAGACAGACAAAAATTTTTAAAATCGCACTTCTGGTAAAGGTGTCGTATATACATTCATATGCAAACAGACACTTCAATTTTATATATTAACGATAACGAAACGATTCGCGCTATGGTTGTGTTGTCTTCCATTATGCATGTATGTTTTGAAACAGTCTGCGCTTCAATTTTTTTTATTAGTATAGATTAATTTAATCTTTGAACAACATTATCATTAAATATTTTATGAATGATATATTGTATAAACCTCATTTTTATAAGTTTTTTTTTTTCATTTCGTCGGTAATGCTATGAAGGTATTTATTATGAAAATTTCAATACAGTGTTAATGTTTAAAAAAAATTGTAAGTTTATATTTAATAGATGAGGAAATAAATAAATGAATGAACTTATCTACGTGAATTAATTGATCATTGTCCAGGTCACACCCAGGGCGGGCGTCCGCCCACGCCAGCTCAAGACCAAAAGGTTACCTATAACATATTTGCTCACGACAACAATGCCCGAGCAATGATCGAGCGATGACAGCGACCGCTGAGGCTGTTCAACTATAATTTATGATATCTCGATACTGATGTATGTACGTTTTATATTTTTTTTAAATAGGAACAACAACGCACTGACCGAAGAGTATTATGCCAGCACCAACCAACGGTAATTATGTATCTGTCTATGCATGTATAGACTAGTTGTATACCTACGGGTGATCTAACGGATATATTGAAAGTCAGATAGACGTATAATGTAATCTATACTAATAAATAAAATTGAAGTGTCTGTTTGTAATGTCAAAATAACAGCTTTTTTACTAAATACATAATATGAATGTATGTACGATACCTATACCAAAAATACAAATTTTAAAAATATTTGTTTGTTTGTCTATCCGTCTGTCTGTCTGTTTTATTCCGGGTAATCTCCGACCGATTTTGACTGGACTTTTTTGGTAAATAGCTGAAGTTAGTCTGCGAAATTTAGGGTACTTTTGATTTTTGAAAATAATTAGGGTTCCATAAAAAAATTAAAACGCAGTGAAGAATAGAAACGCGGGCGCAGCCACGGGCATACAGCTAGTATTATTACATAATAACTAGTAAGTTACATTAATCAACTTCAAAAAGGAGGAGGTTATCAATTCGTCTATATATTTTTGTATGTATGTTACGCGATTTCTCCGTTGTAAACCGATTCTTTCCAAAATTATTAATGATATTAAAACAAAGGATATATTGAAGTAAACAGAAGCAGATCAATAAAGTAACTATTTATTTACTTTTTAGTGCAATCGCATAGTTTATACTTTTGAAGTCGGTTTTGTTTTTGATTAAAAAAGTTTTTAATATTAAAAAGTAATCGTAAATTTTGTGAAGTTTTAATTTTATTATTCTGTTTATTTTTCCTCTAATCCTATACATATTATTCAACACAATATATACTAAAACCTGACTAAATTATTTATCTACGGTTTGATAAAAGAAATATGTAAATCAATTCAGTAGTGGTTCTTGAGTTATAAGCCAACTACTAACAGACAGATAGAGGTTGCCATTTATATAATGTATGGATAAGGATTCAAAATATTTATTTCCTATTTTTATTAATAGTTTTTTTTACTTTAGAAATTATTGATAAGCTTTAGGGTTATCAATAAAAAATAGAAACAATTTTCTTCTTCAGTTTTAGTTTCGCCCATCGAGCGAACACTAAGTTTAATATTGTAAAATAAACAGAGAAAATAGAATACGGGATATAAAGCCAGTACATTTTTACATATCGATTTATTATTAGTATATGTAAGACATATATATATTTATACGAATAGACTAGTTCTTCTGAATAAAAATCTATACACTAATTGTGCAAAATTAAAATAACTAATAACGCATTTATTTATACATGCGAATTTTATTACACTTCGACTGTATTAAAGACATTTTTATTTAAATTATCACAGCACAGGATATATAGACGTTATTATTTATAATACAGCTAGTTACAGCCCGCGAATCTATATGAGTGGAATTTCGTATATATAAAACTGTGTTTTATTTTTTTTATTTATTTATAAATATGCAATAAGTTAAAACTCAACACAATGAGTCAGTTGTGGCTCCTGTTTTGTAGACATTTCCATCTCAATTTTGGACACATGTAAGAAAATTCTATATATTACTGCAAAGTGTAATACTAAATATTATGATTTGGTTAAAACTAAGGCTCTATTAGTATTTGCGTAATGAGTATACAGATTAATAAGTAGTAAAAATAGTCAGTGATATAGATTTTAATTATATATACGTCAAGCTTTCAAATTACACGTAATATATAATAAATTTTTTGTCCCACTACATTTTAAAAATAAAACAAAAAATAATATAATCTAGTTCGTAGCTTTTGATATTTCAAATCGTGTTAATATAAACACAATAAAATAGTGATTTATAGTAATCGAAAATACAGTCTTATATATTATTACACGTGCCTACTAACAAAAACATTAATGTATGTTACAAAGCAATAAATTAATATATCCTTCATATAAATAAACACCTACAAGACCAATGATCTTTGGAACAGTAACAATGGAATAACTTATCACCGATCTATAGACGCGAAGGTTGTATCTGCAGCGCACATGACACCAACGGGACAACGAAGGTCCGATGACCGATCCTATCCACTTTCGGATTAGTGCCGAAATGTCACTCGGCGCTGTGACATTTTTATACCCAGGATGACATTTAGTTTCGTCTTATGAAGCGTGAGATAGCATCGGGCCAATTAGAGATTAATTTATTTTCGGATCAATTGTGTTACGGATGTAGTGAGAGGTTAGAAGTTAAATGTTACGAGGCCGAAAATATTCAAGTGATTTTACAAGTGATTTTTAATTTTTAATAATTGGTTGTATTACGGGAGTAATATTCAACTGGCTAAAAAATCGTTTATTCCTTAAGCCTTTATATGTGAAAAGAATTAAATAAAGAGGTTTTCAAATCAAAAATATATTATTGAAAAGCAAAAGTTGCTTTTACCTCCATTCACCTTTAGTGTTAAACCTTTAGGGTTATAAACGTTCGTCGTCTAGACATAATTATTAAAACAAATGATTAATAACCGTGTAAAAAACTTTATTTTTTCTTTGTTTAGCTATTACTAAAGGATGGAAAAAATCCCTAGTTAACTTCCATTAAGGACTATGTAAACGAAGTGATGCATTGCGACCGGTTTACGGAAATTTTGACGTCATAGCGATGTCGTTTTGAATAGTGTTGTGCAGCGCTCCTCAAACTTTTTTTGGTGACGGAACCCTTTTGGAATGCGAAATATTTGACGGAGCCCTAAAATAAACAAAAGTTTACTTATGAACATTCTTTATTAATAATTGTGTTAAAATGTAACAGTTGCACGGTAATTAAATAAATATCTAATGGTAGGTATGAAACTGTTTCTTATTTTTATCAATTGGTTGATATTAGGTTTAATAGAAGAGAGTTAAAGTCTCATATTAGGTTCCGCGTCCAGTCGATTTCGGTATTTTGTTTTTGCAGCTGCACAAGTTGAAAGTCCTTTTTGCAAATGCTGCACAAAACACAACCCATGAATGACGTATGTACGGCTCGGCGTGGCGACTGGCGACCAACACTGTTGTTCGGTGTTTCTGATTTTTTTCACATTATCATCATTCATCAGTATTCTCATCGAGCCGCTACAGAGGCGTTGGGAAACCCTAGGGCTCTACGGAACTTTGAGTATGGCTGTTGTAATGGTAGAGCTTTCGTGGATTGAGCCGAGATTATGAAATACACTGGTAAATACACCGCCATAGTAACGTTTAGGCGCTTTGCGTTCCGGGATCAAACCTGCGTAGAGGGTTTAGTATTGGTAGAAGAATTGCTAAACTTAAGTGGCAATGGGCTGGGAACATCGCTCGTAGAACCGATGCCCGATGGGGCCAACGGGTTATAGAAGGGGTACCGCGCACCGGAATCCGCAGTTTTCCCGCCACAAGGCGGACGGATAACCTGGTGAAGGTCGCGTGACGTTGTGTCGTGTCGACTGAATTCTATTTACAATAGATAAAATACAGCCAAGATCATATGAAACCTGAACTACTGAACTGAATAGGTGAAGGTATACAATAAAAGTATCAAAAAAATTATGAAATTAAACGCAAAACGCGTTTGACCGTAAGCAGCCGAAACCATCGGTTCCTTTCACTGCCGGTTATGCTCCAGATGTATGAAATAACACAATTATTATGTCGCATACAAATTGATACCGACGAGACACTACGTAAATGATTTTACGTCACATCCCGAACAGTTATATCACAGAATTCTCACGATTTATCACCCAAGATATTATCCTGTTCCTTTCTTAAATGATATGATGAAGAAATCATTCTTCATAGTGATGAAATAAAAAGTTTCTTGTTAAGAAAATGTACGTGATGAAAAAAATTGTTCCAAAGGACGAAAGTAATTCTTTCTTTCTTTTTCTTTGTTTATCAAGCTACTAATGCTTCACCGGGGTTTTTGGTATGCGTACCTAAGTAACATTATGCGCTATGTAATGAAAAGGAAAATGTTAACTAGTTAAACCTATACGTTCAGTAAGTGTAAGAAAGAAAAAATATATTTCCTACAGAAAACTTATTTACCTTGCATATTGTATGCAAGTATGTGAGAATAAGAACGTTTCAATTTAGACTAATCGCTGTTTTAGAACATTACTTAAACACAACATTCCTGTAAATGACGTCAACGTAGGCTTTAAATACGCTTAAATTAAAATTATATCTGATGATGCTACAGCACAATTAATCTTCTTGAAAAAATACATCCATTTGTAAATAAATTAAAATAAACTTACGCTATTTTAATTATCATTAATAGGTAAATTTTCTAAATAACAGATGAAACAATTAAATGAACAGCCCGTGTAAAACAAAGACTGTAATAAATGTGTTGTAAAATCAAGTACACGGCCACTCGTGATTGCCTTTAGTATATATGATTCCGCCCACACGAGTTTGCACAAGGTGCAGCCCTTCGGTCAGCGCATTATTTACGTAACATGCGATCTTTGAACTCGACCGAATACCTACTATACACATTTGACACAGCGCTTATATCTTCAAAGATAACAGTCAATCTTATGAGTAAACCCCTATTTCTAGTTGGGCAGAATGTAAAAATGAATTGAAATTTCGCATAGATAATAAGCAAGTAAATATTCATGCCAGTTAATATTTGTATTTTAATTTACTCGTACAGTGTTCCTTAATAAAAACATAAAAAAGCCATTAATCTATGTCTTATAAATATTAAATGGCACATTAAAAATACAGAAAATATAAAACTAATAGGTTATAGTCGCCTCCTCGGCGTAGGTCTACCGATTACCGACCATATTTCCCTGTTCCTTACAATAGTGGGCCAGCCTGGGCCAGCGCGCTCTCTAAAGATGTCTAAATGGTCTGCCTCTTTTTTTTTGTCTATTTCTAGGCAGCCACTCGGTACTTAACTTTGTCCATCTATTACTTTTCATTCGTGATACATGTCCAGCCCAGTTCCATTTCAATTTCCTTATCCTTTTTATTACGTTTGTTATTTTTGTCTTACTTTTAATAGATTGGTTACCAACCCAATCATTTAAACTCATTCCCAGCATCCTCCTTTGCATCTTCCTCTGGCAGTCAGCTTATCTACTCTCATCTTCTTTTTTCAAAGACCAACTTTGACACCCATCCGAAAAACATAGGAGAATCGTTGCTTTATAAAGTTTCCTTTGGATCCATATATATACTTCTGGAATCTTCATTATTTCTTTATTGCCCTAATACCGTTACCAAGCGATTGCTATTCTCCTCTGAATTTCTTTACTAGAACTATTGTTACAAGATATTGACTGACCCGAGTATACCGAATATACATATTCATTTACATATTCTATATTCTCCATCCCGACTGTTACCTTTTTCGTTTATCGTTTTTGTAATTCTGCCTAATATAAATTTTGAAAATATCTTATTTACGTTTGACATAAGACTTATTGGTCTATAATGGTTCAAATCGTTTTTATCAGCTTTTTATGAAGAAGTATTATTGTTGCACCACTGTATTTAGTATTGAATTAGATAACGTCTGTAGAGGGGATTGTAAACTGTAAACTGGAAAGGGACTGTAATAGCTCGATCGTAATATTATCTTCACCTGGTGTTTTACCTGTTTTTTGAGTTTTTATTGCATATTTTATTTCACTTTTTAGTATGCTAGGTGGTGGAGTTAAATTGTACTTTGTTATTGGCATGGTGTGCTTTTTTGGTTCGTCTTTAGTATAAAGGTTTCTGTAAAAATTTGTAGCTTCACGTATTATATCTGGTCTTTTGGTAATTAACTCTCCTGATTCATTTTACAGTTTTCCTGTCAAGTCTTTTTTGCTTATTAGCTCTTTATATGCTGCTTTACAGCACCTGACTTTTCAATATATCGCTCAAAGGTACGCCGTCTGTGTTTACTCCTCTCCATTGTTATGTTTCTATTTATTTCCTTACTTATATCTCTAATTTTCCTTTTTACCATTTTTGTCCTTTTCTCTTTGTATAGAAGTCGCCTTTCTTCAATTAGTATCTTAATTTCTTTCAACAGAACTTCTTTCTTTTTTTCCTTTCAGTAGCTTCTTTAACAATTGCCTGATTTCCGATTCGAGAGAGTTATACTGGTGTTGAATGGAATTAGATGTATTTATTGAATTCATGAATCTTTTTCCCAGTAGGCTTGTTCTTCTGTGGACATTTCTGGTAGTTTTGTCGTAAGTTTATTTAATAAAAACATAATAGAACATAATTTGTACCATGTTTTTTTAGAGAGGATGGATGCAAGAAGATTCACAAAGCAAACCTATAAGGTGAGGGTGAATGAGAAAGTCGGTAGGATTCGACATAAGCGATCAGATTGAAGACGTTCTAAAGAAAGGCCCGGTGAAAAGTATTCGTAACTAAAGATCGTGTAAGCGCGCTCATGAAACTAGAAGAAGTGAAAGATGTGTGCCCGGATCGTTGCACATGGAAGGATGTTACCTCTAGCTACTCTCATGCAATTGTATAGTGTGATTGTATAGTATTTAAAATTAAGGCTATCGATAAAAGAAAATTCATTCTAAATTGCTTGAGCACTTTTTTTTAACTGGCTGTTGATCCTAATAGCTTTGATAGCTTCACAGGGTTTTGGTACGAACGTGGAGTAGTTTTCACTTTATCTGTTATTCTTATTTAATGCGTCTATGTTTACTCTACTACCCTTAATTATTTTATTTTCTAACTATAAATGAAATCCTCATTTAACTCTTACTAAAAAATCGCTACTTAATTTGGATAATTTTTGTATCTAAGTTTTTTGAATACTTTCAGAAATCATAAAAAAGAATAACAAATGTATGTAATTATTACTAAATAATCATACGCGCCAGAGCCTATTTAGTAAATTATTCGTATATCGCGCTCCATTACGTAAGTATTTCAGATATTGTGTAGTGTAATCTCTAGCTTTCGTATCGTTAACATCAAATAATTCAATATAAGATACAAATCTCCCTATCGGCAGTCGTCTACGATGCAACCGATCTCCCCTACTCTATCTATACAATATTGTGAAAACATTATTGTCTACAGTTTACAACGGCATCTCGATTTTATCTACGCGTATGGAAGTGTCAAGGGATCGAGCACAAGTTTAGCTTCAATGTTTGCATCATTATTTGCAAAGTTAATGGAAACTCTAGAGGTATTAAAACCGGATGGTCAAAAATTTGAGACTTAATCGTTGTGAATAACCACACATTTATTTGTCACTACATTTATATTTCTACTCTATGTATAGAAAACGAATTCGAGTGACCTTTCTGCGCCTGAGTTGCCAGAACACTGGCGGTGTTATTACAAAAGAGTGTCTTAGGGGTGTTTAGAGATTACATTGCATACAAATTTAAATTTTAGACATTGTTTAGTACAAAGCGTGTTCAACGCTAGTTTATTTTTGTTTTTGTAATAATACCGTGAATGTTCAGAGACAGCCGATTACGGACGAAGCACGTTCCTGACAAACGAACGATTTCGAGAAGTTTCAGAGTCATGTTGCTAAATAAAATTCGCTTTTAATTTAACTTTGGACTTTCATCTTAGTTAATTGTAACGTATGAATTGAATAACGAATAATGAATAACATATACAATTCATTCAGTG
This sequence comes from Samia ricini, assembly GCA_014132275.2. Taxonomy (NCBI): domain Eukaryota; kingdom Metazoa; phylum Arthropoda; class Insecta; order Lepidoptera; family Saturniidae; genus Samia; species Samia ricini. Next base: position 11,860,289 of record AP028164.1, read on the forward strand.
TCACATGGGTACAGTATATTTATTTATTTCACGCTACAAATTTAAAAAAAAAAAAACGGTGGTGCTGCTAAAACTTTCAATGGAGTTTCTGTGATACTTAAGTATATTAACTAAAGTATATCACGTAAAATATCAGCAATTTTACACAGAATACTGTAAACTAAATGAAAACCACTACATTACAGACCAATATACTGCTAACAATACTAGCTGATACTATACTAAACTATACTATACTAAACTATACTATAACAATCGTATACTATCTGATCTGGCGACTTTATTCGCGTATTATTCGTTTATTTCCGCACATAGGAATTCCGCACAGGGAATAGCCCTGGGTAATACAGTTCTTATCTAATCGCCTGAAAATAATTTTTTGTACAGGCCATACATTAATTATAAAACTAACAGAGAGCAAAGATATTTCTCACAAATTCAAACACATGCCAGTTGAATTGATTTGAACTTTTTACATAATGTCATGAGTTTTAATTTTTTGCGCGTAATTCTGATTATTTATTATGATCTAATTATGATAATTCTGATTATTATCTTTCCTCGACCAGCACTTAATTACCGCATCACTAAATAAGTTAGCCTGGACACACCCTACTTGACCACAGTCTACAGAAATGTAAACTGCATGGCATACAATTTTAATACGACATGATTAGTTAGTCAGATTAGTGTTGTGACAACTGCGGTAATTAATTCTCTATTCAAATTATGTAAGAAATCCGCTATGTCCTTCGCCGGTGCGCTCACCGCTCGGTGGATGAAGCGGCCTATTGCGTCGTCAGCCACGTCGGTATAATAGACACAGGTCTCCGTGTGCCTCGAGATGGCCACAATGGCGTGGGATACACTATCGTGGATCTGTAGCTTTATCCCCTTGGTCTGGAGGATCACCACCGATTTGAATGTCAACCCCTGCGACTCGTGGATCGTCAGGACTCGCGACCCCTCCCCTGTTCCGTAGCCCTTGTTTATAAGGGCTTTCTTCTCTACCTGAGTATGTACTAGGTAGAGAGTATCGGTGGAGTGTGGGGGTATCTGCGCTCCCGAGTAACCCTCGAGTCTCAGGGACTTCACTATCGGTTTGGATGAGTATATACCGTCATAGACCTCGCTGATTGCATAGGCCACGTCCATCGGGTTCCTGTGAGTGCAGAGAAGTTGTTTTGTGATACCGGCGACTGCAGTTGGTCGGCAGTAAGACATCTCGAAGAGGTTCTCTCGGTCGATGTAGGGCAGCTGATTGAAGTCCCCAATGAGGAGGATTTCGTTTGCACCCGCCAGCCGGGCGGCGGTCAGGATAGCCCCGAAATGATTCATAAGAGCCTCGTCCACGATTAATCGTGGACGTTTCTCGGACTCTTTAAAACCATTTACGAGGATCGAAGCCATGGTGCGCGCTCTCTTTTCGGCCTTGCTGCCGTGCGTCTGCACCAGTTTTTCCTGTAGATCTTTAGCCGCCTCGGTTGTGGTGGTCGCGACTGCGTCTCTCTCCACATCAAAGTTTTTCACCAGCCACGTTGTCTTCCCACAGCCTGGGACCCCATTGGTCCACTTAATCGTGGGTATTGCTTCGGTGCATTCCAATGCCGAAGTGTTGAGGACCCTCTATACTGTTTCCACCTTCTCGATGATCCTCTCATCCAGCATGATCTAAGTGCACCGGACCACCACGACGATGGGGTCAACCAAAGGTGTTCTGAACCTGAGCTGGGGGCTAGGCTCCTGCAACTCCTCCTCCTCCCTGAGCACGAAACCGCTGGTGGAACTGAAAGCGGCCATGTAACTGCCCGACATGCTCCCTGCGATGACCTGGGCAGTATCGTTATTGTAGATGGCCGCTTCTGCTTCCTCGAGTCTTGCCTTCAAGGAGCCCACGATACCCAGACGATGGTTTTCTAGGATCTTAGTACATGTCAATTTATTGACTTTTATCGTGGCCTCCAAGACTGCTTTAAACTCCAGGATCGCATTCTCCATATGGTCCAGCGGTCCCACTACTGGGGTTTGGAGGGGGGTGCGTTCATCTGCCCCATGTCAGCTCTGGTCCTTTTTCGCTGTGGGTCCGGTCTCGGGATCCGAACTCTTCTTTGAAGGCGGTCTATAGCGGTCTGCTGGGGGTCATAAAAGGTCATGTGTGTGTGGGTTGTTAAAGTTTGTGTTATGGCCCAAGATGGTCCTCTCTCTGGACTGCCGCCTACAGATTTTTTTTGCGGCTTCCTTTTCGGCTGCTACCTTTAATTGCAGTCGTTCGGCTCCACTTAGCTCGACGTTGGGGTCGGAGAAGGCAGGCTCCCTTGTTGGTTTGTCGCGCACCAAAAAACCGAGGTCTGCACCCCTGTCCTCGTACACGACTACCTCATGGAGTTTAGAGGCAGATACACATACCATAATATTATATTATAATCTTTTAGTGAATCAATTAGCGATAATGGTAAAGAGTAAAAATAAAATTACTATTAAATAGATAAATTAAAGCTAAGTCTACGTTTAAACCCAATACGATACGAGATCCGATCCGAGAGATTCCGGTGTACAGTAATCACTCTCCTGCTTAAACGGCTTGACCGATTTTGATGTTAATTTTTCGTGTACGTATGAAGTTATCCCGACGGTTATTAGTTATAGTTGGACACGAATGGTTGCACTGTATTTTATTAGTGTGAATAGTTACTTCCTTAATAACTTGCAGACGATTAGATCGATAGATGCAAGGGAAATGACATGATACCTTATATGAACTTATACGGACTGGCATTCTATGTAACAGAATCATACATATCCCGGTGGTCGAATTCGCAAAATAAAACAAAAGATACTAAATCAATTCGAATGTAATTTTCAGATGAATGTAGGAGTTAACTCGAGCAAAGGTAAGAGACTAGATAACATTACCATTTCTTATAAGGGTTAAGTAACAATCGCAAACTTATTTTACGTGCATTAAATCGTAAAACGCCAGTTAAATATAATACAGTTCTTACTACCAAAGCCCACGTATATATATTTCTATTCACCACGAAAGGGACGAAGCGTAAAGACTTGGTATTATTATGTAATCATATATGTATGTAGGAGTAAGGATACAATTAATCGATCACTATTGATCGGTCCACCTACGTAATTATAAAACGAGTCTTATAACTTCCAGTTTGGCAAATGTCAATATGGAACAAAGGAAGAGTATTATTAATTAGAGCGAAAAAATACACGCGACATTCACAGAGTAATGCAATAATCTCAGAGGAACCGGTTTGAAAAACGGCTCGTATCAATCACGGTACCAGATAAGACCCGTACCACGTATTCGCGATCGAATTGTTTTTTGTTTAATAAAGTACTCGACGCTCGTGACCTCAATTACTTGATGAAAAGTGAAGATGAAGTCGAAGATGGTACGCGTTAGAATACAGTACGACTTATTATCCATTATAAACGAAGATGCAAAACGCTTTGCGCAAACGAATAGAAAATCGACTACGTGCGAATAGATATCCATATGGCAAATGATAGACCTCAGCCCGTTTAATACGCTATACGCAATCAGAATACATATAAAATTGTTTTTTTTTCTATTTGTTCCTCATTTCTTTATGTGTGTACTTTTAATATTTTATACATTTGGATGTAATGTCGATTAATAAAGTGACGATTAAAAACCCCAGATAATACATTCCCAACGAATAATCAATGTACTGATCGAGTACAAATAGTAACGATAAGGTATGTAGTATCAACCCACACTTACAAAATAATAATTAGAATGATGGCGGGCGTAATGTCAAATGTCGGGTAAATGCCAACACTTAAAAAGTCACCGGTCATGGTGTGCGTGAGCTTATTCTAGAAGTCTTTACTTCCGCAATGGTCAATGTAAGTAGCTTTAATAAGGATTTAATAAATATTATTTTGAGTTTTCTACCAGTTTACATGGAGTTTATTTGTCAAGTTTTAAAAAGATATATGGTTTGATACCACTTTGCTTGACGTGCGGTCAAGCCGGGGCGCAGAGATTCCTAAATAAATTCGAACAAATATAAGTACGAGTATGTTAAAAAATGTTTACAAAACCAATCCTTGAAACGTTTAATGTATTATGTATATAAATACGAAGAGATAAAATAGTTCAGTACCTTTTGTCTCTCCTCTCCTCTCCTGTCTGTCAGCCCGATTATTTTCTGTTTAGTAGCTATTGGCGAGATTTAGTGTTATCAATAAACCTTTTCGGAAACAGTTGTTTTTCTCAAAATTTAAAAAAAAAAACGAATGCGATCGATTTTCTACATCTAGGCAAACACTTGTATTATTTTATTTTTCTACTTTTAAATGACTTTATTAGTGAAGTAAAATTAACTTCAAAACAACCCACATTATGTAACGTAAACAACGTTACGTAAAACGAGACGCTGTCGATTGTTATGCATAAACAATAAACATCGAGCGTTTCACAGCCAAAACGCTAAGAGATAAACGATAACAGTAAACTGGATAGCCCATCTGATATAGTTTTATGGAGATCAATAAAAGACCATTACTTTAGAATTAGGTTCGTAACACACCGGCCAGCACTGATAAACGATATAATCATTATTAGAATGAAAAATAAAACAAACCCAGAAACAAATTTTTATGTGTACTTAATCTAGGATTTTTTTATTGTGTTGAAATTGAAGGATTATTTGTATTTGTTTACTTTTTCATATCTATGTTAGAGGATTTTTAGTTGAACGTAAGTTCAAAGAAAATGTAAAGATTTGGTATATACATTTTTGGTTGCAACAAATTATTAATAGGAGTTGTAGCTCTTTTTTAATAGTTGTTGTTTCCCTGCAACTATTTTACTATTACGAATTGTTAATAATATTGTAAGCATTTATATACTTTTCTTTTTCAAACTAGGTCACGCCTAGGTATCCCTATTTATATCAATAGAGGTCTATGTATTTTATATGTTGACGATAGTTAGAAACTAGAAAGCCAATTTATCAGTTCCTTGCATATCAAGAAAATTTAAGAACTAATTTACTATAATATGCATTAGAGTATTGGTCTAATGTAATGTTCAAATTATATTAGAGAATATAGCCGTTTTATAAGTTGCAGATACGAGCAATACGACAAATCATAATGACTGTTATGCTTTATTACAATTTGAACACATAGTCATTTGACAAGTATTGCGGTATAATTTCAACCTGACACTGCTACAACCAGTGTAATACGTGCTTTACCAAGCGTGCGCTCACGGCGAAGTCTGAGCAGGAAGTGACACGGGCCAGCGCGGCGATTTCTCTAGTGCGTTGGCGATAAATAAGCGCGGGTAGTTCTAATTCCGCGAGGTATATTTACGCGCCAAGCTGGGTCGGGACAATTCGCGTGGGCGACAAGTGACACGGCGTAGAGTAATCAAAATGCGGTTGCGAAAAGATATCGGTTACATTTCGTCCCTTTATTGCTTAGTGCTTGCTTCACATCTACTTTATTGAAAAATATTGTTTGCTGTAAATTTCATGAATATACTATTACAAATTAATTCACCATACAATAATATATTCATTAAGTTATCATTTAAAAGTCTATTAAAAAACAAATAGAACATTTTTCCTCAGAAAGATTTTCATTTATATTTACCACTTTTTCGAGGGGAATACTATAAAAGTGTTTTATAAGTAAATAATTTTGAAATAAATGACAACATAAAATTTAACCGTATGTAATATAATTTGTATGATACTATTATACTTACTTATGAAGCATAAATTAGTATCTATTAGAAAATGACTAAAATTACCATTAAATAATATGCACTGTAGAGTTCATTACATTAAACTCGCCATGCTGATTGTATCTTGATATCTACAGATAACTTATGGTCTTGAAAATGTACCGAAGGACAAGCGTGGAATCGTGGAAATAAATTCCTTGAGGTTGGCTCTGAATCGAACATTACTCTGTGCCCATCGCACCTCGCTGGGAGACCTTTATCTAATGGACAGGACTGGCTATTGTAGAATCAAGTGCTAAATTATGATCGGATCATGTTAGATTTCACGGGAGAGATCATTCCAGTATTAAGGGACCGTTCATATTGCTAGTATTAATAATATAATACGCGTATGATTCTAAAAGTTATTGATATTTAGTAATATTATAAATAATTTTTGTGATTAATTTATAAAATTATACAACGTGTACCAAATTATAAAAAAATATTAATTGTATTTAAAGATGTTACTCGTTCTGGTAAAGTCTATATTAGAATATACGATATACATTCTATATTATTATTTGAATAAAACAATGAAGAGACATTTGACCGAAATAATAGATCTATACAAACTATATAACATTAACATTAATAAATAAATAGTGGAAATAATTGAAGTATTATTTAGTAAGGCGATAATATAATAAATAACCGAACTGAAAGATTTAGAATTAGGTGTTCAACTATTCCTACCGAATCCTTTCTTTCCGCATCAAACTGTGACATTACAAGTTGTTCTGTGTACATTCCTGATTCTGTCTGATATCTGGGATCAGCTCAACCATATGCCGATGATAATAAAGTGTTTTTCAAATTGTTATTCATTTACATCTGTAGATTACATTAACAAATCTATGTCATTTGTAGTAAATAAGAATAACATACTGCGATTTTTTGGCCATGTGACAAGAGCTGGATCAAATAACATATACAAGCGAGTGTTTACAGGAAGGCTAAAGGAAAGCAGCCAAGAGGAGAATTGGCAAAATAATGGTTGTACTAAATCAACAAAGAGAAGAGTTACAGATCAGCACAACTTTCGAACTAAAGAATAAGAACGAATGAGGTATCTCTGTAAAAAAGTCATACAAATTCGCAATTGTGAATCGAAAAATAGTGATGAGTTCACAACACATTTAGTGCCAGCTCAATGATTATCCTCCAAGGTAAGAAATTAATAAAATCCAAAGCATTGTACGCCATACGAAATACGGACATCTTCGATACTCCTTTAACACGAAGCTTAGATAACTATCAAACTAAGAATAAATACTAGAATTTGAAATTCAAAATATTCACAGCTACAGAGAGCTGCAAATTACGTATGGGCAGTAATAATTTAATAGTTGTGGGCTTGACACAATACAACCTGTTGTGCAAAGTCTGATCTCGGTTGCTGTATTTTTATCACTTTATTGTAATTCTGTATTATAATAAATCAAACGTTTGTTGTTTATTCGGTTTTATCTCGAACGCTGCCGAATATTCATGAGTTCGGAATTAATTTTTCGGTTTTGAGACCGTTTGACGAATATATTTTAGTTTATACAAGTTAATAAGGTTGTAGAGGTGTTTTAAGATTTCTTACTTAGAAACGAAATAACGTAGGTTTCGATAAAGAAAAACCAGTAGATATATAATTACTTGACAGATAGACTGTCCATATCAATAACAGAGTTGCATACCTCCGATTGGAATTAGTCGATGAAGTTAAAATACATTAGTTAAAATAGTATAATGATATTTTTCAAATCCTGATTAGATAATGCATACCAAATTGAAGTCAGAAGGATCTGTACCAACATATTGGTTTGTATTGGGAACAAATTATTTTATTGTGGCGATTTTTTTTTTTCTCAAAGTGTATCAAATATGTATATTAAATGTTAAGCTTAATTAAAAGGACTACACTTTGTTAGTATGTTGTATCAATAGGGATTTAGCCTATTCCCAGTTGAGCTATCATTATGTCCTAAAGTTATTCACAATCAATCTTGACGTGATAATTCTAAGCTTAATGTGTCGAGTACCCATAAAAATAAGACAATAGGAAAACAATGGAAAGCTGGCGTAAACGCCAGGTGAGTGCTCAGGAGGTTAATTTAATAAAAAATATAATAAAATGCACATGGGACATCTGCAGCTCGAGCTCATTATACCTATGCAAAACAGACGATTCCCATTACTCTTTATACCCCACTTCGTCGGAATCTGATTCCTTCTCCAAAACTGAGTCAATTTTTTTTATTTCAAATATAAAATAAAAAGGACTACGGCAAAAGATTACGGAAACGTTTTTATTACGTTAAATTTGGTTGATTGACGTTTAAAAACGGTGGTCAAATTACTGTTTTTCGAAGGCTCCTAGTTCCTATAACAATTAATTTATGGAAATAATCATAACATCCCGTACGTTGGCGTTGATATATATTATATGGAAATAAAAACATTTTATTCATTATACGGAGAGAAAAGTGAGGAATACGTTTGAAAGGATGTAATAAGCCCCGCCCGTATATCTTCTTAAACGAAATGTTTTATGTGTACGCACTACACACGCCGTCTACGTTCATGCGTACATTATTATTAGAATAGACAATAACATGTCAAATTATTTCAACTCGATGTCTGACCGTAATTATAAATGTCGATATGTACATAGATAAGCAATTACAAAACAAGTCGCTAATAATTTCAAAGCGGTCTAAAAGCGTCGACAGCAACGGAAGCAAATTGTATTTTTTTTTTGTATCACCTGTTATTGAGTTATGCCATTTGCGACCTCGCTGTGTCGCCCAAAGGTGAAGTGTGTTAGAAAAAATTAGATTAGTTTCGTGAATAGGGTTACCATGTATTAATGTTTATCGAATAAACATTTTAATATTAATTAATTTCATTTTACTTAATGTAAATTTTCATTCAGGAATAAGGAGATCCGCTGAAGAACCAAACATTCCACGAAGAATTGTGGCAGTGGTCTGGGCTGGATGCGGGTGTCGCAAGACCGGTCGTCGTGGAGATCTTCAGGGGAGAGCTATGTCCAGCAGTGGACGTCTCTCGGATGGATAGAAATTTTTAGTTGCAATTTTCAACTATAATAATGTGATTTAGATTGTTTTTTTTTATATTTATATTAGCTAGTTTTATTGCCTATAAAGATATAAAATATCAATTATAAAGTATTTATTAAAATCTAATGTTTGAGTTTAGATTTTACAAATCATGATAATAAATATTTTTAAATTGTTTTTTTATTAGAATATATTATATACTATATTACACGCATATGTATTAACACCATAAGAAAAATATATTAATGTAATGTTTACGATACACATAATTAAAAGTAAAATAGTAGCATGATGTAGATTAAGAATTATTTATCAGAGCGAATAAACAATAGTTACAAACTGGTGTGCATCCAAGGTATGCCTTAATAAGTAGAAAATTTGAAGTAAAATCATACGCTTCATGATTCACAAAACTGTCCATAAAAATTAATGGTTACACCACATTAGTGTTAGTCAGTCAGATGGTTTTTGTCGTAGCACAACCGCGTGGCTACGCGTGATGGCCAGTGGTCAAGTTGTTTTTTATTTGTTTTTATATTCCCGTTCTACTTAAATGTATATCACAATGATATGCAAAGCTCTGATATAAGAAACCCACGTTCAACACCGTTTCTTAGAACTCTGATCGGCTAATTTTTGTAAAAGGTATTCAAAACAGTTACTAGTTACTCGTATTATATTAACTTAAATGTTTTTGTTACGATTCAGTTTTAGTAAATCATATTATTTATTATTCGAATATAACACAAGAGTGATAGATATAAACAAAGAAAATCAGACCGTAATATAAATTAATAAACAGTATCGTGAATTGGTTTTATTTAACTTATACGTTTGTTTGGTGTTTTTCTATTAATGGGTTTATTAATTAATGCATAGAGAAGAAATTAGCAGGCTTTAAATATGAATAAGTTATGTTTCTTACACACAACAGTAAGATATACTCAGATATTTCACCTTTTAGGTCCAGAGAGGATTAGAGCTGATTAAAATTGCAGTGTTTTTATATTGAAGCGATGATGGCGCAGTTGGTATTTCGCGTCAATGGAAGTGGATTAAAAGCCATGCAACTCTAAAATCAGCTTGATTTTCTGCGAAGAAAAACATAGCGAGGAAACCATAGCATGGTGGTAGAGCATTTTCTAATAATGCCCACCTGGGTAGCTACCATCCTCAAGTTCGAAAACCTATCGCCAAATACCAATAGGTGTATTCCGGTAGCTTAAGTTAGAACCAGTATCTCTAGACGTAGTGTGTTTACCATCCTGGACCACATTGACACCTAACACCAGGAGAGATTGAAGTCAAAGTACTTATTGTACTAAAAAAAAATGAACGCTGTGACGATGGAATGGCAGAAATTGTGTTTAACGCATTCTCCATTGTTATCTTTTTTACGTGGGGAAAAATCTATTTACGATTGTTATCTGCATACATTATTAAAAAAAAACTTTGCATGAAACATACTTTTATATTAAATCATATCGAGTAACCAGTCTACCAACACATTACAGTTTTATCAAAACTTGAAAGTAAAATCCTTCACTAATTGACATTTATGAGTTAATGTATTTATTTATTAACAAATGTTAAATTCATTGTCCACTCGTGATCCGTGTGGCATTTACAACTACTTACTGCGTTTATAATTCGGATTGTCTCTTTTTAAAATTGTTTCGCGATCACTTTTATTCATAACAATTTTACACGAAAGAAATATTTATTCGATATTAAAACGAACATTTATTTATAGATAAAAGATCAGAAAAAATAAATAAAACAAGAACCTTACAATTACTGTAAAATGTAGCCAAATTTAATACAGCATTTGATATCAAGATCATAGCGCTGGTTTTCACTTAGGTGCACGTAACATAAATGATGCAACCATACATACTTAATATTATGAATACAAATGTATTCCCGGACATAGTCACTGATGTCCACTGCAAATAAAGACAACAAAGTAAGAAAAAGCAATAATCTATAATTACGTCATCTATATTAGAAAAAACATAACTTATATAGTAAATAGAGTAAAAATATTATCGTACATCTAGAAAATATCAGAGAATGAATAATTATATACTAGAGAAGCCAACATTAATGAAATGCGGCGTTGCGTCTCGCATGTGAGCGAATCATTAAGTCATTTCCAGAGTCATCTTCATCACAAATGTAAGACATGACGTGTAATCATTGAATATTATTTTGCTTCTGTTTAAGCGGCAATAATGTAATCTTTGCCAATCCTTTATAAGGTCTGGTGGGAGTCGAAATGGTCCTTCGAGCCGAACTGAATGTTTTCCGTTTGGCAGGTTATTTGAGGTTATTAAATCTATTATTAAATTAAAACGTACTAAATTAAAATACGGAATGAAAAAAATACTTATAGCCCGGGGATTGAAAAGGGTCATCTTTACCTAAGTGAATCTAAATTTCTGTTAAACTAATTTGAAAATAAAATCGTTTGCATGATTAATATACTTTTTAGATTGTATTAGACAATAAACTATATTGTAACAAGTATGTATCACATACGTACATATTATATAAAACAATATGTACATTTCATGTCTTATTTGACTTTGAGAATCACAAAAAAAGAATGTTTTAGAACTTATACCTCTCTATGTATTTCATAAAATGCAATATACAGTAGAGCATTTACATAGTCCGGATAATCTTATCACTAGTAAAACTATATAAGATAGCAGCAGTGTCCTGTGAGTTACATTGCAATCACAACCGTATCGCGTTAGGGTTGTCACGATAAAATCGAAGTTTGTTTTTTTTTTCAAAGCCAGTCCAAAGGTGTTTTTAAGACAACCCTAGAATATAAGTCAGTTTTATCATAAATATATTTCATGGGCAATCAAAGGTTGCGTTGCCTTTAATCTCTACGTACGAGTATGCACTTCGTATAGCGTGACAGTGTATCGTATTTTAATTATCCCTAACGGTAAATATTAATATGCGGAGTAATTATGAGATGTTATAAAACCTCGGTCGCTCCAGTTTGTCGCGCAGCACGTTGTGTGTGAGTACAGTGCATTGGTGTGCGTCTGGGGACACTGACCCGGCAATCTTCCAGATCGCAGCCTCCGACCGGCCAGATGCCGAAAGATCTTAGCCAGGTTCAAACTAAGGTTGCCTATCACTTTATTGAATTATAAAAAAAAAAACAAAACCATATAAACTAAAGATCCGAGTTACGTGTTAAATTTTAAGAAAAATATCCAGTGTATATTCTAATTTGCTATTTTCGGTTACATATAGAAAAAAAATGCGTGGAGAATTTTGGTCCGTGAAAATAACAAATTAATCATAATTCTCGAAAGAATCAAAGTTTTTTTAACTTTTATTTTGATTTTAGATATGTTATAGGTAAAATAAATAACTACAAAAAATAGAAATTATTGTTTACCAGTGACGCCGTTGACATATTTAGTTCAAAGTACTCTTGTAGTTAATTCTAGTTTATGCTAAAATTTAATAAAAAGAAGTAATAATACCCCACTGAACTTCAAAAAAACTATTTCTATTATGTGTACGTAAAAAAAAAAACAGAAAATACGTAAACTTTTTTTTTTAAACGGTATAGGCTTAGTGCTTTGACCACAATCTCACCTGATTTTGAGTGACGATATGGTCCAGGTTGTAAACACAGTAAGCCTAGTAGTACTGGTTCTCAAGCGATGCTTCCGGAACACACCAGTTGGTATTTGGGGACAGGTTTTCTAACTTGAGAATGGTAGTTATTCAGGCGGGCATTATTAAAAAATGCCCTACTACCAGGCTATGGTTTCCTCAAAATATGTTCCTTCACCGAAAGGTTAGGCTGATTTTTTAGGATGGATAGGTGGGTTTGAAATCGCGTCCATTGACGCGAAATTAGACCACACTGCCAACTAAGCCATTATCGCTTTTAATGATAATATAAGTTTAATTATACATTATTCAATGTAAATGTTGAATTACTTTTTTCTTAAACCATAATAAACTTTAATACACGAAGTGAAGATTCAGTATACATTTTTTATTTTTAACATTCATGAATAATCGTGTTTAGTTACTTATCGCCATATTTTATTGTTCTTTAATTCATTATCATGATTACAACAACTTCTAAGAACCTTTCTCACTAAAAGATATTCCAATTGATATTAATTTAATCAACAATTAAAGAATGTAATAACCGACCTAAATCCGGCCCAGTCATAACCTTTATCTAGAGGCTATCGGCGCATTTAAAAAATAAAAGCACAAGACTTAATAACGTATTTTACTATGGGCGCGTTTGTTGGGTTGCTACCGCAGGTGCACGGTGTTACCAACGCTCCCGCCCTGGTACGGCCGAGTCTTGCCCGCCTCTCAACTACTTGCCCCCGTAAACTTTTAATAGGCATTTCATCTTGAGTTTTCTATTAATTTACTTTATGTTTTTTTAAGTAAAACTTTTTTAGGCGCTATATGACGGTGTTTTGCAGACGATAGGTAGGTTTACAAACTGAAATGACGTTTAGTAAATATAGCTTATTGTTACCCATACCATATGTTACTAATGTAATTTATATTATCAGTAAACGCTAGTCCAAGTTATAATATGAGATATTCCCATCCGTTCAGCCATTTAACCGAAAGACGTCCACTGCTGGACATAGGTCTCCCCCAAAGATCTCCATGACGACCGGTCTTGTGCCACCCGCTTCCAGCGAATTCCCGCGACCTTCACCAGTTCGTCGGTCCATCTTGTGGGGGGCCTACCCACGCTACGTCTTCCGGTGCGTGGTACCTATTTGAGAACCCGTTGGCCCCCATCGGGCATCGATTCTGCGAGCAATGTGCCCAGCCCACTGCCACTTCAGTTTAGGAGATATTCACTTAATGTTTATAGATTTTGTTAGTAATATTATTTAGTGAAAGAAACCAAGGTTATCAACCGCGCGTAAACGCTCTGATTTTTTAAGTGTAGTACGTTTCAAATAAATGAATGTATTATAGTGTCTTAAATTTAGTACATTTCATATGTACATTCTAAATGAATAATTCGCATTGTAAAGATACTATCATCGAGTTTTATATATAATTTGTCAATAGTACTGAAAGTTATCGATTAGAATGGAACTTCGTACACGATAAATACGTTACGACTACTACTACGATACTAACTACGATAAAATTGGACGTTAGACAAAATAATGTATTGGAAGTTAGAACCCTTAAGTTGGCAGTTGTGACTGAGGTACGAAGCGTGTTTATTGGCTACAGTAAAAGTTATCTTCAACTGTGGGCTAACAAATGTTTCTGTTATGACCGAGAACAGTTATTGATATTCTATCTAAAATGAGCTAACAAATGCTAATACTATTTTATTGCAAAAAATGTCATCTTGTACTTTATAGACACAGTATCTTATCGGCAATATCATTTGATGTTAAATGACAATGTGATCCACAATTTAAACACTCTCAACCTAGAGATACTAGCTCTTAAGCCCGTACACACATATGGATGGTTGGTAATAAATTTTCAAACTAACGGTTGGTGATAATTCAGGTGGCGCTTAAAAATCCCCTTCCACCAACCATGCTGTAGTTTTCTTATGATGTTTATATTCACCGATGGCTAAGACTTGTTAAAGAATATGATGGATTCGAACCGAAATGGTGTCCGATCACAATAACTACAGGAGTGGGTAAAGCTTTTTATAAAAAATTTTTGGAGAAAACAACGCCAATCCATCTGTCCCTTTGTTTGTTTATTATTCGTAAATCAATGTACAGATATCCACAATTGTTTTGTTTTATATCATGGATATATGAGACTGACTGCAATTAACTAAATACAAGAATTTATGAATTCATTGCAATTATTGAATTAAATCATTGAATTCTTTTGAGAAATAATACAGTAAATAATATATATATTATACTATTACTATTACATGAGACAAAAACCAATGATGGCACATGCGGTTATTTTTATAAAAAACGATTAACTTTACATATTAGTTTTAAGATACCTGTCAATATTTAAATCACGCTCCGTGGATAACGTCCGGTAGGATTATAAACAACGAGACGGTCTGTAAAGACTTTCTCTTTATTTATTACAAGTTATTATCTCGACTGTGCTCTAGCCCTGCATTAAGTCTAGAACTAGTTTTAGTTAGAAACCTAGCTGTCAAGGGAACAAGGGACAGGTGGCATAGAAATAGCTAATTTTATTACCACTAAATATAGTTTTTGCATTGTCGATTGTTATGCCTTTGATAATAGAGCATCTATTTTAGAAATACGAGATAATTTTTACTTTGATTGGTTGAATTTTGTATAGACTGGATTTCTTTTTGTACTTTCAAGCGAAAGTATAAGCTATGAAAATATAACAAAAAAGTCACACGGAGAATCTGAATAAAAAAATAAGATAAAAACAAGCGGTTTGGTATGTGTCACTGAACGAGTGTCAGGGATACAAAATAAGAGAGCGTGGTTAGCCCAGTGGACTAGACCGCGTATCTCATAGACGGTACGGCTGAAAGGTCGGAAGTTTGAACCTAGGGTGGGTTACACATTTTTTGGGGTGCGGTGTCAGACAACCTCCTCGTGGTGTACCCTGGGCAACGGCAGTCCTTCTGACTGCCGGCTAATAGTCTGACTGGGCGGCTGGGCGAAAGCCCACTTTTGGGGGGGGGGGGGGGGGGGGGGGAGAGAGATGATTACTGCGGTCGCAGTGATCACTCCTCTTCCCTCCGGAAAGTAATGCCTCTTTCAGAGGCGGGCGAAGAGGTGGGGTAGAGAAATTCTCCCCCACCCCCGCTGGGCCATTGCACAGACGGGCCTGGTGGGTTTGCCGCAGGGGGCGACGCGGCGACATGCCTTGCAACCCCGTATCGCCCCCTATTTCAAATGCGGCGGACGGCCCCGGGGGGTTTTAGTGGGTATTCCCGGGCGCTTCTCGCCCGGGTTTGAGTCCCACACTGGCACGGAACTCGTCACTCCGTGCCCCCTTACCTATTGTATTGGAGGGACTCAGGTCCCACTAATACAATAGGTAAGGTGAGTGCGTAAATGCATTTCCCCCCGTAAAAAAAAAAAAAAAAAAAAAAGGGATACAAAATAAGACCAGGTAGACTAGGAGACCAGGTGGTCTGATTAGTTTAGTCTACGAACAACTTGATTTGACAAATACCATGAAAAAATTGTTGTACAAAAATTATCCATATCTAATATAGGGACTTGTTTTGAATAAGAACCCATTGCAACTTTTTAGCACTCTATAATTTAATATTACCAGCAAACCTCCATAATATTTTGGCTTCTACGCTTGCAGATAAAGCCAAAATATTAGGAAAGGTTCATACATTAATTAGATTAAGATTAAATTATTTCAAAACTCTGTTTCGTTCAGTTTTGTTACGGCCACATTACATCAACAAGTGGAGCAAATCTTCGAGAATTGCGTCGCAAGGAAAGCAAACTTATTGAGAGGAACATACTCTGAGAGAAGTAACTATAAGTGATTTACTTAACTAAAGGATCTATTAAATTTGAAATCGAACATTAAAGAACAACGTCACAATTGTTAGGATTATTCTGCGCAATTTTTTTAATCCGTTTTACTTAATGTTAGGTATGTCGCTTTAATGATTTATCTATGTGCGAATTTTCTTAACTAAGAAGATATCTGTTCGATTCGTATTTGTAAACATCAATTTGTGATCCACGGCAAATTTTGTTTTAGACTTTTGGCTTCAAACAATAATATCTACAGACCGCATCAGTTTTGTTCTTATAATATTTTAACTCGGCTGAAAACATTAGGTGTAATATGTCCTTAAATGTTTACAGAGTTTAAGACAGTACGTGTATAACATAGTAATGCTGGCCCAACACCGTTATTAGCATATTATCACCGATCCAATTAATTTTACAATATATTCGTATTAATTGAATAGGTATTTATGCGGCGCTAGGGCTTATTTGAATTTCATGCGGACGCGTCTTGGACTCGTGCTAAACTCCTTTTAAAGCGAAATACATGTCGGTTAAGACATTTATGGGACTTCGTAATGAATATTTAAGATTCGATGACAACATTTCGTATGAGGGAAAATATGAAATTTAAAAGAGTAGGTACAAAGTAAACTATATATGAGTATTAATATAAGTTAATATTACAATGTGTGTGCCCCCACACATGTGTGACTCCCCATATCATCCCACGGGTGTTGTAACGGGCGACTAAGCAATAAAAACCAGAGAATAGGCAGCAGCATCCTCTGAATATCACAAACACCTACTGCGATCGTCACCCGCCTGTCAAGCGTGGCGATTATGATAATGTCCTCCTCATTTGGACCTATGTCCAACAGTGGACGTCTTAAGGTTGAATGGATGGACTAGACTGTAAGGCTCCACTGCTGGACTGCTGGAGCTTTGATGTTCATTGACAATTACTTACCGATACATAGACCATATGTCAAGAAAAACAACCACATCGTTATTTTTAGGTTAATACTTACAAAATTAAATTTCGAAACATAGTAAAATATTTTTACACAATCGATTTAGGAATTTGCTATAAAGATAAACTATCTTATATAAATTATACAAAATTCTTTTAGGTTTTAATTTTAATTTCATTTCGGTCTTTGTCCATTTTATTATTTTCGTATATAGGAAATAAATAATAAGCTAAATCGAATTAAATTTTAATCTTTAATCATCACGATTATACTGTATCAATAATGTCATTTAAAGGCACATATTAAAAAAAAGTTTGTACGACAGGTTTATTTTGATAAAAAAGAATTATAAAACGACCGCGACGACCATTGTAATAAACTCCAAATGATTATGCAAAAAAGAAAAAGTATGCAATTTCCCAATAAAACATAAATTATGCAAATGCGCATAGTCTGCGGCAGTGCGTAACAAGAAACGGGCGTATGCATAAATCGACGGACACAACAAGACCTAATCAGCGATCTAACTACGAGAACTTACCTTGTCACGAGGGCGCGTTGTGTGCTCCGGAAAGCATCTCACAACGTCACATCACGTGCGGAAACACCTGCCGCCGTAACAATGTTTGCTGTTGTAAACTATTCCCTTTTGTAAATTATGTTTTGTAATCAAGTTTACCTTTAATTAAAGTTTTTAAAACTATAGTTCATTTTCAACGACAAGAATATATAAAATAAAATTTCATATTTTTGTAAATAGTTACTTTGTATAAGAGCTTCTTCTCGAGGAAAAGCACGAGCTTAATCATTATGTCACGTATTGGCTATTTCAATTACCTAGAAATCATTACGAATAATAACATTTTGAAATATGTATTTCAAAATTGAAAACTGCTACCATATTAAAGCTAGGATACTAAATCAATCCCTTAACAAGACAGCGTTATTATTTAAATTTATTGAAGAATATTAAATTATAGATTTAATCTAGAAACTGTAAATACTAAATAATTACTATCGCACCTTATTATTAGATAGTGTACTGATTGGTATACAAAAGTACTAGCATCATGCCTGCAAAAGAGGCGACAAAGAGAAAAAAAGAGCAGAACATTTCGCTTAACTGTCTATCTATCGGACTATAGCTAACTCCTTCCGCCTCCCTAGTACAGAGACTCGAATTTAACCTCGTTTAAAAAACAGCACCAAATGCCAGGAAGTACGGTGTTATACATCAAACTTCGCGTGACCAGTCTGGTATGTCTGGAATAACGATGCGATGATGGCGCAGTAGACAGTGCGGCCGGATTCCTCGTCAATGGACGCGGGTTCTAGCCCACCTATCTGACTCTAAAATTACATGGTGGTAGATAAAACCGATCGCTAAATACCAATAGGTGTGTTTCGGCAGCATCGTTTGAGAACTAGTACTTCTAGACTTGTGTTACCGTCCTGGACCACATCGTCACTTAACATCAGGTGAGATTGTGGTCAAAGCACGGAGCCTATAAAGTGCATTTTTTTAAATAACAAGAAAACGGTTCCAAACTCCGGCGTAAAATAGATGTTAAAGAGGATTCGGGAATGTATGCTACACTCAGCACTTTGTGTATGGTCCGCTCAACCCTTACTCAGTTCCAAGCATTTCGAAGAGTAGTCGGCAGTTTTTTCGCATTAAGATTCCTTCTCGAAATAAAAAGGCACTAAGAATAAAGAACCATTAATATTTAAGTGGCGTATTTATTTATGATTAGCTGTGTGCCCGCGGCTGCGCCCGTGTTACATATATTCTTCAATGCTTTTGATTTTTTTATACGGAATCCTAATTATTTTCCTAAAAATTTTTAGTACTAAAATAAAGTAAAAATATTTCTCATAAATCTCTCACTTGTCAGTAAAACCTTGCATTGAATCGGATTTTATTAAATTTTTATTTTTTTTTTTACTTGGAACACTAATCATTTTCGAAAACTAAAATTACCTCTAAGTTAACTTCAGCTATTTACTAAAAAAAAGTCAAAATCGGTTAAGACGTTCCGGAGATTACCTATTACAAACAGACAGACAGACAGACAAAAATTTGAAAAAATGCATTTTTGGTATAAGTATATACATTCATATTTAATTAGCAAAAAAAGTAGTTTTGACATTACAAACGGACATTTTATTTATTGGTATTGATACATTTAGAATAAATTAATTAATTACTATAGTAACCTCAAATATAAACTCTTTTTATACGGCCGTTTTTAAGAATGAAAGTACTTAATTGATTACTGAGTAATTTGTAATTAAAAGTAATGCAAGAATAAATTAACATTTTAAAACTATTTTATTTATTTATTACTTTTTAACCGTTTACAATAATTGTTTACTCTTGTTATAATTAAAGTGATTTGGAATTGACATATATTTATTAATTTATATTGAAAATTAATTCAACATTGACTAAAACATACGATTCCTCATTAAAGTAGCCGAGATCAGAACAGTTACAGTTATAAAATACGGGCACTCAAGATATTTGTCTTAATCTATAAAAGTTTATTAATATATCTACGTAATATTTAGTAAATGTATTTGATCAATATAATTAACTTAAGATAAAAGGTTATCAGGTAGCAGTTCTCAAACTGCTACTCAAACTCAGCGAATTACTAACATACTCTTTACGAATTCGCAGCACCCTTACATACATACATGTAAAAATTTTGTATAGTTGAAGCGAGTTATAGTTTAAATTTTTGATATTTGTAAATCTCGCGACTCATCTAACAAGTGCTTGTGAGACACCAATATGTGGCGAAACGGTGTTTGAGAACCGCTGGTTTAGAGAAACTAGCTTATAAATGATTGGCGACAGGTTTTTAAGTGGTGTTTAGAATGATCTAACACCATACACTATTGTTTTATCATGTTATTTTATAATAAGATCGGCTAATAAGGCCTTCCTCCAAGCGAATCTTCCACCATATGCGAATCTTCAAGAAGTTGCTGAAAAACGCGCTCCAAAGTCGCTAACGCATCAGTGAAGTTAGTGTTGCAGTTGTCCATAGGCTGCGGTAACCATTTGTAAATCAAATCAAGCTGTCAGTAAGCCATTTTCACATTTGTTCATTTTGTACATTTTACTTACTTACGCAATATATTTACCTGAAACAATACATAATTTACATTTATTATTAATTTTATATTTATTCATGATTTTACAAAATTAACACATTTATTTTTCATTATTGTGTATGATATGATAGTTAATGGTCATACTTCATTGACTTAATTCACTATGATCACATAATCCTTCAAAGACTGATACGTTTAAAAATGTTTATTTGTTAAATTTATTACCTGTATGCTCATTGTATGGGGCAATGGCCGCTCTTTTGTGAAATAATAACTTAACAAATAATACCAAACGTAACAAAATATTTATGAAAAATCAAAAATCACCGATAAATAAAAAAGTAACTACATACGGTTCGGTGGTTCTAGAGTTACACGCTAACTAATTAACAGACCGACAGAGAAACTATGCCGTTTAAACTTAAACATCCGTTTGTAAAAGAACTTTGTCGCTGTGATAAAACAAATCGACATTAGTCTTTGTAACAATGTTACTAGGAAGATCCAGTTGCTCCAAACGTTTGAACAGATATATGTGATATGAAAGTTACAAATCTCGATACTTGTGAAAGTATTAAACGTCTATCCAATTAAAAATTAAATAACAAAGTAGATGAGAAAATTGTGTTTGAACTCTTTTTATTATATTTCATTACGCGGCGTAATTAAATAACCGTAAACTCTGCCCACTTTATATCAAACATAACGTCGGTTTTATTTCTGAGTTTTTATTGTGCACTTTCGAAAAATAATTAAAATTACTACACTTTCTCCATTGGATTTACAGATAAAATTGTTTTTTAATATATTAATTGTCTTCGAGATTTTATATGAACTCGGACTGACATTTCATTTTGATATGTCATATTTTCTTTGATATTTTTTTTTTTACTTAATTAATGGCAACTATGTGCACAATTATGCCAATGTTATGAGACATGCCATAGTATTTTCCTAATGTTCAGCAAATTTCAAAATGGCGGCTATTTTACAACTAAGGAGTTTTTGTGACACCCTAAAATACATACTCCGTGTTTTATTTTTAAAACACTTCACTTCTGCAAAATAACCAAAATATATTAAGTAAAATGAGACCGAATATACATAACATAGAGTTCAATAACGCTTGTTAATAATGATTACAAAATAAAACTACCGCATAATACAGATCCCGCCAAAAACTACGTCTAAGAATTTTGTTCTTATTTCAACTTTAATTGTTCCCGTTGTATATTTTGCAAATCGCATGTACCTATTTGTAAATGTACGTCTAAACTATAATTTTGTAAATAAAGAGTGCTAAGTTTCAATTATATCCACATATAGATATTATAGTTTTATATTTTGGCAGTCGTTTGTTCGCAGAACATACACGAATTTGGTACAGACTTGAGTTTTTTTAAAATTATTATCTACATAGATTCCCCAATATTTTTACACATTCTTGCTTTGCCGCCTTTGATTATATATGACTCAATACATTTTTTCTTCTATTTATACTAAAAGGCTAATTATTATACACTCTAAAATGGCTTATGGATCACTTATTTTCCTATTAGCACTAGGTTTTCTTATTAGTATGATATTTTAAAAATGCAGACATTAATGTGCTTTTTACCTCTGGCAAGTATTAGGTCAGTACATCTATTTAAATGCGAGATTTTTTCTTATAATGAGGAAAGAATAACATACTATGCGTCGTATTGTAAAACGTATAGTCTTTGGTCTTATTCATTATAAACACTGGGAGGAAAAGTCGATGTTCAATAATAATTGTACATTAGATATCTGTTAGAAAAAAAAACTACAAACAATCTCCATCTATAAAAACTAAACGATCAGCATTGGACAATGTAATCAAGCCACGAATTCTGGCAACAAGCCTCGAGCGTGTCTCAGACAATACAATTAGTCTGGACTTAGCATTACATACATCTAAAAACATGGCGAAGTGAATTGTGTAACACATACATGGAGTTCAGTAGAATATGAACATTATTTAAATTGTAGTTTAGCTTCAAGAAATATAGTATTAGCTAAAAGAAGTAAACACAATAGTGCAATGTACATTTGGTTACTGGTATGACATAATCATATTATTAATACGTGAAGCAAAAACTTTGCACCCCTTTTTATGAAATTTGCGCGAACGGAGCAGTATGAAATTTCGCACAGTTATAGTTTATATAGAGAAATAGTGCAGAATGCTAATATTTTTTTTTTAATAATGCATAAAAAATACATCAAATTAATAAAACAATACAGTTCCCTTACTACCATTAGTTTGACACAGACACACGTTTATCATTATCCCTTACGATTACCAATGCATTATCAATCACATGTCAATGTCAGACTTGATATTTATTTACCGTGTAGACAGAATATTGACTTTTGAGAAGGGTTTACTTTATGCAATTGAAAATGAAAAACAAACAAAATTGTTAGCGGTTTTATCAATTTTTATTGAATTTCGATTAAAGTCGACTAAACCTTGTTATGTTTTGTTATTATTGTAAAAAGGATAAAAATTAATATTTTTATCTATATATATAAAAGGAAAATGAGGGTCCTTCGACGTACCATCACCTCAAAACTACTGAACATATCTATAATTACAGACTATTTATTTTTTGGATTACATAAACCTTTCACATTCTTTTTTAAGTTATTTTTATGTTTTGTTTCACCGCTAATAAAACAAAAACTCTAATCTTTCTTCATTCATTTGTTTTTTTAGGTTAGACATAAGCTCACGCGGGGATAACCCCCGAAAGGTTAGGCAGAGATGAAATAGCGAACTACACCACCCACATTTCAGCCGAGCTTAGTTCCGTCCCAGATGTGACAGGGGGCGAGTCTGTCGCCATATCGGGTACAATATCCAAACACCGGGATGATACTGAGTAGAAAAAAAACCCAATACCACTTGACCCGACCCGGGGATCGAACCCGAGACCTCAGAACGGCAATCGCACCGTCATACAACTGCGCCACCTACACAGTTTTAGATTAGGTTGATAAATGAAATGTTATATGCACTTTTTCACTCACAGCTAAAGGACATATAAAACGCGGGCGGAGCCGCGGGCACCAACTACTGATCATATAAAATGAATGTTCAGTAGTTCTCGAATTATTAGTCAAGTAACAAATATATAGGAAATACTACTAATGATAGAGTAGAATATTTTATATAAATAAACAAAATTTTACAAAAAATAAAAAGTTGTTGATACGAGACTACGCCATCGCCTACCACCATTCTGTGGTTTCCTCACGATGTTTTCCTTCAACGAAAACTCAGGCTGATTTTAGAGTTGGATAGGTGGGCTCGAAACCGCGTCCATTGACGCAAAATCCGGACGCAATATCCACTGCGCCATCATCGCTTCAATTCTTATCTTATTTGAAAGCTATCAAAAGAAGTATTCGTTCTCAGAATGGTTTATCTTGATGTGATTGTTATATCTACCTTTTATTAAATAATTACTAATTCAGTTTTGGCTCTTTATTTAATGTACCTGTTTAGTTTACATATCTGTTTTATACGAGCTGTGAATATTTAATGTAACTAAATAAATAAATACCTACATCGCACTTTATGCCAAATAGTATTTAGACCCCTAATATAAGTAACCTTGAACTTACTGAACCTATTAAAAACTTCTTATAATTTACATTCTTAATTAATTACTAATCAGACAGTGGACGAATCGTTATTTTTTTCTACTTTTCATTTCATTATAATTATCATGTAGTCTCGTATAGGTCATATTAATGACTAATCACGGATTTATGATCATTTTAATTTATAATTAGTAAGTATAATTAATTTTTTACGGATCCGACTGTAAGGCATGCATAGTTTTGGCGAGTTTGTGATTAAAAAATTATATCGAGCGTAAGGGTTAAATAATTGTATGAATCACAATTTGAACTATTACCATGTAAGCTGTTCGCTTTGGAATAATCATACTTGAAATATATATAGGTACATTTTTTTAAACCTACGTGATATCTTATAAATGGTCATAACCAAGCATAAAACGTTACCCATATTAACTATGTTCCTATTATATACTCTTGAGATATAATGTAAAGGTGAGCTGGTGTCAATCTATCCCAATATAAATAACTTGTGAGCTCTTGAATTCGATATGTATCTACCATCCCTAATAGTAATTTTAAAAAGATCAAGTCCAAGATCAATTCAATACCAAGTCTTCGCATCCGCGTCTCATTTTGCATTGCTTAGATCTCAATTAGATACATCGAGAAGATCTTGCATTTATTGAAAATAGTATTATCATCATCACCATCTACCCCCTAACCGATTTCAGTTTTAGCGATCGCATGAAAATTCCTTTGTTTGAACTTTAGAAGGCATTCTTACGTTCTGCTCTGTCGTGTACACGTAAGTTACCGGGGTAACGTACCTTCGACGCAAACGTTTGACTACACTTTCGGCAGGTCAGGATTCCCTCAGAGTAATTGTATTTAACAGCCGCAGATGATCTTGTCTGGTTTTCAATTTGGAGCGTTTAAAATCTAGCTCTAACCTATATAATATTTTCGTTATCAAACGACTTTAGTTTTTTATGTATAAAATAGTGCACATAATAATGTTTTATACATAATAATGTCATATTATTCCTAAAAATAAACATAAGGGTTTTCCAATAGTTAACTTATACATAAGCTTACAACTATTGGGGGAAAAGGAGACCCAGCATGAGGACTATTCCTTCCGATGGTGGCCTTTCCTGTGTCCGCGCCTAGGTACAATTTGGAGTAATTTTCTTAGTCACCTCGAAAGTTACAGCCAGCATTCGATCGGATATTGAATAAAAATTTCATTATTTACAAACGAAAAGAAACCCAATAAAAATTTTAGGCCAATCAAAACGGAACTCTAAAAACACAAATGTATAGGTAACAACATTTCTAAACGCACGGACAGACTGGCGGACGTTTGTCTCTGTAATAACAGTCATTTCGCATCTCATGACAGAAACACGGTTAGTAAAACTAAACACCTGGCTCTGTATACTGTCGATTGCATTATTTAGACATATAAATAACATTGAACATGAACTTTTTTTTTTATTAGATCCTGTAGTACAAATCAATACCTCGTTGACACATAGATAATATACCGGCTTACAATGACTACCTCGAAAGTTTGTAAACTTTAGTCATGTCGGTTTATCTTGGAAGAAGGTGAAAGCGTCCCAAGATCCCAGAGCAAAAGACTTATCAAATTGACCAGAGTGTTTTAGTTAACTTATTCATGTCAGTCCAACTTGATTCAGACTCACAAGAGAGACGGCAAACTTCTTATAACTAAGATTCCTACACTTCAAAAAAAATACCCCGTGGTATTGTATTGTAGTACGAACTACAATTTTATTTATTTGTACTTATATAATGCAGCAAATAATAAAATTATAAGTTATAGAAACTGTTATGAGCAAGAAATGTCTCTGGAAAATGTAGTGTGATAAAATTTGAACATACAAATTAATCTGGTGCGTATCGGTATTATTAGAAACGGCGGCGACGCGGTCCGGTCGTCACGGGCGTGGCGTACAAAAGCCTCGCGTGCCAACGAGATAATCACGCGTGTCTGATAACTATCCGCTCGTGAAGATTCACCTTAACACACGTTCCTTCCATAATGATCGACACAGTTACTATGACATTTCTTTTTTTTTGTCATATATTTTATGCTAAATTAGTGCACTTAGTGCAATGTGTGATTTTATTAAAAGTAGCACCAACCAGAAACAAAGTTGATTGTAAAAAATTATAGGCTACGACGTGAAATGCCCGTTTACTATTTCATAAGATAAACACAGAAAAGGTTCTATATAGTTTGCTGGATGAGAATCCTATTCCGTATTAAATTATGTAATTATTTTACACTTAACACTATATATACATATTAATAAGTAAAATTACAAACCTTTTCTTAAATATCACTTTAATAACAAATAATGCAACCTATTTGGAATGACCTTTCATTAGTTATGGCCGCCATTCCCTACAAAGTTAAATGAACAACTCTTTAAAAATAGAATACCCAGAAAGTAATAAAACACTATAATAATAATTATGTTTAAAAGTATGTAATACGTAATGTATTAAAAAAGGATCTTTGTAAATTCACTTAATCAGGTAAACCAATATTAATACTATAGTCTCTCGCTCCGGTAGGTGTAGTTTTAAATAATAAAATCGATTTCAAATGATAAGTTAGTGTCCACATCACATCACGCAAACTGCGTTACTGCTTTCCTAAGAATATATACATACTTATATTGCAAGCTAAAACGATAAATTGACTGTACATGCGATCAAAGTTTAAAAGGAAAACTGCAATAAATATTTTCATCGCATCAATATATTCGGAGAGCGATTTTAAAATACCCATTAAAAATGAATCTCATTTACGGAACCTCTGTGTTATTTGATACTAAACTTTTATATATTATTAACGTTAAAAAAGATACGACCATATAAAATATCAAATATATAACTGCAATTTGTGTGAAATATATTAATTTGCAATATATTCGTGAAAATGTATGGAATAATAAATATAATATTTTAATGTATTTCAATTCAGTTATTTTTTTTTTTTTATCCTGTTCCGGGAATGAAAATAATGGGTTACGACAATCATACCATATTAAAGCGATAATTCATAATCAGTGTTAGTGGGTGGGTCGTCATTCGTTTGAGTCAGTGAAAGAAAATGAAACTCTAGTTGAATTATAGTTCATTAGTTAACGCATTTAGATAAAAAAAAACAAACATACAGATAATATACATACATAATTCTAGGCTTAGCATGATACAATTTAGACCACATAGTCTCTTAACATCAACTATTAGACAAGCATTAAAACTTATAAAGGTTTTAAAAAAATACAGGTTTTCGGTAAATATTTGAACAGTTTACTCTTGTTCTACAAGTGTTCTAATAGATTTTTTTAGTTTTCTAGAATCAGAGCCATGCTCAATATTAAACGACCAAAACAAATATAATAGTAGAAAGGTCACATAATAGTTTGAGTTGTTCATAAAGTGTTTACAAATTAAACATGAAATAGTTTAATTGGAGTTTAAAGATTTTTTTATTGAAGTGAAAAAAGTGGGCAAAATATAATAAAACGATTTAGTGAAGGAAACAAGAGTTTTACCTACAAAATGAAGACTAATATTGCGTATATAATTTCTGAGACCACTTCTTTTTGTCAATGACATAATAGTTATGGCTAAGACTGCAGAAGATTTAAGTAAGTTGCTTGATGACCTCAGCAGAGTCGCCGGTAGAGTTGATTTTAAATGAACATGAGACGACTTCATTGATATAGATGAGGTCCCCAATAAGATAGTTAACTTGGTTAAGATCGAGAGTATCCGCTGGAAGCATGACTGGACGCTGTTGAAATCTTTAGGAGCGGCAGATGTCAACGGTGGACGTCTTTGGGGTGGAATGATAATAATAATGAATTTTCGACAGTCACTTTATATTACTAAAATCATAACACAGTCCAATAACAATTTCATAATACGTGTGAATAAACCGCGCGGGAACGACGACCTGATTTTAATTTTATAATAACAGTTGGTGTAATAATTCGTATGACAAAGCTCCGTCACGAGAATCATACATTTTCGACATAATCGGGGTCTCTCGTGTAACAGCGACACGCGTGTCCAAATAGTTATTACTGTAAATTACATGTCACTACGACTTTGCGAAACTACTACTTCATTACCACGTTTCTGTAATAGGGTGGATATGATTATGAATATTTTCGAAACCGATTTAATGTTTCATATAGGTAATTTTTAAAACATATCTCCACTATTGGGTACCGATTTCTGTACTGTATTTTATTTTTTTTATATATAGATAGGGTTTTGACTCAGCTATCGATTTACACATCGACAAATTACCGATTTACCGGATAATAAGTTCAGGGATCATGTCATACCAGTTTTAGTTTTCAGTAAGGTTATTATATTATTTCGTAAATAATCGAATATCGAAAACATTAACATAGCTTTGGGTCCAACAAACAGTCTAGAGCTGTTGGTGAAGACAAACGGAACGGAATGATAACAGGGTTGTAAGGAGTTTCGTAATGTTCGCCTAGCTTAGCTCAAGTTAAAAATTTATTTCCTATCGGCATTTATTCCGTACAAACATAGTCCCCTGTTTCCTTCCTGGATAATAACATTATGGTCAATATTTTTATATCAAATAATATATATCTACCACCCCCATTACCGTACGTTTTGATTTTTTTTTCATAAATTAGTTATTGCAAAAACTAGAAGTCTTTGAAAATGAAAAAACTGCTCGATTTTTACCGTTATTTTTATATATTCGTCAAACAAATTTGATGGATAAAATTGAGAAATTAAAAATCGGTTCTGTTTTGGAGGAGGAAACAGGGTACTACGAATTGATGTTTTTGCCTATATTGCGTATGGTAAAATCAGCCCGAGTTGCAGTTGACCCTTTCGTGTTTTATAATTATTTCTTTGGGATGCAACGCGATAGCAATAGATTTCTGAAAAACCTACTTCCGACCACATGTCCTCTTAAGTGTGTTCCTCCAGGCTTAGAGCATTACCGTATCCGTCTACAACGTCACTTAATATCAGACGAGATTGTGATGCTAAAGCTAAGCTTACAAATAATAATAATTAAAATTGAAGTGCCTGTTTGTAATCCATCCATCCAAGCGTAAAGGCGTCCACTGCTGGACTAGATCTCCCCAAAGATAAGAGGAGAATTGCCATAATCGCCACGCTTGGCAGACGGGTTGTCGATCGCAATAGGTGTTTGTGGTCCTCAGAGATGCTGCTGCCCATCCCCTGGTGTATCCCTTAGTAACCTTTTACAACACCTACGGTTACGGTACGGTTAAGCCGGCATCAAACGGAGTGTGTTTGTAATGTCAAAATTATTTTTTTTATTAAATAGTTATCACCTATACCAAGGTGGACCGACGACCTGGTGAAGATCGCATGATTCCGCTGGATGCGGGTGGTGCAAGACCGGTCGTCGTGGAGATCTTTGGGAAAGACCTATGTCCAGCAGTGGACGTCTTTCTGTTGAATGGATAGATACCAAAATACGATTTTTTAAATTTTTGTCTGTTTGTAATGCGTAATCTCCAAAACAGCTGGACCGATTTTGACGGAACTTATTTAGTACATATACAAACTAACTCCTGGTAACTTAGGGTACTTTCAATTTTCGAAAATAATTAGGGCTCCACGTAAAAAAAAACTCATAAGAATTTGAATAAAATCCGATTCAATGCACAGTTTTACGGGCAAGTGCTATAATTTATGAGAAACACTTTTAGTTTATCTCAGTACTCAATTTTTTTTAAGGAAAATGATTAGGGTTCCGTATTAAAAAAAAATAAAACGCAGTGAAGAATAAACGAAACGCGGGCGCAGCCGCGGGCAGACGGCTAGTTTAGAATAAAAACATATATTTTGGAAAGATTGTAATAATTTACAAGGTCAAAAATCAAAACATTTAAGTAAAATATTGTTATCCTTCTTTAATTAATATTGTTAGTAGAGTACAGAACTATTTATTATTATATTTAAAATCAATAAGCCACCGTGTCGTTTTTTATAACGCGAGCGCGTCTTTATGACTACTGAGTTGTTTGTATTTTATCTAAAAACTTTTAGTTGAGTTATCAATATTTTTCTGAATCTACGCCATTCTATAAGTGAATCCATTACATGTTGGATTAGCAAAGCTCTCAGCATCCTATAGAAATCATCTTATTATCAGAAGTTATAAGTTCATGCAAAATATTCCATACTACGCTCCGCATTACCACTTAAAAAACGACGAACATATCTCTAAATATAACGTAGAGTAGTGCTGTGACATCGTAGATATATTAATAATTATCGACATCAAGTTTATAGTAATAATAATGATCACTACAATAATTAATTTATAACGGATAAATGATTAAGAAATTTTAAATGTACACGTCCACAATTCAAAATGCAGTAATACAATTACTTCTACAATTGTTTAATTGCTTGTAAAAGCCGGGTACAATTTATTAACCGCAATCTCTCTTCCACAATGCTTATATAAACTGCAAATTGCACTCGTGTTAATGGTAATAATATACCACACTTTTTATAGGTGCACTAAATATAAATCTTGCCGATTGATGAAACCAAATGAAACGGTATAGTCATTATGATTAAACTTCATTAAGAGTGATAAAAATAATTGTATAAACATTAAATTATATTGGTCGGAAACAATGATACCTATATACGTACCTACAACTTCACTATGCATTAATAAAGCCATACCGAGGAGACGGAGCCGTAAAACGTAAAATTTGTAACGATCGTCAGGGGACGATATAAAATTCGATATAAATGTGTTTTTATCGATACCCGGCAATCCGCGGCTCGCTACTACCGGACAGATAATTTCTTCATTTCATAAGTGTCGACTGTCGTGGTATTTTGTATCACCGCAGCGTAGAGGTACGTTTGACCAGTTTTTTTATTTTTATTCGTTGATTGCATTACGTGTTAATTGATTTTCGTAATTAGATGAAGATTTTTTATGTTTTTGGTAAATAAAAGTAATCAATTTATTCTAATCAGTTAATAGGTGGGGTAATATTTATATCTGTAACAAATTACCTGTGAGATTTACGAGACGATGTCCAATTTGCAGGTCAATGGTTGTCAGCAGAGCTGAATCAACACGTACTTGTGACCCCGACAAGAATATTAAATGTGAGGACCGATAATCACAAAAAATAGTACTCATCGATATTTAAGTTTTCAGCAATTATGTAATGTGTAAATATGTAGTCGAAATGAAAAACAGTAACAAAAAAAGGACATAATAATCCACTCCTTCGTAACCACACGACTTCCCATTTTAAATTAAGAATTCATAGAAGTATCATTTATCCATAGCATCGAATTGTCAAATCAGTTCAAATATTGAATTAAAAGAGTATAAAATAAATATTTTTTTAAACGAACCTCTTTATTTATATAATTTAAGATAGGTATTAAACGTTTTTGTATAAAAGAGGTTCCCCAACCATTAAAAAGTGGAGGCCGTCGAAGTGATGGCGCAGTGGATAATGCGGCCGAATTCCGCGTCAATGAACGCGGGTTCAAACACACCTATCCAACTCTAAAAATCAGCCTGAGCTTTCGGCGAAGGAAAACATAGTGAGGAACCCATAGCGTGGTTGTAGGGTATTTTCTAACAATGCCCGCCTGTTTAGCTACCTCCCTTAAGTTCGAAAACCTTTCGCCAAATACCAATAGGTGTGATCCGGTAGCATCACTTGAGAACCAGTATCTAGGTTTAGTGTGTTTCCCATCCTGGACCACGTCATCACTTAACATCAGGTGAGATGTGGTCAAAGCACTGAGCCTATACCGTGTAAATAAAAAACAAAAAACTATAAGACAACTCTAAACATGTCAGTAAGAAATTGTGGTTTTATTGTATTGCAATTAAGCTATATCTATTGTTGGTAACAATTCGGTGTAATTATTATATATTTCAGTCCAGTAGCGGCCGTACCTTTAATAGTTAGTGCCATGTGCACTTAAACATTACAGTATTAGTGAAAGCAATGGTTCGTGTACAATGTCGATCATAATAATTGTATCTCTAATTGCACAGGTGCCATTCTATTAAATTTAACTTGTCATTTTTGTGAAATTGCTCGCATAAGGTAACACTTTTCTTGCCTTTCAGTGGCTCAGTTTAATTGAATTTCTCTTTAAATATAAAAGCCTCATAATCTATAAAAAGACAAAAATAATAATGTATATAAACCTTCCTAACATTTCATATTCGTGGCGTTAGAAATTCTTGAATTTTTTTTAACTATCCAAATATCATTTCTGTATATATTACAGGGAGGTCAAAAGTTACGCCAGTCGGACAAAAGTTAAAGGACCTTGTTTCTCGTGGTATGGACATGTTATGAGAGAGAGGCAGCGTATGTGGGCAAATTAGTAATTAATGTGAATGTGGAAGGATGGAAAAGTAGATGAAGACCAAAGAAAGTGTGGATGGAGTATGTAGGAAAGGATATGAAAGAAAAAGGAATAAATGACGAAAGAGATGACGGCTGATTGGAAGAAGGAAACATACTGCGCAGAACCCAAGTGAATTGGAAGCAGGGTATGAGAATGATCATCTAAAATACTGTTGAAATCACTGACTTTGACTGCTTCACCAGACTTGGAGGTGAGCATTTAAGACAGTCGAAAACGGTAGCCAGCGCAATGACACTAAGATGATACGAAACTCGGTTTGAGCTGTTACATAGATTAAAAATTTCGCAGAATTCCCCTCCAGCTAACCCAATCGTAGCCAAAAAATAGGAAAAAGTTAACTTACAGAACAATCCCCGACAGGACTTACCTTGCGTATTGTGCGCATGTGTGTGTGTGTATGCAATGTGATGCGTATGATTCTAGTGCATGGAGTATCCTCGTATCGCTTGTGCCGATATCGAAGGGGGACCCGGAGTAAATAACAATTTATTTATACGAAACTCAATCGTATTCATAATTGAAAACAAAACAAAAATAGATGTTCACGATTTTTATAACTTGATAACTCACCAATGACTACTAAAACCTAAAACCTTTGTTTTTTTTTGTATATATATATTTATATGTATATATATAAGTTCAAGAACATAGTTCTCAGTAATTGATAAAGAAATAAATCCACATAAAATGCTGTTTATGTTGAAATGACTGAACGGATAAGCAGTTAACAATTGTCGATAACTTCACTTATAAGAACAAAAACAAAACTATCGACTTCTTATTACTTCTTTCACAGTCACTCGTATAACACGCGAAGCGTTTTTTATTTGTAACGGTTTTTTAAACGCGTACATGCTTTTGGTGTATACCTTAAAGTTTAAAGGTTTTCATAATTTCATGAATTTCATACTTTTTTGAATTGTAAATATTCTAGAATATTAAAATATAGTAGCACTAGGAATCTAATATCTAATTATTAGGATGCAATTATCGATATCCGGCAACAAATATGCTTCTTATGTGATCAAAAAATTTATATTTTATTTAACTACGTATAAACTGATAATATATGTCAGAAATAAATTATTCTCTTTTATAATATTTAATGTATTATTAGGTGTCTTTAACATTATCATCTTCATTATACAGATTTTTTATGGAATTGCTGTATGAAAAATAGGGTAGTTATAGTTATCGCACAACCCTATGGTATTTTATCTATATGGAATTTAATTGATTTATTGTGTTGAACTAACTTCACGGGGACTTCATTGGTTCTAATAAAAACACACTGATTACTAAATCTGTTATAGTATTCGTGTAATAACGGCCCGTATCCTTAAATCTTGCTGAAAAAACCACACTATGTTACTCTAGGACCGTTTTATCACGTACGCTAGCGCTGTAAAATGGATTACCCAACACTATGTTCCGCAAAGAGTACGATATGCGTTTCTTCAAGGAGGGACTGCGAAATGCTTTCTAAGGCAGGCAACACATCGGTGGTAACTTCAGTGTTACACTTGTCCAAAGGTGACGGTAACCATTTACCATCAGCTGTCTCGGCTTCCTGTTTTGTCATTTAAAAAAAAAAAAAATCAAAATTATAAGCAGTCAACGATAAGACCGTTTAAAAAACGCCAGTGTTAATAACATCTAACTTGCAAAAGAAATGCCTCCGGGCAACCGAAGGAGCCGTCTATATTCTGCGAACGGGTTCCGAGAGGTCATTAAGACCGCTCTCAGGTCTGTTGAATCGAATTTAGTTCCTAAGAAGTAGTTATTGACTTTATAATATTTAAAAAAAAAAATCGGATCAACATTCGAAACGACAACACGTTATAACGTGTAAAGGAGATTATGTTTTATTATTAAGTTGTTCGGGTTTACACTCTTTTATTATACATTACATATATTGAAAAATGTTAATGTGACTACCTACAGTTTTGGAACTTTCACTTCATTTTACACTACCTGTGTGCCCGCGGCTTCGCCCGCGTTGTATATATTCTTTACTGCGTTTTAATTTTTTTATACGGAACCGTAATTTTTTTTTTTGTAATAAGATAAAGTAAAAATATTTCTCATAAATTCAAGCACTTGTCCGTAAAACTTTGCATTGAATCAGATTATATTCCATTTTTTATGAGTTACCATATTTTTACGCGAAACCCTAATTTCAAATTTTCGAAAATTAAAAGTACCCTAAGTTACCCGGAGCAACTTAGCTATCTACCTAAAAAGTCCCTTCATAATCCGTCCAGCCGTTCCGAAGATTACCTGGAACAAACAGACAGACAGATAGACAAACAGACAAAAATTTTCAAAATTGTATTTTTGGTATAGGTATCGTACACACATTCATAACTATATAGTAAAAAAAAAATTGACAATACAAACAGACATTTTTTTTAATTATAACATTTTTTTATTTTAACAATTTTATTTATTAGTATTGATTTACCTACTTCCTGCACTCTATTAATTGATTATAGAATTTCTGCCTATCTTATTTCATTTTATTTCACTGCAAACATTCATACCTCTAGATAAGAAATATACAAGTCATTAGTCGCGATAGTAATTACCGGGAAATTTAAATTTAGTATAGTAAGAGAAAAGTATATGACTGTCTTTAGTACAGGTAAACTTTGCTTACCAGTCCAATGTTGAAACCTGAAATACATCTATAGATATGGCATACTCAATTTATAACAGATTACCGTAAACTAAAACGAGAGGACCTAGAAATTTATATCTATTATATTTATATCTGTATAATTAAGAATCTTGTTGAATTCTTCTTACTAAAGATAAATCGGATAAAAACAACTTTTTAGGTTGTGCGATAAATTATGCACAACACACTCAGTTTACGATCTATTAGGCTCAACTCGTCAAAGCTTAGTCGCAGTGATCAGTACCTATCTCTCTAGTGAGAAAGTGTGTGGAGAAGGGAGTCTCCCTAATACACGACAGTCAAGGTCGCAAAGAAATTGAGAAGAAATAAACATCTGAGTTGCCCGTCCTCCTGCATTCGACGAATGCAGGACAAATGTAAAAAAAATATACTTTTATCGTGCGAAATTAAATGCTGACAAAATCAACGATTGTTTTTAAAAACTTAGTTTAAAACTGTACAAAAAGTATTTTAACCAATTTATTTATATAAGAAAATGAATGATAATTTCACGTATGACTATTTTAGGGTAAAATAAACGCGCAAACTTTTACTTTAGTGAGTATACAGTTGACTACCCTATAAACATTTAAGTTGCCTTTACATATTTAGCTGCCAAATGAAATGGAAATCATTCTCATGATCTGAAAGTCCAACCTGAACGAGCATTGATCCCATGATCTCTATCTAGGCTGAACACTAGTGCTTACTAACACTGACCCAAGAACCTAATCTCAAATAAGACTCATCAGATTTCTCATTAAAATGTTTTTAATAATAACAAAAAAAAACACGCTCGACCCACCAAGACGTTTACCGATAAACTATCATTTCCAATTCGGTTCGTCGCAAACCAGTCTGACAGGATTACACGTCGGTTATGATATACGAGGTTCGCTTATTGGTGCTTAGTATCAATAACCAATAACAAACGTAACGTAGTCTTTATACCGGGAACACGATTAATTATTTCGTGTTTTTTTTTTATGCTAATATTCTAGCACTGTTGAAATTTTACGCCAATTAAAATTTTAGTCTCGTTAACAAATATTTTTTGAGAGTTATCTTAGATGTGAATTTTAACTTCAACTTAATGTGAAATGATTACAGTAGCCTAAATAAATTATATATATATAGCAAATGATCGTAAACAATATTTGTAGAATACAAAAATATAACGCTAAGCTGGGTCGAGTTTCTAGACGGTTTTTCTCGACATTTATGCACTGGCAACACATTGCACAACACACTTTCATAATACATGCAAAGTACATATGTTTTATAAGAAACATCTTTTATTTATATTTACTTAAATAATAGGTTTAGCCAACGTACAAAAACATTTTTCGTATGCTTTGTAATTATCATTTTCCGGCTGATCCTTCAGTTTCTTTTAAGTTTAAAGGTAGTTGGTTTTTAAAATTTAATTATAATAAAATTTTTAAATTATTTTTCCGAATGGTAACTTACCATTAAATATAGCTTTATCAGGGCCTAAAATTAGTATTTTTGTACTTTGTTTTGGAGTTACTTAAAATCTTAAAATGACTGTAGTCCTAGAAGGACTAATCTTGAGAGTTCTATTAATGCGTGTTGTGTACATTTCTACAGAGGACCTTTGATAATCAAACAATTCTTGAGCTTCAGTAATGCGATCATCTCCTTATCTTTATCATCTGCGCCTAGTGCAGAAATTTTAGTAAACGTAATGAAATTTAATAAGCAATTATTGTTTTACTATTGAATTATCGTGTCTATAAATATAAAATATTGACACGGATAAATATGTAAACACCGCCATGTCAAAGATAGTTTTAAAAAAAGCTTATTTATGATTTGAAAATATAGCTTTTTAATCTTGAGGTTTTATTCAAATTTATAATATATTTGTAGTGGTAAATATTGGGAAACGTAACAATAAAACGATTCATATTCGCTGCCAATTATTGAAGCTCGTAGTTTGCACTATAGTGTATTCAAAAGTCGAAGGGTTCAATTTTATCGAAGATCATATTTCGATGTGACGATTTTTATCGTTAATTATGTGTCGTATATGTCGAGGCGGTATACAGTCAATATCTTGTCACAAATTACACTCAGAATCAAATGACTATGAATAATAGATTTCCCGCATTAAAAGCAAATCTTTTGTACTGCAAAATGGACACCTATTTATTGTGAGCCATGCAGAAGATACAATTCGCAAGCCCGAACAAAACAGCTGAATAGCTAGGATATGAAGTTAGCTAACCTTTCTATTTTAAACACTTTAAAATTATGAATGAATAAATATTACTTTCAGGTTATTCCATTGTTTTCTAAAACTTTCTTAGATACAAGGATCTATTTGGCTTTTCCATTGACACTGGCAGTCGATAAATAATGGAAGCGATAGGCGTGGCGCGCGCTCCGCCCACGCACACATTTAAAATTCAAATAACAACATACCATTCACACATACGACGCAGATAACTTTTTTAAATGTCACCTCATATAAACTTTGTTATACTTTATATTATATTATCATCTGTTTAATTCAGACCTGTCAGATGGAATTAAACATAAATAATTTTTGCAGCTTTTTTGCGGTTCTCAATTTGTGACGTAGTAATTTTACTTTATTCAATCATATGTCATGTAATATTGATGGTATTTTACTTTTATTTTGGTTATTATATACGAGTGAAATAAATTAGAAATTATAACACAAAATATGCTACATTATAATATATTATAACACAAAAGTTGTGGACAGCCACCATACCATTATCCTAGGGAATTTTATAAAAACTAGAAAAGTATATTTTAATTTAATCCACATGATTATAGCTGCATTGTTTACATACTATTGGCTCGTGGTTACCGTTCATTAAAAAAAACGTTACTCATTAACCCCTTGAGCACTAACCTGGCGTTTACGCCAGCTTTCCATTGTTTTCCTATTGCCTCATTTTTATGGGTAATCGACAATTAACGTAATTTATGTTTAGGTAATTGATTACCGATGATGGTGCGGTGGGTAGTGTGGCCGGATTCCACGTCAATCGACGCGGGTTCGATCCCACCTATCCAACTTTAAAATTGGCCAGAGCTTTTGGTGACGGAAAATATCGCGAGGAAACCATAGCATGACCATAGGGCATGTTCTAATGATGCCCTCCTGGGTAGCTACCACTCTCAAGTTTGAAAACCTATCGCCAAATACCAATAGTCACTTAACATCAGGGGCGAGATTGTGGTCAAAACACTGAGCCGATATCGTGTAAAAAAACAATGAGAAGTAATTAAATGTTTGAACGAATTCATATACACATGCATACATAGTATCACGCTATTCTCCCGTGGAGATAGGAAGAGATTACTTCCTTCCACTTGCTACGATCTTACGCGCTTCTATACATGCTCGCCGGTTATAAATACTATTCACCTGGCCTTTAATTAAAAGCTCGATTTAGTCAAAATACGTTCGCCCATGTCAACGGTCCGTTTGCGGACCGCGAAAGGTCGAACCTCGGACCGCCAAATATTGGAATATATTGTATACCAATAAATATAAATTAATACGTAGATAAGGTATACTATACCTTAATTTTTCAAGTACCTAGAACTGATACGGTTTGATTAGTTCCGTATTTAGCCTGTGTATGTTTGTGTTTGTGCGAATCGGTTATAATTATAACTGATGTGATTTCAATATTTATAGTTGTTTTTTTCTGGACCTTGTTAAAATGTTCCCACAATATACGGACCCCACCTAAAACTACTTGCCGACCCCTGGCAGACCTAGGTGACCCGTACCGACGTCGCAACGTGCCCAGTCACACACGCCTTATAAATTCGCTTCGTCAATCCTCTCCACATGCTTCAACCACAAGCAATATACATATAAAAAATTATATGATATAAGTTGCGATCTATTAATCTGGTAATGTTACATTATGCTAATGTGATAACTTTGATTTACATTATACTGTGTTAATAAACGTCCCCGATAAATAACAAAGTGCTGAGGTCGTATTCAAATGAGGCCCAGATTCAGTCCGCGCTTTAGTTAGTTCGTTAAACCCGTTCAAACTGCATAATTATTCGGAACGTAAGATCAAAACTAGCATAAACTGTAGTTGCACTAATATAAATATGAAATGAATCGAAACTACACTTGCCGCAAGAAACTCAGCTCTTGGATGACTTGGAAACTAACGAATGTCTCTTTAAATTAGAGTGTTTTCAAAGTCTGTTACACCAGCAATAATTTACTGTTAAATCAAATTAAAATAATACACTGTAAATACAAGTTCTCCTTGGTTGAGTATTAACATTAAATTTGTCTTTAAGAATCAACTTCACAGGGGCTTTGTCTTAGTGAAAGTAATATCTGGACAAAACAGGATCAGAGTGATCATTTAAACATTGAACCACGCCTAAAAGTAATTAGTCGAGGATAAGTTGAAGAATGTGGTTATTGGTATACAAGAAAAAGCTTTATTCTTGAGTTGCTTTATCAGAATTGATCGTATCTTATGAATAGAGGAAACAAAAAGCGTAGTATTCATTAACAATAAGGTGTATATATTTAACCTGGATTTCGTATTCACAAACGAATTAGTTCTATTGTAGAAAAAACTGTTACAATTTTAGTTTAAACATATTCTTTGGAGTTCTGTGTGGTGATGAATCGTTGTAGGTTATCCTCATAAAATTTGGCGTCCTTTGTAAGAAAGAATAAAGAATCTTTACTTGTTTTTAGATTAAACTTCTGTTTATAAGCAATCTATGTCTTCGATACTTGAGAGATACGACGTTAATTTGCAGAAATAAGTCGTAGATTTTTTAATTGATTTTATTTAGGGACGAAATTCATGAATTAAATTCCAGTTGTTGGGTGTTTTAATTGTTACATTAAAAATCCACGTTGTTATTACATTTAATTATATTTTTAGTTTTCAGTTAGTCTAAGAATTACGCTTCCCTTTTTTTTACCTAAAATTTTCAATCGTGGCTAATTTTCACAATTACAAATCAAAAGTTGCAAAAATAAATAATAACCGGCAAACGATTATTTTCTTAAAAGCTGTTTCAGAGTTACATAAAAATTAAAGGCAAGAAACCTAACAAGATATCTCTAATTTAAATTTTGTTAATATGAGTTCAGCGAATGCACATAAATAATCGATCCGCACTTCTTCTTATATTGTTCAGTTCTGTTAATAGATCCGAATCATATAAAGCACACAATACAGGATGGCCAATAAAATATCAACTAATGAGCGTCCATAAATACATCTAACAAACTCAAAATTATATAATTAGACGTACGTAACTCACATTTACTATTTTACTATTTACTATAATGAACCTGTAGCATAAAGAGTAATTGACAGTTCCTATTCGAGTTCTACTCATTGTTTCTTTGGGCTCTTTAGAAGAATATTATGTTTTGTGACTTATGGAAACATAAATTAATTATTAAATATATAATAATAAAAATATAATAATAGAACGTAATTAAATAATTTATAAATAAATATAAATAAATAAATAATTTATGTCTTAAAGGATTAAAAGAACCACTGGTTTCTGAAACACGCTTGCAGACAACGTAGTAACTATTTTTGACGTAGAATATTTTTATTCTGTTACTATGAAAAAGTGGGCTCACATTTTTTTCGTGTCTTTCTTCATCATCGTGAAATTCAAATACATTTTTAGACATAATTATACACAATTTACGACATGTACAATCATTTTGATGTGACAGCAAAGCGTCGTCTATAGACTTAATATCTTATCTGATGAAGTCGTATGAATTTAACAATACGACAAAGAAATTAGCTGTCAAAAGATTTCTGTTAATAACTATAGTATACTAAAAATATTAAAGTGACAGTAATATCACTCAGTGTTTCTGCAAACGTCCATTTAATGTCGATTTTGCCTTTCCTCATAAATAAAGTGCAGATGTTTTGACAGGAGCTAGTAAATCGAATAGCATTTGACAGGATTGAGGCTGTCTAGTGAATTTCTTATTCAGCGGCGTTGTCCAATACTTTAGTTACTCTCCATTAAATAGTATGGTACACAAACAATGAAATGAATAACGTATTTTAGAATAAATAATTAGAGATTTTATAAAATTTATAACTTCTCAGGTATTCGCAGGGGCTTATGAAATGGTCCTTATCATCTGCTGATTATTTTAAATCTACCGCTATTTCGATAGAGGTGTTGCTTATGAATGTTATTAATGAAAACGAAATATCTAGTGTAAAGCCACGGTGCTGTCACCGGAAGCCTAACTATAGCCTTGTCAAGCCTATCAATCGATAAACTCGGTTTATTTCGAACTTCCTTTTATTTCACTTCTGTAACACTAGCTTTATATTAAAACCCAATCAAATTATTTAACCACACTAATATATTTCTATTAGAAACAAGAGATCCAGAGTAAACACGAACATCAACACTTGAATCATGCTTAACGATGCCACTACAAATAACAGTTCATGGATTTAAACTTTATCGTGTGAAATTTTGTTAGATAATGGCGTAGGAGAATTTCATCGAGTAAGAACAGATTGATACCAATTTATATATTGTAACGATGATGGCTCTGTGAGAGTGATAGATAGTACACCAACGACTGACGTAGGTTTGAATTTACCCATCCCACTCTATAAATGAAGCGCAGGCGCTTTCGGTGGAGGAAAACATTCTGATTATAGGATAGCATTTTCAAGTTTGAAAACCTGTCGCCAAGCACTTATAAAAGTGTTTCGGTAGCATCAATCGAGAGTCAGTTCCTCAAGGTTAAGCGTTTTTACCATCTTTGATCACATCGCCATTTAAATCAGGTCAGACTGTAGTCAAAGGTTTGACCCTATATGAAGGGGCGCAGTAATTATCAGACCAAGACCAATTTTTAGGTCATGAATGCCATGAGTTAGTAGCATACATACAATACCTATTAATTAAACAAATAATTGAAATCAGATTGCAATCATAATATGGGTGTAGACGCGTCCGAAAAAAAAACTTCTAAATCGGTAACCTACGCACGGACACTTTCATCGAAAAGTATCACATATGCCCTTAATATACCTGTTAATACATACATAACGTTAAATAAATAATAACTGACAATGAGTTAAAAACAAGAATTATTTTTCAAATCGTATTAAGAAGTCTAATAATTATTAACTGTGTATTTTTTGTTAATATAAAACGAAACTCTCTTAACTGAATTTATTTCAAAAGAGCAACAATTTAGGTAACGGGTTCTATAGTTATTTTCTTTTTTTAATATTTTATCGTGTTCAAAAGTGTAAAATCAAGTTCAAAAGTGTTCATAATAGCACCATCACGATTTCGAAGTTCTTAAAGAGCCACGTTTCTCTATTAAATTATCACTTATATATAAAATATAATTCTCAATTTATTGCCAAATCGCATTGAGTCATATTATAGTACAAATATTTCTTATCACACGTGATCACGTGTGATAGAAATATTTTCGTAATAGAGGTGTTTCTTTTTTGTTTTATATTAAATATCAATGCGTGGATAAATAAATGGTTAAGATCACAATTATAACCAACTGATGTCGGATATCTTTAATAGGTTTTTTATTTAGAGCAAGCGAAACAGTTGAATAATGGTTAGTTTTATATGAATACTAGCTGGTGCCCGCGGCTCCGCCCTGCGTTTCATATGTTCTTTACCTGTGAGTGAAAAAGTGCATATAACATTTCATTTATACCTAACCTAATAAAAACAAGTGAACGAAGAAAAATGAGTCTTTTGTTTTTATTAGCAGAAAAAATGTACATAAGAGAAAATAGAAAATAAATGAGAATGGTATCCAAAAAATAAATAACCTATAACCATCTACGAAAAATTCCGCGTCGAATGGTAGTAGTCCCATCCGAAAACGTTCAGTAGTTTTAAGCTGATTTTCCTTATAATATATATAGGTAGACAGATAAAACATTTGCAAAGTCGAAATCATACATCATTTGGGTTGACAGGAAGGAAATCAACAATTGTATCTTAATATGTTACTAGGAATCGTCTAAGTACAGGCAGTGGTAGTCACAATATAAGGCATGTAATAATGAAGCCTTAATACCTGAGTAGCACCATGCAGGCCAAACGACTGGTTTCTCAGCGTCCAGTTTTCGGAGTCGGCTGAGCGGGGCGAGCATTGCGTCTCTCAACTGCCACCAACTGCCATTCCGTTCCTAAGAAGTAACATGTTGTACTTACTGTTTTAAGATTCTTACCGATAGATGGCGCGCAATAATAAATTTGTATTTTAACATGCGATGTCAACACAACCCACAACACAACCCCGCCTATACTAATAAATAAAATTCAAATGTTTGTTTGTAATGTAAAAATAACATTTCTTTTTTTTTTACTAAATAAATATTAATGTATATACGATGCCTATACAGAAAATACATTTTTTTTTTTATATTTTTGTCTGTCTGCCCGTCTGTCTCTTTGTTCCGGGTAATCTCCGGAACGGCAGGACCGATTTTGACGGGACTTTTTTCGGTAGATAGCTGAAGTTACTCTG
The DNA here is from genome assembly GCA_014132275.2 of Samia ricini. Lineage (NCBI taxonomy): Eukaryota > Metazoa > Arthropoda > Insecta > Lepidoptera > Saturniidae > Samia > Samia ricini. The sequence continues at coordinate 11,904,116 of AP028164.1, forward strand.
CGTAATTTAAGGTGCTGTTGATTTTTGAAAAGAATTAGGGTTTTGCGTAAAAAATATAAAACTCATAAAAAAATGAATAGAATCCAATTTCATTCAGAGTTTTACGGGTGAGTTTTTGAATTTACTAGAAATATTTTACTTTATCTTATTACTAAAAAAATAGGAAAATATTTAGGGTTCCATTAAAAAAAAAAATAAAACGCAGTGAAGAACAGATGAAAAGCGGGCGCAGCCGCGGGCACACATCTTGAAAAGTGATGGAAAAATATATGAAATTATTGATTACACAAAAATCGAAGTTAAGTTGTAAAATACTAGTGCCTTCACTGCAAAAGGGCTCATTGTAAATTATACAATCGAATACCACGTATATGTTAGTTACTTATATCAATACAGGAAAATGAATACTGGTTTTATAATATAAACTGGAATATATTACGTGATACTATCGATCTAATTATCGCATTCGAGATAATAATATTATATAATAATAATAGTAGGATGTATTTATTAACCAAAAGATAATTTCAAATGTTATTTTTGTGCTCTTGTTATTGTTTCTATTTTATTACGATCATGAATACGAGTTCTTTAGTCCCGGTTTTATTTTAACCCCTTGAGCACTTACCTGGCGTTTACACCAGCTTTCCATTGTTTTCCTATTGTCTTATTTTTATGGGTACTCGACACATTAACAATGTAGTTTTTCCAACATCTGCCTCTCTAGGCATTAACATATTTTTTCAGGAAGTTTTTTAAATATAAGAATTCACTTTCCTTAGTATTAGTTATATCTAATAATAATAATAATAATAATTGTTGTAGTTTAAGTTCATTTATAAGGCCCTTTACTTTGTTATTTTCTCGTCGATTTTTTTTTAAATTGAGACACGCGTCTTTAATATATCGATTACCCATAAAAATGAGACAATAGAAAAACAATGGAAATGGAACAACGGAAAACGGGAAAGGGGTTAATAAGGAACTCAAGGGCACCTCGAGTATTGGTCTATTGTTTTATGTTGTAAGTTACCCTTGATCTTTCATTTATAATATCTAAAACGTTACTTTTCGTATTTATTACGTTGTACTTTTAAGTTTGAAAATGAGAACAATTATGAGCAAAAATAAATTATAGAATCTTATGTATACATGTATTGGGGAAGATAGTAAGAAGAGAAATGATAATCAATTAGTTAGATAAATACTGAAAAAAAAGAAGGGTAACCATGTAACATTTTTTCTAACTAATACTACAAATGTATAACTGCGAACTATTACAGAATTACACGCTAGAGAGACATTAAAAACTACTTACAATCAATTCAGTTCAAGTTCATACGGTTTCCGTTGTATCATAGAGTTATTTTTGTTACCTATGCCATGATTATATTTATATTAACAATAGTTGGTGCGGAGTTTCATATGCTCTTTAGATTTGATTGAAATAGTGCATATAATTTAATTTCTACATTTTACTGAACTTTGGGCTTTAAATCTTTTTAAAGTAAATTTTTATGTATGAACTGTATATAAACAAACGTGTGTGTGCGTGTGTGTGGTATGTGATCGTAAAGCAAATGGCTTTTTTCAAAGCCACTTTTGCCATTCGACATCCACTGTTTATGTAACTCCAGTAATGTTAAGTATGGTGATGGTAGTCAACACTAATACCGACTGGATAGCTTCTCTCAGCAACAAGCATGGATCATTCATCACTGATCCATTTTCAAGACGAAGAATTATGACCACCAGGTAGTTTGTTTTTACCAACGGTTTTTTTTTCACACTTCGCCGCTGATATATAGTATATTTATCATCCAGATATTCATCATATCACGTTGGAATCAAACCGATGACGATTCAAGCTAGTTATATCTAATGAAAAATATTTATAAAATATTAAAATCAACCTGAGCTTTCGGCGACGGAAATGATAGCATGGAGGGAGAGCATTTTCTGATAATACCTGCCTGGGTAGCTACCACCCTCAAGTTTGAAAACCTTTCGCCAAATATGAATAGGTGTGTTCCGGCAGCATCACTTGAGAACCAGTACCTAGGCTTAGCGTGTTTACCATCCTAGACCAAAACGTAACTTAACATCAGGTGAGTTGTGGTCAAAGCACTGAAACCTATTAAAAAAAAAGAAGAATATATATATATATATATATATATATATATATATATATATATATATATATATAATATAAGGATTTTATGTCACAGATAATAAATGTGTAAATGTGATGATATGTGATCCAGCAAGGATTTAGCATACTGCATGTTGCATTAGACAGTATAATGAAAGGATAATAGTCAATGAAGTCGACTCAAATATTACCACTACTTTTTTTAGGTATTTTGGTATATTTAACAAAAAGTGATTAATTTGATATGACAAACAAACTTTTTAATTTTATTTATTAGTATATATATATATTCTAATACAGAGTGAGTAAAGTTTCTTTAACGCATTTCTGTTTCGTGATTCAGTTGATCGAGTTTCCGTGACAGAATTCAAATTTTAATGGCGAACTTGCGTTCCAATTTTAAACTAGCGACCGCTAGGTGTTCGGTGCACGCGCCGCGCCCGCGCAGGCCATGTCTGCGGCCGCGAGCCATGTTCTCGTTGCAGGCAGGGCTACCAACCGTTAATTAAAAACTATATTAGGAGATAATTATTTTTATGTACAACTTATAACTTAGTTTAATAGCTTAGTACGTTATATGGGTACTTTAATAATACTCTATTTTTAGTTGGTCCTTCTAGAAAGTTGCGAGTTTTATAGATACAATCTTCATATAGATGTAAGGATTCAAAGTTTTTGGAACATTTTGTTCTAAGTCATGTAGAAACTTTTTTATATCTTACCTATCTTGATTATTTAAGCCTACATTAATTAGTTTTGATTGAATTTTACTTAATTTAAATTGTTTGTTGAGGATTTTTTGAGTGTTAACATGAGTTCTTGGATGCCACAAAAACTCCCTGCTTAATATTTCGGTGGCTATTTTGATAGAGCGTTGTATAAAAACTTATAATTATAAAAAACCTAGTTGCCATTTTTATTCTACTCCTACTTATAGATTTTTTGAAGTAAACTAATGGTTCAAAGAAATATGTCTATGATATTTACCAATGTGTATATATGCGCTATATCGTGGTTGCCGTAGGATGTTCGTCAGAGGAAATGCTTCACTGCGCAGGATAATACGTGCCTTTAATAATTTATGAATAATGAACCCTATTTAAATTCGTTTTGATGTTTTAATCGATACAAAATGAATTATAATTATCCCTGTCAATTTCATTCTCTTTTTGTTTACTCTATCTGGGGTTTATTCCCCAAACATTGCCTATTAAATACAACCAAATCACGGTTCGTAAGCTATCAATTATATACTTATCAAAAATAGATCGCTGATTTATTTTTATATCTTATACATATTATAAAATAAAGTTTAGATCTAGCGTCCGTCGGTTTGTTGTCATAACGCGATAAAGCTAATCACTTCTGAACGATTCAAATTTTTTTATAAAATATAACAACAATTATTTTCATATTTTGTGTATTTTTTTTAAATATAGTAATGATAGTTGAATATTTTAGTGAAATTTCTTGGTGAAAAGTTTATCGTGAACTATATGCTTAGTAAAAATGTTTAGTAAACTCTGGTAAATTTTGGTGAATAAACTATAAATATTATTTGTGTTACTGACAAATGGTAATAATCCCATGCCATTTTTCCCAAGATTACACTGAAGTTAAAGGTATTTTTTACAATATTTAAAAAAATATCACGTATTAATCGCCAGCCAAAAATCGTAATGTGGGCAACATACCATTCCATTCCTTACCCGTACCCTACACCGTTAGTTGAACGCTCATGTACACCCTTTAACCTAGCCATAACATAACTATCCTAAGGTACTCCAGGATATTTTTATCGTGTACGGTAGAGCTGTGGAATGGGTTATTCAGCAGAGACGAAAAGGGACGTAAAAACGCTCTCCAAGGTCGGCAAAGCATCGGTAAAACGCCTGATGTTAGAGTTTTCCATAGGCAACGGGTTACCATCAGATGCCTGTTTGCCGTCCATTGTTATAAAAAATAGACATATATTTCATCGATAGTGACAGCCCTATATACGCTGCGCCAGGTGTTACGATCGTGCAACCGAGATCGTTCGTAAACTCGGCTGCAGTCGTCAATTGTGAGCAATTGAGGCTTTTTTCTATCGACATCTATTAGAGAAAACACGCGAGCTAGCGGGTAATGGCAACGAAGCGGTACAGTGTGTCCATACGCTTATCCCTCACCATTGTCGATCCATTATTAACCTTAGCCGTATTTAAATAGGTATTATTATTGTATTAACTACATAGTTCGAACGTTTGAACAAACTCTGTCTCTAAGATGGTAAAGTGATGATATCGTCAGAGATGATAAATGTTCTAAAAACATGAAGATCGGTCGGCAAAAACTGATAATTTTAAGTGTTTCTTTGACTAGGTTTAATACTGCTATCCAAAAACTGGTATTAGCCTACCGTCATTTTTGCTTAATGTAGTCACCGGCATTTTTTTTTCTTAACACACTGCATACTCTAGGTTCACACTCTTTTTTTTTGTTGTTAAGTTTATTTCACATGTTATTAAAATTCAATAAAAGTATAGAGATACAAAAAAATACGACTTACATCTGCGTGAGCTTAAACACTTCTTTTTATTCGCTAACACTATCAAGTTTAAACTTCGCTAACCATCTATAGGTGTATTTCGGTAGCAAACACTAAAAACAATTGTGCGGTCGGGGGACCCCTGTCAGGAACGCAGTTATTAGTTAAAACTGAAAAAAGAAAAACAAAACTATATAGGGCCTACATATAGTATATAGAAAATGACTCGTTATAAAAAAAATATAAATCTTAAATTATTGTTATACCTTCCTAACTAAAAATTATACAACGTGCGACGCCATCTAGTGTTCAAAGCATGAACGTTTAAAAAAATACTTCAGTGGGAAATCGATTTAATATTGTGAAATAAAGCGCCATCTCTTATTTCTAGTACAATAGAAATTTACATGTAAACAGCTATTTACATTAGTAAAAAATAATATGATATATTAATAATAGAAAACTGCAATAATAATAACAGTCATCACGTAGACTATACATTAGACACTGTATAGCCATCATTCATAGACTATACACAAAAGGAAAAAAAAAAACAAAAAAAAATTTGTTTCAAATATAACTGGTATTTGCGTAGTGGCTGAAATTCGATCAAAATATTTATTCAAAAAACTTAGGTTTGAAAAATCAATCTATTTCTATGTTATTTAAATAACTTTAAAGTCGAACCACCAACCTTTCGGTTAACAGCCGAACGCGCTAAACATTTGCGCCACGGAGGCGATATTTAGTTTGCTAAAATTTAATTACAGCTACAATAATCTTACGCTTTTTTTAACGTTACGGACGTTTTTTGCCGACTAGGGTTCCTCTCCGCAACACCCCATAAGGAACTTCGTTCCAATAAGGTTAGATTGTAGTATAAAACTTCATAGCATCATGTCGACCGAAAGACGTCCACTGTTGGACTAAAGGTTCCCCAAAAAAAAAAACCGCAAATACTTTATTACCGGTTACCGTCATGCGCCATCCGCACCCAGCAGTTACTCAATACTTTCATCAGGTCGTCGGTCCCATTGTTAGGGTCCTACACACAATTCTTTTTCTGGTACGTACGAGAATCCGTTAACCCCCTCGGGCATCGGTTTTACGTGCATAACAACCTATTAATGTGTCGAGTACCCGTAAAAAAAAAATAAGACAATAGGAAAACAATGGAAAGCTGGCGTAAACGCCAGGGTAGTCCTCAATTGGTTAATGATAAAATAAATATCATGATTGATAAAACAAATTATGTGCAAAATATATGCAATAACTGGCTAAATCATCATCAACATCTCCCTACCCTTTTCCCATTTTTATTTGGGGTCGGCGCAACATGTCTTCCTCTTCCATTCCACTCTATTTGTTGTCATCTCCGCATTCACTCCTTTCCTAAGGATATCATCTTTCACACAGTCCATCCATCTTTTCTTTGGTCTTCCCCTTCCCATGTAACCGTCCACATTCATATCCAATACCTTTCTTACAACATCCTCGTTCCTCCCTGCGCATCACATGTCCATACCAGGACAAACGACCGCCTCTTAACTTGTCTGTTATTGGCGCCACTTTCAAACTTCCTCTAATATACTCATTTCTAATCCTGCCCATTCTTAATAACTGGCTAAATATTCTACTTAAATCACTACTGAAGTAATAATTATTGACGAATCATAAATATATATTTCATTATTATATTAGGTTACTTTACAAAAGTATAAATTATATACATTACAGGCACTCGAATGCACAAATACAAGTTGTAATCAAATCTAAATCAAAACATCGATACCGTCTAGTGATGTACCTAAGTAACGGTTTTGTTTCGATGCACGGACAGCGCTGACATAAAATTTATGAATGAGACCCCCAGTGCGGTAGGTGAACCTAACATCGAGACCATTAGGGCGGGGAACGTTTATCGATAACTGTATCTTTCGATAATTATCATTTATTTAAGTGTTATTTTTGTTCATCTTTTGTACTTGGTGAGGATTTTGAAGTTTATATTGTCAATATTTACCTTAGTATGAATAAATACCAAAGGTCATCGACGGTCGCCATGTCTACATAGCGTGAAGCATCGAATCGGGTTACTATGCTAGGTTTTTACACTATGTTTATAGTAGCCTGAATTTTATTTGACATGAGATCCCCTATCACATGATTTTTTATTAATTATCGTAAAAAGTCGGTCAGAGATCACAATGGACAGAGAAAGACGGATGCGATGAAAATAATGGTTATGGATATTTGCATATCAAAAAATGATTCGACGAAACAAACAAATTAATCATTAGCTGAGCTCACAACAGTAGAGATTATAATCGAGATTCATATAAATAATCGTGAAGACAGATTTATTGATAGGTAATTATTATTAAAATATATGCAGTGCTGCACGGATTGTGTTTTATTGTTATTTAGCTCGTGCTGGCGTTTTGACTTACGTGAAAAAAGTATTTAAAGTTTTACAGAAAATACAAGCGCGTAATGTGGTTTGAAAGTGATTTGTCTTTTATTTTTTTTATTATTGCTTAGTCTTTAATCTGAAAATAAAAATCGTCGTTCTCAACCATTGTTCCCGCCGCGGTGTAATTTGCACTGGTAAACATACTAGTCCCTCTCCTGCTGCGACCTAGCACGTGTTTCGATTTCCAACTGTGGAGGTATCGATATCCTTCGCCAGCGTGATACAATGACACTTTCATAAAACGCATTACGTCCAGCAAACTACACGCAGGTGCATGGGTTCTATGCCCTAAGATCCATAGCTTCCTTTAAAATTTATGGCACGGAGAAAATTTCGGGAAATTTACGTCTAATATACAGCCTAAGCCGAGGTCCGTACCACTTTGGCACCGCACCACAACTCTCTCGTTTGAACGAACACCTTAAGTGCTTACCCCAAAAGTTCAGTGAAGCTGTAAAAGACCCTTCCGGTAAACACCATTTATTTAATTCGAAAAAAAAAAAACAAATTACCTCTCAACTATATGAACCTTTGATTGACATGTATCTGTATATAATTTTGACATTAAGTATCCAATTGTATGCATAACAAGCAAAAACTATCAAAAATTTGAGTACACTAACCATAGTTTTAAGTTTCACATAAAAAAAAAACGATATTTGTAGAATATAAGAAGTAGGAGTGGCAAATTGTAAATAGTAACCATAAATCATAGTACAACGTAACAATACAAGAAACAAATTGTAGTAGTCATAAGATAGAATATAGATAAACAGCAAAAGAATGCGCTGGTAATACAAAATACACAAAAAAAGCACACACTGAAAAAAATATTGATGTAAAAAGATCCCTGATAATGTTAGGGGTAAAGCCGGGACAAAAAAAAAAAGAAAACTATATGAAACTTGGGCTACATCTATTGTTCGTTTATGTAACAAATTATCTAAAATCTCCCAACGCCAATATAAAATTTCAAGTCAATAGGATGAACGATGTGCATAGAAGATGAAGAAACAAAACAATATTTTTTATAAATAAAATTGATTAAAATCGGCGCTGCAAAGGCTGCATTGAATTAACAATCATAAACATTATAACGTGATACTATAAAATCTATTAAAATATTAAATTTTCACAATAAATCATTTTTTTTGGTTTATTTTTACACTTCAAACTTATATTTTATTATTAATTATTATTGTTTTATAGCGTTAGTGTCCGATTTAAAAGAATATGCTAATATCTTATAAATGAAATGTTAATATATTGATTTTCATTTTTTACCGACAACAATTATTTATGCAAATAATCTATAATAACATATACCGAAGATAAGTTTGTTGTTTTAAAGAAATCAATTTGTAAATGAATATTCGAAGACAACATCAAAATCACCAGCTTAAAGTGTAAATTATTATAAACTAGATAACAGCTTATATACTTTATAAATATGAATTAAATTACATCTCTAAAATATATACAGATATAAAAAAATAATAAGTAAATCTGTTAAAACCAATAAACTGACAGAATGATGTTACTTTTTTTTTTGGGTATTTTTTAAATGCGTTGGGCAGATTTTGATCGCTTTTTATAATATCTCGAATCAAATAGATAATTTTTTAAAAGATTGTACATTAAAAATTTCATATATTTTTTAAATAGACGTTAACTACGTGGACTGTAGTTAACGCGAGTGGAGCCGCATGAGAGGCAAGTTTAAGAAAAAAATATGCCTAATTTCTTAACTATAGGCTTGTCTTTCTTCTTTAAAAGTCTTAACTGAGTTGAACTGTAATGTAGACACAATAAAAGCATGCCTGCATGTTTTAAGATGAACACAATAGATACACGATCTTTATAATAAACTATAACTGAGGGGCAATTCATTAATACAGGCTTACGTTGTTAGATTAGATTAATAGTTGGGTCGAATGTAATGACGTTTAGATGAAAGCGGTGTTCTAAAGGAGTACCAGTACATGTAACCTGCCGTGTGGTCTAATATAAGGTACACATTACACAAAACATTTGCGATATTATTAAATTTAATGCTTTGTAATACATTCCTAAACATTCAAAGTAACTTTTATCATAATTAAATCATCATCATTCTCATGCCTTATTCCCAACTCACATTGGGTCGGAGCAGTATGGTTTCTTCCTCCATACGTCCCTATCAGCCGTCATCTCTTCATTTACTCCTTTTTCTTTCATATTCTTTCTTACACACTCCATCCACACTTTCTTTGGCCTTCATCTACTTTTCCATAGTTCCACATTTTACCCACATGCTTTTCCTCTCTTCTCATAACATGTCCATACCACGACAAACGGGAACCTTTCAACTTTTCTACCACTAGCGCAACTTTCAAACTCCCTCTAATATATTCATTTGTTATTCTATCAATTCTATCTATAGCCCAATTCAATATTAAATTAAATATAAGTTAATTCTAACCCTCTTTAAAGGAATTTACTTAAAGTTTCGCGGCGATATCAGATAGAGATGTGTTATTATCCTAATTCCAAAAATGTTTTTTTAGCTTATTTAGTCCAACTCTCCAAAGACGGACGCTGTTATTGAGACTACTATAACAATAATCATAAGCTTAAATCGATTCCACCCGCGCTGTATACGCTTAAGCCTGTAGCTTATCTTTTAAGCCGTACTCAATAGAATTATGCTAAGCTGTATTAAACTCCGTATTACGAGATTTTACGTTTTTAGTAAAATGGTTTTTATGGATGTTTATCTAATTGATTTCTTTTTTCAATTTGCATATTTGAATTTTAACAATGTTAGTTTACGAATAATGTAAAATCCTAAGCGTAGCATAGAACAGACCGTCATGGCAACAAAACTTACAAAATCGAACGTCTCTACTAACATTATAAGCTAAATGAACATGGTTTAATATAATTGACTACTTCATGTAACCTAGATATCTTATATACTATATTAACAATTATTTATAGTGTGTATTGTCATTATGTGGATCAGATAAACAAATAGCGATGTTTTGACAATTTTTTTGAATGGTTTACGGTTTGTTTTTTTTTTTCTTTTCGCTTTAAATAATTTTTTCTTATTTCTTTACTTCCATTATTTTCACTTTAATTTACACTGTTTGTTAATTACCAGCGAGCGTAAAAGAGTGTGTCTGGCCTTTAATGATTTGTTAAAAGGATGCTTAAGATTCCTAAAAACGGTGGAGGTTTTAGCACTGCAAACTCAGTTTTTTTCTTCTGTATTTAGTGTTTAATTACGACTTAATATAATTATATAGTATTTTTATACATTTATAGATAATTCTCTAAATAATAAATGTTATATGATGTGACGTATGAAGAAGTATGTATTAGATAATTGTTTTGTTTGTTGTAAATCCCGTTAATAGAAGATCCACGCAAACGGCTATCTATACAGGCGGAACAATGGTGCATTTAGAGCGAGGATGCGCGAAGGTCGGGCCAAGGTTCGACGGGCGACGCCTTTTGTTTATCGCTTTGTAAGTTAATATAGATTTACTCTGGTATTATCGGACAATAGTTGTTTATTTTACATATGTAATCCGTTATTTACAAGAATCAAATGGTTGTGACCCTGGAAGCGGCAAAAAAAAGTGTTCCAATTCTCAACTGGTGAAAGAATTGCACTCGCCACCAGTGCTGTAACGTTTTTTTTTTTAACACGGTGCTTTGACCACAATCTCATCTGATGTTAAGTGATGATGTGGTCCAGGATGGTAAACAAACTAATCCTAGGTACTGTTTTCTCAAGTGATGTTGCCGGAACACACCTATTGGTATTTGGCGACAGGTTTACAAATTTCAGGGTTATACTTATCCAGGCGGGCATTATTAGAAAATGGGCTACCATCATACAATGGTTTCCTCGCAATGTTTTCCTTCACCGAAAGCTCAGGCTGATTTCAAAGTTGGATAGGTGGGTTTGAAGCACGTCCATTGACGCGAAATCCAACCGCACTACCAACTAAGCCACCATCGCTTCAAAAGTGAAGTTTCATGGCACTAGTGCACTACACGTGCAAACTACATAGATTCTCCAAGGCACCACATTTCTGTACAGTTATATTTAACTCACAAGTTACAAATTAAAAACAAGAGACAACTCTGAAAGAGTCAATTCTAAACTAAGATTGGATATCACTTTTAGCCATAGGAAAGTCTTCACAAGACTTAAAATTTAACTGCTTAGTATCTTAACAACTATTTTCAAAAATATTAATTGCTCTAGTCTTCGCTTAGCGATGGTAAAGTTACCATAGTGCTTTTCACTGCCCGATCCACTAATTACTCTTGTTAGTTAACTTGTCTTGTCTTGTTATCTTGTTAGTAAATATAAGAGAATCGAGCTATTGAGCGATATGATCATTGCTAAATTTTACATTAGAAAAAGCGACCATAATTAAATATTATTTTGATCTAAGCCTATCTAAACGACTGATCTCATTTCTTAATTCCATATTTGATTCTAAAGCTATCAAAACTAAATGCAATTTTTTTCGTTTTGATTTTAGGTTGAAATTCGCTTTGGTAAATATATCAACGTTGACTTTGAGTATTGCGCGTCCGTCCTACAAGTAACCTTCGATCCTGAATGTGAGGTCGCTCCGGTGACCGGCCACCAGCAACATTAGCATACAGACAAAGCCTCCGCAATGAATAAAGACCACTTGACGCACGACACTACATCTGTACGTCTAAAATGTCACTTTTGAATTTATCTGTTTTAAAATGGAACACCAACACAGTACAAACAAATGAAAACACACAAGAAAATAATAAATAAAACATAACAATGTTGTACCCTAATTAAAGGCGAGCACAGCATACAATAATTTCGTGCATTATATTTTTTTGTGGATTAATTAAACGTTGTTTAGTAAAAAATGTTGTTTCATTAGTAAAGTTACAAAACAAAAACTTATTTAAAAAAAGTCTTATAACATAATAGATAAATAACATATTCATTACTTCTTGTCATCATATCATTATTCGAAAATTAAAGATCTATGTTATTCTACGGAGCTCCTTCTCATTTCTTTGGTAAGATGTACGTTTATGCTAAACTGTGTAACCCTTTTGATGCTATTAAGGAAAAATATAGGTGCAAACGTTAAGTATATAATAAATAGCATACCTGAATGACATTTTATATACTTCACTCAAACGCAGTCTGAATACTAATACTTTACAAAGGACGCTAAAGTTCTCTTAGAAAAAAAAATCAATTTCAAATCAAACTTTTTGAAGAAAAACAAAATGCATAAAGAGTGACGTCATTTTGAAGCATTTAACGAGATCTAAACTTTAAGAAGTAGTTTTATACAAATACTAGTAAGTAGAAATATTATGCAATTGGAATGGATCCAATACGCTCAATGTAAGGTCCTACTGGCTGGTTAATTTCTTTTCAATACGTCTCTTTTTTATACAGTAATATATATTCAGTGCTTTCACTACAATCTCACCTGATGTTAATTGATGATGTCGTCCAGGATTGGAAATACGTACACCTAGAGCTACTGGCTCTCAAATGATGCTGCCTATATATACTTGACGAAAGATTTTCAGACTTAAGGGTGATAGACAGACCGGCATTAGACTATACCGACTACTATGCAATTATAAAATAAGATACGTGGATTTCAACTTACGTTCATCGACCCCAAATTTAATCACATTATATTATAATAATAATACTATTGAGCCAATATTACTTTAAAACCATTTATCACTCCATTTAATATTTTTTTACAAATATTTTTAACATTTTAGCGCCGCTGTTGAGAATCGGTCGCTTTTGTAATGCAAAATCATTGCTTTTAGCTAAGATTTCACCGACAATATGATGTTATGCTAAAGTTAAATGTAAAGAAAAACATTTGAATTTTACAATTTTAACGTGTTAAAAGTGTATTGAATTTTTAAAATCGGATGGCGGCTTCAGCTTGTGTCATAACTTCATTTAAAAGATAATAATCAAATTAAAGGAATATCTGTTAGTACCATTTAATTGTCAAGAAGAAATATTGAATTCTAAAACAAAAAAACTAGTTTTATAATTTAATAGCTTTTATTAGATTAATTTGGATTAATTACTTAAGTAAGAAACAATGTTGAGTGCACAAAATTGTTGTATCCAATATGTGTGTAATTAATATCGTTGTTTTTATATAGTGTAATCCAAATTGGATAGTCAATAGTTTCCGGTTTTTTATAATCAAAAACGATAATATTGATTTTGACTTCCAAACGAAGTAAAAATTGTAGGAGTTATTTGACATACATTCGGTAGTACTCTAAAGACATTATATTTGATTTTTTTTAAATTATAATTAAATATAAGGTGATGATGGAGCAGTGGATTACCTTACCTTTCAACTCTAACATCAGCCTGAGCTTTCGGTGAAGAAAAACATCGTAAGGAAACCGTAGCGCATGGTGGTAAGGCATTTTCCAATAATGCCCGCCTGGTTAGCTACCACCCTCAAGTTTGAAAACCTGTCGCCAAACACCAATAGGAGTGTTCCGGCACCATCATTTGAGAACCAGTTCCTCTAGGCTTAGTGTGTTTAGCATCCTGGACTACATCGTCACTTAACATCAGGTGAGATTGTGGTCAAAACACCGAACCTATACTTTGCTTTAATTTGAGTGATATATTTTTGCTTTCTCTTAGTACCATAATTTTTTTAGGAATATAATATAGAGCTATGATTTAGGGTTTCGTGTAAACAAATGAAAACTCACGAAATTGGGAAATGCTAATAAATGAACAGCACCATAAAAATATTATTTTCCAATGGTTATTTATAAACTACATTATGCAGCGAATAACATATGAAACGGGGGTAGAGCCGCGGGCACCCCGCTAGTATAATATGAAAAGTTAAAGCAGTTTTGATTTTTTTTTTAATAAATATTCTTCTGTTATTCTATCTCTACCCACTGAAATCATGTTTGACTATGGTTATATGTACGTGTGCATACACAACGCACAAGAGAGCATGAGGGCATATAACGTGCGACCTTGCACCCGAACGGTGTAACTTATAATTTATAAATACAGTTGTTTACATACAAACTTTTCGGTTTTACGTCTATTTAAGTAAAGTTGATCAAAATAACATAAGTAGTTCTTCCACAAAATACCAACATGTTTAAAGTGTATTTTTTATTACAAAAAAACTCTCTTTAAGAAAACCTACCAACTTCCCGCTGGAAGGTAAATGGACGGTGCCAGTTTTGAATTACTATTTGAAGCTTCATGGCATTTTGAAACGGGTTTGGGTACACTTTCTTGTTTTCTTCCCAAGGTTACTCCTTTATCCGATTCCATTTTTTAAAGAGGTTAGGTATCTTACGACGCTTCTAATGTGGCTGTTAACTAATGTAAGATATAGCTGTTGGTCTTCCAACAAATAAATAAATGAAAATAAATAAAATAAGTATGTCTTCTAAACGTTAGTTATAAAGTTGACGAATACCTTAGGTCCAAATAAAATAGGTTACGTATTAATGGTTGAAAAATCTTAGGTTTACTTCTATCATCAACGCAAATTAAAAGAAACTAGCTTCGTCTGCGGCTTTACCTGCTTGGAATTCAGCTAATTTGCAATTTGCCTAGGTTCTTGGCCGAAAATATATGTCATTAGCAACTTTCATAAAAATCGGTTCAGTAGTCTTTGCTTGATTGGCTATAGACCGACAGACTGACAGACCGACAGACAGGCAAAAAAAAGTGTGCTAACTCCAACTTGATTAGACTAATTCAAAGTTAAAATCCTTCTTCAAATTGGTTATGAATCCTGGTGAAAATCGAACCACGTCAACTTTTAATATTTCAATCAGAAACGTTATATTTAACTACGGAAGTAACTAACATAATGTAACCTACATTATGATTAAAATCGATGAAATAATTGTAAAACAACTCTGTCAACAATAATACGCACTTGTCAATACGCCGTCGAAAGCAAACTAATTTACGTACAAAGGTCAGCCATAGCTAAACGGGCCATACTAAGTACCCAGTCACGATTGTCCGTGAACCACACACACAAACACTATGAGGTTTTATTGAGGCGAAAACAGGAGGAAAACGTTTGACGCGCGTGACCCGCTACGACCTGCTGACGAAGGTCGGGACGTCACAGCGTGCGCGGATGGACCGGCTAGGCCGGCGGCAGTCCAAGACATAAACTGCTAGCGATACATATATGTTCTATAGTAATAAATAAAATTGAAGTATCTGTTTGTAATGTCAAAATTATTTTTTTTTACTAAATAGGTATGACTGCATATAGGATACCTATACCAAAAATACAATTTCTAAAACTTTTGTCTTGTCTGTTTGTTCCGAGTAATCTCCGGAACGTCTGGACGGATTTTGATGGAACTATTTTTGGTAGAAAGCTGAAGTTACTCCGTGTAAAAAAAAAACATAAAGAATTGAATAAAATCCGATTCAATGCACAGTTTTACGGGCAAGTGCAAGAATCTATGAGAAATATATTAACTTTATCTTAGCACTAAACAAAAATTAGGGGTCCGTATAAAAAAAATAAAGTGCAGTGAAGAATATATGAAACACGAGCGCAGCCACAGCTAGTAATAAATAAAATTAAAGTGTCTGTTTCTAATATTAAAATAACAACTATTAACTAAAACATATGAATGTATATACGTATACGTTTACCAAAAACACTGTTTTACAAATTTTGTCATCTTTCTGTTTGTTCCACCTAATCTCCGACCGATTTTGACGGTACTTTTCTGGGAGATAACTGAAGGTACTCTGTGTGACTTAGGCTACTTTTATTCTTTGAAAATGAATAGGATTTTACGTTAAAAAAAAACTAACAAATTAAAGTTATAAAAAATACTGGAGCTGTTTGAATTTGTGAGAAATATCTTTGCTTTCTCTTTGTACCAAAAAAATGTTAGGAAAATAATTAGAGTTCCGCGTAAATAAAAATAAAAATCATGAAATTGTGAACAAACTACAATTCAATGGATAACTTCATCAACACATTACTTTCTAATAATTGTGTAAAAATTGTATTACGCAGTGAAGAATATATTAAACGCGGGCGGATCCGCGGGCACACAGCAGGTATGCTATAAAGGTAACAATTACCACACCTCCCTATTTATAATTTAATATATTTCCTGACGTGATTTTTAGTAATATCGACAAAAGAAATAGCTTGTATAATATGCTGTGTTTAAAAAGAAGCAAAATGTTAAAGATATTAATAACTAGCTGTGCCCGCGACATCGTCCGCGAGGAATAGTGTCCTTGGGTAGCATTTTTAATAATTTGGGCTAATTATTTTACAAATAAAACAAATACGTATAAATACTTTAATGAGCTGTTCCCCCGCGCAGCTACACAACGCTCACTGTGTACGGCGAGGGTCTTGGCAAGTTTCTTATTCGCGGTAACTTCAGTTTCACATTTTGTAATGACTCCGTAAATTTTATATCAGATTAGCTCTAACATTATGTATCTTGTCGCAAACTTATAAAACATTCACATAAAGCTTACATATTTCCATACAAACTTACATCCCCTATTTCCTATTATTATTTTACACCCTTAACGGCAAAATTTTTACAAACTTTGAATGTCATATTTATTTATATCGAATCATCAACCTAAAAAATAAGTTTTTAGCTTCTAACTCTAAAAATGACGATCCTTCCATACAACTTTTCATCCCCCCTTTCAACTCTTTATAACCCTTTTTCACATTAAAAAGTATGTATATGTCCTTTCTCGGGCTCTAATCTCTCTGTGTACCAAATTTCATTTAAATCGGTTCAGTAGTTTTGGCTTGAAAGAGTTACTTTTGCATTTATAAAATTAGTACCAAAACAGTTTTGTGATTGTAATAATTTAAAAAAATGTGTGCTCGTATCCTTTACGGCGGGTAGAATAACCAAAAAAATAAACATAGTCCCACAAATTCATCTGACCCTGTAGTTTATTTATACGATGCGATAGGCTCCAAATAATAACATGTATATGATGTTATTATTTATCTCCTGGCACCAGTACTTAAACGTAACTTGACATACTGTAGCATGTTGACGGTTGACGTCATAGCATTGGTGACACTTATTTATAAATACCCAAGATACGCTCAACTACGCTAGAGAAATTTTCACCTCGAAAATAGTGATAATAGCTCTTGGATATTTATTCATGCCGTACGACCTTGGACTCCAAACAAAACAAATATCTATAAAATCATAGAAACAGATTATTTTATTTAAATTAAAGATTTCTTATGATAACTCGTGATGTTTAGACTTGCACTTAGTAACACACCCGACGTACGATGTTCAGCGACTAGTTATTATGTAACGTAGTAAAATAATGTCAATGGTACACGCTTCATACCTTTGAGCGTATATAGCCTTAACCTGTTAGGTGGTTCGAGTGAAGATATATTTCGAAATTTGCACAAAACATTTGATCAAACATTTGTGATAGATTGATGGTTATCATTCATACATTTTATTACAATGAATTTTATCAACCTTCCTATAAATATATTTATTGATTACATTCCTATTACGAGTACCTATGCAATAATTTATTTATTTAATTTCGTTTATGGTTGTGGAAAAGTCGACGACGCTCAGCAGCTGTTGGTAGAATGAATACGAAATGCGGGGTCTGAAAGTTGTTTGGCTTTGGCCTTAGGGTTATGTTATTTACATATAGGCATGTTCCATGGTGTTCTAGCAGAACCGATGTTCGATTCTGCTAGTATGCTATGGAACTTTATTATTACAAGTAGTAAGTTAAGACATAATTTAATTTAGTTTTTTTTTTTTTATTTTTCTTATGATTATTGTTATTTTTGTAAGTTATATTGGGTATCGTGCCTCTTTTTCGAACGTGCCTCTTTTTCGAGCGTGCCTCTTTTTCGAGAGGCGGGTTAAGAGGTGGGGGGGAAGTATTCTCCTCCATCTCTACCAGGCACGGACGAGGCCTGGTGGGTTCGCCGCAGGGGGCGACGCGGTGCTTGCGAAAGCCATCCCGTGTCGCCCCCATCCCAAATGTGGCGGACGGCCCCGGGGGGTTTTAGTGGGTATTTCCGGGCGACTCTCGCCCGGGTGAGTCCCACACTGGCACGGAGTTCGTCCCTCCGTGCCTCCTTACCTATTGCATTGGGGGACTCCGGCCTCACTAATGCAATAGGTAAGGGTAGTGCGTAAATGCATTTCCCTCCGTCAAAAAAAAAAAAAAAAAAGGTATATTGGGTATGCTCTGATAGGGCTGGAATACAATAATGTGTAAAAGCCCTGTTCAAATAAATAAAAAAATTGTTTATTTAACTGCAACGTCTTCGAATTTCACAAAATTATCTCTAAATACTACTAATATCAACCACTTTGAAAGTTTATCTGTGTCCGTAACTTGGCTTTTGAACTTAAGAACTACTTCAGTCGACTTATATGATTTTTTATAGTTGCAATTACGTCATTTTTGAATATACATATCTTGTTAAATTAACTAATAAATAGTGTAATAATGTATAGTTCCATAGGCGAGCATAGTTTCGTATAAAAGTGAACTTAACATTGAAGCCAAAAATATACATATGTGTTTTTGTAAGTGAAGCGGAATTATGTAATAACCGGCATGTAACAGAGAGCGTACGTGGCCTTTTACGGGCAACTTGAATTGCTAATTCCGCGTGTGACTACTGTCGTTCTGAGGGTTTTATTTCTATAGTAATAAATGTATGAAAATAGATTGCGTAGTGGGGTGGTAGCGGTTTTTGTCTGCGCAACGAAGTAACGAGCAGAGTCACGGGTACGTACAGGTATAACAAGAAATCATAGCAGAAGTATACTATAATTATGTACTTTTTTTTCAAGGTAGGTTAAGAGATTTAAAAGTCCATAAAAGACGATGACACAGAAGACACAATTAAATATAAATGTAAGCATAGATAAAATATATATAGTCTTTGAGGTAAGTATTATCTAAAACAAAATTATTACCTACAACGTGAAAATCACGAATACTCATTAGCGAACGCCGTGGAAGGTCATCTTTATCAGTAACTCTGATTATCGGTCACACAGTAAAGGTTACAGCGGCAAAGAGGAAAAATATTTATTTTACAAATGAACAGTATTAGTGAAGAGCGCAGTGGTGTTGATTTTTAGACTAGATAAATAGATTCTGTAAACTGGCGATGGTCATAATCGCTCTATGGTTACCACCATTCCTGCACACTTTAGATCGGTGAATGTATGCTTGGGTTTTAACTTTTTTTTCGTAGGAAAATTTTGCATTAAGTATCTTACCTTCGCCAATTTTTGCTGTGATATCAATCTTAAAAATTAATATAAGATATTGAAACCGGCCGTAAATCTTCGTGGTATTTCTTTTACCACCTATTTGGCCAGGGAATAGAAATTATTTTTACAGTACATCTACTCTTATTTAAACTATAATCAAATATCAACTAAAGTTATACCTACCTAGAATAAAACCTGAGACATGGAATTTTGATTTCTAATATAATTTACGAAGGTAATTCGATAATTTGATTCATGAAGGCGTTACTTAGTTAAAATACATTTATAAACAGTTTCGTTGTAATTGCTTTGGTCATTCTGATTCAAATGATTTTCAGCCGACACGTCTTTTGGAAGCAGTCTGTTGAAGACAAGTAATGGCCGTAAACGATTACACGTCTTTCGTGTCGATGTCGACACGCGCGATTGCTTCGGAAGGGGCAACATCGATTTGAGGATTCTTTGTACAAAAGCGAAACACATGTGATCACTAAAGAACGTTCAACATGTCTTCAACAGACAACTTCCAAAAGACGTGACAGCTGAAAATCATTTCATTCAGAATTACCAAAGTAATATAAAACAAACCATATTGATAATAATTCATTTTAGTAACAATTCAATCTTAAACAATTTTTAAACGAATGATTTTCCGTATAAATTAACAATGCCTTGCAAAGCAATACGCCGTGATATATGAGGTCACGGACTGGAAAATTATTACGAGTATACATATATAGAACAGGACAGAATAATTGTGTTGACATGTAATATTATTTATTACTGTAAGTTACTTATTAACTATAATTGCAAAATATTTATAGAGTATAATAAATATTGATTTTATAATCCATATATAAATAGGCAAAAATAAAACCATTCGGGACTTATTTCTCGTTTGTTTATTTTCTTTTTTTTTTTTTTGTTATTAGTAGTTATTGATAAGATTACGATGATGGTCGCGTTTGGGAATCTATGCAGAATATTCCTGCCTGAAATACTGCGGTGTCTCAAGATAAAAGTCTTCGACCAGTGAGTGTTGGCAGTGATTATTTATGGCACTGACAAGGGGTCGTTTACAATGTGCCTAAATAAAAAGCTCAAAGTTACCCAAAGGTCAATGGAGATGGCTGTACTCTGAGTTTCACTGCAAGATAGAATCTGAAATTGGTTGGACAAATTGCTTGTAAAATCTATGCCCGATGAGCCCAACGGGTTCTTGAATGGCTACCTCGTACCAGAAGTTTTAGCGTGGATAGACCTCCCACAAGATGGACCGACGACCTGATGAAGGTCGCGGAAATTCACTGGATGTGGGTGGCGCAAGACAGGTCGTTGTGGCGATCTTTCGCGAGACCTATGTTCAGCAGTGGATGTTTTTCGGTTGAATGGATAAATGGACACTATGATCAATAAAAAATTGAAAACAATTTTTTTTCTTAAATTTTCGTTAATGATTATGGTTGGCACTCGACTGCCGGGCGAAGACGAATAACATAAAATAATACACTGCTAAGCCGCTAAGCATCAAAGCGCCAACCCTTAAAAACAATTTTCTAATCAAAGAAATTTCGCACTAGCATGTTATATACTTTAAAATATCATTATTTTTATCAATATTTTAAATAAATTGATACGTCAATCACTGTTAAAATACCAAAACCAGTTCAAATGTCTACAGTAAGTTATAATTTTCTATATTATTTTTAAAGATGTAAATAACTAAATGTTTCATTACCATACTCTTAAAATTGTGATGGCGTAGGTTGACGCTAGCAGTGTCTAATCAGTTTCCATATATAAAGAAGACATTTTGTTATTTAGAAGTAATTAAAGATGTTTAAAATTACTAATATGCTCTATACATCTCTTTACATCGTGTTCAAAGAGAAAAACAATTAATGTGTGCAATTCACACGTGATAGAAGTGAAACCTTCAAAAAACGTATAATACATACATACACCACGGTTGATGTGATGCCTTTTCCCAAGCTTTGTACTACGCATGCCACCGGCACACAAACACGTACTGTCGCATTTTCGTTTCATCGACTTTCAAATCACAACGATGCTAAAGAAGTAGGCGCGCGTTTCGAGTCACATCAGCGGTGTAGGTAGTTTTGCGAGTTCAATATTATTGGTTGTTATAATTTGGTTGGTGTTTATAACTACGAATAATTTATTGTAAAACGCACTTTTAAGTGAAAAGATGTGTTACCCACCCTGGGTTCGAACCTCCGACCTTCCAGCCGTACCGTCTATGAGACACGCGGATTAGTCCACCGGGCTAACCACGATCTAAAACGTACTGTCCACCGTTCCATCAGAAACGTACTGTCGCTTTTTCATTTCATCGTCTTTCAAACAACAACGATGCTAAAGAAGCTTTCACTTCAATAAATATATATTGTAATTTATCATTGCATCGCCCCTCCCTTCTGCCCCTTTCGATATTTCGTAAGTTTTCCCGAAAACCGTATCCTCTTTCGAGCGTCACGTGATTAATGGACGACCCCTAAAGATTATTATTGCCAACATATTTCACAACCGCACACCGGCGAATGTTTTCGCTGTTTATCGTGACTGTCAACTTGTAAACGCGACCGTTACTTCCTAATCACACTGACCATAATTGTAACTAATAAATATGATACAGTAATTACGCAATACATACTATTAATGTAATTCTGTATAGAGCACATTATGCTTAGAATCAAAGGTATCATGAATTATGCAAGTAATATTCCTATGGAAAAAGCCATAAATAAAACTACAGGAAAGAACCAATTACCCAAGAAAAAAGAAATTAGCTACAAGTATTATTCAGTTTTTGGTAAAATTGAATTTAAATACATTATAAACAATAACAATAAAGCAATAGTTTTATATTAGATTTAAAGGCAGTAATAAATCAAGTAGTATGTACACTATACTATACTAATAACTAAAATTGAAGTGTCTATTTTTAATGTCATTTTTTTTTTTACTAAATAGGTATGAATGTAAACGGATACCTATACCAAAAATGCAATTTTTACATTTTTGTCCGTCTGTCTGTCTGCTTGTTTGTTTGTTCCGGGTAATCTTAGGAATGGCTGGATGGATTTTTACGAGACATTTTTTGGTAGATAGCCGAATTTACTCCGGGTAATTTAGGGCACTTTTAATTTTCGAAAATAATTAGGGTGCCGCGTAAAAAAATTAAAACTCCAAAAAAATTAAATAAATTCCAATTTAATGCACAGTTTCACGGGCAAGTGGTTGAATTTACGTGAAATACATTTACTTTATTTTAATACTACAAAAAAAGTAAGGTTCCGTATAAAAAGAATTAAAACGCAGTAAAGAATATATGGAACGAGGGCGCAACCACGGACGCACAGCAATTACAAAAATAAATTAGTTTATACATTAAAAAAAATGAATAACTAATAATAATTTTTCTGTAATCTCGTTATTTATTTACTTCTATGGACCTTATTATTTTCTTGAGAAAATCCTTTTAAAATATTTTGATAGGTAAATGTGGAAAAAAAGACACGATTTTTACTATTTTTCACATTTGCAGCTTACAGCCTCTTGGTACCCAAGTCTCTACTATAGGTAAACTAAGCTGTAGAAAAATTAATATAAAACACGATATATGTATTTAAGTTACAAAATCTTTTCTATGAGGAGTATCATATCTTACGGAGTGACGTCACACCATAATTTTCGGATATCACGTGACAGAACACGTCTAGGTGTGAGGGCTACTAACAATCAAACAATAAAGACATTGAACCTGTAGTCCACAGTTCTACGAATGATAGCTCAGTGCAGTTTACGAGCCGGGCTTGTTACACGGACATGTTTATTCGGACGCCCACGCTGCTGCCCCACGCGTGGCTCGTGCCTAAGTGTGGTACGATTTAAGAGCAGTCAACGGGTTATTTGGGATCTCTATTTACAAAACAATATTCTATTACAAGACATTTCGAATTCAATTTAGCTTTAGAATTATTGTGTGAAAATAAAAATCATAAATCCATTTTACCAATTATTGTGTCGTTCATAAGGAAGGAGATTGCCATAATCTTCACGCTTGTCAGGCGGGTTGGCGAGCGCAGTAGGTGTTTGTGGTGCTAAAAGGATGCTGCTGCCCGTCCCCTGGTTTATCTTTTAGTCACCTTTACGAGACCCCACGCAAAGATATAGGGTGGTATTATTCTAAGCTCGTGCTACACGGTAGCGGTAAAATCAAAAATAAAATAACATTATTTTTGAATTAAGTCTTTTTAAATATCTTGTACCATTTTTTACAGTGGAACGGCGAGTTACAATAGAAGAGCAGGAGCACTTTAAAATCCAAAATCAACTGCGACTAAGGAACAGCTAGTAAATAAAACTTCATCAGTGGTCGCTAAAGTGCAGACGATTCTTATTTATGTTAAAAAAAACCCTTATTTATGTATGTGACAAATGGTGAAATCCAACCCTTTGGATACTTATTACCTATCGATAAATAATCATTTTTGTATGGGTCTATCACTTTTGACTTTGGGACTTTCATTTGTTTTAAGTCCAGTGCCAATAAGATGGAATAAAATATAAGGTAAAGTTACTCGATATTTATTTGTTTCAAAGAATTCGATTCACTTAAAAACCAACTAAATATTGAGCTGTGAAACAATTGTATGAGAAACTTAATACTTTAGAATCGTCTGCCTATACACGTATAAACCTCTCAATTACATAGAAACGAAAAAATTGTTAGATTAACGTTTTTCTTAATCTGCTTCGTAGACGAGTTAATAAAAGTCAACATAAGTTTGTGTTAACAAATTGACCATACCGGTTTATTTTGGACCACCGTGGAATACTTTACACCTTCTCTCCGTAGATACATAGAGAACATGATAAACAATGCTAATATAGTAATCTAAATTCACCCCGACTAACATATTGATGTACCTCAAATTTTGTAAAATGTAAAAGAGATCAGCAAATAAAAATGTCAAAATAAAATAGCATCACAACGTCGTCCAACGTCGCGAAACAGTTAGATCAATGTATTGCGGTGAGTAATTTGGAAGTTAACATAAATTATTGTAATCTTAAGCGCTAATGTATTATAGCCATAGTGGTGATTAAAGTCAAGTTTAATGTTTTGAAGCACTTCTCCAACATTTCCATTGAAAAGATAAAAATGCCTAGTTTTAGGAGATAAAGCAAAGATATATGCAAGAAAAGTTATGTAACAAGTTTCTAATTATTTTTTCGATAAAATTATCTACACATATATAAAATAATTTAGTGGACAATTAAAATAAACGATTTTGCAAATTCGGTTATATTAATTTTAAAAACGCTTTTTGACAAACCAGTAAAAACATTAGGCTGGTTCCGCGTTCCGGCATTAGTAATTCCGTTCAGGCTTTATACGTGTTAGATGTAGGACTGGTAGGATACTAGCGACTATCGATAGGTTCTCTATAGATTTTAAGGATTACAGTATCTTTGCCCTCCCAATAAATCTTTGATAATTTAATGTACGTCCGTGCTATAATGTAAACAAATTTGATATAGCTAACGGCCAGCATAACTTTTACAAGAAGTAATCATAAATTAGCCGTCGTAAGTCGAATAAAAGCTTTTTAGGTAATAGTGGCAGGTTCTACAAGATGGTTCCAAAGCGCATTACCGATTTACCTGACAATAAGTTTAAGCACTATGTCAAACAGGTTTTAATGTCCAAAGGTGGATTTTAGTTATAGGGTGGATCATTACGTGAAAAACAGTGATGTCTCGAAATGACAGCCCCCTCTGTGCTTCCGCTAAATATGTTTATGTATGAATTGCTTAAATTTATATTATACTTTAAAAAAACAGATCGATTTTTTTCCAGCTCTTCTCGACTGGGTTGTTTTTCGAACCGGTAGTAGTTTTTTGACGTTCATAAACGCCTTCTGAGGTCCAAAATTGAATAAAGATTTTATTGATTTTTGTTTTTGATGGTCGTCATCGTTCTTACCTTAACATAAAAAAAATCTGTAAGATCGTTTTGTCAAAAATCGTTTTGGTTAAAAATAAATCCTTAGATACAATTTCATAGTTGCCAGAACGTACCTCCTAACCATAGAAACTAAACTGCACTAACTAGGTACATATTTGTTTATATTTGCAACGAGAAATTTTTGGTCATTAACATCCAACAAAAACTGATCAGCTTCGTTCAGTTACAGATAACAAATAATATTGCAAATTTCATCATAATATATTTTGATTTAATTATTAACACATTACTGATAAGTTTAAGGGATTCTGGCAGACTAAATAATAGGAATAATTAAAACTTATGTAAAAATCTAAACTGACAATCAAATTTAGGAACTAAAAACAAAAAGCTTATAATACCTACTACCATAGAATATTATTTTTCTTGTTTTTTCTTTATAGTAATCTGCATGAAACAAAAGACTTTTTATTTTTTATTTATAACCTATACAAATGACGTACATCTAACTCTCATTATATGAGAAGGACTAAATAGAAAAATATTCTAGAATAATACTATATAGTAAAGTACAGGGAAACGGAACTGAGAGTTCTACGACCGAGAGACGATTGTTAGATTAGAAGATATTATATCTTATAAACATTATATTTGATTTCCTTCAACTAGTCTCAAAAATAATGTTTAACATATCTGTTGATAACAAGTGGCATGTCGTCGATAAAAACAAACACTAATATGCCTCACGATTATAAAAGTTTTATATAAAAATGTTACTGCCCATGAATTTGTTACCATAAAACATAAGGAGCAATGAAAGGGTTTACTAAAAAAAACCTAAAAAGTTGTGTTTGAAAATGTAAATATTTAAATTTAATAATTTTCAAACTACAAACAATATTCTTTCTAGACAAATAAAGGTTTCTTCTTCGTTTCTCTTTTCGCAAGATTTTTAATAGTTATGAAAAATACTCTAAAATAATAATACTAAATGAATCTTGGATCGAACTCCATCATCCAACATCCTCTCCACAGATCGCTTCGATGCGATCGACAGTTTAAAGTGGATACAGTGAGTGTAGTATGCCAAAATATAAATTAATCGTCGTTAGTCGTCTTAGTCGTCTCGTGATCACGGCGATAAATGTGCTGAAACGTCGAGGAATTAAGCTAGTAAATACGCGTTCTAGGTCCGATAAAATGAGTACAAAACACGAAAGTTTAAAAAGTGTTTACAAATATAGTGATAAAAGATTCTTTATTGCAATTCCATTAAAGTCACATCTAATGTCTTTATTACCAACTAGTAATAAAGTTGGAAAAAATTAATAAAAACAAAACCTATTTATTTGCACAAAAAATAGCATACACAAACAATATGAACCTAAATGCTTCAACCATGTAACGCGATACGATAATATGAATCATTAACTATATACCGTTAGCAATACATTTTCCACTTTATAACGTAAACTTTAATGTCTATTTTCAAATATTTTTTTTGAGTTTTAATCTTTTTAATAAATAGAAACTAGAAGGTTAGTAAAGAGGTCATTTGATAAGACTGCTCTGTTACAACAACTGGAGGTCACGTGGAAATTGAAAAACATGAACTGGAATCTTTTAACCTCTATAATACCTCTGTACTAGGTTTTTTAAATCTAACTTGTAAAATTGTTATATGTAACTCGAGTAGGTTTCTATAAGGTTTTCATATTATCAGTTTGATTACAGATAGACAAAATGTTATTTGTTTGTACAAAAATATCGATTCTACTGATCAATTTTGTATTCTTGTGGTACGTGATTTTAAATGGAAGCAAACCAAGCCTATAAAGATACTAGAATAGTTTATCTAATAATACGAACTGTATGAGGTTGCCCAAATAAAAAAATTGACTGTTTGATACTTTTTGCGAATGTACTTTTTATCTGGTTGAATTAGTGTTTTACACACTTTGACTACATGCATAGTGATAAACCGGGAAACATAATTATATATATATCAAATTAACATGCCTTTTAACAAGTAATTTTAATAAGTATTAATAAGTAAAATACTTATTTTAAATTTAAGTTAAGCTTAAATTACATGTTTAAAGTTTCATTTCCTTAACGTTTCGTACACAGGCCGTGATCACGACTCGACTCATTACTAAAATTAACCTTACCTTTACCATATCACTTTCAGGTCAGCATTCTCTTTCGAAGTGGTTAACGCTGTTAATCTGAAGGGTCTTTACAGTTTCACAAAAATTTTTAGCGCGTTCCTATTGTAGGTGCGATCAACCGAAAGACGTACACTGCTAGACATAGGTCTCCCCCAAAGATCGCCACCCGCATCTAGCGTATTCTCGCGACCTTCACCAAGTTGTAGATACTTAGCGAAAATGTAGTAATTTGCACAAAGTTCGAAAGTCGACTTGAGTTGTTAACCTGCATGCAAATTTTACAGAATTCATCATAGCTAACCTTATACTGTGTATGATGTACAAATGATTGATATGCAGTGTTTTGCTAGTGCATAATTGTCATTATAGCACGCTTCTCAAATTGGAAATCGGAGCACCTTTTTGACCACTCTAGGAAAAGAACATGCACTGACATAGTGAAAGCAAAAACATATAATGATTCCTTTTGGCAGACAAGCCTATTTTTATCGTACTAAACTATTATATGTATTAATCCTTTAAAAAAAAACTTTTTGTACGTTTTATGTTTTTGAATATAACTGTCAAATTCAGCTCATTGTAACAATATTTCATGCTTCAACGTACTTAAGT
The DNA here is from genome assembly GCA_014132275.2 of Samia ricini. Lineage (NCBI taxonomy): Eukaryota > Metazoa > Arthropoda > Insecta > Lepidoptera > Saturniidae > Samia > Samia ricini. The sequence continues at coordinate 11,932,406 of AP028164.1, forward strand.
AAGTTATATTCTTTTGAGCGCTATGGCATTGTGATAATTGACATTGTACCTCTAAGGGCAATGGCTGTCCCAACGACCTCCGTGTGAAACTAATTGCTGTGTATTATGTTACAAATGAAAATAACTAGATTTGTTTTGTTTTTTTTTTTATGTCAAGTTGTTAACCAGATAACACTGTTTGATGAACAATATAGTGTTTACGTCAGTGAATTATAAGTGTTTGAGGGTTAAGGATGTTTGAAGAACAGAAAATCTGCTTAAATGTTTTTAATATTCCAGATATTGTATACTGCTCTTAATGTGATAAAGAACTAAAAATGTTTTTAGTTGAACTGATGGATGACTATTTATTATAATAGTTATTACATATATGTATAGAAATTTTAGATAGAGACTTGAAAAAAAGTGTGAGAAAAAATAATATCTTACATGGCTATGAAATCACTTGCAATTGAAACTAATTAAATTTCCCATGAAATATTTAGTTTCCAATCGTTTAAAAATAATTTATTAATAAGATGTATACAATTGTTAGAGACATATTTCCGTTATTATTTGTCCTTTTAAATTAACCATCAACATCATCATAATATTAATAAGTGAAACAAACACTTTGCTATTTTTTTTTAATTATTATGCATAAAAAATACATTAAATTAATAAAACAATACAGTTCACACACTACCATTAGTTTGACAAAGACACACATCTATCATTATTCTTTACGATTACCAATGCATTATCAATCACATGTCAATGTCAGACTTGAAATTTATTTACCATGTAGACAGAATATAGATTTTTGAGAAGGTTTTACTTTAAGAAATTGACAATGAAAAGCAAACAAAATTGTTAGCGTTTTTATGAATTATGCTCGAATTTCGATCCCAGACGAGCGCTAGTATTGTTAAAATATTTAATTTATGTTTCAATTATAACCAAATCATAATTAACGCGGTTGATCGCAAACAGAATTGAAATCTATTGTTACATTTTTTTTTTAAACAAAGTTCAATCCATCCATCCATTCAACCGAAATACGTCTAATGCTAGACATAGATTTCCCCCAAAGATTTCCAAAACGACCGGTCTTGCGCCACCCGAATCCAGTGAATTCCCGCGACTTTCATTAGTTCGACGGTCCACCTTGTGGGGGGATTTTCTCTACCCACGCTGCGTCTTCCGGTACGCGGCAGCCATTCGAGAATCCGTTTGCCCCATCGAGCATTGGTTCTACGAGCAATGTGCCCATCCCATTCAATTCAATTCAACAAAATTCAATGTAGAATTAAAATTATAAACAAACAAAGTATTATTAATTTAATAGAAGACATAATATAATTCTTTGTTAATAACGCATATTATTTTACCGGTTTTTCGGACCGGAATTTTAATACAAATAATCTGTGGGTGCCTGTAATAATTGAAATAAATCTCATGAGACAAATACCAGTGTTATTAATGAGGCCGACCTTCTGAGTGGGAGCAAGGTCGATATATATAAAGCTATGTACGCGTCATATTGACAACTATTGTGTCAGAAGTGCCATAACCTGACGACGTTCGTTGTTAGGTCGATTTTGACGGCTCAAGTTATGAACTTTTAATATAATTTGAAATTTTATTAATATCTAAATATGGTTACAATAATTATACTCTTTTCTGAGTATCCTTGGTGACGTGTAAAAACGCATGCCATGACGGTATATGACTATTGATGTTTCACATCTACCGAGCGTGCCGTGAGCACTTAATTATTTTAAATAATAAATGTCCTTGTCCATTTATTTTGAAGTACTTAATATTTGCATTGATTGTTTCAACCGAAGGACTTCCACTGTTGAACATAGGTCTTCCCCAAAAAGGAGGGAATTGCCATAATCGCAACGCTTGGCAGGCAGGTTGGCGATGGACGTAGGTCTTTGTGGTTATCAGAGGATGCTGCTGCCCTGGCAATCCCTTTTACGACAGTCATCTTTTACGACACCTACAGTAAGATATGGGGTGGTACTATCCTTTATATTTAATATTTATAACTCAATAATGTTTGATTTATTAAATTTACTACAACGTTAGTTGTTTAAAAATTTGATACAATTTAGTTTCACTACATATTTATCTTTATGATGATGATTCTTTGGCATTCCTATGATCATATAGCGAAATTATTTATTAATATTTTAACAGTCCTTGATAGTCGAATAACTTTGACAATGTTTACTATTATTGTCTAAAGGAAAACGTTCTTATTTTAATAAAATAATTTAAATATTATGTGAGAATTGTATTTTTTTTTAAAATGAAAGTTTATGATAAAATCCGTCGACCTTTTTCTCATTAATCGGTTTCTCTTATATTTTGAACCATATCGTATCGTGAAAACTAAATAAACGTGAGTATAATATAGTTGGGTTACAATTAACACTAAGTTGCAAACATGATCTTAATGTTAAAATGTCATTGCTTGACCTCATTCACACTTAAACAGCCTGGAATACCATAATATGTGCTAAGGTCGAGGTAACAATACAAATTATAGATGGAGGTTATGAATGCGAATTAAAACAAACTAAGCTTGTACCGAATCCGGGTTATATATTTTAGCTACTTCCCGGTATAATAAGAAAACGTATATTAATGATGGCGTCGGGAACAAACAAATATTCATAGCGATGATGGCGAAGTTAGTAGTGCGGTCAATGGACGCGTGTTCGAGCTTACCTATCGAATTCTAATATCAGCCTAAGCCTTCATTCCTTTGGGAGTAAGACTCCCGGATTAGAGATGGCAGGGGATATGCGTGAGGGCATTTCCCACTATAAAAAAGTCTTAGTGCGTTTACCATCCTTAACTACATCGTCACTTAATATCAGATGAGATTTTGGTCAAAGCACTGAGCCTATACAGCATAAAAAACACTCCTAAAAAGGCCGGTTTAGGTATTGTGACCACCGTACGTACTGCACGTAGATAATATTTCAAAGGTTCCATAGGCGCATGAGGTAATTATTTTTATATCATTTATTTCATCATCATCAAGCGATGGTGACTTAGTTATAGTGTATGTAATCGGATACTGCATTGACGGACGTAGGTTCTCATCCACCTATTCTATTCCAGAATAAGCCTAAGATTTAGGTAACGGGAAACATTGCATCTTCACCAGCTCGTCGGTTCACCAAGCATGGGATCTAACCACGCTGCATCTTCCTGTACGAGGCATCCATTTGAGAACCCGTTAGCCCCATCTTGAATCAGTTCTACGAGCAATGTAAAGTATGTAATAACTACACTCTGAATGTTATTTTATTTAACCAAAATAAAACACAAACACAACGCGCTAAGGGCACACGGAATCCTATGTGTAATTACTTAGGTACAACAAAATCAATCTAAACAATATATTAAGGTAACGAGATAAATGATTATTTTAAATAAGTTGAGGTTGCCCGTGTCATGCGGTCATGACCGCACGCCAACGCAAAAACCGTCGCAGAATACACGGCAAATATAAATTCATTATTTGGAAAATGATAACTTGATAAACAAATACAGCTCTAAGCTCTCAGAAATGAATAAAGTAATAAAAAGGTATTAATCAGAAGCGGTGACTTTAATTTAACTTATAGATTTATTGAGCTCATTTCATGTTGCAAGTGGGTAATTCCACGCTAAGTTTGCCTTAATAATTAATAAATATAAAAAGTAAATTAGGCAGCCATGGGAGTGCCGACAGAAGTGAAAACTTTGAAAAATACTTTGTTTTGTTGTTTTTTAAATGGTAGCACGAATAGTTGTTTAGAATTGACTAATTTAGTATGATATGTTGTGTATATATAATATAAATATTGTAGAAGATCCTTATCCATTTTCTTAATACTAAATTTCTATTGTTTATTCATTTAACTTCCTTCGATTTTAATACAATGGTTAAATCAGCTAAAATTACTAAAAGATCTTTGAAATAAAACATCGACACTGGCAAACGCTTCTGCGGTGGCAAGATAAGAAAAGAAAAAAACAATAAAATGATAAAACTTTCCATGTCGTAGACAGCAAGTTGACAGCTAATGTCACATTCCATTAGTAATGCGAATCTATAAGTTATTCCCCCACCGAGAATTGTTCAACGTCACTAAAGAGATTTTCACTTCAATAAAGAAAGAAATGAGCTGGCAAAATCACTGACACGTATTCCTGGTTAAAAAAATATTATTTGTCTTTGTTTTAATGAAGCAACAATCGTAAAATTCTTATTTTATTTTGACAGATATGTCCTAATGTTTAGCTTATATGAAAGCACTAGACGATTTGCAATCATTAATTAGCACATTCATATGAAAATAACACAACATTTAACGCGAGCGATCTCATCAAGTGATAATTGCACTGAAGTATATAGTTACTCCAAATGTTGATTAACTTATTAAGAACAGACGAGGTTTCTGTCAAAACGACAGGTTAAAATTATAATCCCGATATAAAAAAAGACTGAAATGATTGAATGTGGAGACATAGCCAGCTCACAAAGTACTAAGGTATCAGACCCGCGCGAAGGTGTTTCAAACTATAAAGCTTGTATAAAACGTGTATTGTAAGCGTTCTAACTGTCTTCAAGAGAATCACCGTTGGGTGAGAAGGGTTACCGCTCATTTAGATGTATGTTTATAACTAATATAAACAACAGTGACATCGACATACCAATATAATCAAAATTTGCAGTAAATGTTTCTACTGGTCAACCCTAGATATCACTTAAGTCAGCAGCTTATAATCGAGAAACACTGAATCGATTTACATGACGATGATTTTAATTACAAGTGTATTTTATCTTTCTGAAAGCTGTTTTTCTAATGTCTGATAACAAATTTTGTAAAAACTGTGATAAATTCAAATTGTTATACATGAGTAGAGTTACACGCATAGAGTAAATTGTTAAAAACAAATGATAGAAGAACACATTAATCGAAAAATGAAGTAAGAATCCGGCTACATGCTGCCGGCTGACGTGATGTCAAAGATCAAAGAATGTCGATAGAATCGTTTCTTAATAAAATATATAAAAAGTTGAAATGATTATACAATAAAACCAGATTAACATTAACGTCCTACATTCGATGCAAAAAAATGACTTGATTACATATGGAGTCCGACATAAATCATTATTAATTTTTCATTTACAATCACATAACACATTAGTGCCAATATCGATTCTTCAAAAGCAACGTTTTTTTTCTTCCGTTGATATCAGTCGGAATTATTTATGATCACAGTTTTATGGTAGTCATATAATTGGGAGTTTTTTTTAAATAATTTAATAAAGGTAGAATCCAATTACAGAAGTGACCATTAATGGTCGACCTGCGAATCCTTTGGAGATCAGGACAACACTGGTGGATTCCGTGTTTCGTGAGAAATATCTGTTACTTAATGTTAGTAGCAAAATTTTTTTGGAAATAATTAGGGTTCCGTATAAAAAATGTAAAAATCTATACTACGCAGTGATAACTATATGAAACACGGCCATAACCACGGGCACACAGCTAGTTATAATAACAATTTATAAGAATTCTTGGTGTTTCATTGTTATTACAAATGTTTTTTTTTTTTCTATTAAAATCTTCGTACAAAATGTATGCAAATAGTGTATGACATTGTGACACTGCATAGTTAATAAATCTTCTAAATAGTGACGTAAATGATAGTGTCAAGTTGGTCCCTTCACACTTGTGCTAAGAGTTGACAATAACAATAATTCCCTGCACGATGTAGAAAATATTAATAGACTGACATAAGAGGTACGATTATAATTGTTTATTTATTTTCAAAGCAGAATAAAACGTTTTTTTTTAAATTAAATAATATTATACACTTAGGTATTAGATATGTCAGGGATTTTAAACATGACATACATACTAATAAATAAAATTGAAGTGTCTGTTTGTAATTTCTAAAATATTTTTTTCCGCTAAATAGATATGAATGTAAATATGATACCTATACCAAAAAAACAACTCATAAAATTTTAGTCTATCTGTCTGTCTGTTTGTAATGGGTAATCTACGGAACGGCTGGACCGATTTTAACGGGACTTAGTTTGGTAGATAGCTGAAATTACTCCGGGTAACTTAGGGCACTTTTAATTTTGGAAAATAATTAGGGTTCCGCATAAAAAAAGTAAAAGTCTTAAAAACTTGAATAAAATCCGATACAATGGACAGTTTTACAGACAAGTGCTGTAATTTATGAGAAATAATTTTATTTTATTACAATTTTTGTGTAGAAATATGTCTTTGCAAAAATAGATAAATAAAATAAAAATTAGATAGATCTTGATTTTATCGCAATGCATATACCTATTATGATTTAAACAAATATATTGTCTGTATTATTAATACTCGAGATAAAGATAAAATTATAATAATTTTGAGAATATTTTTTATTTTATTTTGATCATAACTGCACCTAAATGAGTATATGGCCTGGGTTGTTAAACAAACTTTCCATTGATACTGCCATAACACATATAGATGTGTTCTTATAGAGGAGTATACATATATATATATATATATATATATATGCCAGATTTGCAAAGTTTATTGTGATAGCTAATAACCGGCCGGGCATTAGAATATGCTCTACCGTCCTCCATATTGTGGTTTCATCACAATGGTTTCCTTCATAAAGCTCATGGTCATTATAGAATGAGATAGGTGAATTTGAAACTGTATACATCAACGAGGAATCTGTCCACATTACAACTGAGCCATCAACGCTACTTATACAACGCGTGCGTAGCCTTTAAGTTAGTATACTTTTAAGATTATGTTAATGTCTATAAAACATAGGAAAAAATCATTTAAAAAATATAGTATTGACCATACAGTTTACTTAAATAAAAAAAACTGAAAGTAATAAAAATTATAGATTACATTTGAATACGCGTAACCACAAATTCGAATGTTCGGTACATTGCAAAAACGCTAATTTAAGAGTGACATTTTTGCCCAGTTTGAAATCGTCAACGCCTAAGACAATGGAAAATGAAATGCGTCAACGCAGTGTTTGAAACTTGTTTACACCGTGATTATAGCGTTTGTTTTTTAATTGAAAAAATAAATAAAATGTATTTGACCTGAGCGTCGCGGCACGAGGTCACCTGAGCAAGGTCAGAACGCAACGCAAAAGGTGTATGGTGTCATTTGTCAGGCTGGCACTGTGGAAACTACATCAATAATTACCTGTCAGTCAGTGTATATACAAGATGGCGGATTAATAGACTCAGGTTTTATTATACAACTAATTATGTCAATTTGACGAATGGAAACTAGTATAAATAATATTTATGTATCTCTCTGTATACATAAACTATTTAAATATAATAACAATCTAATTTAAAAACTGTTTGTGTAATGTAATATATATTAAATAAGGTCTAATATATATTAAATATAAAGTTGATTTCTTAAAATGTTGAGAAGCGCTGGCGGCGTAAATAGGAACTAAGTTACGAAACATATGGAAAAAATCGGTTTGTTCTTACAAATATTATATGGATTATTTACTACATTTATAATGTTAAATAATTATTTAACGAATAATAATTTAAAAAATTAACGCAATAAATCATTTATATATTTATTTTAATCAGTGATAACTGTTGAAAGCGAACACCTTAAATAGTTACTTTTCATTTTTTGTTTAAATCGTATTTATCGTAACTTATTTCTTCACTCAAGGTTTATCCCATTTATAGTTCTATATTAATCTGAAAACTACACTCCAACTAGTTCAGTAACTTTGAAGTACAAAACACATTCTATTACCTGAACTATGTGTATTATTTACTTAATATGTAGATAAAAATATAAACATCTTATTAATACTGGTTCAATTTGGTGAAAGTCGTTTGAATATCAGCTACAGTATTAAGAGACATTATCTGAAAAGCAATTAGTACTCGCAAGTTGACATAGAAACGATGACTCGATTATTCAAATTCAAGTAGTTTATTATTTAAGTATTATTATTATAAAGATTTTTTTTAAATATTATATAGGATAATTAAAATATGTAAAATAAAAAGTATAAAATTTACAATATAATGAGAATCTATACTAATCAATAAAATTGAATTGTCTGTTTGCAATGTCAAAATAATTTTTTTTTTACTTAATATATATGAATCAATTTTTATCTTAATACGAGGATACATATACGAAAACTACAATTTTTTTCTTTTTTTTCTCTGTTCATATGCTTATGTCATGTGATCTCCGGAATGGCTGGCACGATTTTGCAGGACTTTTTTGGTAGATAGGTGAAGTTACTTGGCGTAACTTAGGGTACACTTGATTTTTTAAATAATTAGGTTTCCGCGTAAAAAAATGACAACTCATGAAATTTGAAATAAAATCCGATTCGAAGGACTACATCATGAAAACATTATTTTCCAATAATTATTTCAAAACTATATTACGCAATAAAGAATATATAAAACGGTAATATAATATAATAGGATGAGGTATTATCAGATGATTTAGTTCGAACCCAATAACTTTCACCTTTCAATTAAGAAAAATACAACCATTACATCCAATATACATTAACTTTTCAAACATCGGACAAACATCGATAGAACCACGCCCACGCTATTAACTTAATTACATGCCACAAAACTACTGCTATTTATTTAGTAAACAAAACAAAAACAAATTTTAATAAAGACTGTCTTATTATTTGACCTTTAGTAGCAATCTAATCGAAACCTATTAACGTGTTATATTTACATGCTGACATAATTATCGTCTACGTATGTATAGTTGGGGTAAATTAATCATTTAAATTGAATTAGTGGCGTGAAATTTAATGTTTGAATACCAAGCAATTACGTCAAGTTCAAAATATACGTTTATTAAATTGGTTCGTATGTCAAACGTTTGATCAAACATTCGCGTGGGTTAGCCACGAAGAGTACGTTTGTTTGCCCTTTCACCTGAACTAATGCATATTTGAAATAATTCAAGTCTTGCAATTCTGTCCTACTAGAACAACGCGACGATTTACAAAATATAAAATTTATTATTAACAATAAAAAAGGCTAAATTAATGAAGGCTTGAAAAAATGAAATGAAAAATAGTTTGAAATGTATTATATTTTTTTAACACAAACAAACTTTTATATTGAAGTACAAATCTTATAATATGATTTTATTTACACTAGTCACACCTAATTCACAATTTCTTAACAAAATATTATTAACAAACTAATTATTATATAAAGGTTTCCAATTAAACAATAATAAATAATAATAAACAATAAATAATACTCTTTCCACTAAAGTAAATAAAAATAATATAAAAACAAACTATTTTGATGATTGTTATAATACATTTAAATTACTTAGAGATATTTGCGTAATGTAACATAACGTAGGTACGTACGTAATATAACGTGGCTTTGTATTTTGGCACAAAATAGTATCGCATCGTCCACGTGGGGTGTCCATCAATCGACCGCTAAGGTCACAGCGTCGCGTCGTTCGCGACTGTTTGTTAAACAGAACACGCATATACACGCATTCCACTACAAGGAATGTTAGCGTTTTCACTAAGCAGTCCGGTAACACGTTCGTCTGAGAATGACGTTACGTACATTTATTTATTTAAGATAACACTATTGCGGTATTAACTGAATTTAGATTACGGAGAAGACGTCAAAATATCTCTTTTTATGTATGACTAACGCGCATTTGTAATAAAGGTGAACGATACTCAGATGCCTAAATTACGCTCTACTTCTTCTCGACACGTATTCATTTACCACAATATCTGTGATATGATTTATAACAAAACTTTGTTAAAATAAAAACAAAACCGACTTCAAAAGAATATACTATAAAAATGCACTAAAAAGTGAATAAATAATTACTTTATTAATCTACTTCTGCTAACTACGATACATCCTTATTTTAAAACATCACGATGTTTTCCTTCACCGAAAGCTTAGGAGCATTTTTAGTGTTGAACAGATAGGCTCGAAGTGATCTGAGTGCAAGTATGCTCCTTGTCATAAGCCCTTAAATAAAATAACTTAATAAATGACAAAATATTCATTTTAACCGATGTTTTGAACAATCAACCATTTAAACATTCATAGTTTCACAAACATAGTTTCTCAACCTTATTTTTCGCAACACCCACTCGGAGAATGTTTTTTTTCTACATTAAAATATATAAATTATAATGTAAAACCACATCGTTACTGCACAAAAAATAAAATAATAAGAACCACTTTCCCCTCTTGTCGTTTATTTTTTCGATATAAACGAGACACCTCACATCGTTTAAGGACGTTAAGTGTCAGTCCGGCGTCGTTGGCGTCGGATACGACGACGTCATTAATGCCGGTTACGAAACTGGATCGAACCGGATTGAAAAGTTACGTTATTTACTAACGGAATCGAGAGCGACAATGGTTCTAATTGACGTTTAATCAAGATGCGGATGCTATACGGACGCGATGGAAGTACGGAGTCGAGCGGCTGGATAGGGGCCATACAAATATTACGTAGAAGGGGTTTTAGAGGTAGAAACAATATTAACCATAGATCTTATCATGATAACGTCAGCAAGAAAGTAAACAACGCTTGCCTAATCACTATTCACACCGGCTCCAAAAATAGGGAAAGCATAGAAACCCTACGGGTAAAATGTCAGAAATATTTTCATGGTACCATTTCAGGCAATGGCGTCGACTTTCTGTGCAGGCCGATACTTGACTAGTGTAGGGAATGGTGGCTTAGTCGTAGTGTGCTTGGATACCTATCCAATTCACTCTAAAAATTCGGATTGGATCGGCTAATAGTTGCAAATTACTTTAAGATGAATGAGCATCAATATTACAAGTCATTTTGAAGGTTCTTTTCCTAAAGGTATGGTTGGTGCATATAAATTTCACACCATACCATCGCTCGAACTAGTATCTTAAGCACGTGGTGATTCGGAATCAAGTTGCTTTAGCGTATTTATTGTTTGACGTAACAAATTTTTTGCCGTACTTTTCTTACGAGTATGATAATTATTGTCAAACATATTCCAGATACTATATCTAGACAATACAAAAAATCCTCTAGATATTACTTTACACACAAATTAATTTAGTATAAAGGGTTCATAATTTAATGAGAAAATAAAAAATAACACCTAAAATATATTCTAGTACTTTATAGTACATACAAATAAATATAAGTATGTAGCTGAAAAATATACTAAATTCCATGACACAAACATAAATTTTCAAACGTATTAAAACTTAACTTTCGAATGATTACGAAACGCGATTAATTTTATTGTTGAGAATATAAAATAAAAAAAATGTGTTCCGTTGAAATCGCACAAACAGGTCAGTGACCCCCGGTCGCACGCAGTTTTGTGCAAACCAAGCAAAAGGTTGTTTAGGTATTCTGGTCAGTCGGCAAACGCTTGGACATACGCCGACCTCGATCTGACCCGTCCCCGCTCCTAGGTAAATGACCGAAGCTATATATGGAGCATTACAATTATTTGTATTAAGGGCGAATGCATTAAAAAGGGCGCCTTAATTTAAATAATTTCAAAATCGCTCATTTGATTTGATTATGGAAGGTAAACATACAGCGTGACTTTCATCTTTTCAAAATAATCCTATCTAATACTCACGTATTTGTAACCAATAAGTGGGTACATATTATACACACCGGTGACATAATCTATAGACATATTTATCTAGATGACGCATACTATTACATTGAAAATAAATTAAGTCTAAATTACTAGCACGATTACATAGTACGACATAATTAGTTATTAATAAGATAATAAAATTAAAAACGATTAAAATGTTTTAGTGCGTATTCTGTGGTGGTCAATAAGATTTAATTGACCGTATATTGAATTTAAAATTATAAACTAATTTAATGAAACTAAAAAAACCAAAAACCTTCGCATGTATCTTCATTATATTGAGTACTTACAAGCAATGTTCTTTCAAAACCCGAAAAGACGGTTAAACGACATATACGTGGATAATTGCCGCTATTACAAGTTGACAATAGAATTGGGCAATGTACACTCAACTCCCCGGAAAATTGCACGTTTTAAATACTTTCTAGCGGTCCAGAGTGCGTGTAACCGGTTGCCTTTGAACCTTCTATTTAGAGATACTTTTATACCAATGCCGATATATAATCTCTATTTACTTACCCTACAAACTTGACTCCTCATATCGTTAGATGAGATATAGTACCCGAAAAGTTATACATCTATTTTTTTTTCAAAACTCGTTGTATTATATTAAATTTTATTGTCAGGACTAAATCGATTCCCAAGCTGAGAGAAGTCAAATAATAAGAAAACAACACACATAACATATTTACGCTACGTGCCCTACAAAAACGCTAAGCCGGGTAGACTGATGTTAAAAATGGGATTTATCGATACTAATAACTAAAATTGAAGCTTTTTTTACACGATATAGGCTCAGTGCTTTGACTACAATCTCACCTGATGTTAAATGACGATGTGGTCCAAGATGGTAAACACAACACTAAGCTTAGGTACTGGTTCTCAAGTGGTTCTACCGAACACACCTATTGGTGTTTGGCGACTAATTTTCAAACTTGAAGATGGTAGCCATCCAGGTGGGCATTGTTAGAAAATGCTCTACTACCATGCTATGGTTTCCTCACGACGTTTTCCTTCACCGAAAGGTCAGGCGGATTTTAGATTTGGATAGCTGGGTTTGAGCCTCAATTGACCCGGAATCCAACCACTCTATCCACTGAGACATCATCGCTTCAAAGACGTAGACTGTTTCGAAATATGTATGGATAATGGAAGACAACATAACCACAGCGCGATGTAGAATCGTTCAAAGAAAATCAATTTTTGTTGTCGATAATATATAAAAATTGAATTGGCTGTTTTTTTTACTAAATACACATGAATGTATATACGATACCTATACCAAAAATACAATTTTTAAAATGTTTGTCTGTCTGTCTGTTTTTGTAACGACTAATCTCCGGAACGCCTGTACCTATTTGGACGGGACTTTTTTTGTTAGATAGCTGAAGTTACTTGGCGTAACTTAGACTACTTTATTTTTTCGAAAATAATTACGATTCCGCGTAAAAAATTAAAACTCATAAAATTGGAATTAAATCAGATTCAATGCACAGTTTTACTGGCAGGTATTTGAATTTGCGAGAATAGCTGTGTTTAATGTTAGTAGCAAAAAAAAAATGTGGAAAATAATTAGGGCCCCGTATAGAAAAAAAACAATTATAAACTATATTACGCAGTGAAAAATATATGAAACACGGGCACAGCCATGGGCTCTTAGCTAGTATAAAATAATATGCAGAATAATTATAAATATTTCATAGCATATCGGATGATAAATTTCCGACCTAGGTCTTAAAAACGAAAATATTATATATTTATAATTAATCTGAATAATATTTTAAATTAAATACTGTATATATAATGATTTTTTTGGTAAAATTGTTGACTTGACCTTTTGTTCGTAAGCAAATAATTTCCTTCGCAAAGTAAATCAATCACACGTCTAAATAGTTTTCAAATGTTTAAAGTTAATCTGAAATTAATAACAAACACTGCCCCAGTTTATAACTGACTCAAGAATTAAAATTATTACATGGATAATTATATTACAAGGCCTTGATAATACTGATGTGGTGCAATTCTGTTACACAAAATGTAATATATATCATCCATTTTTGGTTTTCGATAGGGCCTTCGAATTAACGTGGGTCGAGTTCCGCCAATCACCGTAACAGGAATGTATTCAGAATATTCGAATGAAAGGGTCTCATTTATTATATCTTTTAAATGTCAATTTACAAAAAATTAAAATTGTTTATAAAGAGAAAGATTGCGGATTTCAAACTTATCATCAAATTACAAAGTGTAAAAAAATAACTTACCATCTGTACTGCGCTTGATAAACACATTTTATATGTTGTAAAACTAATTTATGATTAGCATTTTGGACTATAGTTTAATATACGGTTCTTTAGAATACAGTTAGGGTCTTTTGAATAAGATGAAAGGACAAACGCTCATACCGGAATTCCCTTCCGACAGTGCCGAGTATTCCAATCTATAACTGGGAAGGTTCCTGTACCCACCAATAGAGCGATACAGTGACACTTTACAGTGCATCCCACACTACTACACACGACATGCAAGTACGTGGGTTCTATAAGAGATCTTCAGATCCATAGTTTCCCCGAAATTACCGTTGGTTTAGCGTGAAGCAAATTCCACGGAATTTCTTCTCGTAACAGCACAAGCCGCGGTCCGAACTACTTTTGTACCCTTACGCCAACTACCGTTTTCGACTGAGTGCCCTAAGCGATCACCTTAAAAGTTTAGTAAACCTATCAAGGCCCTTCCGATTAACAGCATTTAGTCAGTTGTAAAACAAAACTAAAAATAAGCTTATTACGAAAAAAGTTCTAAATATTAAGTAAATTATTGTAGTAAGTTGAAATGTATTGTTTCCGTGAACACTTGTGCCCCACGATTACGCCTCGTTACCTCCCTGTATCGACAGTTCGTGTATATATTACTTTCACTCTGATTTTTCACGACCCACATATGTCGCACGAGACATGTAATCTCACTATAATGCTCTTGTTTTGCACTGAATACTTTCAAAAGCATACGCCGACCAGTTTACAACACGTAGATACGTCAACTTTGATATTTTATTTCTTCGATTCGATTTAATTAATGTTCCCGGAAGGTTAGTATCCGTATGTATATGTTTGTAGTATTCGACAATATCGTATACATAAAAAATACTCAATGCTTTTAATATTAGAATATTACTAGCTACGTTGATTGTTCGTTTTGACACTGAGGCTCTACTAAACATTTTATCTAAAACTTATTACTTCCTTTTTAGCTGTAATATATCAAATTAGCTACCATCAAAAAACCGCGAGGTCCGTTTCAGCTTCTGGATAAAAACTGGCTCATCCGTTACTTTTTTTACATTGTGTAGGCTCTGTGCTTTGAGCACAATCTCACCTGATGTTAAGTGACAATGTGATCCAGAATGGTAAATACACTAAGCCTAGGTACTGGTTCTCAAGTGATGCTGCCGGAACACACCTATTGGTATTTGGCAACAGGTTTTCATGCTTGAGGATGGTAGCTACCCAGGCAGGCATTATTAGAAAATGTCCTACCACCATGCTATGGTTTCCTCATGATGTTTTCCCGCACCGAAAGCCCAAGCTGATTTTAGTGTTGCATAGGTGATTTTGAAACCGCGTCCATTGGGTGAAATCCGAACGCAATACCAACTAAGCCATCATCGCTTCTACTAAATTACTAGCACACGTACCTACCGTACAGTACCCTAACTGTATATAAATCGGTATTATTTTAATGAGGGACCGGAAAATAATAGTGAGTGGAAGCACGGGAACTTAATTCGTGTTTCTTGATGTCCAGATGTTTATAATTAGTCAGGACTTCATATGACTTAACAATTTGACTTTCCGTGTATCATATAATTACCGGAAATGCAATGAAATCATAAGGTAAATTGTATGCATTTCCTCTCTAGCTTCATACGAGATTTATATACAAAAATGGAATGTTTTTATGCAGCTACACATGCGTCTACTATTTCTAGATAATGCAGTCAATTATGTTAACGCAATAAACTTTTTAAAAAGAATTTGGTTCCAAATGAAGCTACTGGAAATCCTAATTACGGGGTCATAGGTGTTATTCATCTTAGGAGGTCAACGAATCAAACTACATTCACAATTTAGAATTATTCTCTTTTCGTACAAAAATCGATCGACATCATTCGCGCCGGTGCCGCTTTTTACTTATCTTTTTAAATAGTTTCGAGTATTTTGGAGCAATAAAATAAAACAGAGCATGAACCAATGGTACGGAACACGCGATATTACTGTATGTGAGTATGTCTTTTATTTCATTTATTTTATCAGAAAATTGGATTAAAACCAGTTCAGAGATCACAAAAACGTAAAAAAAAAATACATGAGTACCTAAAATTCGGCTTGTTATAAAATATTTTACTCTAATGGTTTCACTATGATTGATTGTTTCTTTGAAATTATTCGTACGTAATAAGTACTGAAAAAAAAACAATTATTTTAATTTGTACATAATTAATAACGTGCAACTGCTTCACAAGGGTGTTTAGAAATTTTTGATTTAAAAAAGTATATCTTATAAATATAGTTTTTCGGTAACCATGTAACTTTTTACGGGTGAAAGTCGTTTTTGAGTTGTCCATAACAAGTAAAAACAAAATCATTTTCAACTATTTATATAGTATTATGTGATTAAAACATTGTCTACCTTCGGGGAAGAGCATTAATGCGGCATTTATAGATTTGTAAAATGTTATAAGTAAATTCTTAGTGTTACCCCAAAGCTAAACTGATTTACTACTCGTGACCGAAAAATTGACGCTCGTGACTCACTTGTCGCGACCTCCACCTGCGTCCGCGACTAATCGTCGACATCTTCTCACTTTAGAAAAACCGATAAGTCTTCGATAGCACTTGTCGCTCGATGACATAGCTATCTGCGCGGTGCGCTTTACGTGACCCAACAACGGGCACACCGAAATATGTCGCGTGCGACAAAAAATCTCGAAGCGCGTAAACTGAAGTCACGTTTAGGACGAACGTTTGACACCTGTTATATTTTATGAATTGTGGCCGTGTCAAATGCGATTTCATAGTGTTTAAATTTTCGACTCGATTGTACATTTCTTTAAGCATCTCTGTAGTTTATAAAGTATATAATGATTTGACATTTGTCAGAAATTAGCTGTGTGCCCGCAACTTCGTCCGCATGGAATTGGGTGTTTATAAAATAATATAACATAAGCTGACCCGTATTATCCCCGAAGTGTTAGGCAGAGGTGAAAAATAGCAATCTACACCCCACCCACATTTTTCCGAGCTTAGTTCCATTCCAGGTGTGATAGGGGGCGAGCCTGTCGCCATGTACGGTACAAATTCCAGACTTCGGAATGATACTGAGTAGAAAAAGCCAATATCAGTTGACTTGACCCTGGGATCTAACCCGAGACCTCAGAGCGACAGTCGTACCGTTATACAACTGCGTCACCGAGGCAGTAACATTTTCACCACTAACATACACATGACTTTTTTCATACAAATTTGCCTCCAGTTTTTACCCACACAAGTAATCATATATGTACTACGAGATATAGACTACATTCATACCGAATTATATATTCGTAGATAGAATTAAAATATTGCAAAGAGTACAATGGCGGACAATTTTATATGGACTTTATTTACTATTATCCACATAACTTTTTCCATATACTAACTACCAAATAATAAAAAACTTATTTAGTTAACAACAAAACCGACTTGAAAAAAAAAACCATAAAAATGCACTAAAAATTTAATAAATAATTTCTTTATTTATCTGCTTCGTTAATTTTGAAATCGGCGCTGCCTTAGACGTTACTAATACATTCAAAATTAATTAATTGTTCTTTAAAATCACCCTAGTCCTTCATTTAGTTTTTGTGTAATTGTGATAAAGCTTAGACAGTTATTTAATGAGTTAATACATTGGTTAATTCTAGCTGGCACCGACTCCAAAATTAACGAAGCAGATTATTAACGAAATTATTTATTGAATTTTAAGTGCATTTTATAGTTTTTTCTTTTGAAGTCGGTTTTCTTTTTAATATGTCGATTACCTATAAAAATGAGACAATAGGAAAACAATTGAAAGCTAGCGTAAATGTCAGGTTAGTGATCAAGGGGTTAATTAATAAAGATTTTTTTCTACTTTTTAGTTTAAGTATGTAATTTTGGTATAGCTGTGAAGTCTACTTCATGGCTTTGGAAACGAATATATGAAACACGTGTAAGTGTCTATTATATTCCAGGGGGTTTTTCTCAATTTCCTTGAGCTCCACTGGTCAGATCTTGATCCGGCGGAAATGGATCCACCTCGGAAGTGTACTCCTTCGATTAAAAAAAATAATTTTGAAAATCGGTCCACAAATGACGTAGAAATCTAGTAACAAACATACACAAAAAACATACAGACGAATTGATAACCTCCTCCTTTTTGAAGTCGGTTAAAAATATCATAGACCTATGAGTTAAAAACAGAACCATGTAAATCGGTTTAGTGATTCTCGAGTTATAATCTGACTAACGGCCAGACAGAGAGACTTTGCCTTTAATATAATGTAAAAACAAAAGACACAATTTTATTTATTTCGTTATTAGTAATATTGCAAATAATTACTATAAATAATTAGAGATTTAGAATACGAGTAAACAGTTCTGTGATTCTGAATTTCGATTATGAGTCTAAACTTATTCGTGTCAACATAATTGGATTATTATCTATACATATAATAAAAATGTAACAGATCGCTGTCTGTACATGGAAGATATATGACAAAAAATATTATTAGGACCTTTATAAACGCAAACAGGACCCAAATCTATGATTTTTAAAATTTTTGTCTGTTTGTCTGTGCGTTTGTGCACGCTAATCTCAGAAACGGCTTATCCGATTTAGATGCCGTTTTCACTAGTATATTTTAGTAAGCTTCACTTAACATTTAGTGTTTGTTTCATGTCAATCGGTAGATAAATAAAAAAGTTATGCCAATTTAAAGAATCACGTTGAACATTTATTCTACCTAAATTCTTTCTCTGTTCAGATGCATTGTATGAAACTTTACTAAACTCCATAATGGTCTATATAAAAGTATGATTATATATTTTATTAATAATAATATGATAATAAATAGAAGTTAAAAATGATCAGTTTCGGAAATGTTATTATTCCAATTTAAGTTGACCTCAGACATATATCATCATTCATATGAAATAGGGTTTAGGTTAGGCTGGAAATGCAGGTTGTTTATATATGTAAGTTAAACTGTGTAATAATCTGTAAGTATTTAATTTTTTTGTTTATGATGTGTATGTGTTCACTAAATAACGTTGAGTTAGTAATAATTACTACTTCTTATAAGAATACCTCGAAAAAGATCCAACCTCCCCCGGTGCAGCAGAAATGCTATAAGGATGAGATTAGTTCTCATTAGTTCACTGCATTTCAGTAACGTCAGGCCAGGTTTCATATTACAGAAACTTCAGCTCAGCGAAAATCTCGATTGAGTTCACATCGTTCTCGAATGATGGCCACTTGAGTTAGGATGAACAGGGACCAGCGTGAAGCACGTCTGTCCACCGATCGCAAGGCTCATGCAATATCGCGTGAGTCTGAGACCTTTACTGATAGGGAAACCCGCCTGAGCTCTCAAAAAGCACGAACTTTGCAGTCTAGAAAGCTGGAAAGTAGCTTAGATCGTGAATCTCGATTAACAGCTGATCGTTAAGAAGAAAGAAACTGCAGAACAACGTCAGTCACGACTAAATGCCGATCGACTTCGGCATATACTCAATAAAATGTTATCAAGTTTGATAGAAGACCCAGAAACTGGAAAGGAAATTGATATCCTTCCATGGATTACCAAAGAAAAAACAGGTTATTTGTGTTCGCCCAGAATTGATTACTCTGAATTCGCATCTATAGTAGGTATGGTGGTATGTTGTCAGTTTTGTAATGCTCAAAAATGGAGAAAAGAACCAAATGGAATATGCTATTCAGGTGGCAAATGTTCATTTAAACTTATCATGAGCCTCTTTATAAAAGTTTTACTAAATAGTGAGCATCCTCAGTGTAAACATTTTTAGACTATATCCGTTTATATAATAGTGTATTCCAAATGACATCTTTTGGGGTCAAACATATCACATCCAACTTTTAAGATGTAGGGCCAATTTATCACTTGATTGGATCTTTGATTCTCCAAAATGAGCCAAAATTTCTTTAAATTTATTTTGTATCAAATAACAATGAACAGGTCCCATATACGACATCATAACTTTCCTCAGCTGAACATCAACTTTATATTTCAACTTGAGAATATGTTACATCAAGTAAATTCGTATGTCAGAAGTTTCAAAGCCGCAATAGATTCCATCCTACAAGGCCAAAATAACAATGATAAAGTTATAAATAAGGCTGATAGACGTCCTGCGGAAGAACATCGTGAAAAGTACAATGTTCCCGTTGCAGACGAAGTTGCAGTAATATTAGTCAATCAGGAATGTAATAGACGTGACATCGTGCAGCGCACTCATGATGATCGCTTACAACGTATTTATGAAACACACCGAGCATATGATGCCCTGCAATATCCTTTGATATATTTCCATGGTTAGGATGGGTACAATTTCAGACTCTACCAAGTTAATCCAAGCACTAGCATAACAAATTATAATAAAAAATATCAGCCTTACAGTTTTATTCATACCAGATACAAATTAGATGAAATTATTGTATCTATTGCTACTACATTTTCTCTATAGTAACTTGAGATCGGTAACGGTGTGTATCCGCAGGAACAAGCAAAATTTGTTCTAAACGCAAACCTATGCTGCGAAGTTTCGTGAATGCGAGACCTCATATCATCCGTGTATGGAAACGCAACGCAAATACCAACTTGCGAAAATTCATGGCTTTGCGAAAGAGCTATTTTAAGTCCACGAAACGACCAAGCAGCAGCAATAAATGCTGAAGTTTTGAGCTTTGTTTCGGAGGATAATGTAGAGTATATCTCCATTAACAGAGTTATGAAAGATGAAGAATTTACCAATTACCCAGTAGAATTTTTAGAATCCCTCAGTGCTCCTGGACTACCAGCTCATAAAATAAATTTAAAGTCGGCGTACCCATAATGCTGCTAAGAAATTTAAGACCGCCAAAACTTTGCAATAATACTAGATTAAAAGTGAATTTTTCTCTTTTAAATTTCTGGTTCTGCGAAACCTGATAGAAGCAGAGATTTTAACAGGTGGTATTGTTTTTATGCCTCGGGTTCCTCTCATCCCAAACAATTTTCCGTTTAGTTTTAAACAAGTTCAGTTTCCAGTGAGCTTATGACCAGTTTCGCGATGACAATTAATAAAGCCTATGGTCAGACGCTAAAAGTTGTGGATGTGGAAATAAGTATTAGCTGTTTTTCGCACGGTCAGCTTTATGTGGCTTTATCACGTGTTAAACAAGTTCAGTTTCCAGTGAGCTTATGACCAGTTTCGCGATGACAATTAATAAAGCCTATGGTCAGACGCTAAAAGTTGTGGATGTGGATCTAAGTATTAGCTGTTTTTCGCATGGTCAGCTTTATGTGGCTTTATCACGTGTTAATAATTCTAGCAGCCTGTATGCTTTGTTCCCCGATGGCTATACGATGTAACGACGGTGATTATAATCTAGAATAAACCAAAATCCGAAAAATGCTGCCCAAAGTCACTATTCCACGCAGAAGTTGCGGGCACAGCTAGTTTGGTAATAAAACTGTAAGAATATTATTAAAGTTATAAATAATATTATTAAAAATAATTGTAATTTGGTATATTATGCTTTGTAAATTATCAGAATCATAATTAATTAGTACGAGCCTATAAATATTTATGTTTTTTGCACTTACTATGCTGTTGGCTTGAAGGGCATTTACAGCTGAAAGAAAGATATTAATATTCTTCTGGACAAAGGGACCTTTTACAGATGGTATTGTGTCTCCATGCCGATAATAAAATTCATTTTCCATTTCCATATAGATCTAAATAGTCTTATCTATATACTAGTAAATAAAATTAAAGTGTCTGTTTGTAATGTCAAAATATTTTATTTTTTGTTACTAAATAGATATGAATGTTACACGATACCTATACAAAAATAAAAAAAATTGTCTATCTGTCTCTTTCTTCCGGGTAATTTCCGGAAAGGCTGGACGGATTTTGACGGGACTTTTTTTGGTAGATAGCTGAAGTTACTACGGGTAACTTAGGATACTTTTAATTTTCGAAAATAATTAGGGCTCCGCGTAAAAAAATTACAACGCAGTGATGAATATATAAATCGCGGGTGCAGCCGGCTGCAGCACAGCTAGTAATCGTATAAAGTCGTGTATCTCTTTCACTGCCTGTATCGCTATTTTCTTCATAAGTTACTACCTATTTCATATGAGCTTTATTCATTATTTATATGTACATGAAATAAAATATTTATTATCTCGAAAATAAATGAATATTTTACATATTACATATTATGATTCCTCACAATTGGTACCTTCCCAGGAGTTAAATTTTTATTAACTTTATCTACTGTTAAACAATAGAATAGATTAGATATATACATTTATAAGCTGATAGCCTCTAAGAAAAAAATTGACAAACAGGGTGGTGTTTTCTTTAAATATCTGTATGTAGGACCATTATTTTATTAGAGCATTGTATGCATGCATAGTTTACCAAACATCAGATTTGGCTGCTAGGCGTAGTACCTTTGCCTTTACGAAAGTTTTGGGAAGTTTGAAACTTGAACTCATTTAAACGGTTTAATTTAAATGATAAACCAAAAATAGAACACCATTTTCGCAAAGTTACATTGTCCATTTGGTACTCTGTTTATAATGCGTTCTACTACGGGTTCTCATCGGTCCGTCACGTCCTGCGGTCGAAATCAACTACGCTCCTTATCTATGTAGTTTCGACCAGGTACTAGATCTTGAGCGTGCTGACATCATATGTCGACTAGAATAATATACAACATATATCCCATATAAAATAACGAATTATTTATTTTTAAATTACATTATTTATAATAAATGATAAATTATAGTATTTTTTTTTATTTATCACGCGACGAATACATATAAAATACGATCTATACCTATATAGAGTTTGTGTTAAAAAAAACACCATATTCAAATAATCGAAGTGCAAGTCAAGCCATTAGAAAAGCATGTTTGTTGAATTTAAAAAAGAAGTCGTTTTACTATAATAGATGATATCGAAGACATTTGATAATGCATCATGTAATAAAATGTGTCGTCGTCTTTGGTATTTCAAAGAAAAGCAAAAGTGTCAATCGAGACAAATTTAGAAATAAAAGTGTATCGATTTTGAGAATCGGCCCCGCGGTGGCGACCTCCGCGCCACCTGCCGGTCGGCAGCGCGGAACGATCGACCGGTAAAAAATGATTCGTGATCTCGGGTTACCGCCACGACACTTCTCACCGCGCCTCTTGTTTATTTTTATTTCCAGACAGTTCGTAAAGTTTTATTTTTATTTTCTTCCAATCGAAAAGTAATTTCTTACGACAAAATAAATAAAAGAAAACGCAATCTTCGAGTAATTTTAGCGAAGATTTTATATAAATTAAATTTATTCGATGCAACAAATTTGCATTAATAACCGTGAAGAATCGATCCATATTAACATATCTCTTTCTCAAGGTAAGTCAATAAAATTGTGTCATTAATTCCAGTCAATATTTTATCAATATAAATATTTAAAAATCTAATTATTTTATTATACATAAACTAAATAATGGCATCGAGTCCGTCAACGATATAGGTATTATTTGAAATTAACTCTATATTTAATATAGTTTTTAGAGATTTTATCAGGAATAAAAATTACTTGGTCTCGCGCCACTAATGGAATCATAGTTCATCACTTAATGAAAACTTGATACAATATTGTTTAGTTTTTTAACCAACTTCAAAAAGGAGGAGGTTATTAATTCGTCTGTATGTTTTTTTTGTATCTTTGTTACTCAACTACTCCGTCATTTGTGGACCGATTTCCACCAAATCAGGATCTGATCAGTGGAATTTAGGGAAATTAAGAAAAAAACCTCGAATGTCATATACACTTACACGTGTTTCATACACTCATTTCCAAAACTATGAAGTAGGCTTCACAACTATACCTAAAAGCATGTAATTAAACTCTAGAGTAGAAAAAAAAACTTTTTAAATAAAACAAAACCGACTTCAAAAGAATAAATTATAAAAATGCACCTAAAAAGTAAATAAATAATTACCATCATAATTACGTATACGCTAAATAAAGGACTATGGTGATTTTAAAGAACAATTAATCAGAATACAATATAATTAGCAACGTACTACACCACTTTGTTATCCGTAGGCTGGCACCGATTTCAAAATTAACGAAGCAGATTAATTTAAATAATTATTTATTAACTTTTTAGTGCATTTTTATAGTTTATAAACCTGTATGACATTAATTGCTTTTTTAATCTTGTATCACATTAATTTTCTTAAGAAATTGATTGCATGTATCGATTAAATAATTCCTTATCCTTAAATATGAAAGAAATATACTTCTTTTCTTTTATATATGTATATTAGATATGACAATATCTGAATGTCTATCCGTTGATGACATTTAAATTCAAGAAAGATTTCGATTTATCTAATCTTTTTTTATGTTATAGATTTATTCATTGACCAAGTTTTTATTTTATTATACTACGTTATATATTGAAGAAGTTTTGAGTATAATAGTAAATGATATTTACAAAAAAAAAAAACTACCGGCAATACGTTCTATTAATATACTTCTACACAAACTATTCAATAGGGAGTTTTTTACCCAAAATTTTAGTTTGTCATGTAAGTAGTTTTGTTTGTAAATAATCAACTTTCAGTATTATGTAACTTTGGTGGCATTTGGTTATTGTGAACAAATGAACGTATTGAAATGACATTGAGCGTCCATCGATCTCCATCGAAATTTCTAGCAAAGAGACCCTCCATTTTACTAGAACGTTGTATTCATAGTCAAAATCAAAATCAAAATCAAAATCAAAATTTATTTATTCAATTTAGGCCCTAAGAAGGCGCTAATGAACGTCTAAAACACTACCACCGGTTCGGAAAACAACCCAGTCGAGAAGAGCCGGCAAGAAACTCGATCTGGTTCTTTTTTTTTTTTTTTTTTTCATAAATATATAGTATTCCTAACGTAATACTTGCTGCATGGTTTCCTTTTCTTTAGAAAGGAATAAATGGGACCAAAATAAAAATTGAATTTCTGAGGCTTTTCGGCGGCCCCCCCCTCAGTTTCTTATGTAGTAGTTGTTATCTTTAATTCAATAAATCATGTTATAGAACCCTATATTGTGTGATTCTGGTGGCGTTTTACGCAGTTTATTATAGTTTTTTCGGTTATCGTGTACAAGTGGAGTGAATGGAAGATGGTAGCACGAAACGTTTATTCTGAGGTGGCACGAGAATCCCATGAGAAAACCTCATGGAATTTTCTAGCAAGATGAACCACTTGTTTCTCTGGAGTCTGGCAACATTTCACCTCAAGATCGAAAACATAACTAATCACATGACGCTGATAGAACTGTGTATGTAAATCGCAGATTATCATTGATCAAGTAAAAATTGAATAAGTCTTTAATTAATTAAATGTAAACGAACAAGAACTGTCAAACAGCTCTTAAAGGCATATAGCTCATTGATACTAAACTCATCCGTTCATAATGCAATCATACTTATCATATATTTCACTATTATTTTATTATCATCATTATAAAGTATAAAGTGAAATAAAAACACAGTCGCCTAAGACATATTAATAAAAACCTGCAACCGCGTATGTATGTATGTTTATATTGTATGGTCCTCTTGATATCGAGTAAGGTTATGCGGATGCCCGTGCCGGTGCGTGCTCAGACTTCACAACCGAGCTCCGAGGTCGCATCGCTCGACCTGAAGAATGCCTTAACGTATTTATATATCGGATTGCGGTGGAAATTGACATCTTCAACGCAAAATATTGCCGAAGGGACGTTGTCGTACCTGCTCGTACGTGATTGGAAAATGTTATGATCGATGCATTGTTTGGTATGTACTTAAAAAAAAAAACAAAGCAAGTTGGAAAAAATGATATAACAAACTGTACGGATTTTAAACGCGATTTAGTTACGATTTCTAAAGTGTTGAATAGTAAAGCGCATCCAATAATATATGGAAATTTAGACAAGAGAAAAAGTATTACATAAAGTATACTGTTATATGTAAATAATTTAATCACATAAAAACCAAGACTCATTTAAGAGAATAAAAATTATTACTAGATATATAAATGTAATATACGTAAAAATTTGGGTGTTTTTATATTAAATAATTGACGGTAATTTATACTAACCAACTATAGACAAACGCAACAATTATAAGAATAATACAATAGTACGGGTCACTAGTACGACACAAAACACTCGTATTCCAGTGGTTCTCAATTTATTATTATTTAACACCGCGCGTAACTAAATGGGGCCAAAAGTATTACATAAGCAAATAAGTTATTAAAAACAAAAGGTGGCTTTATATCTTACGATTCTGCAAATAAAAGATGGCGACACGTCGAACGTTGGTCGCGGGTTCAAACCGCGTTATATGATATTACTACCGCAATGATGCAGCCGTGTTACCGGTTAAATTGCACTAGATATTACCGCAGCTACACATGCTTTATTTAAGAAGAAACTTGAAAAAAAAAAGAATTAAACAACTGAAAAATATCTGTTTCTTTTTTAAATTTACTAGTGTTTTTACTATTTTAATTTCATTTTTCAAAATATTATTAGCCCATTAGTCTAAGTTCAAGCATAATCATTATTAAAAATTTAGGGGAGAAAACTAAATCCAATACCTTTTTATTAATAAACACTAAAGATCGTCAATAGTTACTTAACAATAATAAAAAAGACAAACAGATAAGGAAAACGGACTGATCTGTTGTTTAATCTCAATTTATAATTACGCTTGTACAGATTTCTATTTCACAAAATTATTAACTGTATTTCTTTGTTTAGGCTATATATTACTAGAGAATAATTATGCTGATGGCATTTCTTTTTGCAGTAAATTTATTTTAATATTATTCTCATTACTTAACAATCTTAAATTGACAAAATATATATTTTAAAATCGTATCAGGCATAATATACATAATTAAAAATAGAGTTACAGCCTTTCATAATTTTTAAGTTTAAGATTTTGTATATAACATACAGTATAAACACACAGTATAAACCTTAAACATTGATAAATATTGACTAATTTGTCACTCTGTTTCATCTAGACTAATAAATAAAATTGAAGTGTCTGTTTGTAATGTCAATTTTTTTGTACTGAATAGATATGAATATACCTATACCAAAAACATATTTCTTAAACATTTTTGTCTGTCTGTTTGTAATAGGTAATCTCTGGAAGGGCTGGACCGATTTTGACGGGCTTTTTTTTTATTAGATAGCTTAAGCTACACCGGATAACTTAGGGTACTTTTCATTTTCTAAAATAATTAGGGTTTCGCGTAAAAAAAAACTCACAACAATTTGATTAAAATCCGATTCAATGCATAGTTTAACGGGCAAGTGCTTTAAATGTTATAATATATGTGAATTATTTTTACTTTATATTAGCACTAAAATTTTTTTGGATAATAATTAGAATTCCGTATAAAAAAATTAAAACGCAGCGAAGAAAATACGAAACGCGGGCGCAGCCGCAGGTACACAGATAGTCTACTTTACGATTGTAATTTGTGTTGAATGTAAACAATAAACAGATAGTATCAACGGCGTTAGTGGAATTGAAATATTAACGGCCTATATTTTTCTATAAAATATATCTATTGGTTTTTTTCTCATAAAGTTTTCCTACATTGAAAGAATAAGCATACAATAAGAAACATACGTTGTGTTGTGTAAAAAAAAACAGTTTTTTAAACTAGTATTTGAACCCGGCAGATGTTGTTGTATAAAAGTGTACTAAATATTTTCCATGCTCCATACATTAAACTATATAGAGATGGTTAAGATAGAATGGATAAAAATCTTATCCGTTAAAAAATACATAATATATTTGTTAAATTATCTGGTCGAATGGTGTTGTAATTTAGGGAGTTTCAAATATACAGACAACTATTTAATATTTATATATAGTTTTTTGTTGTTTTGTTTTAATTCGGTCACTATGAATTTTCAACTCAAACGATATTGTTTTACGAGCGACAAATCTTTTGTTTTGCAATTGATTGGACCAAAGGAATGCCGATCTGATATTTAGTGGTCTACTTTTTGACATTTACAAAATAAATTCGCATAAATTTACATACACACACACACACACACATATATATATATATATATATATATATATATATATATGTGTGTGTGTGTGTGTGTGTGTGTGTGTGTATTTTAATACGTTTGACAACGAACGATGCGATTGATGACGCAAGGCTTGATGAGGCCTGCCTGAATGCTTCAGAAATGTTTAATGTGATACCGTTATTTTTAGTAAGACTAATAAAAACAACAAAACTAGTAACGGTTTTTTAGATATATAACCTCGTGAAATTGTGCTCGCACACACCTCGTGCTTGTGAAATTAAAAAATTGATTTTTAAGGAGCTTTCAACGGAAATAGACGCCTTATTAGAAAGAATCTATGGTACAGTTTTAATCCAATTGTCCTCACATCACACACTAACAATTAACGCGCGCGCCTAAAAATTAAATTCTACACTGAACTCAGTTACAGATATTGTGATGTTAGAAATTGTCAATATGTCATAACCTAACATGGTGACGATCATGTCTTTTTTTAGAGAGAACAAACTTTTTCCTGAGGTAAATTGTATATTTTCATCATAGAAGGACTGTATAAACCTTAATAAATCAGTTATTGGAACAAACTTGTAATGTTTTTTTATTTATTGTCTAACAATAACTATACTTTACTACTAACACTCCGTTTTCCAGTTTGCTTTTAAACGTGACAGTAATTTTTGCACAGTGTTATTGCAAAATTCGATTTTGCAGCTTGTAACTTAAGGTTTACTCTTCTATTTATAAGGAAAGGAGGTAAGATAACCCTATGCGACAGCAATAATCATAAGTGTACAAGCACACATGTAAACTGAAGTAGTAGAGATCTACGTATATTTAATATTAAAATAACACAATAAAACATGAGGCGCCCGCGATCGTCCTACATCCGACGGACACCGTGCGACCACGCGACTCGTCATTGTCTAAGCTTGAATATTTAACGACCCGACGCCGTGACACGTGTGTCACCCCTGGCTGGCGTGCCAATGAATCTTAGGGTTGCCACTCTTTTTTTTAGAAATAAATATCATCAAGATTCCTTGCTAAAATGCATGTATTTATTTATCGAACATTTAAACTATTTATGGGCAGAATTTTCACATTCGGTATTCGGCACCAAAAATAAATCGTATTTGGCCTAATATACGATATAGTAATCCAAGTTTTTCCTGTACCAAACTGTATATAATTGAGCAGGATTAGTAAATTCAATGTATTGGACAGTTTTTTATTAAAAAACTATCACAAAAAATCTTAATACAATAGACTTTACAATTAAAAAAGTAACTAAAACAAAAAGCACACACCTGGATAAGTTTTGCTGTATATTATTTTATGCGATGATAATTTGAGGTGAATCGGATTTGCGTACGGCAAAATTCACCATCAATTTACGGGTTTGCCGTAAACAAGGTACGGTTTCAGTATGGGAATAAAGTATGCCAAATATTCAACCGGTAATTTTCGGTTCGTTTAAATTTTTGCCGAACTTTCGGCCGAATGTGCGTATTAGGTAAAACCCAATGAAATATTACTTTGATATTAGATATTAGACATCAATGAACAAAATTATCGCTGTAAACCAATATAAATCTATCTAGTAATTACCTGCCTATCACAACTTGACGTGTGATCAAAAAATCATTCACCAGTTTTCAAGTGTTTTCCAATTGTTTCACCTGAGAGGCCAGTCTCCATACTGCTCTTAGTTACTCTAAGTGACCTCATGTAACAATGTTGTTAGATTGTTATATAAACAAATAAACAGCTTTGTAGACAATTTGAAAAGCTGGCTTTCATGGGATTTCCAGTATGTGTGCTTGGTGGTAGGGCATTTTCTAATGATGCCCGTCTGGGTAGTAACCACACTCAAGTTTGAAAACCTGTCGCCAAATATCAATAGGTGTGTTCCGGCAGCATCACTGAGAACCAGTACCTCTAGGCTTAGTGTGTTTAACATCTTGAACCACATTGTCACTTAACATCAGGTGAGATTGTGGTCAAAGCACTTAGCCTATTCTGTGAGAAAAAAAAAATAAAGCAAAGTTCTTGGTATTATTTTTTAATTAGCGCAAACCAATAAAGTAATATGAAGTAAAAATAAATATAATTTAATATTCTCACTCATTTGAAGTATTTTACGCGTTTAAGAGGATTACGTGGTCAGCTACAAATTTGAAAATCAAAGTTTCCGTAAATCTATTGTTATCGCGTTTTGCCTCAATAAAAGCGGTTATAAAGCATAAAAGGAACAACTGCTGCTCGGGCTGTTTCTACCTATTCAAAATAGACGAAATCGTCTCTTCGTATTATTACCCTCTTTCGTACATGGCCAATTTTAATTTTTCTTTCAAGTCATCAAATAAGAAATAATTTATGTATGCTTGTACATTTAGCTTTAATGTTTTTGTTTCTCAAATTTGTTTGAGGGACGTGTGAAAACAACGGTAAAAATCGGGTTTAATTTTCATTTTTTAAGGCTCCTGGTTTTTTGTAATAATTAATTTATCAGAGAAAATAAAAAAATACTGCCTCTATGTGTGGCGGTGGTTATATATTATAAGGTGTAATATATTTACTATAATGCCATTATATAGGGAGAAAATACGGTAATATGTTTGTATGGAATAAAACGCCGCCAGAATTTACTCTTACCAAAGTCATGTCAAAAATAATACTCTTTGAAAGAGGCTGAACGTCATACCGTTTTCTGTTACGGTATGTGAGTCGAGTTTACTTTTAAGTCGCGTCAATAGTTGTCTCACGTCGAAAGATTAACTTGTAAGTTATTTTTACTATTATAATAATAAATACCGATCAATAACAGGCCAGTACGTAAACGTACTGAAGTCGGTAACTATATATTCGTATTAATAGTTCTACTCTTTGACGTATGATGTATATATATAGATCAGGTCTTAATAAATAATGCGCAAAAGAACTCTTGTTTTTGTACGTTTTCCGTATTAATAACCTATAGTGACTTTTGGAATAATCTATTTATGACTTACGTCAATGCTTTTGGAATACGTTTAATAAATGTAAAATTCGTAAATATTTATTTATATAATATTATAAATTATATATTATAATATTTATAAATATTCGTAAATTGTTAAATATTTAATTGGTAACATTGAGTTAACAAACCTCGACGGTTAAGGTTAAATTTATCGAGTTTCTTGCCAGTTCTTCTGGATGATTGGACTGTTTTTCGAACCGGTGGTAGTGTTTTGACTCTCATAAGTCCCATAAGTTATCAGGGCCCAAATTGAATAAATATTTTGGATTTTTTAATTTTGAAATAAGTAACTATTTTAGGACCACATAAAAGGTAAAACCAAATTTTCAAAACACTTATTTCGTATTACGCTTTTGTATTACCCACTAACAGAATATGATATTAAATTTGTTTATTATAGTATTAAAGATAATACATTTATTTGTAACTAGCGATCTGCTCGAACTTGGCAAGGGATAGGAAAGACTATACGCCAAATTAATGAAACAACTGGTGTAAACCGTAGGAAAATTTCTTCAGTTGTTTCTGAGTTTATCGTATTCAGATAGACAGAGACTGGAAGGGACATTTAATAATATTAATAATATAAATTATAATAATAATTCTATTTATTAAATAAACTCTTAATCCAAATTGACAACCCTAACTAAACACCCACAGCCTACAGCGGGGACCATTTCCGGGATGAAGCGTGACTGACAAAGATGGCAATAAGACGGAGCAACCGACAAACATTTTATTTTTAATGTATTGGCGAGATCTATTATATTGACCTAAACTTGAGGAAAAATAAAAAAAAAAAAAAAATCATAAAGATGTTATCTACTAATTATGATGTTATTTTACACAATATAGGCTCAATGCTTTGACCACAATCTCACCTGCAAACATAGTAAGTTTAAAGCTACTGGTTCTCAAGTGATGTTGCCTGAACTAATAAGCTATGTGATAATGTACTTCATTTATATTGTTCAGATTTCCAGGAGATCTAAAAAACAGACAATCTGTTGGGAGACCCCACGGTTGCCTATTGTTTTTTTAGTAATGTGAAAGCTCATGAAATATAATAGTGAATACAAGAAAAAAATTAAACCAGTAAATTTTACTACACCGTTTTATTTTTGCATATTTATATACGAGCGATATATTACAGTATTATCAAGGCTGCTTTATATATTTCAATCACTTTGGACGTTAACCCAATCTTTGCATATCAAGTTTGTGTTCGGACAGTCACTTAATAAAAAATGCAGATCGCATTTTACTGCATGTTAATTTGGAGATTATTTTCAGGTTTAGAAAAAACAATATGCCAAATTTTTATATAAATAATAAAAATATTATCTAAACTTGATTTGTTCCCATTTTGTTCTGAATATTCAAAAGATCACACAACTCTATTGATATAATAAACAAATATACAGTATATTACGCCTTGAGGAGTCACTGTAGTCTGCAACTAATTTCAAGTAAGCTTGCAGTCTTCCGCAGTCTTTTTTTTATATTGTAGTTTTAACCACAGTCTCATCTGATGTTTAGTCTCAATATAGTCAAGGATGGTAAACATGCTAAGCTTAGAGACACTGACTCTCAAATGATGCTGCCGTAACGCAGTTATTGGAGTTTGGCTCAAGGTTTTCACAGTTTAGTTTTCATCAAATCACGTAGCTTTGATAGTAAATTTCGAATGTAATTTTTTCATATTTGTGCAGCCTAATTTAATTTAAAATATGTAATAAAACTGTCCAAAGAATATGTCGATGATTTAACAAAAAGAATAATGTAAATCGGTTAAGTGGTTCCCGAGTTATAACCCGGCTAATGGACAACGAAACATCAGGATTCCAATTTTCACATACAATATTGTAAACAAGTATAACAATAATGATGTAAATAACCTTTGCTAATGACATCATAAACGACCAACATACCATGACCTGCATTATAATATATACTAATGGTTAATTAATTATACGATTACTTTTTGAAAACAAGTATGTTACACGTATTTATAATTGCGGACGAATTTATAATTTCTGATAGCGCTATTTCACCCGCATTTCAAGTACTTTTTATGTTGCATATATCAGCTATTTGCGGCGACTTCGATCGCGTAGAATGTTGCATATTTTCGTTATCTATCGAAGACTATATTATTTATTCAAATTTTTAGAACTACTAAATAAATTCTCTTGTCGAGTTTTTTTAGACTGTAATAGGTTTCGCGTATTGACCACAATCTCGCTTGATATTAGGTGATGATATGGTGTGGGATAATGAACGCATAAAGTCTAGAAGTACTGGGTCTCGATTGACGCTGCTGAAACAAATTTTGGCGATAGGTTATAGGTGGGCTTCAACTTACTTCCATCGACGTGGAATCCGGCCATACTACCAACTGAGCCATCATCGCTTACATGTATTTAAAATTAGTTAACTTAATATCAAGCGAAAATATAAATTATCTACGTTTTTAAAATTTCGCGTTCCATATTTAATTGAACAACGGGTTTACGGGAATTGGAGTCGGGATCGATTCGGGCTCGGGATAGGAAAAGGGAAAGGTAGGTAATGCGTGAAAACCTATTGTTCAATAATTGCACATAAATTATCTAATTTATAATGAATGTAAAATAATTTATTTGAAATTAAAAATTATCGTCAACTATCCGTCAACCGTAACCCAGTTAAGTAATTACTGCATTAAGTTAATAAATGTCATCTAATTCAATCTAGGTTTTAACAAAAATGTTAATATTATTTAGTGTTGGCAATTTAGTCTGAACAATGACTTTTAATTGGAACATTTTAATAAATTATGATACACAGAATATTTCAAAGAATATAATAATACATAAAAAAAAAAATCGAGTTTACAAAATGTCCGGATGTAACTAAATGACGCTGAAAATAAGTTACCTATTTAATAGTGAGATAATTTAATCTATCCAAAACGTTTGCGATTTAGAATATTTTTGCACTCCAAATATTTATTCATCATATTAGATGTACCTACTATTTGAGGTCAAATGACATAAGTGGCATCATCACCTCTATTCGTACTAAATAGAACATGCCGAATCTAGACTTACGTAATCAATACAAAAAACTGAATCCATAATTTAATTGTTACGTATTAATTATTTTTAATAATAATTGAAAAAAAAAATGTTAACATTATCTACGTAAGTTATAAACGAGCGAGCATAAAATATAATATTAAATTTTGGTGACGTGAAGGCATACTCGTGGTAATACATAAAAAAAAATCGATAACCGGGAAAAATATTAAGATAATATTACAAAAACTAATATTATTTTTTAGAATATTTAATTAAGTGTTCGAATAATAATAAAAAAAAACTTGATGACTTTAATTAATGATTAATTATTCAACTAACTATTTAACTGTTAGAGAGAATTGTATAAAAGTTTAATGTAATTAAATTCATATTAAGTATATTAAAAAAAATGAAAAACTTGGACAGGTTTGCTAAAACTTAACTCACCTTTCACGTATCTCCAAATGAAATCTTCAGCCGAAATATTCCTCAGTTTGGAGAAGGAATACAAAACGTTCAAAATGTTGTTGTCACCGATAATACTAATAATAATCACTTCCTAACACACTGTCATCGATTTATAGCACTGTCCTTTTAATGATAACAAAAAAAAAAAACAAATAAACATCAAAAAATATAATACAACTAAACAAAACGGTTTCACTGATTGTTATCGCCAGTCAAATGTCAAACTTATCAGAATACAATTAGCATTCAGTACGCACACGTGGATACGAAGTGTTTCGCGGCAGGTATTATAAACATACTATGAACGACCAAAGCGCGCCAAACAGCCGGCCCGACTGAAACTCGACGATATAGACTCGCGACCGCGCGTTACAACCACATACACTCAACAGGTGAAAACGCAACAGTGTGTACTGAACTCATAACCGACCCTATGCGGAGGTTACTCAGGTGAGCCGGCGCGGCTGTGCGCGTGAACCATTTTGCTCGTCGTGTCGGGATTTATAGGCTCTTAAGCGTGTGTGCGTCATCTACAGGTGATATCTCACATATATACGTACACACGGTCACATGTCATGGACTCATGTATGCGCTCATGCCTACCTGCTGTGCCCTCTTGCATTATCAGTTTTGCTCTTTTAGGGTCGCGGAATAAACTATTCAAATGTAGTGTTGGGTACATACGCAATAAAACGAACAGATAGGCATTCATTCTCACCCGCGATAAACAAACCTTTATTAGTTTAAATTACAAAAAAAAATTGAATTACTAATTTTAAACGTCGATACAAAATAAAAATTAGACAGCCTTGGGGACTCCCGACAGTAGTGAAAACTCGAGAGTTGAAATAACTGTTTTTTTTTAATGTTATTAAATTAGTTAGCTCGGTTTAACATGTTTCAATTTATCAAAAACAAGATAAAATTAAAAATAAAACATATTTAAAATAAACTTAAAAAAAACATTCAAAACAAATTTCCAATAATCATTTATGAGTAAATATTTGAAATCTGGCAATATGTGCCATCATTTTAACGCCATCTTATACTTGACATACTGTAGCATATTGATGGCTGACGTCATAGCATAGTAACGCAAATCTATACATTTTTTTCCCCTTTTGAGAAACGCTCAACGCAGCTAAAGAGGTTGTCACTTCAAAAATTCTATTAATATCACGGCGATTCGTATTTGTAGTGTTTGATGTTTGATTGTGTGCGTGTAATCTTGAATAATGCACTTAGTGAACTTTGTACAGTGTAAGGTCACGGATATTTAGCACTGATACAATAGGTATATTAATATCTCGTGTCACCTTGACGTAAGCGCAACGACATTGCAGCGTAATTTTAATAACAAAATGGTAACTCGACGTAAACGAATTGGTGGTTATTTAAACTTTGCTACGTCAGTGTTAAAAACCCTAATCATTTATGCTGTAACTCGCCGTTACGACATTTTACTGGGCACCTACAAACGTCCTTAACTAAGCATCCTCTTACTGAAATAACAATCTTAAAACAAAGGTTTAAGATTTGAAATAATATAAGCAGTGCAAATGGATGGACAATGGGTTTCATAGACTTTTTTTTTTATCTGTCGTGACTGGTCTATTTGTATTGTGATTTACACCTAATCAGATGTAAAACTAGATTGATTATCGTACTACAAAGCACTTAAGAATTGATTGAAGTTCTTTTGTTACTATCGAAGACAATTCTGTCCCTTGTTGACTGTCATCTTTATTTTGTTGCGTTCAAAATAATTCGACAACTATATAAAATACTTAAACGAGAATCATAATTTTGTTGGTCTTATTAGTCAATAGTTTACTGATATAAATGCAAATATAACACGAGCACAATTAAATAGCGAAGAAAATAATTCCGGGAAAATATAACATTCGAAAATGTTCGATTAACAGCTTACAAAAAAAATCCCGTTTGTATATAAGCGCTGAAGTTATTAAGTCCCTTGATCTTAATCAAAAATAGATTACCGAATATTACCTAGTATGACATTTCCAGGCTTGTATTTTTATATTTTTTTAATCCATGCTCAATCCTAAAATAAAATTTAAAATAAATATTTTTTTAATAAATTATCAAATACATGATAATTATTTTTTTATCCTTCAATTAAACTTTCAATGTATAATGTTAATTAATTTGAATATAATAAACTACGTTGTATTCGCATTATTTATAATTCACATCAAAACACAATAGCGCGGGTTAATTAAAGTTATCCAATGTATATTCGACCACTTCAACCAATAGCTGTAGAATACGAAATAGGAAGTACAGAGGTCCGTGATCACCTTAATAAACTGTTTCATAACCCCTTTGAGAACCACGAATATTTACACGCATTTCAATTAACAAACAAGTTGAACAACAAGCAATAACTATTGCCCATGTAGATGTCTACACTTCAACCTACGAATGAGTTTCAAATAGAATAAGTATTTGTTCATAAATAAATTTAATAAATAGATGTCGACGAAGGAAATCATGGGAAACCTGTCAAGAGATATTCACCTAATAGATAAATACATCAAGTGGAAAAAGTATAAAAAACTAGAAGTATAGATGTTTATGGCAGTTGGAGAGTCTATCTAAGTAATGAAGTTATTCCGTACAGCTAAAAAACACCGTCTAATAAGAAGTCAATGATAACATAGTTTTAGATTTTAATTTTGAGATTTATGTACATTGCTAATTATTAGCAAACTCAAAGATCACCGATCCGATCCGATTGAGAATCATGCCTACAGAGTCACTAACATTCATCATGCGTATATTAACGAATGCTTTAATACACAGCAGGGTACAGCAGCAGAGGTAGATACCATTTTTACGTTACAAAAGAGAGCTGTTCTAGCAATATGCAATATAGAACCTCGCGAATCTCTAAAGAACAAGTTTCAAAAATATAATATCTTCACTTTGCCCTCCCAATACATCTTCGATAACGTAATTGCATATTCGTAAAAATTTAGACATGCTCGATCTAGTGAATGATCGTCATAATTTTAAAATTAGAAATAAAGACAAGTTGGTCGTCCCACGCTTTAGGCTAAGTAAGTCTAATAAGTAAGCTTTATAGGTAATAGTATTCGGTTTTACAATAAGATCCCAAGTAACTTTACCGATTTACCTGACAATAAGTTCAAGTATTATGTCAAGCAAGTCTTAATCTCAAAAGGTTATTACAGGCTGGATCATTACGTGAACTATAGTGATGTCTGGAATTAATCCACATCTTTGTGCTTCCGCTAACATTGGTTAAGACTATGATTTGTATAGTTCTTTATATTAAAAAAATGATATATATTATATTTATTAAAAAAAACGAACCAGATCGATTTTTTTTTTGCCAGCTCTTCTCGTCTGGGTTGTTTTCCGAACTGGTGGTAGAGTTTTAGACGTTCATAAAGGCCTTCTTAGGGCCTAAATTGAATAAAAATTTTTGATTTTTTTTTTGATTTTTTGAAACTTAAATATAAATTAATTACATTCAAATATTGGTTAATTCTTAACTCCACACTCAGTACACGGTATAAGATAGCATTCTGGTTTTAATTTATTCAGGCTCGCAATTAAGGGCATGTTCCCAGTGGGACAATGGGCGGCCGGGCACAGATGCGACAATTGTGCACGCAAACTGGGCTATCGTGCATCGCGAACAGTGCCCAGTCCGCTTCGGCCGCGGCGAAGCTATCGGACAATTGCTTTGTGAAAATTAAAAACTTGTTCAACTTACAAGTATGTACACTCCTTAACAGTGTAACGGAAATATTATTAACTGATGTTCAAATTAATGAGTAGTCGCCAATGTTCCCAGCTTTCGGAGGAACTTTTGATTTATCTAAATCTATCCAAACTCAGTTGCTATCGTCAACTCATATGTTAGTCAAAGTGGTTGACTATATTAAAGAACCCATATAATTAGAATATCAAATAGATTGTGTTCGACTTCTAATCTGTAAGTACAACACTATAATATTTATTATGTATTGCTCGACTCAGATCAGAAATATTAGGATGAGGTTGGCGACGGTATGCGTTCGCTTAGCAAAAATTGGTTCACTCTTCCCCTAATTTATGAACTCCAATTTGTAGGTATTTGGAAACAGATGCAGGTAGCTTATTCCATTCATTCACAGTTCTCATGATGAACGAAGATGTAAAACGTTTGCATACGGCGCCTGTTAGTTATTAGATGGAAGGGAGAGTGTGGTGTAAGTGAAAGAAGAAAGAAAGAAAAGTGGGTGCAATTCTTCAGTACATACACCAATGTTCAACCAATAGAACACAGCAAGGCAAGCAACTCTTCTTTATGTTCTAAAGTGTCCAATTTTGCAGTTGTCAGAGTTTCGTCACCAATAATCCTACGAGTCAGACAGTCAATAGAGTCCAGTACGGCGAACTAGCCAAATCGGATCCCAACCTGAGGTGACAATAATGCTCATTACACGGCTAAATATACGCTTTCGTACAGTATATATGGAGCTTGACTGACGTAAAGTATTTTTTGAAAGAGAAAATCTGTCACAGATAATTTTTTGGTGGAAATTTTAGCCATGGCCTCAGTTGAGCACACAAAGTTGAGGTCATCATTTACCCTAGCAGCTATCCTACTAGCTACCAAAGCTATCAGCACAGACATACTTCGGAAAGTTGAGTTAAATCGTAATAAATAAAAGCTACTTCAGCAACGCTATTTTGTCACAATCCTAAGTAGCAGATTTTTCCAATATCTATTTGTATTACAAAAGACAACATTTAATTAAGATAAATATCCAATCATTACAATATTTATGATTTTTTAAAAATAATAATAAATAAATTGTTACATTTTCGAATCATAAAAGGTAAATTTAGAATGGTTCTATAAATGTACTTCCTTATTATAATTAAATATAAACACAATTCTGTACATTATTATTAATTTGTTAATTACATGTATAATACATACAATTAAAAGACGATTTAAAATTGACATAATATGTACTTATTTTGGTATGAAGAGATATTTATTTGATATTAAAAAAAACCAGCTCTAGCGTCTCAACTCGTATATAAAAAAAACTTTTAAATTAATTAACCGCTTTAAATATACTGCTGTTGATAGGTATTACATATTTGTACCGTTTGATGTTGAGATTCTGGGAGTCCGAATACTTGTAGCCTTATCATGTTACTTGTGAGCCGTGTAGTTGATGCTTCTCACGGCCAGAGGACTGGCCAATGTCTTTGACACCGCATAAGCATTACTATATAACGTGGGCAACATTTACACCCCATGGCCTTCTTGTGCAGGAGCCCAGAATGTGCATCGACCCCCAAATAGTAAGGCTCCTTTATCTAACGCAAATGCGATACAATGATACTTTTAGAGCCGTAGATTATCTTAAACACCATTGGCTTAACTAGAAGTGTTATGTGCCCTTCCGCTACCAACTACGCCCTGGGTGAGTGCCTTAAAAAGATACGCTAGCGTCATTTATTCCATACAAACGTATTTTTACGTTTACGTCCATTTTTATACCAAATATTATGTATCCTCCACCGCCATGCCCGTACGATTTTTTTAAAATAAATTAGTTATTGTAGAAAATGCAGCCTTTGAAAATGAATAATGCTCTATTTTTACCGTCATTTTCAGACGTTCGTCAAACAAATTTGATGAATAAAATGTAAAAAAAATAAGCAAAACGTAGAGGCATAGCCAAAGACTTTCTTATTCTATAACTGAAAAAAAAATTAAAATTCGGTTCAGATTTGGAAGCGAAAAAGGGTACTACGAAGTGATGTTTTCGTCTATTTTGCATAGGTAAAATCAGCCCGAGCTGCAGTTTTAATAAAATTATGAACTATGAATAATTTTATGAATTATTTTAAATAGTACATTATTGAATAGAGATATTGGCCATGTAAGTTTTTGTATAGAATTTTATTAATATTATTCTCATAACTTTTTCTATAATGTAACAAAATATACATATATTAAAATCTAGTCAGAGAGTATATTTATGATTTTAAAAGACAATAATTAAGACTGCTTTCGTTCGAATTATAAATTAAGCAACAAATAGACAGACGTTGGCATTTAGTTGTTTATTCGTAAATATGAAAATACGTGCTACTTAATAAGAAGTGAGTAGCAACAACTTAGCCCAACAGATTGGCCTTTTATCTTGAAAACAGTAAATCTTAAAGAGCAGGAAGCGACCGAGAGGATGAAAAATATACCTGCGACCGCCGCGCCGTGATGATATACTGAGACCTGACACGATTTATTAGGCGTAGGTATTTACGATAAACGCTGCATCGTCTATTTTGACGAACTTGCAACTATGAACATTTCGCTACACTATGCATATGATATTTTGTTATGTAATTTATTTGTTTATTAAGAAAAAACAAACCGTTACAAGTACTCGTACCAAATAACAGAACTATAAAAAATAAACAAAAGAAGCTAATTAATATACAATAATTTATAAATTCACGCTATTTTGCTATTGTATTTGTTGGTATGGTATGGTATTTGTTGGTACATATTTAAATATAATTTTTAATTGTAAACGTTTTATCACTTAATATCACAAACATTTATTGCTTAATGTGTCGAGTACCCATGAAAATGAAACAATAGAGAGACAATAGGAAAACAATGGAAAGTTGGCGTAAACGCCAGGAAGGTGGTCAAGGGGTTAATATAGAGAAGCGATATATAAAATTCAAGTTGAAGAATTTTGCGCTACTATTATGAATCCGAATGAATGAATGAAGGTATTATGAATCCACATTGTCTACATAAAATAAGTGATGATTCTAAAATTTAATAAGCGAAGGATCTAGACAGGTAAACAGGCTAAGTAATTAATGATAATTATAAAGTATCATAAAATTGAAAAGATATTTATGAGAGTATAAACAAAGAGTTTAAAATTAACAAAATCGATTAAAACGTAAATAAATTAATATCTTATTAGGCTATTAGATGCGACAATTTATGATGTTGCAACTATGTGAGAAAATAATTAGTATAAAAGTTCCGCAACAGCGTTTAGATTTATAATTAATAATAATATTTTTAATTACGTTGCAGCCATGCTTACAAACCTTTTGTATTTATCTGATCAAATCTGATCGCGTTATCTATTCAAATTCGCACCGTTGTTGTATTAAAATTATTTCAATAAATGTGACAAAGTATCACTACAGAATAAATCTAGTAAATTTATAGAACTGCATTATGAATATACCTAGTGATTTTGTGGAACACAAATACATGAGACCTGACCCTATTCGATGTGAAACGTTGAATAAGGCACGTGTACGTGCACGGGAATATAGTATTTAATATGTTTTAATATGCAATAGTGTAAAGTTGATTATGGCGTGAGGGCGTGGTTAGAGTGGTCGGAGACCGAAGGTCGTTGAAGGTTGCGCGCTTTTCCGCGATCAACGGCACTAGATTAAACAAGATGGCGGGAGTGGCGCGTGCGCAGTGGCCGCGGTAACTCAGCCGGATGCCTAAAATGTTTTCACAACACTTAATTACGTATACAATTTCTAAACGATGTTAAGTATTAATGCTATTACAACATTTTCTCTCATTTAACGACTCCTGGATTACATATTACAAACTCTGTGTAATACTACAGATGTACAAGTTAATGTGTTCACTTTTTTAAACTCAAAATTAAATTTATCATAAAGACATTTGATCAGAGGAATGAACATAAAACTTTTTACAACTCTAAATGGCTGTACTGAGTTATATCAACCCTTTAATTTATGTGAAACGAAGCGGGCATGTAATAGCTACATTCATTGCTTTTCCGTGATCGAATTCTCATAACTACAAAATTACTGTATCGTTTTGAATGAATTATATCTGGACCATATGTGAATCGAGAAAATATCTAAGGTACATATCATCACGATTTTATAAAGTTTTCAAGGGCTAAGCGGTAATGATAAAAATACTATAAAGTTATTATCAACTAGCTGATCTAGGTGACTTTACCCGCGTAGTTCCCGTACCCGTGGGATTTTCGTAGGGAATAAAAACTATCCTAATGTCACTCCCTGGATTTCAAACTATATCTATACCAGATTTCATCCAAATCGGCCTAGTAGTTTTTTTAAGTTTATTCGTTACATACAAAAGTACAAATCTTTCCTCTTTATAATATTAGTATAGATTAAAGTAATAAACTTTATCATTGTTCCACGCTGGAAATGATAACGATTAATATGTTTCCGACATTTACAAGATGTTATACATTATTATATAAACTAGTGTCACACAAACTACACACATACTACAAGCAATATATATGGACTCTGCAAGAGATCTTTTGTTTTCTTTTTACTTACCGTCGGGTTAGCTAAGACAAATACCGCGAAATTTATGTATAGGTGCTCAACCCAAGGTTCACATACTACTTTGGTGCCCTTAGATCCTTATTTACGCTCGTCCCAAAATTTGACGAAGCTATCAGGTCAACAACGTTTAATCAATTCGAAAAATAAAAAAGGAAATGCATCAGAAAACAGGCGGGGGAGATGCTTTGCTTATTTTTGATAGCATATGGAACAGGAGGCGTCTGAATTACGACTACGTAAGCAATATATGTATGTATACTTAGCAATTCGCCTTTTTACGTTATACTAATGCTTACGTAATCATGGGCGGAGGGGGAGTAAGAGTTTTGCTTACTATTGCTGACAAGAAGAAGGGGGAAATCAAAAACGTTCAAAATTATGGTTGTCTAATACCTGCACGACACCTAACTTTTAAAATGTACGGGTATTAATAGAAAACTACGAAAAGAAATTTACTTTTATAAATATTTAGACTATTAAATACACGATATGTACAAAGAAAAAAAAAATAAGAATTGTATTATTGTTTATTATATCATTGTTATTTATGTCAAGTTTAAAGTTTATGTAATTACGAGAACTAATCTGATTGTGGTAAACGCCATTTTACCGTCGCTGATTTAGTTCTAAGCCGTTGTAATAAATGTGCTTTTAATGTAACGATACCGGGACACGAGCCAGCCTCAAAGATATCAATAAGAATACGGACGCGAGTTTGTATTCAACTCGCGCTAGTATACGTTTTAATCCTACGTTTATAGCATTCTATTGAAGCTTACGAGTTATTACGTTTCATTTTTT
Organism: Samia ricini; assembly: GCA_014132275.2. Lineage (NCBI taxonomy): Eukaryota > Metazoa > Arthropoda > Insecta > Lepidoptera > Saturniidae > Samia > Samia ricini. The sequence goes on from AP028164.1 coordinate 11,976,309, forward strand.
TTTAATTATTGTTATCATGATGCAGGTGTACCGTGTTAATAAAAGTCATAATATTATAATAATGATCGTGTACACTCATTCGTATACATGACTACAAAATGAGACCGTAAATTTTGTTTCCGTATTTGTTTGTTAGAAAATGTACATATAATTCAAAACTTCTGAACCAATTTATTTTTTGTATATACTGTGAATTTTGACTCCTCTCTCCCCCTTGTTAGCAAGTAAGTTCTCCCCCCCCCCCCCCCCCCAACCCCAATGACTACGTAAGCATTATTATAATTCAGAAAATGGAATAACGAAAAGAAAATAAACAAGTGGTGTATGACAGATTTTAAAAACTTGGGCGTATAATAAAAAATATCGTAGCACCATCAATCATACTGCCATTAAACTAATCTCGTTTTTTTTATTATCTCTTATTTACTTCAAAGATGCAAGTAGTAGTTGCCAAAGTAATTGGCAATTTGAAAAAAAATTTTTTTTGTAATAGAACTGAAATGAGGAGATTTGCAGAAGAACCAAAGTTGAAATTAATTGCCCTTAATAAGAATAAACCATATCGTGCAAGAGTGTCCACTGAGAAAGGTTCACCCGACGATCTTATCAATCTTGCTGAAGACGCTTTAAAGTGGCTGAATAAATTAGATATAGATTTATAATGATACGATTTTTGTTTTATCTCTTTTTTTGCCATACGATTAAATAAAAACTTGCCATACTTAAGTGTCAATGCGATGAGGCCTACAGGTTCTCGAATGGATGCCGCGTACCCGAAGTCGCGGCGTGGGTAGGCCTGGTGAAGGTCACATTAATCCGCTGGATGCGGGTGGCGAAAGACCGTTCATTGCAGAGACCTATGTCCAGCAGTGGACGTTTTTCAGTTGAATGGAAGGAATAGGACTTTGAGGAACCATATATATATATATATATATATATATATATATATATTAATTTGTATGTACTTTGATTCATATCGTAAACATCTAATGATAACTTAGTGGTGGTACGCTCAGATACTACGTCATTGGATATCGGTTCGAATAAAATAAGAAACTTATTTCCTTGATAACTTTCAAGCTTATGTTGAAAATTGCTCGATCGATGTATTCTATGGTAGCCACGTACCAGAGCCAGTCCCTCTAGGCTTATTTTTTTTACACGGAATTGGCTTAGTGCTTTGACCACGATCTCACCTGATGTTAAGTGACGATGTGGTTCAGGATGGTAAACACACTAAGCCTAGAGGTACTGGTTCTCAAGTGATGCTACCGGAACACACCAATTGGTATTTGGCGATAGGTTTTCAAACCATGTAAACCTTCCATAAGATCACCTAGTTGGAAAATAATTCATGGTTAGCACACATGTATTCCGATAAGAAATTAGGGTTCCTTTTCTATATTTTACGACGCAGGTTCTGCTTTTGTGTACTCATTTATCGTAGATTATCTCACAGACATTCAACTCCAAAAATACTCGTTTCTTGGGTGTTTTATATTACTTTCAAGAATTTTAGTATTTCAGTTTAACGAATACGCGAACAGTGATGTGTTCTCCTCATCATCTAGTAGTAATGACATAATAATTATTTCACACGTATAAACATGTTAACGGGATACGGTAACTAAAATAATAAATAAAAACCCCTACTATTGGTAATTTTTAATATAAATATGAACTGCATTATAGTTCTAAAGTATTTTGCGTCAATGGATGCGTGTCCGAGACCACCTATAAAACCTTAAAAAGCTATGTCTAAGCTTTCGGTGAAGGAAAACATCGTGAGGAAAACATATCATGTTGGTTTGAAAGCCTCTCGCCAAATAGCTATAGGCCTGTACGGCAGCATCATTTGAGAACCAGTACCTCTAGGCTTAATGTGTTTACCATCCTGTACCACATCGTCGCTTAACATCAGGTGAGATTGTGGTCAAACCACTGAGACTATACCTTGTAAAAAAAATCTGAACACCGATTTACCTGACAATAAGTTGAAGCTTACATCAAACAGGATTTTAATGTCCAAAGGTGGATCATTACGTGAACGATAGTGATGCCTGTAAATGACACACGCTCTATGTGCTTCCGGTAAAACAGTTTATTATTATTATGAATTGTATAATTTATATTATATTAAAAAAAAAAACATTTAAAAAAAAAAAAACAGATTGAGTTTCTTGCCGGCTCTTCTCGATTTGGCGTTGTTTTCCGAACAGACGGTAATTTTTTTTTAGGGCGTTCATAAACGCCTTCTCAGGTACGAAATTGAGTGAAGAGCTTTGGATTTTCATTTTAAAAAAATAGGTATAGGAATGAGAATTGAGTGAGTAAAAAATTATGATGAGACCTATAGTAGGAGTCATATTACGCGGTTACAGTTACAATGAAAGTTATAATATAATAAACACTTTATTGTCGTTTCAACGTAACTACACAATATATAATATGTACAATAACTTTTCTTATTTATTTCCATGATATTTTCAATTTGCAGTTAAAGTTATATTATTTTCTATTAATGTTTACATTTAAACGCGTATATATAGAGTTGAGAGTAAAATTGTATATTAAATAATGATCTAATACTGACCTCTTAAATTTAACGATATAAAATATAGAATATAGAATAAGATATTTGATATAAATTCTTCATATTACAAATGCTATTAAGTGTTGTTCACTACAGTTCTAAAATATTTAAAAACAACTACACAAAAATCGGTTTCAGACTTACTTAGGGTCCGTCAATTATTAACTAATTCAGAATGTTTCGTGCGTCAGTGCTATATATATATATATATATATTAAAATATAGCATTCCTATGTCTGTCTGCAAGTGCACTGATAATTAGAAAAACACTGAACGAATTTATATCATTATTTTTAATTTCATATAATGTTTTTGTATAAATGTTATGTTGAGTTAAGTAATTATGAAGCGATGATATCTCTCTGGTAATACGGACGGATTCCGCATTCATGGATGTAAGTTTGAATCCACCTATATATCCTATGATGAGCCAGAAAAAAAACTAAGACTGCTCAAAAATGAATTCAGGGTTTCTTAAAATATTTTCTCTTAGCTTGAAAGCACTTTTTCATATGAATAATATAATTTTGAATACATTAATGTCACTCCTCCTTGGTAGCCTCAGAAAAAAATATTCAGCCTCTTTTTAACAATTTTCAGAGTTACACCCAAAGTAATGTAGACACGCAATATTTTAAACGGCAACAAAATATGAAACCTAATGACAAATATACGAAGCAAACTCCATTACAAGGCCACAAAGTTTTATTTTAAAATGTCGTATTAAATTTTTAATTATTCTTAGTATTAATGACCAGTTTCAGTAACTTTTAGTGCGCCCTATGTAGTGTGGTAGATCATCAACAAAAGAACATCAAGCTCGATTTAAAAAAAACCTTCTCAGGTATTTATTGCACATTTAATTTGAAAAGCTATTTAGTCTCGTGCGAAATTTCAATACTGTTTGTCTCTGGGAAGTACCTCATAAGTTTTAATAACTACTAAGTGGTATTTTTGATATTAAGTGCCTTATCTCTTTAATACATTAACCTAGAAACTTAATCTTTTAACACCAATATGAGGGCATTATCTAAATCGAATCGAATAACTAATCGGTCGATTTTACTTTTATTAAAGAAATAATCATTAAAAAATGATTGTATGTAGATTTTTACAAGAATAAATATTTGCAAATTAAAAGACTCTTAGAAAAAGTTTATGCAAATATATTTTTTTTGGCCGAATAATGTTTACTATTATAACAGACAGGTAGGTATGTTTTAGTCGTGTTATCAAGCTATTATATAAAAATAATTATTTGAAATAGTAAAATATGTTCGAACATGGATTAAACTATTTAAAAAAAATGCCGTACGGTGTCGGCTAAGAATAGTAACTCCTCATATGTTCAGGTGGTTGTAAAAAAATGCAACAAAGGGATAAACCAGGGGATGAGCAGCAGCATTTTCTGAGCACCACAAACACCTTCTGCGATCGCCAAACCCGCCGGCCGAATGAGGCTCTTATAGCATTTCCTCCCTTTTTGGGGGAGACCGATGTCCAACAGTGGACATCTTTCGGTTGAATCAACATCGAATAAATCAATAATATTCTGTTTAACTTAAATCCTGATAACAAACACAACCCAGTAGTCGAAAAGAAACTATCTCTCAGGTTTGGAACTCGATTTGATTTTATATTTTACATTTCATGTAAAAAGTCGACCTTAAAATCGATTCGATGAGAATTTTCAAAGTTCAAAGCATCATAATAATAACCGCAAAAAACATATATTTAACTATAAATAACATTCGATAGTTCCTTCAATTATCAAACGCAGGCAGATAACAACAGAGTCTCGCTGGTCTTTACCGACTATCGTTGGCCGTCGACCGCGGCCTCTCGGCTACCGATCGTAATTATCGATAGTAGTGCAACACTAATTTTATACGTCGATATCGATGCGGTATCGACTAGAGATGACGATGACGGAAAACGGACGGCGCACGGTCGCCGATGCAATCGCACTAAACTATACTGTAACATGTGACAGGTTAACTTGATATCGTGAAAGTTAATTTGGATCGATTAGATTGTTATGTGCACGTGCTAGCGTCGATTAAAAAAATATACTTAAATTCATTTATGTTTACTCCGTTCGCGTGCATGTTATTATTTAGAAACTAGCTGTGTGGCCGCAGCTGCGCCCGCGTTTCATATGTTCTTCACTGTGTTTTAATATAAGGAACCCTAATTATTTTCCCAAATGTTTTAGTACAAAGATAAACACTTGCCAGTAAATTTGTCCCTTAAATTAGATTTATTACATTTTTTATGAGTTTTAATTTTTTTTACGTGGAACCCTAACTATTTTCGAAATTCAAAAGTTCAAAAATTCACTTATCTACCCAAAAAAAGTCCCATCAAAATCGGTTGAGCCGTTCCAAGGAGATTACTCGGAACAAACAGACAGACAGACAAAAATTTTAAACATTGTATTTTTGATCTAGCTATCGTATGTAAAACATTCGTATGTATTTAGTAAAAAAAAATATTTTGGCCTAATGTCTGTAATCTGTTTGTAATCAAACAGACAATTCAATTTTATGTATTAGTAATTAATAGATAATGACGGTATGAGAAACGCTGCGTTACGTTACAGCCATCAAAGTCAGAGAAGTTTCGCTGTAGCAGTGTGGACATGTCTATAAACATATTTTTGAAGTAAAACTCTTTAGAGGCGATATGAAAGGTAACTCGGATCTTTTTCGGACGAAGTAACATTTTCAAACAACGTTCAGTAAATGCAGCATTTTTTATTATTATTCATGTGGTAAATTATATTATCAATAAAGACTACACAGAAACTTTAATATGGCATATTTATTTCATGTTCTTTTCTATTATTTAGTAATAACTGTCACAGTCAAAATGATTTTTTTCTTTTTTTCCGCGGTATAGGCTTCAATGCTTTGACCACAATATCACCTGATTTTAAGTGATATTGTCGTCCAGAATGGTAAACACACTAAGCCTAAAGGTATGGGTTCTCAAGCGATCCTACCGGAACCTATTAGTATTTGGCGAAAGGTTTTCAAAGTTGAAGGTGGTAGTTACCCAGGCGGACATCATTAGAAAATGCCCTACCACCATACTATCGTTCATTGACGCAGAATCCGGCCGCACTACATCGCCTACACTCTTCACTTCACTTCTCTTCACTTCACTACAGCCTTCATCGCTTCATACTTCAACCACGCGTTAAGGTTACACGCACTTATTTATTATATTTACTACTCGCTTTTTTTAACATTGTTATTAATTAATCTTACATGTAAATGAGGATGTAGCTTAAGTTAAACCTTACATACAAACAAACTAACAAACTAACATATCCTTTTGTGTTTTTAAATCTGAAACACTTCTGTAACGTACGATAACGCCAGATCGAAGATTCCCCTTGACTCAATAAAATGTCTGCAAATAAATTAATAATAATATTCTATACGTAATATGTTTACTTGTATATAATCACGTACGTAAACTATTAAGACTGCAGCCTCCGCACCACGAAAGAAGGGATATATATGAAATCCCAATAGTTTGAGTAGAAATTATTTCGCCGAGCACAAATCGCACGTTTTAGCAGACAGATAATCCATTCTGGATGCTTCACTAGTTTAGTTTCGCAATGTCACGAAGGTTAATTTATACATAGGCTAGTCTGATGCACACCACTCCTCGTAGCATGAATCCTCCCCACGATTAAGTCAGCTGAGTCCAGTATTAATCCACAGGAAGAAAGATTAGATTCCGAAGGTGACTCTGAAGATTACTCCACACGAAGGACCCGTAATTATAGACAATGGAGAGTCAATCGTCACAGAGCTAAATCCTGAAGGTATACCGTTTTGTTAAATTTAGTAAAGTAAAATTAGGTTAACATTAAGTTAAACTTAATCATATTTAAACAAGAAATAAAGATAAAGCCCCAGGACAGAGACGAGCCATAGCTTTTACAATAATTCGAGCGTAAACGGTATGAAAGCAAGATGACTAATTTGTGTGCTGAAATTTTTTCCATATAAAATAATCATAATTAAAAAGTAAAATACACCTTTTTTTCGAGTGAGTGCTTAAGTCTAAACCAACGAAACTTATAAAAATTTACAAGCCTTACAAGCATCTACACCACAGTTTGTCAACTTCATTTTACTGACTGACCACTTTGCGGATACATATTTTCTATAGTCTCCCATCTTCATTTTTTTGTCCTTTTTTAGACTATATTTTCAATTTGCCCACTCTGCGCTATCCCAATGTCTCCTAATTGTCTCTAGGTCTTCTACTTGAACACTCCCTGCGTTATCGCCCATGTTGAGAACCTAGGATCTACACTATACCAGGTTCGAAAAATTACGGCGGGAAAGAAGGGGCTACTTTTTTTTTTTTTTTTATATATCTCCGCCAATTTTCCCCTGGCATGACCAGAGACCTTATTATTACGTCTCATTTTATGTGTGATCTTTTATTGTTTTTTTGTAGCATGTTCTTTTGCTTAGGTTTTTCTTTTTATATCACTTTTATTTTTCTTAAAATCTAAACAATATAATCAACTTATCTAGGTTAATGCTAAACAACAATGTCAAATTTCTTATAATTATAGTATTCATGTCAAAACAATTAAAACAATTAGAACAATTAAGACAATTAAACAATTAAAACAATTAAAATTTGGGCAGTAGATATTATAATAATTAAAACTAATAACTTATTACCCAGTCAATAATAAAATTAAAATTATAATTAAAATTAAAAATTTTCATATTTAAAATGAAATTCAATAATTGACCTCAATAGTATTTTAAACTTAAGATTTAAGGTCAGTACATCCTTGCCTTGTTTTCGTTGTGTTTCTTTTTCTACATCTGTCACCTCCAAATTCCAAAAACAACATACGCAAAATTTGTGACCGAGGCAAAGGGGCTACTTTGTACCGAGCTCCTCTCTGGACGGAAAATAGGAAGGGCCCCGACTTGGCATGGCAGGTTGTTTACCTGTAAAGCAGTGGCGGGTTAAAGCAGTGGCGGGCTACTTTATCTTTTCCTTTGCCCGCCACTGTTCTGTCCACTCTTCTTTCTTCCTTTTTATGGGGGGCAGAAAGTATATCCTGCCCCCCGGACTGACGACCAGATGGTCATCGGTCTCACTAATGCTATAGGTAAGGGCAGGGCGTAAATGAATTTCCCCCCGTCAAAAAAAAAAAAAAAAGGTTGTTTACCTGTCATGTACTTTTGGTCGGGCCAGCCGCTAGGGCGATGTGGAACATGTCACCCTATCCCATGTCGACCCCAAGAAAGGCGGCGGATGGGACAGTAAAAAAAAAGGTTTGATAAATTAAAATCATTTAGACACTAGTTACAATATAAAATACAGAAGTTAGCGATAATAAATTAATGACTGTGATGAAAACAGTATTTGGTAATCTTGAAGCCTCAATAATATTATTATTGGGCGAGAGATTGAAACATCCGGCGCGTAGAGGTCATGTTTCCGACCCCAGACGGCGTGATGTCACATCCGACGAAATACACATATACACACAGCGGCAGCAGTTTTATTGCCTCACCTTATTTGAATCGAGAGGATATGACAAATTATTAGTATAATAACTAATAATAAACCAATTATTATACGAATTAACAAATATATTTTTTTATGAACGGAGAGTAAATTATTATTATGTTTATTTTCTTTAATGAAGTAGCAAAAAAGCATGTAACCAGGCTGATAATCAGTCATCTCTGTAGTAGTATGGTACTACTCTGAATAAAAATGTAACTGATTTAAAAAAATGAAACGAAAACTCGAAACTATGGAAAAACTGTATTTTTTTTAAAGTTTAAATTTCATAATTGAAATTGTTAACGTAACCTAACATTTAACATGTTACATTTGTTTGTTTTTAAAACGCTTTTATGTACATCAATCAAAATATACGATAGCCTGCGTAAGTATTCAGTACATTGGTACATTGGGCATCGGTTCTACAGGCAAACCCACGAGCGAAAGGGTGGATTATGTCAAATTCTTACTAATAAACATCGGTTTCAATATGGGATTTCAATTAAAAGTTAAAATTAAGTTAAAACCAAAAATGTATCGATTTTTCTGACTGGTCACTGACGCTGATTTGACACTTTACTGAAAAAAGGCTTGAAATTTCGTAAAAACAGATTGAGATCGCATATTTAAACCGGCCGTAAAACTAAACGATATTCTTTACCCCACCTATTTACTCCATTCGCATTATCTCCACAATGATATTTATTATGTAACTAAAATTTTAACAAAAAATTGATTAAAATATAAAAATTATTATAATTAAAAAAATGTTTTTTATCCTATATTTATCGATGTAAATAATCTTAAATTTCAATTATCGGCCCAAAGAAACCGGGTTTGTTTTGTCGGGCACTTTATAAGCCCGTCCGATTCGCCATCACAATATGAGTGTCCATACATACATATAAATTAAATGATTCCTTCGAAAGAAACATAAAATTAACATTTATAATATACAAAAACCACATCGTTGCGTACTATATAAGGTCGTCTTACTGAACCCATAACTCGAAAACCACCGCAACGCTTTACATGATTCTTTTTTTAAACCATACATATATTAGTCGGTGTGGTTTCACTTCCTTATCTTTATATAAAAGGGTACGTATATATGCCGATTATTTTAATTCGAGAACCTCTAAACCAATGTACTTTATTCTATTTTTAAATACTACATTTATTATCTGGCCAAATTATGAAGTTAAAAGTGATGAAAAAATTATAAATCTATCAATATTTTCACTAAACCATTGAATATAAAAAACAATGAATAATGCAGTGAAATGAACAGAAATATTATCTGCAAACGGAAACGCGGCCACATGTAGTTATTATATTTATAAATTATACGTAGTATAGTTTTTAATTTGCAAAGTAACTCATACATTTAGTAAATTATTATTCATAGATATAGAATTTGTAAATAGTTCGTTATATCTTTCTATGGAATTTATAGAAAAAATGTCATTAATTACTTTGTAACTATTTAAAACAATACAACTTCCTTTCCTGCCTAGTGATAATATTGAAACAGGGAGATGAATGATCATTATCAATTTCACTTCAGCTTAATATTAATCATTATTATTAACCGTTTAAAAATATTTTACTTAAAGTTAAAGGGATATTGCCCTTTAAATTAATTAAAAATAAAACAACAAACAAGATCAAATATAAATCGAGAGCAAAAATATAAATAATATATTTAATATTTTCTTTTAAGCCGCAACCGTAATTAATGTTTCTTAATTGATAAGTTCAACTGGAAACGGATTCAGGCTAATTAAGATACGGGAGAGGTGCATAAATGCGGTTTCAATGTCTGTTACATTTAACTGTAAACATATTACAAATATTATTGAGTCAAACGTAATTGTCAGAGCTTATGTATATTTAAAAAAAACATTAAAAAAGCGTATAAAAAATATGAAGCGACTCGTTGCTCTGTAGAGAGATAAAAGAGGTCCTGCACTTACGCGTTATGCTGTATCTATAGTTAATAAAAGTCAAGAATAAATAAAGTGTTTTGATATCTTTTTTTTTTGCTTTAAAGTTACTTCGGTCAGGACTTTTGGTACACAAAAAACGTCTTGCATTCACTGTTATTTTGTTAATTTTTTAGCCAACACAAATACACAAATATTGCAAGGTATTCAGGGGTGAAGCTATAGTTTAATACTGTCTATTATTCATGCCATTATAACCATAATTAGAGTCAATAAATTAACGCAGGTAGACAAAAACAAAACATTTAGATATAGGCTATAAATTTAATAAATGAAAAAATAACTATTTGATCCTACTCCATAAATACAATTATGTAAGTAATTTAAAATAACAAAATCGTTTTTTACACAAAAAAAGCATATTCTTTAAATTTTAATTCTCGACTATAGATACGCGACGTAGCTGGAATGTGCTACAGTTTAAATGAGGCTGTGCGGGAGTCAGACCGGTCGGTCGGGGGCGCTCGGCCACCTCCGCACAACTTCGGGGAAAGGCCGCCAATGATATATAGCTAAAATTAAACCTCCTTCTGTACCGGGTAGTTATTCTTAGTCAGTCGATATACTTGTCATTGTTTACTTAAATATTAGCTACAGTAACTATATTAAATTACTATTTTTAGTTTATTGTTCTTTACAAGTTACGGATAGTAAGGAAATAAAATCATTCGAAAGTGGTACGCATGAAAGTTCTGATGGAATCTGAAGGAAATAAGCTTTGTAAGGATTTATGTAAATGGTGACCTATCTTGTCTTCTTTCGTAGATAAGGTCATGATGGCAAATAAGTAGATACCTAGCGACATCATAATTCCAATAACATACTATAGTCGATTACCTAATGGTTATAAGGTTAAAATATAGATCCTTAATGGTGAGCTAAAGACCATTAAATCCTAAGGCAAATTATTAAAACCATTGAGAATAGTGACCTAATTTTTTTTTTAATAATTAAAAAAGTATTTACTTCGTCTATATTTAGAAAAATATAATAGTAAAAAATAAAATCACACTAATAAGTCACAATTTTATATCGAATGTACAGTAATAAGTTGCCAGGTCAAACGGAGCACCAGTAATACGCGACGAAATCAGATCACAAAATGGCAACTTAAATATCGAAATTCGATCATTTGACTTTTCCTTGGCAGTTGATTGACAAGGTAAAAAACTTCTTGCATTAAAGTGACCCTAAATTAAAAAAAAAGTATAAGGACGTGTTATACCTGCATACAATATGTTATTCATACTTTGTAAAATTAATCTTTATTTGATATATTTATAGGCTTTCTTGTACTAACTTTATTATTATAGGAACATTATAAAGTAATGGTATTGAATTACTATAATACACAATAAAACACGAAGAATAGAAGACAACATTTTAATCGACTGTAAAGTGCCAATTGTGTTGAAAATTTATAAAATTGTATCATCAATCATCAATACGAAGGTTTCTTTTAATTTGGGAAAGAATAAATTGAAATGACAAATAATATACCGATTTATATAATTTTAAATAAATGGCCATTGAACAAACATTACACAAATTTCAGTTTTATTTACAATAAGTAGATTCGAATGGAACATTCTAGAAACTAGTAACTTAATCTAACTAACGGTCGTTGTGTACTTTTATCTGTAAGTCACTTCTCTGATCGTTTTGTTGTTTATTTGTCATTTGCTTTTTATTTTGAATCCTATATCAGTAAACGATATACATGATTCTTTTTTAAACCATACATATATTATTCGGTGTGGTTTCACTTCCTTATCTTTAGATTATATAAAAGGGTACGATCACATCTGATGTCATATCTCTATAAGAAAAGGTTTAGACTAATCTACGAGTCCATCGACAACCGTATAACGATTTGTTTAGGCCCTTTTTTAGGCTTTATTTGAAATCATAGTCTGTACAAATTAAAACCACGCAATCTTCCGAATCTTAAGGCTAGCCGCTTGCGTTCTTTATTTAGACGTCTTAGTCTTAGTCTTTGCATTCAAGAAAAATGTAAAGATATATATATATTAGAAAAACAAAAATTACCTTTTTTTTCGGTTTTTTAATCAATTCATTAATCTGATAATTCTTAATTTTTTTAGATTTTTAAGTTTAATTATAATTACTTCACTCTTGAGTTTTCAAATTTGCTTCAAAATATTGTTTATTTATGTACTCTTATACTTGTCTATATACACTACTATATTATGTCTAAGTACTATGTATACATATGTAATCTTATGGCCGAAAAAGGGCTGGTTGAAAAACAGTACCGTTTTTATGGCGACAGTTATATAGCGGCAAATGCTGACGGCAGTCCTTATTACCATTTTTTTTTGTTTATTTACTTAATTGTAGTTTTTCCTTGTACATTTTGTAATCTATTCTAAATATGGTAATAAAATAAATGTCTTTCTTTTCTTAGTCTTCATACAAAATAAAATGTAACGGAAAAGTTTGCGGTGTATACAGCGTGCCCAGAACACGCGAACCTTTCTAATAAGTCCCTTGGAAACAATCTATAAAACTCCATTTGTATTTGAAATGTATTATTGATGATTTAATCACTTAAAACCCGATGCATTGTATGTGTATTTTTATTGTGTCAAATATAATTATTATAACGACATTATTTTACTGCTGATAATTTATTTCTTTACACAACTTAATAATTAAGAAATTAGGTAGCCATAGGGACTACGACAGTAGTGAAGATTCGAAACTTTTTTATTCATGTTTAAATTTTATAATTTGTTCATTAAAATAATTAAGCCTAACATTTAACATATAAATTTTGTCTACGTCTATTGCCGCTCCAAGCAATAGTTAAGTACTTTTTCATATAGTTTATTTATAAAACATACGATAGGCTGCGTAAGTATAGATTTTATTATTTATCTTTGAGCGCCAGCATTTAAACGCCACCTTATACTTGACATACTGTAGCATGTTGACGGCTGATGTCATGGCATTGGTTACGCAAATCAGATTTTCCCTTACCGAGAATCGCTGAAGGCCGCTAAAGAAGTTTTCAATTCAAACATTCAAATCGTTTTTTAAGCAAACAAAATTTTATTAACTCTACTATTTGAAATAGAACCTGTAAGTAGGGCCTAAGATGTGTTTCGGTCTCCAACTGAGTAAGTTCTTGCACGCACTGTCAGTGCTACACGCAAAGTATATACATTGTGCAAGTGATCTTATAATAAATCATTGTACAGTTGGTAGGTTTAGCTTTTAAAGAGCTGCATATAGTCCACGCCGAGGTTTGCATAGTACGATGGCATTGTGTTTGTTACTATTTGCCGACTGAGTGCCTTAAAATCTCACTTCATTAAATTTGAAGGAAACTGTCAACGCTCTTAGGTTAACAACGTTATCAATTTATTTAAAAAAAAAACCTACAAATTTTATTGTTTTAATCTTTGAAAATTTACAAAGATCACGAAATTTTATGCTGCCTGCGACCTTGTTTGCGTTGATTTAACAATTGGGCCCAAAGAAAAAACTGTGTTATTGTGAGTAAACCGTAATAGAGAAAGTAGAAAAAATTCTAGAAGTTAAATTTAAAGTATCTTTTAAGATTTAGTCAGTACAAGCAATTTTTTGTATAAGCCATAATTTATTGTTTTGGCGAGATGGTTATAAAATATTTATTTGCTTACTTGCAAAAGATTAATTATGATTTATATACATAGATCTACCGCGAAAACACACCTACCCAAGGTTAAAGACCACAGACCAGACAGAAACAAAAATTACTTTGTTCTATATTACAAACACAAGCAACAAACTGTTTCCCAATGACACGAATGAGCTTCCCAATAACAAATACTTTCCCACGAAATTGCGACCGCTATATATTCTGCATCCTTTAATTCTCATTGTTCGTATTGGTCAATCAATCGAGAAGATAATATAGGGTGCTTACTTAATGCGAAGTTATAGGAATACATTTTCGCTACGATAAAATCGATGCGGTGTTACCGGCCGTGGCGTTATCTCGATCGGAGCGCTTGTAACCGCTGGTCGTTCTATACAAATTGTATGGCATATCTCCCACTATATTTGGGCATAGTTAACCTCAGTTTTCTTGTAGAATCGCAAGGGCGCTAATGGTGGTGGTGGAATCTTGGGAACCACGTAATAGACACAGAGTTTGATATAGTATTAGGACTTTAATAGCTGTCGATATTGCAAACGATTCGGACAATTTCGACAGCTTAAGCGATTGTTCAGAAAATGGACAATCGGTATATCTTAAATAATTTCAATCACATCAGATATAGGATGACACCTTCTATTTAATTTAAAATTATCAAGAGTCGAAGTAGCATTACATTGTAAACTAAAAATGCTCTCTCAAAAACTATTTTTCCTTCGGAAGCATCAATCCAATTTTACCCACTACGAACAAAGTAATTACTTACTTCGAAATTATAATCTCTACTTAACAAATGACTTTCAATTCAATATACCACGTATCGATTAAACCGTCATAGCCTACAAGCATGTAATTTTAAGCGGATGCTCCTTATAGCATAAGTAGGTAAATATTAAGGAAAGGTTTTTGAAAATTTCTTCTCTGAGAGAGCTAAAATTTCATGGTTTAGATTCAAGACTGTTCATTTGTTTTCGTTTAGTATTTGTATTAGTTGCCGATGGAAAATCCCCTCGGGCACGTGGTTTAAGATTATACATTAAAGCAATAACACGAAAAAAACTCTTTTGAATTAAATTATCTACATTTTAATACATTGAAGCTGATAATATCTCTGATACAAGTAGATTAGTGCCTACATTACGATTAACATAACATAACATAAGCTCACGCCTGTTATCCCCGAAGGGTTAGGCAGAGGTAAAATAGCGAACTACACCAAACCCACATTTCGCCAAGCTTGGTTCCGTCCCAGATGTGACAAGGGCGAGCCTGTCGCTATATCGGTCACAAATTCCAGACTCCGGGATGATATTGAGTAGAAATACCTAATATCACTTGATCCAACCCGGAGCTCGAACCCGAGACCTCAGAACGACAGTCGTACGTACGACAACTGCACAACCGAGGCATTACCATTAAGTAGTCAGAATATCACAAAGTCACGAATTTCTCAAGTCCAATTTTCTGGTGAGCAAACTTTATTTTTTCGTGATTTCTATTAGTTAATTTAAGATACGGATAGATGTTCTCCTCTATGGCCTCCAATAAAAGTACGAGAATTTTGGTAGCTGTTAACTATGTTATGTTACGTTATGTTAACATAACAGAAAATCGAAAATGTAGAAGAAGCTAATAAAACAATGATTACAAAAAAAAAAAACATTAAATTTGAAAACCGTAAGAGGAGTATTCATCTTCTTATATTACCTCTTACCTTACCTTACTATTTATCTATTTGGAGTCAGCGCATCATGTCTTCATCCTCCATTTCTATCTACTTGAAAATATCTCTCCACATTCACTTCTTCCTTTCACACATATAATTTTCACACAATCCATCTTTTCTTCGGTCTTCCCCTTTCCCTATAACCGTTTACATTGATTGTCAATTTATTTGCTTTCTGTCTTACAACAATATCTTTCTCCTGCGCATCACATGTCCTTACGAGGATAGACGACTGCTCCTTAACTTCTCTGTCACTAGCGTCACTTTCTAACTTCCTCTGAAGTGTTCATTACTAATCCTGTACATTCTCGTTCGCATGCAGTTTTCTTTCATACTTCACCATTATGGGTCAACTTTCTGATAACTACAAGACGATATATTTGTAAAATGAACTATCCACGTAAGTTTAAAAATATACGTTCTTGATGAAAGCTGTTAACAACAAGCACCCAGGTTCCGAGGCGATCTCGTATAGTAATAAAGACAACAACTGAACTTGATCTTATACCATAGAGTTATTACTTTCCAAGAATGAATGTTCAAACGATGACTTCGCTTTAAAAACGTCGTTTTAAATCTTTCACATAAAGATCTCGAGCGATGATACCGCTCGTAGAAATTAATTCGCAAACGTCTTATTACTCTGTTGCGGCCATCAAATGAAATGTCACCTTGTGATACGTCGTTTGGCAAGTATAAAAAAACGCCAGATGCCCCGAGTTCACCTTTGATGATTTATAAAATAATTCCTCGAAACAGTATCGGCATGGGAACAGCGACCATACTTCGAATCTTGTATTAGGAATCGCTATATTTTTTTCGCATCGATTGTGATTGCAGTTTGATCTAAATTTAAACGATGAGGGCTTAGCAGAAGTCTAGTTGGATACCACTTTGATGAACATCGAAGCTATCCTATTCAATAATTTGCCTGAGGTTTCGGTAAATAAAAACATTAAAATAAAAATAATAGCATGGTGGTAATAGCATTTTATTCCCGTCTGGTTAGCCACTTATGTTAGAAAATTAGTTACCAAGTTACCATTACTTTAGAGCCAGTATCCTCGTAAGTTTACCATCTTGAAAGACATCGTCACTTAACATCATGTAAGGTGAAAGTTTTTTTTCATATAATAGCTGTGAGCCCGCGGCTGCGCCGATTTTTTTTTATTTTCTTTACTGGATAATATAGTTTTCAAATAATCATTGGAACATAATGTTTTGATGATGCAGTCCCTTGAATCGGACTGTGTACACAATTTCATTAGTTTTAATTGTTTTTATACGAAACCATAGCTATTTTTAACCGATTTCAAAAAGAAGGAGGTTATTAATTCGTCTGTATGTTTTTTCCGAGGTGGTTTCATCTCCACCAGATCAGAAACTGATCAGTGACTCAGGAAAATAAAAAAAAACCCTCGAATATTATAGAAACTTACACGTGTTTCATATATTCGTTTCCAGAGCTATGAAGTAGAATTCACAGCTATACCTAAAAGTACATACTTAAACTAAAAAGTAGAAAAAAAACTATAAAAATGCATAAAAAAGTGCTGCACTTTTTAGTGCAATTTTTGTAGTTTATTCATTTGAAGTCAATTTTGTTTTTAATTAAAAAAGGTTTTTATAAACTTTTTGTTCGAGTAAATCAGTTAATTTTCAAATGATTAAAATGGATTCCTAAGTTGACTAAATGAGCATTTTCGACACCTCCCTCTTTTTGCTTTTAATCAATCTCCAAGGTAGCCATTAAAACCCATGGCTAGTAAGTGTTTGCCAACACTCTCTAGTAACAAGTCAACAATCCACCGTACTCTTCAAATCTTATCCAAATGCTTTACGCGTAGTTTCGTTCAACACTGAGCATAGCGCATAATTGAGAGCGTGATTCTATGAATCTTTCACATCGAAGTCGCATGATTTCTACCAACGAAGTATTAAAAATCTTGTTGAAAATAGGGGCAAAGTCATAAACAACAAATTTATATGATAAACGATAAAAAATAAACTTCTAAATTAATTTTGAATAACAGTGTAAATTTAATTGCAAACTCAAATATTTATCCGTCGAAATAAGCGGCCCCGTGCTTTAATGCAATACGTGATTCGTTTTTGTGTAAGATTCTCGCCATTCGCGTCCACTGTTACTTCTAGCCCGTGACATTACAATGAAACCTTTCACCCATTTACCGGCGGCTACCTCTGCAGCTGCCTATACAGTTAATAATCTACACAGGGTCCGATATTCGTTACACGCTTCCGGATTCTTTGGAACCGCTCGCTTTGAAGCGTATTTAAATCGAGTTAGCTAATCGGAACGTTCATGCAATCCTTGTATAAAATACTATGTATGCCCGGGACTTAGCTTACATATACATTTTTTTCATCTATGGTGTAAATATTAAATATTAGTAGCAAATATTGCATTTTTTTTTACAATTTTTATGTTACATTTCTTAACAATTTTTCTTAGTTTATATCTAATTACTTATTATGGGCATCCATTCACATTACTTCACTATTCCTACGTGTCACCAAAGTCGTTGTCGTGTAATTTTTTTTTTCTAACCTATCTAAGTCTGTTGACCGGAGGGGCCTTTACAGCTTCACCGAACTTTGAGGGCGAGTGCTGAAGGCATTCAGACTCAAAAGGTAACTAGTACAAAGGTTCAAACCTCGTCTTGGCCGCTATCTGAGTGTGAAAACTCCCGCGGTTTTTATCCTAGCTAATCCCTAAATTTTTTATTTAACACAAAAAAAAGGTTACTTACAGGACCTATGTACCTGTGTGTTGCGTGCAGGAGTGTGTGTGCGGGTGTTGTGAGTGTAATGCTCAATGCATGGTTAGTGTCACTGTATCGCGCTGGCGGCGACGTCAAGAGCCTCTCCAGTTGGGGAACGAGACCCGTCTTGGGGCGCCACCTGAGGGAGATCCGGAGAGTGTGCGGGAGTCGTGTGTAAAATGAGAAGGAAAATGATTATACACATGAATACTGTACCTATTGGATTGGGGCCTCGTAAGTTATCTTCTTTTTCATCAACGAGCGTCGTTGCATCATTAACCAATGTCAATATTTTAGTTTAAATTTTTACGTAGATAAATAAATGACGGTAACTATTACCATAAGGTTCGTGAGATTTACAGCTTTGCTGCCCTTGCGTTCTTCAGTATTATTTTGAATTTCTGTTCCATTATGGTTAATTAAATTTACTTGTACATAAAGAAGCTATGTTACCTAATATTATGTTTTAAAACAGTTAGAGAATATAGAATAGCATAGTTTACGAACTAGAACCAAAAACTCTACGTAGGTTGCCAACCTCATTCCTGCCCAATCATATTCCCGCCAAAAATTCTTTTTTCTCGTAATAAATGGCAACTATGTGTAAAGTAAACACAATTCTTCCAATATCACGGGAATAGAATTATATAGTATTTAACTCTATTTTTTATAAAACGCTGTATCAAAATGGCGGCTATTTTGTTAGCCTATCCCGGGAGGTTTTGTGACATCCCAGAATCCATGTTACGTTTGTTTTTTTACTTCTAATACACTTGTGCACAATAACCAAACCATATCGCATAGAATTCAATCAATATTACATAATACAGACCCAAATATTTAAAGCATATGAATACACAAATAAAAACCACTACATGACGGAGCAAGATGCCGAGAAAAACTCAATCCGGAAACAAAATTGTCCCACAGGTATAAAGCGTTTCACAAAGTAAAAAACATAAGTTTTATAGCATTAATTTATATGCTATTTAATTATATCATATAATTAATTATCCCTTGCATATTACATTTAATTGTGATAATATAATATTGAGCATAAGCAATAGTATTTCGATATTTAAACGATGTATTATCACTTACCATTATCAGGGGTGAAGCTAAATCCATCTCGCTGTGTGTTGCCTGTAATCAATATTTTATATTGTAAAATTTTTAAAACAAAAATACACTATTATAGGAAAGGATGCATTAGAATGATGAGCTAATTAAATTGAATTATATTAAAATACTAGCTGTGTGCCCGCGGCTGCGCTCGCGTTTTATATATTTTTACTGCAAATTTTTTTTATACGGAACCCTAATATTTTTTTAGTACTAAGGTAAAGTAAAAATATTTCTCATAAATTCAAGCACTTGCCCGTAAAACTGTGCGCATTGAATGGGATTTTATTACATTATTTATGAGTTTTATTTTTTTACGCGGAACTCTAATTATTTTCGAAAATTAAAAGTACCTGGAGTGACTTCAGTTATGTACCAAAAAAAAGTCCCGTCAAAGTCCGTCGGAGATTACCCGGAACAAACAAACAGACAAAAATTTTATATGTTGTATTTTTGATAAAGGTATCGTATATACATTCATATCTATTTAGTAAAAAAATATTATTTTGACATTACAAACAGACACTTCAATTTTATAAATTAGTATAGATCGATATATACCTAAAATGAAAGTATGTGTAGTGAAAAGTGATGACATCTTAAAAAGTAGCCTAATAATATTGAATTTCTGCTGGAGGGAAGAGATTCCCGTGACCATCTTACGTACGTGCACGAAGTGGTCACTGCTTCAGCTACAAGAAATAAATAATAAATTTGGCTCATGATATATTAAAAACGTCTGGTGTCTTGGTGAACCAGCCGCAAAGTAGCAAAGATAACTAAATGATTAAGAAAAAAAAATATGAAAAAAAAGAATATTAGAAAAAAGAGAATAATTAAAGTAGGGGTGTACATAAATTATTTAAATAAAATAACAAGGTCTCGGGTTACTCCTTAGGAGTGGAAGGGGATGAAAAAATGAATTTCTGATTAAAAGCATAACATTAAATTTTACCTTTCGTCAATAATTCTAATAATTTACTAGAAAAATGAAATTCCGGCCTGAACATGTTCGTGACACTTGAAATATTTCACTTTAATCTCACTCATCAATCATAAACACAATTGAATCACACTTGTTATAGTAAATGTAAAGTTTAGCGTTTTTTTTTCTAAGTACATTACTTTTTTTTTTAAATTGGTCAAAGATCACTAATGTAAACCGATTATTTATTTTAAAAAACGTTTTGTTTTTTAAACATATTATATATACAAACACGGATATAATAGCTGATAAGTTATGTACGTCACAAATATTTGAGTTACATCGGGTGAGGGCGATTGTCACCAACTGTTTAATTATGCCGACCGTCCCGATTCATTAGTGCACTTGTGGTTCAGGGACGAAACGATACCGAACCTCTTTTTATTAATATAATACTGTTTTTTAATTCGGACTTTTTGTAAATGTATCACCTCGAGATAGAATTACGGAGAGTTTTTGGCGGGATCTGAGACTGTCATGTAGAGTACTTTTAAGTTTTAATCGTTTTGTTATTTTACCATACCATACTGCATGGTTCGTAATCTTCGGTTAATAAATAGATGGATGGAAACGACTACATGCAGTAGAGATGCGAAAATAGAATGGATGTGTGCCGTGACCAGAATAGATAGGGTCAGAAATGAGTATGTTAGAGGAAGATTGAAAGTGGCAGACTGTGATAGAGTAAAAGAGAATTGTTTGTTGGTCATGTTTTGAGAATAAACGAAACGCATGTGACTAAGAAATTGATGATTATGAAAGTTGAGTGATGCAGAGGGAGAGGACGCCCAAAGAAAGGATGGATAGAGTGTGTGAGCGAAGATATTATAACCAAAAAAGGTGAATGAAGATATGGTGGCTGAGAGAGATGTATGGAAGAAGAAACGTTCTGCGTCGACACCGAATACCATAACAAATTGGGAGCATTTTTGCATATTATGCAATTTTTTTAGCATTTTACGTGATATGCTTTGATTATTGTGCCCAAGTGAAATGTATTGAAAATAATAACAAGAAGCTAATGCGCCACAGAATTTATCTGGATAGTTCTAGAAATTAACAGAAATGTGTGTGATCAATTACGATTGCAATGAATTAAGATGACGAATAAGATAAATTAAATAAATAACGTAGATTAATCCTATGAAAATATAATAACAAATACATAAACTTGTAGTAAATCAAACAAAGAATATACAACAAATCAAAAACTTTATATAAAAATGTTTGATAAGTACATAAAAAATTATATATATGACGATCTCTTTTCGCTTACCAACTATACCACGTCAGTACATTGTAACTTTAAATAAATATTATTACATTATGTACTTAGATTTTATTTATTGCACTTGCGTTTTTATATTTCCTGGTCATGACTTAAAGGAATTTTCCAATTACTCCATTCGTCTAATAAATAACAATATTATTTATGTATAAAGTTATAAACAACTATTATGTTTTCGTACATCCAAATCCGTCCCCGTTCTTTGTCTGGAGAGGTCAGGGTTGCCGACGCTCGTCTTTTGACCCTCCAAATTCCATCCTTCACCAACACAACACAATATCGTATTTGCATTCCTTTCTCACAGGCCGCGACACTTCTCTTGACTTTTAACCCTTTACGTCATTGACAATGTGTTCCTACTCTAGCATACGAAGTCTGTTATAAACCTATCTCTTTTGGACAGGTTATGACATATCGGGCGACTTATGACCCGCGCATCGGTAATGCTCCTTCCTTTTTTATCTTTAGTTTTTAATAATTAATCGTCCCTATCTTACAGGTCGCGACCCTGTGACTAGCCAGTGAATAGATTAGGTGTTTTCGTATAAGGGGTTCAATATTCATTGATAGATAGTTCATTGGCATTTTATATGCAAGACATTTTTCTTTGACTGCCGATTAAAAAAAAATTTATTATTTGTAATATTTATTAATTATGTACCTAAGTGTTGTATGAATTATCATAAGATTAAGAATTCGAGCTTTAAATAAATATTGAACTTTAGGAATAACCCAGCTATTTAATATATGATTTTTGTATGGTCAATTTTCTTCGCAATAGACGCGTTTGATTTTGGACTCTTTTTTATACCTACTGTAAAGATGTGTACTAGATACCTTATATAATCCAGTGGCAGTATATATTACTAGTTTTAACCGACGACTTCTTTTCCACATTCAGTTAAAAATCGGGTCTATAGAAACAAGATATTATTGTAAGTCAATCGATATGCTACGCAAAGTTTCCATTGGGATTTTTGAATAGACATAATTCTCTAATACGTTATCTAATTGAAGGCGCGTAACATCCGTTAGGTAATTTAGGTATAAGTAGCGGACAAATAGACAGACAGATGCGGTAAATAAATTTATTATAGAATATATGGAATACTGTGGTTTTTTTTTTATTTTGACTAAAGTCATTATTATATTAAGAATTTATTCGTCCTTCATCCATCCATTCAACCGAAACACGTCCACTGCTAGAGATATGGTTCCCCCAAAAATCTAGCCACTACAATTGGTTTCGCGGAGCCCGCATCCAGCGGATTCTCGCGACCCTTATTCCATCTTCTTGGGAGGTCTACCAACACTGTGTCTTACGGTACGCGGTAGCCGTACGAGAACCCGTTGGCCTCATCGGGCATCGATTCCACGAGCAATTTGCCCAGCCAGATCCCACTTTAGTTTAGCTATTCTTCAGGCAATTCTTCTGCGGATCTCCTCATTCCTAATTTAATCACTCAGTGAAACTCCGAGCAAACCTCTCTTCATTGCCCGTATGGTAATTTTGAGCTTTCTAATTAGACCCATTGTAAGCGACCACGAAATTGCTCGTGTGTACTAACAGACAGACAGATAAACGTTAAAGAATAACGTAAAATGGAACAAAGTAATGGCGATCATAATAAAGTATTTTTTTTCTGTAATTGAGATTAATTTTGTTATCTACTCATACATTATATTAAACGTAATAAAATATAAACAAAATCCTGATCAGATAATATATCGGTGAATGTAAATCGGTTCAGTGGTTTTCGAGTTATAAGCCAGTTAACAGAGAGGCAGATAGTCGCTGCATTTTATACAATGTAAGGTTTAGATTATAATTTATTATAAACATAAAAAAAAATTGTAGTGAACTAAACGAGGCTAGGTAAACCCGCACAGGTTGAGTAGGCAGGTATATATATAGACAGCGCTCATAAGTTTTTCCAGCAGCTGACCCGCAGCGATCGATAGAATTCCAAGAGTTAACTCTAACGGAATTAGATCCACGAAGAAATATGGATATGCCAAAACACACTTTATCTATTATAACTACAGTTTATTTCTTGAGAGTTACGTTAAAACATTTTTTAGGATTTAAGCTCACAGTATGATTTAATTTAAATAATATTTCTGGTAAATTACTTTCCGACGGAGTAACGACCAAGAAAATCTTCTTCTGTAAATAAAAATGGTGGTCTGTATATCTGTCGTCCATATATTCCGAAATCATTCATACGTATTTTGTGTAAGTTTGAGGAGCTTTCTGACGCAAAGTAATATTCAGATGGCATTGCAACGCATGCCTGGTACATTAAGCTCTTTTTTAAAATAAATACTAAAACAAATAATTTTCAAATATGAGAACATAGAAATTCACCAACAATTGCAACTTTATCCAGTTATATCATTCTATACGTATTTTCAATAGCTATCTCTTGACTCTGTATATAAAATGTTATTGCCGAAATTTACATAATACAATATACAAGTAAGTTTATAATAAGAGAATCGATAAATGTCAAGTCTTAATCATTTAATTTTGTAAAAAACTAATCACTGATTATTTAGTATATGCAAATATTTCATTGATAAAATATTAGACATATATATGTATTTACAATTTTTACATTATGATAAACTGGTCTCAGGTATGAAAAATTAGGAATGTACCTACCGTAATGTAAAGGGGCGGAACAGAAAACGCAATAAAACTATTTTATAAGTTCAAAAGTCATAAGAAAAAAAAACAATACAAAGATTGTTCGTAGGTTAGTCGATTTTCGCGGCGTTGAATGTAATTCCGAAACTACCTCTCCAATTCTATAATGAACCTGAGCTTTCTGTGAAGGAAAATATAGTGGAGAAACCATAGCACGATGGTAGGGTAGTGTGTCTAATTATGCCCGCCTGAGTAAGCTACTATGTATATGCGAATTTGAAAACCTGTCGCCAAACACCAATAGGTGTATTCTAGTAGCATCTTTTGAGAGCCAATGCCTCTAAGCTTCATGTGTTTATAACACTGCACTGCATCGTCACTTAACATCAGGTAAGAATGTCATCAAAGCGCTATGAGTATAAAAAATTATTCTCCACGATTTACATACGCAATTCTGCCAGTGTCATATGATAAGTTATGAATTCAATCTTGTGGTAACATTTCTAAGCTCCAGCAAAACAGGTGACTAATCTAACATCTTGCTAGAACTTTCCGTGGGGTTTTCGTGGTGCCTCAGAATAAACGTTTTGCGACATTATTTCCAATACACGTAACCTTTGCACAGTAACTATACTATATTATATAAAAATCCATCAAGATTACATAATATCAGGTCAAATACGCAAGTTAATCCGAGCCTCGTACCATTTTAGTGCCCTTAAGCTAGCTACCATTCTTAAGCTGAGCCACTTAAGCGGTCGCCTCAAAGTTCGGTGAAGCCCTTTCAATCAACAGCGTTAGTAAGATAAAAAAATCTGTGAGCCGCATCTAAATAATATTTTTCATAGCTCGATGAGAAGAAAGCGCGATGTCTATAGAAGCGCGCGAGTCGGCGCGGCGAGGCGCGTGCTCGCCCGTGTTTTTGCCACGATGAATATTTATCGCTCACTGCGAACATTAGCGTTGCGCGCGCGCCGCTAGCGGTAACCGTTCGCTACAAGTTGATTGGTGTGATGTATTCGCCATTATACTATAAAGCTTTATTGAAATTGAAACACTGATTTAAATGTTACGTTTATAAACGGAAAATGAAAATCGCATCGTGTATTTTATTTATACGTATTAAATTCATATATTTTATCACAATTTTAATAGAAAACGACATACCTCTTTATGTTGTAATTAACCTCTTATTTTTGCATTTATTTTGATATAGAATTGCCGTTACCATATTCAGCTTCCTTGATACGACAACGTACTTTCTAATTATTCATAATATCAAAATAAAAAATCATATTTTAGAAAAAAGACTCGTTCCAAGATAATACTATAACTCGTTAATAGCTAATAACCTAAGATTTAATAGCTGCAAGCATGAATTATGTACATTTTCATATACCCAGTTTATTTATTATTAAATCATATGATAGGATGCGTAAGTATACATTTTATTATAATATTTATCTCTGAGCGCGAGCACTTAAACGCCATCTTATACTTGACATACTGTAGCATGTTGACGACGACATTATAGCATTGGTAATGCGAATATATAAGTTTTTACCCTGCCGAGAATAGTTCAATGCCGCTAAAAAAGTTTTCAAAATCGGTTGACTAGCAGAAGAGATAATAGTATTGTTTTATTTTCCCCTATTTATATATTAACGCTAAATAACATTTAATTTTATATTATTTATCTACTAAGAAACGAAAGAGATATATTTTTAAAGAGAATTTAAAGTTATATGAGTAGCAGAAGATAGCAGATTCGATTCATAAATAAGTAAAATTCCTCAGCAATTGAAAGTACACATTTGTTTTAAATAACGAATTGTAATGTGTTATATAAATTACAATGTATTCTTTATTTCTACTTTCCATAAATGAAGGGCACTTTCCACTGTCAATTGTATTTTAATAGCAACTTTGTTTCTTATTTAATTATGATCTGCATAATTTCGAGATACTCATGTTATTAAAAAGTAATCAGACCTGAATCTCAACGAGTGTTGTAAAAGTACCCAACGTGTATATCGAGCAAAACGACGCCATTTTAAACGTTCAGTCATTCATGTCAATAATACCTTTGATAATACTGAGATTGATACTAAATATATATAAAAAGAACACTAGAAAATTGGAATTCGTTTTTTTTCTAACTGCCGTACGCCTCTGTTATTTTAAAACGAAAAATTACTATCGTCAAATAAAATTATCCAGATATCCCTATCTACCGACTAATTCATCGATAGTCGAAATTATCATGCCAGTCTACATCCACCAAGATATAACCTCCAGATCTACACTGCCCTTAAAATGTCACTATGGAGGGATTCTCACCATGAGCATGGTAGCCGTGGCCCAGTTAGGTATGCAAACCCTAATACGTCAAATCTAAAAGGACTGGTTCCCAAGTGACACCGTTGGAAATCATGTACACCTAAGTGCTGAGCGATAGATTTTCAACAACTTAGAGGCGGTAGATAAACAGGCAGGTATTAGAAAAAGCACTATCACTATGCTATGGATTTCCTTCGGAGAAAATTCAGGCTCGTTATAAAATAAGATTCAAACTCAAGTTAATCAACGCGCTATGCCTTCAAAGTGTTTACGCATATAATCTATACTAATAAATAAAATTGAAGTGTCCTGTTTGTAATGTCAAAATTATTTTTTTTTTTTACTAAATAGATATGAACGTATATACGATAACTATAACAATAATACAATTATTATAACTTTGTCTGTCTGTCTGTTTGTTCCGGGTAATCTCCGGAACGGCTAGACGGATTTCGACGGGACTTCTTTTGATAGATACCTGAAGAAAACTCATAAAAAAATGAATAAAATCCGATTTAAAGCACGTTTTACGGGCAAGTGCTTGAATTTATAGGAAATATTTTTTCTTAATCTTAGTAATAAAAAAAAATAGGGTTCCGTATAAAAAAATTAAAACGCAGTGAAGAATATATGAAACGCGGTCGCAAACGAAGGCACACAGCTAGTAAATAATATACCTTCATGCAAGTTGTATATGTTACATTCGATAATTAATACCGAGGTTCAATACATACTGTCAAACAATATTGATCGTATATACTAATCCACAAATCGCTCTCTATTAGTAGCTCGCGTTTTAAATCGGGTCATCACAAAAACACGGGTCATTATATGCTTGTTCAGCATATAATGATTTTTTTTACACACGACTGAACAAATCGTATGGTCCATCGTGTAGATAGATGTTAAGATGTATGGCTGAATGATATTCATCAGATTTCTCATTTACGGTGAGTGAAATCTCTGAGGGTAAAAAATGGTTATTCAAAACGATTACAGAGTCTTGAAATGTATTTACACTATTGTGTAGAAGTACTTTTATGTGACTTTCAAATAATCAAGCCATAACCCACAAATTTTATTATATATACAAAGCTAATTAGCTTACATTAAATGTTTATTTTACATCGCTTTGTCTTTCTCAGTAAATACATATTATAGGTTAAATTAAAAATAAATCTATACTAATAAATACAATTGAAGTGTCTGGTTGTAATGTCAAAATTAATTTCTTTATACTAAATAGATATGAATGTACACGATACCTATATCAAAAATACAACTTTTAAATTATTTTTGTCTGTTTGTTCTGGGTAATCTCCGAAACGGCTTGACAGATTTTGACGGGCACATTTTTTGGTAGATAGCTAAAGTTACTCCAGGTAACTTAGGGTATTTTAGGGATCCGCGTAAAAAAATTAAAACGCAGTGAACAATATATGAAACGCGGGCATAGCCGCGGGCACACAGCTAGTTATTTAATAAAATGCCGAAATGTTCATGGAAACATGCTCATGAAAAGTTGCGTATAACAGAAATGTCCATTGTCATCGTCATCATCATGAACTGTTATAGAAATAATTGTGAATAAGATTGAACTTTTAAAATTATTTTCGTGGATTACTAATAAAATGTAATTACATTAAT
Source organism: Samia ricini (assembly GCA_014132275.2). NCBI lineage: Eukaryota > Metazoa > Arthropoda > Insecta > Lepidoptera > Saturniidae > Samia > Samia ricini. The sequence goes on from AP028164.1 coordinate 12,004,681, forward strand.
TGTATTGTTTTTTTGAACATCTTCCAATGCTTTAGAAAGTCAAATAAAGAATTTAGTCAGAATCAAACGGGACAGGATATTATTAAATCTAATCAAACAAATTACACATTAGACCACTAAAATGGTACAATCAATCAAGGGAGTTTATTCAATGTTCATCATAAATTGGATATAAATTTTAATTTATCAAAACAATAAAGGTGTTTAATTGGTCGAACGAGCACGGTATCAGAACTAGTAAATTCATTGAGTGCAATGTGAAAAAAGTTTCATAGTTGTCTCGTGCCACAGTCAATGTTCCGATGCGTTACTTTCTCATTGGTACCATTAACCAGTTAGTTTATATCCAGTTTTTGCCTCGTATCCGGCGAGGTGTAATAATTACAAGTGTACGTACGAAGATGTCGGTCTGATGGACGTAAGTTTCCGTTCGGTTTTTCTAATGCGCGCGATTTCTTCGGGATGGGCACTATGGTTTTAATTCACTTATTTTATATTTGATGATGTTATAATGTCATAGTTTTATAAGATATTTTATAAAACAAGTTAACAGTTTATTTAAATTAATAGAAATGACTAAACCCTATTGACCTGTGGAGTCTTGACAGCTTTCCCAAATTTGACAGTGAGCGCTTAAAGCACTAAAATGAGAAATGGTTTTTAGCGTATGGGTACGAAAACGGAACGAACCTCACCTTGAGCTGCGTTGCGGTGTGTTAAACTTTTTGAAGCGATAATGGCGTAGTGGATAGTCCTGCCGGGTTCCACGTCAAAGGACGCGGTTTCGATCCCACCTATCCAACTCTAAAATATGCGCTTTCTGTGAAGGAAAACATCATGAGGAAACCATAACATGTTGGTAGGCCATTTTCTAATATTGCTCGGCTTGATAGCTAGCACCCTCAAGTTTAAAAACCTGTCGCCAAATACCAATAGGTGTATTCCGGTAGCATCACTTGAGAACCAATACCTAGGCTTAGTGTGTTTACCATCCTGGAACCACATCGTTATTTGACATTAGGAGAGATTGTAGTCAAAGCACTAAGCCTATATCGTGTAAAAAAAATATATTCCCCGAAATTTATCTTAGCTAAATACGACGGTATTGAACAACAAAAAAAATCTCTACAATACAACTATCTTCCATATGCTTTAGGTGTAGTATGCAACTGTTAGTGTGTAGTATGTTTGCATAAGTTGCTAGTGCATGCACTGTCACTGTATTTCATTGGCAGTATATACAGGTTCTTCACCAGTTGGGCATCGGTGTACCTCTTGGAACGCTGCCGAAGCGGACACAAATCCAATAAATTATTTCATTTGATTAAAAAAATAAGAATAATTAATTCAAAAAAAATTGGTTTCCTTTGTCTTGCCTTTTCAATTGCTCGAAGTATAACCTTCTCGAAATATAAGTATTCTGTTTACGTGATAAATTATTCTCGGGTTGGAAGATGACATGTGATTAAAAATCCATTGGTAAATCGTAAAACACAATGGCGCTGGCATTAATTTCCAGTAGGAACGTATTCACTGAATTATTTGATTTGAAATATAACATTTAATTATTCGTAACGTATATTAACCCCTTGTGCACTAACCTGGCGTTTACGCCAGCTTTCCATTATTTTCCTATTGTTTCATTTTATAGGGTAATCGACATATTAATTATAATTCTAAAACTTTAGAGAAGATCTATATAAACTGTAACTACGCTAAATCTCAGACTTTTATATGTGCGCAGTATTGTTTTTAAATAGGATCCAACCCATTTGCTTCTATATTAATTTTATATGTAGGTTATTGAATAACTTATTTTATTTCTAGTCATAAGAAAATAATAGAGAAGTTGGATAATAATAGTGTATTAAGTTGGCAAGTAATAATCCAATGAAAACATTGATTTCCTCTCGCATGCAAACTCACGGACAGAGCTAGCTAGTTTTATTACAAAATTCATACTTTCCATGATTTTTTAACTCCCCTAATACTTCCGAGAGATAATCGTAAATAGGATAGTCATAAATCCTTTTTTAACCGACTTCAAAAATGAGGAGGTTATCAAGTAGTTTGTATGTTTGTTTTTTCCGTTATTTGTGGACCGATTTGCAAATTTTTTTTATCCGAAGGAATATAACTTCCGAGGTGGTCTCATTTCGACCAGATCAGGATTCGATCAGGGGAACTAAGGGAAATAAAGAAAAACCCTTGAATATTGTAGACATTTACACGTGTATATTCGTTTCCAAAGCTATGAAGTAAGATTCACAGCTATACCTAAAAGTACACACTCAACCTAAAAAGTAAAAAATAACTTTTTTAATTAAAAACAAAATCGACTTAAAAATAATGAATTATAAAAATACACTAAACAGTCAACAGAAGCAGTCTGCTTCGTTAATTTTGGAGTCGGTGCCAGCTAGAGTTAACCAATGTACTTTTGTAAATTTTGTAAATGGAAATAACTGCCTAAACTTTATCACAATTACATATAACTTAAATAAAGAACTAAGGTTCTTTTAAATAACAATTAATCAAAATTAAATATGATTAGCAACGTACATTTACACCAATGTGTTATCCGTAGGCTTGCACCTATTTCAAAATTAACGAAGCAGATTAATAAAGTAATTATTTATTAACTTTTTTGTGTACATTTATAGTTTATTCGTTTGAAGTATGTTTTGTTTTTAATTAAAAAAAGTTTGTCATAATCTATTTCTGATCGCGACGCTTTTGGCCACTTCCTCAATGGAGGCTAATAAGATCACTTTCGATAGTTTTAATTTACAATTTTTGAAGTAAAAACTCCTATAGCGGCGTTGAGCGATTCTCGGTACGGGATAAATTTATAGATTCAAGTTACCAGGCCTATGATTTCAGCCGTCAACATGTTACAGTATGTCAAGTATAAGATGGTGTTTAAGTGCTGGTGCTTAAAGATAAATAATAAAATGTACAAGTTATAGATAAGATAGATAATGTTTTAATTATAAATGAACTAAATAAAAATGTACATAATTATTGTTCGGAGCATCAATAGATGTATAAAACTAAACAATTATTATAAATATGTTAACAATTGGGTTATGTTAATAATTTCATATAACAAATTTTGAATTATAAACATTAAAAGAACAGTTTTGCCAAATTTTCACTTTGTCGGCAGTCTCATGACTGGCTGCCTAGTTTTTTTTATTAAAAATAATTCATTTTGTAAATAAATAACTCGTAGTTGTGATATAGATATAATAAATTGCAGTGACAGCGGGCGGGTCCGTGTCCGTCACGGGTCGCATACTCAAGGCAGTAATGTCGCCTACTAGCAATTCTTCTCGTGTGCACCCTTTGCTCTAGTAGTCTAGCAGCGGCGCGTCGTGTGTTTTTCCCTATCTATTTTTTTTTTTTTTTTTTTTTTAAATTCTTTATTTATAAAAATCATTACATCATGTAATTTAACTAATTAATTTACATTCTATAATAAAATTAACAAATAACAAAATAAAACAAAAAAATAAAAACAAAAACAGTCAGAAAAAAAAAACTACACAAACTACGCTTACAAACTAAACTACGAACTAATAGGGGACACGGGGAAACCGCATCAGGGCTATTCCCTTCGACGGTGGCCTCTCCTTTGTCCGCGCCTACGGACAAGTCTGCTGGGTGAGGCACACAGGTGCGTCCCTCGTGGAGTAATCTTCTGAGTTCTGGGAGCTAATCCTGCTATCGATCGGACTCTGAGGGGTCAGGGAGATGCACCCGATCTATACGGGTCATAGACACGGTCCTCCTTCAACTACCTACTCAGCTAGGCGAGGACCGGCGTATGAGATCGCGCGCCTGAGGCCTATATACTAATGACAAGTGTTCACCTCTCCCTCTCCGGTTGTCGGGAGGTCTAGCGTGCAACGGCGCGATGTTCTGGAGGTGAACGTGCGCCGACGTGTCCGCTCTTCGGAACATGTTGGTTGCAAGGCTGCTTATGAACGCATCCAGGCTCTCTACACGTAAGTCACGCGCAAGTACGTGGTTGCTAACGTATCGCGGTGCCCCCGCGATCATGCGAAGCGTGATGCTCTGTTGGGCTCTAAGCCGTCTCTTGTTCGTTTCCGATAAGCGACTGAACCATGCAGGGGCGGCATAGGTAAATCGTGACCTCAAATAGGTTTTATATAAACCAAGCCTCGTTCTCAAGGGTAGCCTTGAGGTGAGCACTGGACGCAGCATTCTCCTCGCCGCTCTTGTCCGCGCGATCACATCTCCTACATGACTTGAAAAAGTCAGGTTTCGATCTATAGTGACTCCCAGGTATTTGACTTTTCTCTTCCACGGTATAGTCTTTCCCTGGAGCGTCAAGCAAGGTGGTAATCTACTCATCATCACTCTAGTCATGAGTGCCTGTGTCTTCCCTACGTTGGCCCGCAGCCTCCATCTCCGTAGCCATTCAGGAAGGGTGTCAAGTAAACGTTGGGTTTCTATTTGCGCATCTAGTGGCGTATTATCTACGTGAAAGTAGGCGGCGTCATCAGCAAATAATGCGAGTTCTGTCCACCCGCGCACGGGCATGTCGTTGGTGTAGACGGCGTAGAGGCTAGGAGAGAGGCAGCTACCCTGCGGGACTCCGGCTCTCATAGGGAACTCCCGAGACACTTGGCCTTCGACCACTACTTGGACGCGGCGGTCTTCCAGGAAAGACTTTAGGACATGGAGAATCTTCCTAGGGATCGTGGTGGTCGTTAACAGTTTGTATAGCATCCCCTGGTGCCATACTTTGTCAAACGCCTTCTCCATGTCCAGTAGTACAACTGCGACGTATTGTTTGTTTCTTCTTGCGGTATCTATTATATCAATGACCCTCGTGAGTTGGAGAACAGTAGAGTGATGCTCTCTAAACCCGAACTGTTCGGCTCTCAGGTTCATGTGCGGCAGCATCTTGGCCAGCACGAGCCGCTCGAACACCTTAGACAGCGTGCTGAGCAAAGTGATTGGCCTGTAGTTTTCTGGTCTTTGCAGGTTCTTCCTGGGCTTCGGTAACATGCGGACCAGTCCGAGCTTCCAGTCATTCGGGAAGTGCCCCGAGCGGATAATACCATTGAATAACCGCGTCACCGCCGCGAGTGTTCTCAGCGGCAGGTGACGCAGCATTGCAGTGGTAATGTTATCCGCGCCGGGGGCCTTCCTGGGCTTCAGTTTCCCGATCACGCGATTTACTTCGGCCGGGGTGAAGAACAGGGCGTCTGCCGGGCTGCCGCCGACTACAGGCTCAGCCCAGTATCTGTCTAGGTGTCGGTTCACATTGAAGACGTGCTGAAGGTCCGCTTCGTCGTTCGGGGAGAACTGTTCCTCCAAACACGTAGCAAAGATCTCCGCCCGATCAGTTGCTGTGAAGCGTGGGTAGCCATCTTCGCCCAATAAGGGGCGGACCGGCTCCGGTGTGCTCGATAGCTGCTTACATAGACGGTGTACTGAGGGGACCGAGCTGTCCGTGATAATCTCGTCTATATGGTTCTCCCACGCTTCGGCTGCATGGTCATCTAGGGCAATTTTAACTCGTGTCACCATCGAGTTAAGTCTAGTCTTCGTGAAGGGGCAACGGGTATTCTGCCACTCCCTCCGCAGCGCTCGTTTCTCTTTAATGAGATCCTGAATCCGCCGGGGAAGAGGTTTGAGCCTCGACTCCGTCGGAATGGTGCGAGTAGATTTTTTTTCTCGGGCGCTGCGGATGCAATGGGTGAGTTCACCCGTCATCCGTTCCACATCTTCCGGCGTGGACATCTTTCGCGTCGGTGTGGTGCTCTCTAGTTCCTTCACGAATATTGCCCAATCAATCCGCGTACGTGATGCTGGGAATAGTACTCGCGTAGGTGACTCGGAGACTTCGAGAAGGACAGGTCTATGGTCCGAGGGTAGATCCGGCAGTACTGTCTGCCTCGGTGGATTCAAGCGCCCTTTCATTAACGTTATGTCCAAAACGTCTTGCGACCTCGGGCTATGATGTGTTGGCTCATCTGGGCCGTGGATATCAAAGCCATAGTCTTCAGCAAGCTTCAAGAGTTGTCGACCAGGTTGCGTATTACATGAGGAGTTCCAGGAGGTGTGCTTCGCGTTAAAATCTCCTGCCATGATCGTTGGCGTACCTCCCGCCATTAATTCCTCAAGTTCTCTTTCCAGCATCTGAGTGGGCTGGTAGTTTGGTCGGTATATGGCATAAGCCTTCAAGTCCCGACCATCGACGTGCAACAATACCCCCAGAGCGTAGAGTGACTGGTACTCTTTAAAGGGTATTGGCTGATGTACGACATTCCTCTTGACGAGGACTAAAAGTCCTCGGTACGGGCGGCCACTCGTCGGACTCCTCTCGTCTTTCCTGTATGCGAAGTAGTTAGGGACCCGAAACTCTTCGCCTTGACGCAGGAAAGTCTCCGATATCAGCATCACGTCAATCTTCTGCTCACGGAGGAAGGCTATCAGTAGCCTTCTCTTCCCCGTGAGCGCCTGGGCATTCCAATGGCACACCCTTAACTCAAGCATTGGGATTTAGGAGCTTCAGTAATCCCAATAGGGTGGCCTTCTGACCTTTCTCACCCTCCTTAACGGCCGACAAGATCTCCTGCAGGACACCGAGGGTCGCGGTCAAAGTGTCCAGCTGCTGAGCCGGGGGGGGGGGATGGAGGTACCAGAGGGGCAGGTTTATCTCTCGACGCACCCGCGGTACGATCCTGAACCGCGGGTTTCTTTTTCTGGCGTCGGCGTCTTTTCCCAGGACCAGTCGTCGCACCGCGGCTAGTAGGTTCATTGGCCGGCGCCATCAGCGACGCTGACGCCGTCTCCCCTACTGTTGTCCGCGGAGGTAGTGCTGACCCTTTCGTCGCGCGTCCTGAGATGTGGTCGCCAGTGCGCGTAATAACGCCAGCCGTCCGGTACCTGGCTTCCCTACGGAAGACCGGACACTGCCTATAATTGGCAGGGTGAGGTCCTCCGCAGTTGGCGCAGGTCGGTGGCTCTTCAACTGAGCGACCACAGTCACGTGCAGCGTGTGGTTCTCCACACCGGACACAAGCGAGTGTTCTCTATGACACTGCATCGAGCTGTGCCGGAATTGTTGGCATCTATGGCACTGGGCGGGACCAGTCTTACCGCGCCAGGCTTCTATTTTGATCCCCCTCATGCACAGTAATTCGTTTACTGCGTAGATGTCCGGGGATGTCGGTGTCCGCTTCAGGACGACGTGGAATACTGAACCCGGGCGACCTCCACGCGCCATTATGTTCTTAACGAACTCGGGTTCGAAGCCTCGCTCCTGTAAGGCGGCTATGACATCAGCGGGGTCCGTGTCTGAGGGTAGTCCCCTCAGAGCCACCTTGAGGCTTCGCTCGGCAGGCAATGAGTACGAGAACCAGGCTACCCCTTCCTCGTACTCCGCCTTGGTGAGGTAGCGTTGTACCGTACGGTACTCTTCTACACTCTCCGGCACGAACTTCACCCCTGTCCCAAAGGGGCGCGCGTTCGGTGCTCTGCCGAGCTGTTGGGTCAGCAGCTTGAAGTGCCTTTGCCAATCTGGCAGACGCTCACCACTATCAGTGGCGGATATTTTGGTGCCGGTGCCTGCTTGACGTTGGGGGCTGAAGGCCCCTTCGACGTGTCCGGATTCGGCTGCTGTTGTTGTTGTTGCTGCGGCTGGTGTGTAGCGGCCGGAGGCATCGGCGTCCTTTGCGCCGGTTGGCGCTGAGGCGCTCCTACCGCCGCCGCAAATGTCCTCGCTGGGACTGGTGCCGGTGCTGCGGGCACGGGTGCCGTCGACACCTTCACCTTGACCGCACTGGGTCCAGGCCTCGCAGTGGGCGTCGCGCGCGCAGTCCCAGCTACAGCCAGGTCGTGCTGCGGGCTAGCCGCAGGTGGTTGGTGAGCCGCAGGTGGCTGCGGTTGTGCCGCAGGTGGCTGCGGTTGCGCCGCAGGTGGCTGCCGCGTTGTTCGGTGGCGCTGGCGCTGCGGGAGCGGAGCGGCCGCTGAGGTTGGAGGTACTGGCTCTCCGGTCCCGGCTGGGACCGTCGAGCCGGCGTACCTCGCGGCCAGCATCCGCTCCGCAGCTGCCCATGCAGTCAGCTGCTTCTTCGCCGGGTGAAGCGGGGGGGGGTGGGGGACGATAGCGAGCGCGTCCTCCTGCCTACTCGCAGCTCGTCCTCCTCCTCCCCCTCACTCCTCTTCCTCCTACGCCCGCGGCCGACCGGGCTGCGGTCAAGCACTGTCGCGGGGATGGGGGGGGGTGCAGTGACCCCGGCTGCCGCCATGTGCAGCGCTGCGACGTCCTCCGCGCAGGGGGTGCGTCCCTCCGTCTCCGCCTCCGAGACACGGAGGTACAGCGCCATCCACCGCAGCATCCCCAGGGAGAGGAGACCCGTCTCGACCAGCTGGGCGAGTACGACGGTGTCCCTCTCCTGGATGGTGGCTGGTGAGGACGCTGCGGGCGACGGCGGCCGTCTCTCGGCCGTCGGAGCGGACGGGGTAGGACCCGCGCGGCCGGACGTCGGCTGCTTGCACACGCTGCTAGCGACCGGAGTAAGCGGGGGTGGGGGGGGAAACGTCTTCCCTTCCCCTGCTCGTATCTGTACCCGCGGGTCGCGGGATGCGGTGGCAGGTGGGGCGGGGGGAGGCAACGCCGGCCTCACCCTCGCTGCGGCAACAGGCACCGGCCTGCTGCCGTACGTAACAACGCACGGCGGTGCGAGGGGAGGCAAGATGTTTCTCGCCTCAACCCCCGCATACATATCGCGCGAAAAAATGCTCGGCGGTGCGGGGGGAGGCGAGATATTTCTCGCCTCAACCCCCGCAGATGGCAGCACTGGGTGGTTACCGTGCTGCGGTGCGGGGGGAGGCAAGATTGTTCTCGCCTCGACCCCCGCAGATGGCAGCACCAATCGGCTACCACTCGGCGGTGCGGGGGGAGGCGAGGTAATTCTCGCCTCAACCCCCACAGGTGGCAGCACTTGGCGGCCAAATGCCGCGGTGGTAGTTGGAGCGCGGGGGGGTGTGAAAGTGGCTGCCGCCCCCCGCAGGCTTTCTTCGTGCCTACGCACATTCTCCGTAGTCAGCTTGTAGGTCGTCATGTTGTTAGAGGCATCTTCAGAGTCCGTATGGTCGCTTGTGGTCGTCGAGGTGCTGGAGCCTGGTACCGAACCAGAGCGTGGTTGTGACGGCTGCTTGTTTCTAGGCTTCCTCCTTCTTCTCTTCCTCTTCTGGCCCTGAAAAGGGCCTTTGTCGTCCTCGCTATGCGCTAGCGGGGACGGCATGGCGGCTCCTCGGTCGCGAAAGCGCAGGAATTGGGTGGCAGCCTATTCCCGTAAAGCTGCCCCCGGCTTCATCCCTCTGTTGCAAACCCTTTGAACCAACAAGGTGCTTAAAATATAAAGCACCTGTTGATTCCCCGTTCTTGCTTCGTACTGTTCCTCGGGCGCTGGTATCGCGAAGCCAATCCTAATGTCGCCGCTAACTGCCGCCTGCACTACCGCCGTTTTCTCTACTATCACTTAGCGCGTTTCCATTACACACTATCAATGATTCTAATTTATAAAATTAATAAGGTTTTTTAAAATTGTAATGTATTGTATTCGACTACATTTCAATTATCGTGCACACTGTGTCAAGTCAGACAGAATGGCTTGCAGGCGTGGCATCTTGTGCGGATATTGTAATGTTACTCCAAAAAAAAAAAACCAAAACTCAACTCAAATTCACCCCTCTCAACAAGGCTACAAATTTTATTGAAATATCACATTCTTAAAAGCGCCATTTCTGTCATTTCACTAAATTATTATGAATTTTTGTAAGCGGTATTACTGATGTATGGCTGAGATTTTACTATTGTGTATTTTTGGGATTCACGATCGCGTGTTACCCCTTAAGATGATATTGAGTTGGAAAAGTAGGTATTTCAGAAATTAATTGCTATTGCGTTCCGTCTCAAAGAAAGCGAAAGGCACAAGTGCAATGCAGCCCGCATTAACTATGGAAAATAGCCGAAAACATCAATTCGTATTATCCTGTTGCCTCTTTCAAAATTGAACCTATTTTTTATTTTTCTTTCAGTTTTAGAATAATAAAGACTTTGGCTATGTCTGTACGTTTTGGTTTTTTAATTTTATTTATCAAATTTGTGTGACGAACGTCTGAAAGTGACGTAAAAATCGAGCATTATTTTTATTTTTTCTACACCAACTAATTTATGGAAAAAATCAAAACGTACAGGCATGCTGGTAGTGTATATATATTATTTGGTATAAAAATATTTACCACAATGCTATTATCCCAAAGGGGAAACAGGGGACTACGTTTGTATAGAATAAATCCCGCTAGGATATCATTATACAATCTTATTATTTTTGAAATCAGTATTGATTTGCATTATCAGAATTGGTTGATGGCAATTGAGATTTGCTATCTGGTGAGTTTTATAGTTATCTTTTACTTAGCATATTGTCGGGAGGACAATTAAATTAAAATTTAGACTAAGGAATATAAATTAAAAACGAAATGAAAATGTGAAAATAGGTTTTCCTTTCCATAAAATACGTATAAAAAATAATAAATCTGAACAGTAAAGAAACTCACCTATATAGCACTGCAATATTTATACCAGAATTTGTTGAACAGTACGCCTGTATACGCTTGCCTCATCCAAAAGTCTGCAGGGTATAATGTAATAGTGTTGCCGGGTCTTTTATTGTCCATCAATTTACTATATTCAATAAATTGCCCGTTGTGTGTCGCTTGTTCTTCTTCACCCATAGTATGTCTGATTACATTACTGTATATAATAATGCAAAAATTGGTCTAAAGATCGCTCCGTTATCTATTATCTCACGTACTCTTCTACTGCATCGTGTTATATATATTTATTATATATTTATAATATTTTCACTTGTAATTTTAATGTTGACATTATCCTTTCGTTTTTCTTAACCCCTTGAGCACCTTAACCTGGCGTTTACGCTGGCTTTCCATTGTTTTCCTATTGTCTTCCTATTGTCTTATTTTTATGGGTACTCGACACATTAATACATTAAAACTCTATTGTTTCTCGATGTTCCAAAATTCCAAATTTTAAATATTCTTTCTTAGACGACCTCCTCAATGAACCCATTAAAACTGATATTACATTAGCAGAGCGCACGCGTAAGATATACTGACAGTGGACATTAATAAACTAATAGAAAACCTTCGGGTTTTGTTAATTAGTTAAATAAATGAATACAATGCTGATATATAAATAATAATATAATAAATATTACAAAAATAAATTATTTTAAAACCAATCATTACAATATTATATATAAAATTGATTTAAACAGCGAAAATGCCACATTTAACTCTCACGTGAAAATCGAGTCATTCACATGAATAATTATTAAATAAAAATAATATTATACAAAACCTGACCTAATTACAGCTGTATCAATAAATACTATAAATAAAAATAACTTATTAGTAAACGGATAAATAGATAAAGCCGAACAGAATTTTTAAAAAATAATGTTTAATCACTCGAGTAATATTTTTACCTCCTATGTTTAAAGCCTTTAAAAATTCTCATTTCATTACGATCACAAATGATGTTATTAAAAGTTGTGCAGGACATCTCAGTTGGTATTATATAAATAAACAAAGTGTGATAATGGACACTGAAGTTAAATGGCAGTTAAGTTGCTCAGTGGACGTAAACGAGCCGGCACCGTTGCGACGGAAGTTCCGTGAGATATGGAGGGGCGGCCCTACCCTCCCCCGACCCTCTCGACTATGCTAATAATGGCGCGCGACCGGCTAGCTGTAATAACGCATGCAAAAATCAAAATCACCTCATATTTAAATACCTACAGATTAACATATCTTATTTTCTATAATCATAATTTTTTATAATTAAAATTATAGTTAAAATTTACTTTTATTTATTTATTTACTTTTATTTACTAATTTATTTATATTATAATTAATCATAATTTACTTTACAAGCTTTTAAAAATAATGTTCATATTATTTTACCTGTACAAATATTTTTTACATTTATCGTTATGTTTTTGTTTCCTTGGATAATACAAACTTTAAGCAGTCATTTAAAAAAAAATAGCAACTTAACCAGGAAAATATTTAGGCACTGTCTCTTGTTTTTTTTCTAACTAGCTAATGTTGTTGACCGGAAGGGCCTTTACAGCTTCACCGTGGTTGTAAAGGCAAGTGCCGACGGCATTCAGCCGCAAAAAGGTGACTAACACAAGGGTTATCAAAGTAGTACGTACCTCGGTTTGGCCGTTACCTGAGTGTAAAAAAATCCGCGAAATTTTGCACCTAGCTAAGTCTTCACTGCCTTTTGTACAATTGGAATTAGCTAGAAATTGTATTACATAACATAAGCTCACGCCTGTTATCCCCGAAGGGTTAGGCAGAGGTGAAGTAGCGAACTACACCACCCACATTTCGCCGGGCTTAGTTCCGTCCCAGATGTGACAGGGGGAGAGCCTGTCGCCATATCGGGCACAAATTCCAAACTCCGGGATGATATTGAGTAGAAAAACCCAATACCACTTGACCCGACCCGGGGATCGAACCCGAGACCTCAGAACGGCAGTCGCAAGGTAATACAACTGCGCCACCGAGGAATTGCATTAACGCAATAATATTTCTAAAAAAAATTAAACGACTAATATTTGCGATATTCAAACTATCAGCTCAATTAATAAAAATAAATTATTATGCAGACATAATAACTAACAGAAACAATTTACAATATATTTTTAAGTGCAAACTCGATAAAAATTCAGCACCAATTGGAAACACAAAACAAATCACTAAAAAAAATCGGAACAAACATAACAAATGTCAACTGAGTGACATGTCTATTAAGGTAGTTACATTTTCCCGCCCAAAGCACAAGACGTCTTCATGGGAGAGTGCTCTCGAGCCGATGCAGTGTAGGTTCGAACCAGGGAACCATAAACCACAACTAGCGGAATAGAGACGTAATCATTCTAATAACAACGTTCCATACCGAGGTTAGTTGCCTACTGATTTATCAATTTTTGTACATTATTAAATTCATTCAGTATATATTTCACTAACATAGAAAATATTGTTTTTAATAGAAAAGAAAACTAATTTTTAACATGAGATTTTTATCTTTAATTGGACTTGGTTTCGTACTTTATAAAAAGTATCACGTAAAATTTTGGACTTTTTTACTATACGTGTAACATTTTTAATAAACATTTGGCAATGAAAGATCCATATAAAGTTGAGATTTGGACTTTTTTAAAATAGATAAGCTTGACGAGAATAGGATTAAAATAAGATAAATACGTTTAGGAGAATACGAGATTAACTATTATCTTCTTCAATTATAAAGGACCATTAATTAGACATATAAGTAAACAACGTTATGCGTTTTGTTAGTGTCCGTCAATATGATCTCAAATTATAAAAATCATTACATAATAGGAACTGCAGTAAAAGCTTATTGTCTTCTATAATTAAAAAGACCTAAGATTTTTTCTAATAGTCGAGTACCAAAGAATTTAGCTTATTAGATAGAAATATTATAAAAGCTATGGACGTATTATATTACAACAGAAAAAATGCTTGACGTTGGTTAATTCACAACCATTCCCTACAGCGGTTTTAAATTTGTTTAAAGCGATGATCTCGCAGAGGTAATCTGCTCAAGTACCAGGCTAATAATGTTCGCCTGGGTAGCTACCACTCGCAAGTTTAAAACTTTGGCGATAAGCACCGATAGATGTTTTTTCAGCAGAATCACTTGCGAGCCTTAATCATTCTGGTTTAACGTGTCCATCTTTCTGGTCTTTGTCGTTGTAACGGACGGACACACGAGTATGAGCGTCCGTTTATACTATTACGTAGACTGCTCTGCCACGCCCTATCAGCATAGAAACAGGATGGTGTTATGTTTGACAATTCTGTATGCCGAAAGGGACGCAGTAGAGCACGTGGACCGGGTCGTTGGCGGGAAAAATGCAACAACGCAGTATACTGTCTATTGTATACACTTTTTATTCACTGACTAAACTATTACAAAGAAATCACTTGTCTTGAACTAACTTTCACTTTGACGATCGCGACGAGACTACCCTTTCTCGGCCCATATGGCCCATTCTTATTGTGCCGGCTAGTTCGGCACCCCGTACGCGAGAAGCTCTTTCATACCCCTACTGTAGCGCGCTGTATGGTCAAATATTATTATTATCCACGTTGTTATTTATTTATTTATCTGAATAATTGCTAATTGCTATCTTAATAATACAGCGCACTACGTAACATTGAATAATTATTACTCTATCTACTAAGCTACCTAACTAGGAAATCATCTTTATTATCTTAAACATAATTTACACATCGCATAGTATCTTATTTCTAAAGTCTTGAAGCGTCGCTAACAGTCGTCATTTGAGATTTTTGTCAAAGAAAAAAATTCTTAAGAGAACCATAGCATGGTGGTATGGCGTTTTCTAATAATGCCCGCCTTGGTATCTTACCAGCCTTTAAGTTTGAAAACCTGTCGCCAAATAACAATAGGTGTGTTCAATAGGTGATCTGTTTACCATCCTGTATCACATCGTCACTTGACATCAGGTGAGATTGTGGTCAAAGCACTGCGCCTATATCGTATAAAAAAAAAGATTTTTTAAAATGCTACTCCTATGCCTACAGTATAATAAATCACTTTATCTTAAACATGTGACCTGAACTACACAACCTATATTCCAAGTATTCCTGTAGAATATCAGACGCGAATGTCGTTTCGATAAACATGCCATAGAATTATTTGCAAACAACAATTGCCGTGCGTTACACTTGTGAGCTGAGAAAACCGGACGGAGGTCCGTTCTCACGCATTAGTGTTGTTGTCCAATGTCAGCTTGTGTCGACTGTCGACACACGCGTTAGATAAATCATTCTGTTATATCATGCTTCTTTCATCAATGGGAAACGTTATTAATTAGTTTACCATCGATGTTCTTTTTTTATTTCGTAGCTTTAGTTCCATTCGCATGTAAGGTTCTTTACCAAGTCTATTTACCTGATATACAGCCCAGGACATTTGCCAATCACTTTTGAGGAGGTTTTATATCCACCGCCAGCCACTTTTATGTACTTACATAACAGACATCACACTACACCTAGGTATATGGGGTTCGTAAGAATGCCTTAAAATTCGTAGTTTCTTTTAATTTAGGTATTTATTGGGATCTATAGAGGATTGCAATAATCGCCTCACTTGGCAGGCGGGTCGGTGATCGCAGTAGGTGTTATGCTACTCAGAGGTTGTTGCTGCCTATCACCTGGTTTATCCCTCAGTTGCCTTTTACGGCACCCACGGGAACGATACTATTCTGAGCCGGCACCACTCTATACTTTTACGGCACATTTAAATATAGCTAGGACAAATTCAGCGAAATTCACATCTAAGGTTGCAGCTCAAGCCAAGGTCCGTACTACTTTTGTGCCCATGGGCTAGCTACCAACCCTTCCAGCTAGTTGTAACAATGTGAGTAAAATAAAAACATTCTCCAAGGGAAAAACGCCAATTGCTAAATTCATGTTTAAAAAAAATATATTTTACGTATATAAATTAAATTTATAGTTTCATGCATGTTAATACGTCACGTAAATGGAAAGCACGCATTTTATTTGTCCTCCGTGAAATATGCATTTATAAGGTAATCTCAAGCGTAGACTGTGTTTTGCAAAAATGCCGTCTTCCAGGAGAATACTTTAATAATACTTAGCCACAATTATGACTTACTTATACAGAAGCGGTATTGTTAAAAAAATTTAAGTTATTATTGTATCAAATATAATACGAAGTTAGAAACATACACATTTTTAAATGTTCTCATTTGTACATTAACTGTAGTGACACGTAATCTCACATCAGTAATTCCTTAACAATGTGATCGCTTTAAATAAGAACAATGAAATAATAGTACCTCGGAGCTACGAAATATTTTGTTAGACTCATTAAGACGTTGCCACAAAGTTTTTTTTTCGAACCTAGCTAACACTGTTGACCGGGAGGGCCTTTACAGCTTCACCGTGACTTTGGGGGCGAGTGCTGAAGGCACTCAGCCGCAAAAGGTGACTAGCACAAGGGCTACCAAAATGGTACGAACCTCGGCTTGGCCGTCAACTTGCCAATAAAGTATTTTTATAACGAAATAAATATAATAAAAATAAGTAATGTAAAGATTATTTCTTATAATAATATTCTTATATTCGAACTAAAACACAAAACCTAAAAGTGGGTTCCATACAACAACAACAAATTTTCGAGGCTCCACACATTGTCCTCAAGTTTGGAGAATTCTAGAAATATCACCGTAATACAGTAGTATTATCCATCAGAGATATATCGAAAAGATCCTACAAGTATTTAAAATTTGATTAGTTGTTTACAACAATAAAAAAACATGAATAATAATTCAAATAATTTTGTATCTCCATAAAACAACACTAACGTTCGTTGAACACCAATAAGCCGAAATATCTCAATTGTGACGTGTGGATATTGTACCTATATCGTAAGTCAAACTACATCTTCATCCGCTCATAGCAAAACCCAATGAGTGAACTGTGGAAGGTAATATGTTTCAAATTTAATAATATACAAAGAAATAATATTTGGCCGTACAACAGTTAATGTTATTTTACAAAAGATAAAACTTTGGGTATCCGATAATAGACGAATACTGATTACAATTAATAGTTCCGGCAGCCTTGCAACAGATCCCTTAAAGAAATAACAATTTCCAATCTAGATTTTATTACGAATCCTGTCGCTTTATAATTTACTACATAGCATAAGCTCACGCCTGTTATCCCCGAAGGGTTAGGCAGAGGTGAAATAGCGAACTACACCACCCACATTTCGCCGAGCTTAGTTCCGTCCCAGATGTGAATCGGGCGAGCCTGTCGCCATATCGGGCACAAATTCCAGACTTCGGGATGATACTGAGTAGAAAAACGCAATATCACTTGACCCGACCCGGGGGTCGAACCCAAGGCCTCATAACGACAGTCGTCCACCATAACACAACTGCGCCACCGATGCATTCACCGAGGAGTAATTTACTAATACCAACATGACCAAAATATCAGGATGGTTATAAAATAATTAACTCTGATTTCGGTAAAATCGTTTGCAACCAATTATATAATTTATACATAAAAACATCAAATAAAAAAAACAACACCCGATGCCACAAATAACGTGAAGTAATTTCTAAAGTTTGTAATAAAAAATACACAGCATATATTTTGGTATATAAAACATAGAAAGTCGCCACAAATGAACATGACGTAAGTCTTAATTATAATAATATAGGTTGCACACAAAACTAAGACCAGAAAAGGCTTATTCACAACATCGTAAAGTAATTGAGTGAAAACGCATCTTTTATATTAGAAAGCCATGTTCTAATTGGATCCGTAATAACAACGGTTGTCTGTTTTTTTTTTAAATTAAAGTTTGTAATATTTTTTTATACCATTTTCAAATAGCATTCTTACGGCTCTCACTAAATGATGATAGTTCGTTCGTTTATTTCTCTTATATTATGTAACCTATCTAATACAAGATATGCCCGTAGCTGTGCTCGCATTAATGGTTTTCATTCTTTATAATTACTACATTTAATAACGTTACTATCTACACAACTTGTCTATATTCTATGTAACGTGTAGCGAAGGGTGGGAATATAAGATTCTTACTGACTAAAACCCCAAGAGTCTCTTCGTTTTGGCCAGGTAGTAGGAACTACTTTTAGATAAGTTAATACTCCTATGTTAAAAAAAAAAGTTACTAATTTTATTAGAATATTTATTTATATTAAAAACTGTTTATTGTATAATGAGTTAATTGAAATTATTAACATAACCAAACATTTTCACAAATAACATGTGTCTGGTTTTTACATCTATTGACGCTCCGCTCCCAGTAATAATTATGTACATTTTCATACAGTTTATTTACAATCAAAACATACGATAAACTGCCTAATTATACCTTTCATTATTTATTTCTGAGCACCAGCATTTAAACGCCATCTTATAATTATCTTATAGCCTCTGTTCAGTAAAGTTCTGTGATAAACGAAACGTCATGGAAGGGGCTCTTTTATTTGAATGGTCATGGTCAACAGCCATTTTTTAAATCCGTACCTCCCCCAACCCCGTTATGCTTATGGGACCGTCCAAGTATTACGTAACTAAAATTATCCCAATCCTCCCTCTTGTCAGCAACTGTAATTTGGTTACAGTGCTATTACCTCTCCCATCATTGATTACGTTAGTGTTAGCATATTTTTGAACAGAAAATAAAGGAAGAATACGTAATTTCTGAACCGCCCCTATTCCGTTTTACCACGTACCTAACTCAAATATCAAAGACGAAAGTAGACAGGAAAATGTACAGCGCTGTGATACGTAATGCACTCATTATGGGAATGTCCCTATGAATATTAATTATTCTTATGTTTATTATTTGTAATCGCATATTTTACAGTTATTTAATGTGCTGTACGGTTTTCATACTCGTCGCACGTGTGACAATTAGCGGAGAAGGTCATGACTCTTGGAATTATTTAGTGCTAGCTGGTACTATCCCCTTCATGAAAGATCAGTGTAATTCCACAGAACTATTAGGAGTTAAAAAAGTTGCCCTATGTCATTTCGTCGACAAAATTTATGGCCACTATTTTTATTATTTATTTATCACTATTAGTGAATTATAAATTTTACATATTTAACTGTTATTTTTCGACTTAACTAATATTCTCTGTTATTCTCATAGACTTATATATAAATATATTTTCTAATCTAAAATGTAATTGCTGGGTAGCTGGTCACCCTGCACTGGTTTAAAAGCTTTTCCGGTAAACTGCGTTAGTTAGTCGTCATACGGACAAAAGGTCTAGAAACCGTCTTACGTTTTAATCATGCCATTATCGACTAACTTCATAATTAAACGGTGGAGATTCTCGTTTCGCCCGCACCAAATGTTTTTTTATCACCTAATATACCTCCTGAAACTCGATAGAATAGATATAATAGATAGAGAATACATTTATATTTAATAATAAAAGAATTATGATATAAATTGGTAGATTTGTAGATAGGGATTATGAATGACGTTTAATATACGTTGCCACTAACAATAATTGCCAACATTTCCGTGACATTTTATTGTTATACTAATTATTTCAACTATGTACGATATTCTCAGCGATCATTTAAAATATAGTATACGTTATAAATACTCACAGCACATCGATCAAATTAATCTTTATTATAGTAAATTGTTGTACCATAATAAATACTGTATTTAATATATCCGCAGAGAATATGGTTTGTTGTAAATTGCAACCATGCACAAAGCGTACCAACTTCGACACCATTCAACTGATCGCTATAAATATGATATAAATATATTAGAGCGTGATAAATATATACTTTATATATTCGGGCATGACGTTTGCCTGGTACAGCTAGAATATTATGAAAGACAAAAAAAACATACACTAAACCTACTCAGATAATATACAATAAAAAAAAACATGTAAATAGCGGTACACTGGTTCTTGAGTTATAAAGCTTACTTACTTTACAGTCATGCAATTAGACCTTTTATAATAAGTAAAAACTTTAAATTTGGTCAGTTAGGTAGTTTTTTCATTGGTCTTGATTTTGATACTAAAATTATTTTTCTTTCTTTTCTAAGTTTAGTTCAATGAATAGTAGAATAGGACCAACATTTACTTTATTATTACATAATTTGTTCTTAAATACTAATTAATTCTTAAATTATAATTAATAGTCTACATGTATAGAATTACATTTTTAATTGCCTCTTTTAAAAATATAATCATTTACGTGCATATGAGACAATTATTAGTGAGTTTAGGAATTCACTACCCGAGAATCGTATACCGGATACGCGGCTAGCGAGCCCACAACCTCTAGTTTATTCTACGGGTCGCTGAGCATAACAACACTTGTAATTTTTTGTCAACCGCCAATCATAGCTAACTAGATTGTATACAGTTACAAGAATACTGCTTAGAAATACAAGTGGAAATTTATTTGTCTGTTTGTGTGTTACAACATAAATTATTATATATGTGTTGATTTAAAAATTGTTTTATTTTGTACACATAATGATTCTAAATATATGTTATACTTTTGGCCATTTAGTTAGCATTATTTTGTTTTTAAAATTGTATCTTCTCGTAACACAAATAAACGTAAGTAAATATCATAAACTCATGTCCAGTTCCCAACTCGCTTGGGTTCGACACGGCCACAGATTAATAAATAAAGATAGATATGTCTTAAGATAATAAATGTTCATATTCTAATATTTCCTCGGTGCAAAAAGGTTTCATCTACCTATTTCACAAACACTATAAATATGGCCGAGTGGTACCGTTTAAGAATAGTACCACCCCATATCTTCCCGTGGGTGTTGTAAAAAACGACTAAGGAATAAACCAGAGGATGGGCAAGAGTAAAAATAAAAACTAGTTACACCGTGTTTATAAAATCTGGATAATATAAATACGGAATGATCAAAGTCTGTAGTGTAAGTCTATATCTAATGATCTAACCATCCTAAGTATGGAGTTCAGTCCTGCAGTTACACTTGTTAATTCTTCAGACCTGTAGTCGCTGCTTTGCCGGCTAGGTCAAGAAGACGGCCCAGCTTCAGCCCAGCCAAGCATGCCTTATTAGGGCTCATACTAGCCAAGGAGTAGATGCAATGCGAAAGCAGTGCCCAAATTCCTGGACAAATACGGGACAGAGGAACACCGTGTGGTTTTAGACAGTAAAAATCTTAACCTACCCTTCGCAAAAAAGAGATTCTAGGCATACCTTTGCTATTTAAATTGCGTCCCATGTCGTGCAATAAATATCCGTGGAAAATAATTACAGAGATTGTTCGTTAATATATAAAACGAATTATGAGTATAAGCAATTGCCCACGATAAAAAAAGATGTATAATCAAGAGAACTAAACTTAATCTCAATTCAGTAACTATCAGAGTAATAATTCTCGATCCGAGCAAAATAAAAACCAAGCGAACCCGCTATGTGACGCTAGTGTACGGGTAAAAACCGACCACGGTGACCTAGCAGGCGATACACTCGGGTGCTCATACTCTCATGTTATGCAGTAGAGAAGAAAAATGGATGCGCGTTGTTTTAATTTTTAATAATAACTGCATTTTTATCGCGTCAATGGACCCAAAACATAATATAGTTTCCAGTAGATATGCCTTTTTGTTTGACAACTTGCATACAGTTGATAATCACAAATCTTTCAGTGTTTCTCCATCACATGTTTGCCCAGGGAGTAGGAACTCCTTTCGGATCGCATCTACTCCTGTTAATAAGAACCTCTTTCTGTGAACTGATTGACCCATCTGATAAACCGGGGTAGAGGCGCATTGAACGCTTATGCGCCTCAACTTACTTGTGCACTTAACTTCAAAGGCAATACAAATTTCCACGTCTTCTAGTACTTCTAGGCTTAGCGTGCTTACCCTCTTATCCTACATCTCCACTTAATATCAGATGAGGTTCTAATTGATCCGCTGAGCCTACATAGTAAAAAAAAAAAACTATATCTAAACTAAAAAACTGTTATTTATATTATCATAATGTTAAAAGTCAAACGTTATGTGTTCCTTATTTATCTTGACACTGGGGGACGATGGTGATTACATAAGCAATATTTAATTATTCTTTTTAATCTTTAATCTACGTTTCTTTTATTCAAAATTATGCCAATGTACGCAGATACGCAGAATGTACGTTCGTAAGCAGAAATGACAAAATTTTTGAAATTATAAAAGAAATAAAAACACAAAAAGTCAATTTTACGGGCCAGTAATTACTTGAATTTATGAGAAATATTTAAGAGTTCCGTACAAAAAAATAAATTAAAAGACAATGAAGAATATATGAAAACGCGGGCGCGTACTGAGCTAGTAATAAAATAAAAATGATTGGCAGCATTCCTTCCATTAGTGTAATAGTTTAACTTTCGTAGCTCTGTGGATGAGACTCTAATGAGCGGTCGTGTAATAAAGACGAAGATGTGTAATTGGTCGGGAGGCACGCGCTCGGCACGCGCCCGCTCACTCACCCTCCGTGCACACTCATCACGCAAATCTACTTTTTCTTCTGCCTCTTTCTTCCGGTAACATTTTTTGTTGCCGCTACTCATAATTTTAAAGTTTAGACAGTCACTCGATTATAATAATTCCGTCTACTTAAAAACTATGGGAATTAATACATAATCACACAGTTTATATTATAGAAACAAACCGATTGTCCAAGTTCACGATTTTACTCGTATTTAACAAATATGTAATAAGAGTTATTATTAATGGTATTGAAATGTTATGTGGGTAAAGCACTGTCATTTATAAAACATACACATCATAAAAGGCAAACCTATCTTTTTTTTAACTAACTTTATTGGCACATCTAGTTAAACAGGTAAAGTATAAAATATAGTTTTGACTGTACTGTACTGTTAGATAAATATATTTCCTATCATATCAATGACATGTTAATTTTATGTAGTTCGTGGTTTAGGTACACCATGTAGAATGAAATCTACATAACTAGTAACTAACGCAACTATACCACGTATTTGAAATTCGTTTGGGAAAACAGGAAACTAAATGATATTATCAAGTATAATTTAATGTATACTTTAAGTCATGGTGATGTATACAGTACGCGTAATAAATGTAACGAGTTGGTCTTAAATTAAACGTGGGGATGACAAAAATTATGACAACTCCATAAAAATGAATGACTCTACGCTCGAAGTTGTTGACAGTTAATATCTGGGATTAACCATCCACTTATGTAGGTTTAACTTGGAGAAAGAGGTCAATCGTCAAATCAAACTCAGCTGGGCCGCGTTCGGGAAGCTACGTAAAATCGTGTCATCCGAAATACTACAGTTTCAAAGACGAAATTCGACAAACGTGTGTTGCCAGTGATGACATACGGTACAAAACCGCGATCGCTTACGGGGCACAATAAGAAAGTTCAAAGTTACTTAAAAGGGCTACAGGGCTTTGCTCAGAGTTTTACTGCGTGATCTAAATAGGAATGAATCTAGATTCACAGAAGCAACAAAGTAATCAGATATTGCCTGTAGATTTGCCAAACTAAAATGGCAGTGCGATGGGAACATTGATCTCAGGGCCAACGAGTTCTCGTATAGCTCCCACGAACCGGAAGATGCAGCGTGGGTAGATCCCAAACAAGGTTAACCGATGAGCTGGTGAAGGTCGGGGGATTCCGCTGAATGTGGGTACTGCAAGATCGGTCGTTGTGCAGATCTTTGTGGGAGCCCTATGTTCAGCAGTGGAACTCTTTCAGCTTACTTGATGTTGATGATATAATAAATTGTTAATATAAATATATACATTTTATATAATATGCGTATTAATAAAGAAACCTAAATGTAGATTCTTAATCTTCGAATATTAACACATGTTCTTGTCGCTGTAAGTAATCCATAAGACATAAACTTCTCTAGACGTGTGTTAAGTATCCACCACCCATTAGTTTTATATGCGTTATGTCATATTAGTTGATCAAAATTGTTATTTGATCTTTATCCTCATATTATGTTGGATTGTCACATGTTTTCTATCTCCACGCTGCGCTATCAAGATGTCATTTCAACACTGAACCCATTTACACGTCATCTCTATTTTTTTTCATACAATCCATCCAGTATTGCAAAAAAAAGTGTATGAAATACATGCCATCAGTTTTTATTTAAATCTCCATGTCCGTTTGGCTGAAATGAATTTTAAAGCAGTCGTCTACATTCGATTATGCTGACATTTTGCATACCTACACGTTAATTTTCATGACATTACATTATTACATAAATGACGTCATTATAAATCGAATATGGCGACCTACTAAAAGCTCTTACCAGCTATTTTTTATATTTGCTAAGAAGAATACGGAAATAAAAGTACATCAGACGTAATTTAATATGGCGGACGAAAATATTAGGTAATAAAAAAAAAAACTTTTTCGAAACAAGTATCTATTCCATATCTCAGTATAACTTTAAAATTCAAATGTTGGGTTTTAAAAAGTTTTATTAAAATTAATAATTTTGTAATTTAAACAGTAAATATTTTTTATATAAAGAATTCCACAGATTGTAATCATAATTTAGCGCTAGTAAATGCGCGTTAAGTTCTCATAAAACTATGATGGGCATCGTAAAGGTAATCGAGCTTTGATTAGTTGATGAGTTTTCTGTAAATCGATTTGACAGACATAACATTCCAACCTTTTTTTCGAAATGACTAATGCTCTTGACCTGAAGCATCTGAACAGCTTCAGCGGGCTTTATAATAAGGGCTTAGGGCATTCAGGCAAATGGTAATTAGCATGAATATAATACCAAGCTCAGCATGAGCTGATACCGGCATACAAATTTCGCGAAATTTATTTTAGCTAAGTCAGCCTATTTTGCAAATATCATTAAAAAAAAAAAACGCGGTAGAAGTAGAACATTCAAAAAAGTAAATTTGTAGATATTATCTTTTCTTTTGTCTTCCCTTTCCTCTATCATCCATAATTAAATCCAATACCTTTCTTACAAAATCCTCTTCCTCCCTTCGCATCACATGACCATACCAAATACAGTCGCCTGCTCCATACACTCTCTGTCACTGGTAATACTTTCAAACATCCTCTAATATACTCATACCTAATCCTGTCTGTCATCTGAGCAGTCACATCTAGGCTGCATTCATTATTATTTCATCCAACACCTTTATGGGCCAACGTCCATACAAGACGATGGGCTGTATTATGCTCTTGTATATTTTCTCCTCATTAATTTAAGAGGGATTTGAGGATCACAACAATTTAAATATTCAAATTAGCAAAATTTAAACTAAACTTATAACAAAAAAAAATCTTGACGAATTGTATTTAAAAAAAAAAGTCTAAATATACACACATTATGTTTTTAAAACAGACCTAATGCACTAAGCAGGTAGATTTAATTAGCTGACCTTACAGTTCGAACAAGGGCCATAAACAATATATTCAATTATGATTCCGAGCGAGACTGTATAATTGCTTAGCGCTTCAACACTTACTTTAGCTTAAGGTAACCATGATTTTATGTATATAAACTTAGCTTTGTTAAAAATCATAATATGTATATCTTTCATTTAATTTGTTGTCATCGTTTATTAGTCAATACTACTGAAACTTGTTTACAGCAGTGCTTAGTTCAATTTTAACTATTGACAGTTTTATAAAATGGCATACGGAATACGTGACCACTTTTTTTAATGCAAATCTACTAAAAGTATTGTTAAAAGCTACAAAAATATACTAAAACGTTTAAATATACTTATTACGTTAGGTAATAAAAATTTGCTACCGACACTTTTTTTAAAGGTGAAAAATATAATTTTTGAAACTTATATACTATCTATACTAATAAATAAAATTGAAGCGTCTGTTTGTAAAATCAAAATAGCAACATTTAAGCAAATACATATAAATGTATATTAAACATATACCATAAACAACATTTTTCAATTTTTTTTTACTGTCTGCCTGTCTGTGTTCCGGCTAATCTCCGGAACAGCTGGACCGATTTTGACGGGACTTTTTCCGGCAAATAGTTGAAGTTACTCCACGAACTTAGGTTACTTATATTTTTAGAAAATAAATAGGGTATCGCGTAAAAAAAACCTTATTAAATTGTGGATAAAATCCGGTCTAATGCAAAATTTTACTGACAAATGTTTGAATTTTAATTGAATTGAATTGAAATATCTTTGTTTATCGTTGCTCTTAGTACCAATTTTTTTAGGAAATTAATCGGGGTCCCGTATAAAAAAATAAAAACTCATGAAATCCTGAGCAAAATATGATTCAAAGGACTGCACTATCCAACCATTATTTTACAATGATTATTTTAAAAATATATTACGCAGTGAAGAATATGAAAACGCGGGCGGAGCTGCGGGCACACACAGATAGTTTAATATAAATCTGTGATATGATACAACTTTCTTGTATGAGTAACATTGAAATTTAAATTATATACATAAAATTATCGTAACTCCCAACATAATTTACAATATACTGCATAAAACCTTTCCTCATAAATACGGTAAAAACTGGTGAAGACATCTGAACTTAATATCTCCGATCCAGATAAATTATGGTCACCATAAAGGAATAACACTTAAATATAATGGCCGGTCAGAATCGACCAACTTATTCAGAAAGTCAGGCGGCTAAGTAAATCACTATACATTTATATGGATGACTAAGGAAGAAGACCATAGTAACTGAATGATTGTTAGTATACAAAAAAAAATACCGAATTAAAAAATTCGAAAATTGCAAAAATATTTGATTTATACGTTTGGTAAAATTAATTACTTTTTTTACGATACTCATAAAGAAATATTGTTGTTTTAAGCGCCTTTTTAACAAAAACGCCAATTAGTGTTTTTATCCTTAATGAACTATGAAATGAAAGTTGTAATAAAAATATCACAATAGTTACATTGTTATCTAGTTTACTTTTTTGTCAATTCGAAGAAAAATAGAGTATATTTACTTGTAATAATAACTTCTATACTGATATTATAAAGAAGGAAGATTTGTATTTTTGTATGTAACGAATAAACTTAAAAACTACTGAACCGATTTGGATGAAACTTGGTATAGAGATAGTTTGAAACCCAGGGAGTCACATAGGATAGTCTTTATTCCTAAAATCCCACGGGAACGGGAACTACGCGTGTAAAACCGTTGAGAGCAGCTAGTATAATTATAAAAAAAATAATTTGACTCCTAATGTATTCATAACGCCATCTACTCGACATATTTGGGAAATAATAATTATTTTTTATCATTAATCATTTGACCATAATCATTGTCGAAAATAATAAAATCTTTAATTGTATAATTGATAACAATAAACCTCGCCAATAGATGCTGCATAAAAACAAAAGAAAGTCGATTGACAAACAGGAGAGAATAGTTCTAGAGTGTTTTATCCATACCTATATAAATATATACCTAAATTTTTTACCAGAATTTAAACCAAAACGTTGGTAAATACAATAAAAGTATTTAGAAAAAAGGTACTCTTTTTTAAAAACTACTACTAAACTCTAATATAATTTACCAACTGATTTTAACTTAACTTGACGTCTATTGACGTCTACATGACGCGTACTGAAATTCAGGCCTCTACTGATTGGTTGTCGAAAAACGAATGTAATAATTTCACACGAAGGAGGTATTATAAAATACCTGACTACTTTGAAAGAACAACATATGATACAACGCGTTACTCTATTCTTAATAAGTTAAATACCGCTAGTCAAAGAGCCCGGTAAAATACGTGTAAACAGAACCCTAATCCGACCTTATCTCTCAATACGGTCACAGATATACGAGGACCATTAAAAAGTCACCTTTTACGACCTCAAAGTATACGGTCTCGGTATAGTATATAGACAGGCCGACCGGACGCGCAGGTGCTACTGAGGGTTCACTTGGGTTCACGCCCCCTCCCGCCCTCCGTACGATCCCCTGCAGCATCCGTGCAAACCCGTTCCTCTAATAATATAACGTAGAAATGAAAGATTAATGAGAGCAACCCGTGCACGCCTCTTTCACTCGACTTTTAGTGATGGGGGTGTAGGGTGAACTTTATCGATAAAAAATTATATACTTATTCTATGGTAAAACGAAATATTGTTGTCTTTATAAATACAAATAAGCAAAGGTTTTAGATTTTAGAGTCGAATAGGGGGATCGAACCCTCTTCTATTGACACGGAATCCGGCCGCACTACCCGCTGCCCCATCATCGCTACTATTTCTATTTCTAATGGAGTTTGGTTTTTACAAAAAATCCATAGCCCTTCTAAAGTTAAATAAATAATTTTAATCTTAAATAAGCAATTAAACATGATAGAAGAACAATGTAACCCAATTATATTATTAAAGTTCTTATTAAAAACGAGTATAAATAAATATTGAAAAATAAACATTACATACAAAATCACGATTTATTTAAAAACCTTTTTGGTCTAGAATTCATTCATAGGCAGATTCATAGACCTTCAATAAGTCATCTCAGGCATCTTTTTTTATGATTTATGAATAAAAAATTCTTCATTATGATAGATGGTATTTAATATATTTTTTAATAAATACCTAATTGTAAATCGACAAAAATTATTATCATACAAATTAACCTTAGTTTGAAAGGGCAATGATGTATTTGATATTAACCTTAAACGTTACAAAATTAAAAGAATTGCTTAGAAATTATTAAATAAATTTATCGATAACACGTATAACACAGCCCATCCCTATATGAACGAGTCCCGAAGCGGCAGCAATGAAGACCGCCCAGATAAAATATTAGCCGCGCGGTCAGCCCGGTAGCCGCTATAATATATCGAGAGATGACACTCGCATTGTGTCGCCGTATGCGGAATGCAGCCTTTCAGTTACATCGCTTTTATGACCTATGTTAGCAAATCATACTCCTTTTGACAATCACTAACTAAATAATAATACATTACTATTACAAAATTAAACCATGAGGTTTGTAATTAAAGTGGGTACCTAATATGTATTATAAAATAAACGTTTTAAATGTTCTCAATATGCCAGGATTTAGAAATATATTTTAATTAATTATCTAATCAAAGACTCATAATACGGTTGCAATTTCTAAAATAAATAAAACGAACTTAATCAAGTTATAGTAAAAAACTATATTATATTAGCGCGTTTACTCACATATACCAGTTTAATTTTTTTTTGATCCGTACAATAACTTAGTTAGTTTAGTATAATAGAAAGGAACGCGATAACACTCATTTTTGTGTCGATTTGAATTCACTGTTATACTTAATAACTTTTCTCATATATTTTTACCTAATGTAGCAAAATGTATGCTACATCTTGTAGCATACGAGTACATCTTGCATGTATGTAAAATCTTACCAGAAATTCGTCTATGATTAAAAACATGTAAATCGGTTCAATGGTTCTCAAGTTATAAGATGCATAATTGGCACAAGACATGCCTTGACATGCGTTTTAAAATAATAAGTATGAATGGCACTTGGGAGAAGAGCGGGTGGTAGTTTCACCTTCATTAAATGATTAATTATTAAATATTAATATTTGTGCATATTATCCAAAATTTGTAGGTACAATTTTTTATTTTATTTTACAGAGAATTTATTCAGAAACCACATAGTAACCTCATACATTCATGAAGTTAAATAAAACACAAACTAAGAAATGGATAATATACGAAAAATCATTTCATCGCCCTAACACCGATGCCCATGTAACTTGGAGATTGCATTGGCTTCATTTGATATTAATCAACAAAACAATTTACAATAAACCACGTAAATAATTTACATTAATAATGAGTAGTATTTATTGTTATAAGTACGATAATAATTAGTGAGAAACGCACAATAGTTAATAATCGACCGATCATAATTACATCACAAAAAAATTAACACTCGCAATGCACGTAAAGCAGGAAGTGAATTTTTCAGTGGAGCTTGAAGAGCGGTCAGCAGCCCGCACGCTCTCTTTCCCCAACAAATATGACCTACCTCCGTAACAGTAGCGTACGGTAACAATTAAATTGTTAGTAGCAAATAGTAGTAGAGAGATTGTGCAAAAACAGACGGATGCACTCGACCGAACGCCACCGCTATAAGACGAACCAACCGAGCAGGAATGCAATAAATTATTTCTTCACAGCTATTAAGCTGCTGGAAGGTTGGTAGACATACATGAGGTGCTTGATCACTCATATATCAATACTAGAAGTGTGCCCGCAGCTGCGCACGCGTTTCGTATATTCTTCACTGCGATTTAATTTTTTTTTTCACGGACCCCTATTTGTTATCCTAAAAAAAATCGTATATATCATTCATTCATAACTATTTAGAAGAACAAAAATTTGTCATTACAAACATACACTCCAATTTTATTTACAAGTATAAATTTCTTCTTTTTTTAAAATATTTATTTAATAATTAAAATGACACATATTTTTTTAATTTAACTGATGTAGTAAAAGAGCTATAACTTACCGAAAATGCATGGTAAATGGTTTGGTTTATATTATTTTATTAATTTAGTTTAAGACAATACAATTTGACGGCTGAATATGATATCAAATAAATTAAATAGACAGACAGACAGGGAGATATATTGCGTTTTATAATAAAATATTTCAACAGAATACAACAGTACAAACACCACATTGATCTACCTAACTTCGAATTCAACAAATATTCTGAGCTTTTGGTGGACGAAAATTTTTTTTTTTTATGTAACCATATCATGGTG
This sequence comes from Samia ricini, assembly GCA_014132275.2. Classification (NCBI taxonomy): domain Eukaryota; kingdom Metazoa; phylum Arthropoda; class Insecta; order Lepidoptera; family Saturniidae; genus Samia; species Samia ricini. Next base: position 12,035,181 of record AP028164.1, read on the forward strand.
ATAGTATATTTTCTAATGTCTTATATTTTCTGTCGTTAAGTACCTATAAAGGATCGTTCATGGGCTACGTAGCCTTAATAATGTCTACACTTTTCTCACTCTGGATGACATGGGGGATGGAGGCGCCTACAAGTTTATTACTTAAGCAATGTGTACTTTTTATCATTTTTTTTTTACAATTTTACCAACATCCAAAATTCTGCTTACAATTATACTCGCACGCCCCGTAAGTGAGTACTAACAGCATCGTTTGAAAGTCAGTGTTTCTAGGCTAAGCATATGATAAATATCCGATGATTACTTAGAAATAATTAGTATTTAAAATAAAAGTAACAGAAAAACAAAAATTCAACATAAATTAAGAGAAGGAAAGATAAGATGTTAAAACTTGAACTTAATGGAAATTGTAATATGAAAACTGGAACATAATCGATTAATAGATTAACCACAATACTGCACACACTTATAGCTAAAATAGGGGCGATCACAATAGATCTGACTAGGTCGCAGTGATACAGACCTGCATAGCCCCTTTCCGAATAATAATAATAATATAGCTAAAATAAACAAGAAACAGGGGAGTGACAGGACTAGAAACAAAAAGGGTCTCAGATTACGTCTGAGGTACACGAGGAGACTAAATGACTAAAAAGCATATGATATTTTATTTTATTTAATTGCGCCGTTACGTAAAACAAACTAGAAATCGCTGCGACTATTTTGATACCTTATAAAACATTTATTCAATACACTACAATATCACTAAATAATCTATGATAAGAGGTAACTCCATTAAGTACTGGCGTACTCAAAACCGTAACAATGCTAAACTATAAGCAAAGTGGAGATAACGAGGAAGCAGATGATTGCCATAGTGTAATGACTTAATGGTGATCAGAATATTTAAACTTTAAATTTATTTAATGTTCGTTTATTTTTGTTTAACGTGTTGCCTAAATATTGATTTTGATTATTTTAATAACATTGTCGATGCGATGTATTCTTATTATTCAATAAACATGCATGCCATGTTTATTAAACAGTAGTAGAGCTTGGTAAATAAAAGAAATATAGTGCTCTAAGCTAGGTACCTAGTTTTTTATTGTCTTTAGATTTTACAATGTAAAAAACGATTTAAGTAAATTACTATTCTAATAAGAACTAGATCAATATGGACACAAGTTTTTTAAACAATTAGATTACAGAAAGTGCACGTAAAGAACAATTTAAAAAGATTATCTACGGTTTTTTGCGACTCGATTTAACTTTACAGTTAGTAAAATCAATATCAAATACCAGTCGTATTTACAACCCTCTCTGTATTTCCGCTAACAATTTCCAATGTCCGCTAATAAAAATAATGTGTTTTTATATTTAAAAAAAGAAACCAGATCGAGTTTCTTGCCGGCTCGTCTGTTATTTTTTCCGAATCGGTGGTAGTGTTTTGACGTCCATAAGCGCCTTCTTAGGGCCTAAATTGGTTAAAGAATTGTTTGAATTTGACATAAATGTGGCAAGATTTTTATTATCGCATAACTAGTTATTAATATTGAAAAAACAAGAAGTAAATTTTAATACACCGTTCGGTTTTAATTTGAACTATATAGCAAAGTGCATTATCTAGAACTATACCATTTCACCCGTGTTATCAAGATTCGCGCAGACACCTCACCGCTGGTAGATACGGCTAATTGTAACGTCGGTTACGCTTTCATCTGCATAGAGGTACTGTAAGTTTTTTTTTATTATTCTAAAAATATGACAGCTAACACACTGTGTTATTGTTCACAAGACATTCTATATAAAAGCTAATTACGTGATTTGTTTTTTTTTTTTTTGTTTCAAAGAGGAAATGCTTTCAAAATAGTCTATGTGGGCGCTGCGTTCGAGATTACACTGCCATCTAATCTATACTTTTTTTTTCTAACTAGGTAACTCTGTTGATCGGAAGGGCCTTTACAGCTTCACCGTGACTTTGTGGACGAGTGTAATAGGCACTCTGCCGCAAAAAAGTAACTAGCACAAGGGTACCAAACTGGTACGAGCTTCGGCTTGGGGGTTACCTGCGTGTAATTTTTAACCCTACATTTTTTATTTCATAATTTAAAAAAAAAGTTCCTTACAGGCCCTATGGACCTGCGTGTCATGTGCAGGAGTGTCTAGTGTTGTGTAATCTATACTTATAATAAAGGCTATCAAGAAAAGTATGTACGTTGAAGATGTTTTTGAAAAAAATACCATGAATTTGAATTGAATAAAATCCGATTCAATGCAGAGTTTTACAGGAAAGTGCTTGAATTTAAGAGAAATACTTATACTTTATCTTAGTACTGAAAAAATAAGACAAATATTTTTTTTTATTTAGTCCCCTTACATCTCAGACATAATCCGAGTTTTGTTTACTTTTTTTGTGGCTTTATTGTTTTCATCTTAGTTCTATTTTACAATCTTATTCTATTTCTTATCTATGTGTTCCCATTGCATTGTGGTTATGATGAATCTTTATATTTACTTAAATCCTATTTATAATTTACAGTCCTTAGCATTTGACACACACAACATATAATATATTAGAAAAATATTTAGGGTTTCGTAAAAAAAAAAGAAAACGCTATGAAGAATATATGATGATACGCGGGCGCAGCTGCGGGCACATAGCTAGTATTCCATAAAATTCGACTCCATACTTCATTATAACAAAGAAAAATAATATGCCCAGAAACGCTCTATAAAACCTATACGACATTATCTTTACGATATATGTACCTAGTAGTAACGCATAACGAGATCAAATTATATTTACTTTAATGACCGACTCACGTTGTTTGTGATACCGTAAAATTGAGATGGTTATCTAAACTCCTTAATGTTCTAATTCGTCCACTTTTATAATTTGTTTTCGGTTCTTTTTATACATAACCTCATATCAAGTCAAATTTCGTAGTAGATATTCCCCCACCACCCCAACCACCATCCACCACCACCAACTTACATTAAATTTTATATCTTAATGATTAAATTATTTTACAATTGCGTTAAATCAGATATATTTTGTTCACAAAAATATATTAGGTAATTCGTAGCGTCAATACTATTGTACTTCCATTCATTCAACAGAAAGGTTCACTACTGGACATAGGTCTCCCCCAAATATTTCCACGACGACCGATGTTGCACCACATCCACATCTACCGGATTCCCGCGACCTTCACCAGGTCGTCGGTCCACCTCGTGGGGGGTCCACATAAGCTACCCACGCTACGTCTTCCGGTGCGTGGTAGCCATACGAGAACCCGTTGACCCCATCGGGCATCGGTTCTGCCAGCAATGTGCCCAGCCCAGTGCCACTCAAATTTAGCAATTCTTCGGGCTTAAACTTGCATATCATGAACTCATTTTAGTAATAAAAATAAAAATCTTGAAGCGATGATAATTCATTGATAGTGTGGTCAAAGTATGTTCAAATATATTCTACAATGAATCTAAACATAATATATTGCCAGCAATACAGTTGTGTTCCGGCAATATATAATACATTAAAAGCTAGAATTGTGGCCAAAAAATATCAGATCACTAAATGTTATTTAGTAGCTTGAACGTAATATAACTTAGGTATTAACAATAACAACTTAGATCAATTAAATGCAATAATTCATTGGACCGCTGGCTGATGCTGCAGTTGGTTTGACCTGGCTGTAACCGGAGCAAGGTCCATCGGCTCGGGCTAATACCGATCATTATAAATTTCCTACTGGCGTGCTAACGGCGCTCGCGCACGCGACTGCACGGCAAAGAATAAACATAATCTACCAGGCAGAAGTGCCATTCGTAACATGTAGGGTAAAATTGATAAACACATATTTTATGCATACATATTTCTATTTTAAAGATAATAATAGTTAGCTTGATACCAGTCACACCAAATATTATGACAAGTCATAGAACAGTTTTTAGGAATAGAAAATCAACGGATGATATACAAAAAGAAAAAAACAAGCAAATAGAATATTATGGTTATATCATGCGCATTAGAAAAACGAACTCATGCAATTAATAATACAAGGAAAGATCCAATAGAAGAGATGCTGGAAGAATCTCTTAACTCTGAGATGAATCGGACCTTAGGTAATTTAAGCGTAATCAAAAATCTTGATTAGTGGTAAAAAAACAACGGAGATGCATGAAGGAGCAAGTATTTTGTTGCTTGTGTCTTTAATTTTAGGCCAATGTACCAAATGATAGAAATCAACTAAAAGTCTATGAGTTAACGACAAAGTAACCTTCGTTGATCATGTACAGTTGTAGATATAAAATTGCGTTATTAACTTGAGGTTATGTTTTGGAGACAATAAATACTTCAAAACCAACTACTTCCTTAGCGCATAATAGAGAAAGTCTGAAATATTTTTTTTATTATTATATATAATTAAATCTATACATTTATCGTGTTCGAAAGCACATCATTTGACAATTATCACTGAACTAATTTGCATGTACTTTTCTAAATAATATTATGCCTGCTGGTAAGTGTAAAGAATTAGTATAGGTAAACTTACAAGTAAAAAAATAATAGAAATAACGTACTTTTACATCAGATAATGCAAGTAGCTCCCGCGGGATATCGAAAGCAAATTGAACAAATTTCAAAGATATTAAAGTTATTTAATGTGGCTTCTATGCGACTAGAACGCAACCACTGTGCACATAGTAAAAGCTAGTCCCAATACTTTTGTGCGATGAGATGTGTTACGAAATCAACAACTGTCTATAAAGCTTACAATACGTCAGGCTTCAGAAGACTACGATCAAGAATTTACATCATTCAACATTTAAAATTTTCTTTTTCATCTTTCAGCCGAAATACACTTACTTTTAGCCATTTGGTACAAAAAAAAATTAGAGTTAAGTGACTAGGCGACAATTGATTAACGACAATACACAAACGTGTGTCGAATCTGCGTCTCTTTAAATACTAAAAAGTACCTCAAATAATCAACAGTGGTCATCAACCGGCAGCCGGTGCTAATAATTTAGAAATGCCTTCTGGTACACACTCAAACTACATTTTATGGTCCGAGATATAATATTATTAATATGATAAATGCAGATAATTTATATCCGTTCGGATGTAAGCCAGGAAGGACATTGCGTTTATTACTTACGTTTTGTAAATAGTTTATTTTTTTTTTTCAATTTTCAACAATGATTTTACTAGAATTTGAAGAAATAAAACTATTTTCAATTTTTTTTTGTTATTGATAAAATTAAAGCTCGCTAATAGATACACGGCAAAAGAAAAAATAAAATCATCTGATATGCAGGAGAAAAAGATATTTTATCTGTCTTTGTCTATTTATATTTTTTGCCTATAAAAGAGTGATGCAACGCGGGGATCGTGATCATTCTATATCTGCCAAAAAATAGAATATAATATCTATCCATTTTTTTACACACAGTATAGGGTCTGTGCTTTGGCCATAATCTCACCTGATGTTAAGCGACGACGTGATCCAGGATGATAAACAAACTAAACCTAGATACTGGCTCTCAAGTGATGCTGCCGGAACACACCTATTGGTATTTGGCGACAGGTTTTCAAACTTGAGGGTAAACTACCAGGAGGACATTGTTAGAAAATGCTACGGTTTACTTCACCGAAAGCTGGGGCTAATTTTAGAGTTGGATTTGAACCCGCGTCCATTGACGCAGAATCCGTTCGCATTATCCACTGCGCCATCATCGCCAAAATGTCCGCAGCCGACACGCGTAGACCTGTGTACGCAAGTCATTTTTCTTGCTGGTCATAAGTATATACGGACGTAAGATATCTCGTGTGGTCTGGTACACATATTACTTTTTATAGCTTCCAAATTGATCCGTGTATATTTACTTTAAGTTTTAGAATATAGAATTCCTTATCAATTTACTACCAGTAAAAGAAGATTTTTTTACTCGTTTACTTATCCAGTTGTGAGGTGGCAAATACTTTGTATTTTTACGAGTACTACATTAAATCATCATTCATCAACAACAATAACTCGATAGACTGTCATAATCATTACTTAGAATTCCGATCGGGGTCACTATCCGTGCGTGTTTTTAAGGAAACTTAGATAATAACGTTTACGTCAATACATAATGATAAGGGACTACATCACGAAAAGTAAATACACTATTGTTATCGCAAGTCCTGAAATATCGCCTCATACGATACTAATTCATTCAGCTCTATATCTAAGTTATCTTAACATATAACAAAAAGGTAATATGTATGTCTCTATATTTGTCTACACGTCAGTGGGCTTATAACACGGAAAACAATTTACTGATTTAGTTGATTCTTTTTTTAAGTCGTAGGTATATTCATTAGCCATGTTTTAGTGTATATTCTATTATTTTAGATATTGAAAAAAGTATACAGATATGGTAAACGAAGTCGACGCAAAAATGTTCCCTGAAACTCTAAAGCACTGAATATTTTTAGAGATGAAATGTAATGAATAGTTTTAACTATGGGAAGCTGTTATATGTACCCTTCTACATTGGTACATCTAGTAATATATACAGTTCTGTTCTTTTATTTTGTTACTTCAAATTTTGCTCCTGATAGACCAGATATCAGCGGTTAATTGAAAATTTTATTGATATTAATAATTAAAGTTTGTGTTGCAAGTTTTACATAATCAAGGTCAATTTTACCTATCGCAGTCTCATTCTTAAACACAATTGTAATAAATTACATATTCATCTATACCAGTTTCTTCCTTCTTCCTCAATTTCTTACTATTACCATCCAAATCCTAAATGTTAAATCTTACACGTCAAATCGTAAGTCTAATTTATCTTATCATAAATATTATGCCGATAATATTGTGTCGTCTGGTCTAGAAATTAAATTGGCGGTAATTTTAGTCCGAAGTACAGCAAGTATTCCATTAATTAGTCCAATAGTTAGTTAAATCCCATTTCAACTATGAACTCCTGGCATAGAACTTTATTCTTCATCATTGAACGAACTACTATTTTAAACAATATTTCCTCCTAACATAATGCACTTCTTCATTAGCTTATTACTGGACTGCTAGATTTAATCTCTATTTTTTAATCTGACTTATAACAGAATAAAAATAACATTTACATTGCATTTAAGACACCGAACGGTGCTCGATCGCACAGCTGCTAATCATATATTGCTATCTTAGATTTAATTATAGCCATTTTAAAATTGAATAATATTTATAAATGAATTAGTAAGAAAAGTATTCTACGACAATCTCATCATTGATTCAATTCCGGTACAAAGATAGCTCGATACTCTTCTTCTATAGATCACTGCAATCGTTCTTTATATTTGCTCACGACCGATAGAAGTTATAGATGTGAATGGAGTATATAGAAAATCAACATTGTCGACTTTTAAATAAGGTTAAATATCAAATGACGGTAATGAAAACGATATTTTTTTTGCAAGTAACACCTGACTACCGATAGCAGTATATCAGTCGACGTTGGTTTGTAAATTGTTTTTTTGCCTGATTAACGCTATCACGGTCGAGGAAATGCGGTTAGCGCGTTTCGACACCGATTTATGCATTCATTAGTTAAACGCCGGCCTATCCGAAGAACGTAATTGACTAGATTGATTCATTGATTTAACTCTACAAAAGGTACAGTTATTCGTAGGGTTGTCAACGTTACCGGGAAATACTGGGATGTCTGCGTCCTGTTTCTAAACTATAAATAACGCGCGTGCAGATTCCTTTGTGTATAACCTATTAAGAAACGACAATCTTTGAAAGAAGGTTTAAATTTTCTACAATTATATCTCACGATACTATTCGTCTATTGGCCAAAATTGGATCATAATTATTCTCGAAAAATTAAGGAGAAGAAAATGAAATGTTCCCAATTTTTTTTATTGACAACACTAGAGCTAGTCTTGCCACTTGGAGCTCTTGGTACAACTATGTACTGTCATGTTGTAGTCCTTGTTTTTAATTCATTAACTTACAGTGTATATGTCTCTATAATATGTAATTTTGGTGACGTTTTACGTAATTTACCTTAATTATGAAATTATAAATAAATTATATGATATAAAGAAGTAAAGTGTATTGAAAATAATAACAATGAGCGTGAATTCTGAAATCTCCCGACAATCAATCCTCTTGGAACACTTAACAAATAACCACTATTTTGTTGGGCTTTTAATATTAATAAAATAGTAAGTTAGGCAAAAATACCTTCAGGAGGGAAGATGCGATCCTGAATAAATTAAGGCTGGCCCTATCCGGGACACTTGGACTTCTCCAAGCCCCTCGGTCAAAACGGTTTATATGTCGTTGCCGGTGGAAGCGGCCCGCAAAGTGGACGAAAAAGGGCGGATAAGGATTTGATGGAATTTGGCCCAGGTCTATACACTTGAGGCAAAACCTTTGTGGTGCTACAAGTGCATGGGTCTTAGGCACACGCGCCCAACTTGCTCGGCGACGGTGGAGAGAGCTTTGCAGTACTTTTTCGCTGTGGTGCTTAAGATCACAAGGTTGTGGAATGCACTGCAGAGCGGCTGAGGTGCGTCATATGTGCCGAAGAGTACCGAGACCACATGAGAGGTGTCTTCTGCCGGTCACTGTACAAAAAGACGGCGCCCTATTTTAAACGGTGAAAGAGTAATGGCAGAAGGTTATGACCTATGGGGAGGGGTGGCTGAAAACCACCGGAGGGAGAGAAGAATGACGGGGAGAGGTTTAACCTAACCTGTTCCTTGATCCTCTTAAGAGGGCGAGAGGCATTGCCTCCCTCAGCTAGTTGGTGGACCCTACTTCCCTCTCCTCTTGACTTCTTGATTTAACTATAAGGGTAATTTATGAATAAATAAACACGCAAAACATATATACGCATATATTTGTCAATAGTTGCAATTACTAAACTGCATAAGTACGTACGTCATTCTACAATCGGACGGAGGGGATTGCTGCAGTAAGTGTCGGGCGCGTGCATCGCAATTTGTATATGTCGGCAAATTATCATGCACGCGGTATACTGTGTCGCTACATTATCAAAAGACAAGAATGCAGAGAGGAGAGGGATGGGGCTCGTTGATTAGTGGTTGGAGAAGGGGGTGCAGCTGGTAACAGCTGTCTCCCCTTGGACGAAGACAAAGGTAGTGGCCCGGTCTTTAGGCCTGCTGCTGGGGTGACGCGAATTGTGGTAGAAAAATCCCTTGTCACCCCCTAGAAAGGCGGCGGATGGTACCGTGGGTATTAAATCATAAAAAGTTAAGTAAAAGCCGATTCAATGCACAGTTATACGTGCAAGTGTTTGAATTGATGAGAAATATTTTTACTTTATCTTGGTAATAAAAATGTATTACCTAGGGTTCCGTATAAAAAAAAAGTAAAACACAGTGCATAATATATGAAACGCGGGCGCAATCGCGGGCACACAGCTAGTAAAGTAAAGAGATTTAAATCATCAAGAATTAAAAAGAAAAAATAGTCATGAGACTACCGATAGGAGTGAAATCACAAAACTATGATATAACTGGGATATAATTTTTAAATCCACGATAAAATACTATCAAACAACTAAAAATCTATTCACTCCGCTGGTAAGATAAATTCCAAGCCTGAATGCATGTTGTATATTACAGAGATTAAATAGTTATCAAAATTTAAATGCAAATATTATAATATCGATATTCGAAAGATTCGAAAATAAATGCTAGTTTGTGTTATTCATTTTTCTACTTAACCCCTTGAGCACTTACCTGGCGTTCACGCCAGCTTTCTATTGTTTTCCTATTGTCTTATTTTTATGGGTACTCGACACATTAACCAGTTTAAAGCGACAAGTCATATTAGCATATTGGTGACGCGCACCCGTAAATTTTAGCTACACCAAATATCGTACGACGCACCTAAAGAAGTTTTCACTACAATAAATTTAATTTGTAGTTCTCGGTACGGAACCGAATTCGAACTGGCTTGTTTTCATCAGAATCTCACATTATATTAAGGATGGGGTCAGAGATAAACTGAATGAATAGTCTAACTCTCAAAGTGTTAGTAGAAGAAAATAATGATAAGTGATTGGAGGAAGTTTTTGGCGTGATCTCAGTGTTATTTAAGTTATTGTGGACTAATGAATTTTATTAAAAACAACAACGTTTATTTTGAGGATCCGAGAAAGCTCCATAGAAAGTTCGAGCATGATGGGCCACCGTTTTGCTGGAGTTTGGTAACGCTATTACAAGAAATACATCCTACTCACATGACACTGGTACAGATTATGTGTATGTAACACAGATTGACATTATCTAAGAAGAAGAAGTTCTTGGAAGAAAATTTCCATTGTGAAGGTGGTAGCTAGGCTAATGTAAAATATTGGTAATAAACTAATAATATTACGTTCGTGATTTTTATTAGAGACTTGAAGATCAAGCAGTCTAATAAGACGTTAAAAATTAGTTTTTGTACATATTCAACCTTTATCAAACCTATTTGAATATAACCTCCTTCGAGAACAAACGATAACGACGAGTTATTGGCGGGATCTCACTCTGTAATATAGCAGTTATTGTCTGTAATAATTGAATTAAGGACTTATTTTAATGGACCCTGTATTGTGTAATTTTGTTAGCGTCTTGCGTAAAATACATAGTTTGGCTTTTGTGAACAAGTGAAGTGTATTTGAAATAATATCACAGAACGTTTTATTCTGAGGTGTCATGTAAATTCTATGGAAAATTCTATCAGGAGGAACATTGTCGTGCTAAAGCGTTGATACAAGAATGAACTTCAGAATTAGCACTATGAATAAATAAAAGTTTTTTCGCCTGTTCTATTTGACGAATCAAAATCAAAATAAAAAGAAATCTTTATTCAATTTAGGCCCTAAGAAGGCGTTTATGAACGTCTAAAACACTACCACCGGTTCGGAAAATAACCCAGTCGAGAAGAGCCGGCAAGAAACTTGATCTGGTTCTTTTTTTTTATAAATATATATCTTCTTTTTTGTCATTTAAAAAACTACACAAATCATAGACTTAACTAATGTTAGCGGAAGCACAGAGATGTGGGTTAATTCCAGACATTACTACCGGTCACGTAATAATCCACCCTGTAATAACCTTTTTGAGATTAAGACTTGCTTGACATAATACTTGAACTTATTGTCAGGTAAATCGCTAATGTTACTTGGGATCTTATTGTAAAACCGATAATAATATACCGATAATATGTCTACAACTACTAAATCGGTAAATGGCAAGAGGTTACTGCTTGCGGCTGGATATAAAATGTGGCTGTGTGTTTAATAAATTAATTTATCATTTGACCATTTTAGGCCACATCGTCACTTAAAATTAAATGTGGTTTTGACCGAAACGCTGAATCTGTACAGTACTTAAAAAGTCACAATTTTTAAATGAAGCATGTATTATAAATAAGTATTTCTTTACTAGTGGCTATTTTGGAAAATAAAAACCATTACTTCGTTAAATAATTTACCTGTTTGAGAATTTCGAGTAACGAGTAAATTTGAATTAAGAAAACGATTAAAAATCTATATGTACAAATAATAAATAAATTTGACGTGTCTATTTGTAATAAAATTGCGAAAAAAATACGATGCAATCCCATCAACACGTTTATTTATCAGTGCCGGCCAAGACTAGTATCTTCATATCTTCCCGTGGGTGTCGTAAAAGGCGACTAAGGGAAAAAACCAGAGAATGGGCAGCAGTATCCTCTGAGTACCACAAACACCTACTGCGATCGCCAACCCGCCTGCCAAGCGTGCCGATTATGGCAATCTTCCCCTTATTGGGGGAGACCTATGTCCAACAATGAATGCCTTATGGTTGAATGGATGGATGGATTTAAAAACGCATTGAAGAATAACTGAAACGCGAACGAAGCTGTGGGAATACAGCTAGTATTAAACAAAAATAAAACTCACATCTACAAAGAAAATATTTAAGAATTAATGATGTTAATAGGTTAGGCGTGCAACGACAAGGGTATTGTTTCCGTAGAATTTATGTTGTTAACAAAAGGTCAGGTCACAAAAAAAACGGTAATTAATGACTAAGATTGCTAAAATAAACTAATTTAACGCAATGGCGGAAAAGGCGTGATGTGCGGATAAGCGTTATCAACAATCTGCGCTATTGTTACTGAGATTTAAGCCACCAGACTGGAGGTGCGACCACAATAGAGAAATTATTATAGAAAGTACACTAATGATTTAATTTTATACAAACTGAAGATAAGTGCTTCATTTAACGATAATCAACACTCCTAACAGCAGCCATCTCCAAGTAATAAAGATATTTTTAGGGTTTGACTGCAATCCCACCCGATGTTAGGTGACGATATGTCCAAAACTGCTTGATGAGCGAACTTCACTTTAAGACTGGCTGCAAACCAGGCAACTATTAGACAATGCTTCACCACATTACTAAGATTTCCTAACCCGTCATCGCGATCAAACAGCTTTAAAAGGTTTTATAAGCAATTGTCGCTGAAATATGGTGTATACGTGTACCATGGAAAAAACCTAGCGATCCCGAAATATTGAGTTTTTTTAACATTTTGATTAAAATTATTAAATTACAGCTTGTAAACCGCTTATAAACGGAGTATTTGACTTAATATCTAAGTCCAAATTCGATAACTAACTATCACCTGAACTACAATGCGGTTGCTCATCAAATGTTCGTGAAATAAATCTTTATTTATGGCAATCGTTATATTTCAAAATATTAAGACAATTTTTGTTACTATTATGTCCGTCATGAATTAGTATTATTAGAATTATTAACGATGGTGATCTCTGGAAATGACAGCATTCTTTGTAAATGTACTAACAACTTTGTAATCTATTAGTTGTATAGTTCCATAAAAAAAACATATGAAATAAAAAGTATTAGAACCTTCAATAAGTTTTCGCTGTTTCTTTTACAAAATAAAAGCTTTATTTAAATTATAAGGAACAAAAACATTTCATTCAAAGTATTGTCCATCACTAGCGACCACTTTCTCCCATTTTTCTGGCAGTATATGAACACCGCGTTGGAAAAACGACATGTCTTTTGAGGCTATATTTGAGGCCGTTTTTTTTTAAGACTGGACTAAAACGCATCAATTGAAGTCGATAGCGATCCCCCGTGATAGTCTCATTCGGCTTGAGCATCTCATAATAAATTACACTAACGTTAAAACTACTAAATTACAACCAGTGGTAGTATTTTAACGTTCATCTTATTGCTTAAATAGAATAAAGTAATTTGACTAGACAGATAAATTTGAAGTGTGTTAAAAACTTGAATATGACTCGTCCTTAAAAACACCGAGTGAAGCTCGGTCACCCAGGTACTTATATTTTATACGTATATTAAGAAGCGCATCTTAGTAGCGATAGGTTCTTAATATTGCAATAGAGAATAAGAATTATATTGATTATGTTAGGAAAAATGTAACTTAATTCAGACAAAATTTCATAGCGCTACTAGCGCAGGAAGAACGTGTGAATTTGTATACGCTTTTAAATTTAAAGTAATAATAATAATAAATTAATTGCCGTTCGAATTACGTTTAACACTTCTAACTTATCGTCAATGTTACCCATTACAGTCCAATGGGCGGGTGCTTGCAATTAATTTCAGGTCATTTTTGTTTCCAAAGCGTCTAATTTATCAAAATACATTTATTATCAAATAATAATACAACAATACAATTTTTTTTTCTTCTTCAAATTTTTTATGTAACTACTTTCCTGTAACTAATAGATTTATTATTTGAACACACCACAGACTAATACAACATTTCAAAGTTACAATTAATTCAGGCACATAATAACTTACATGGATTAGTTATAAATGATATTATCAACATTTGCGATTAATTTATGACTCGCCTTATCTATTGTTAATTTAATCGTAATTCTATTCAAAGAGTTTTAAGCCAACTGGGTGTAAAGTGTGTACATGCATCATTTTGTTTTTTATTACATCACAGCAAATTCCAAGTGATCCATCTGTTCGATCAGTGTATCTTGTGTCGCAATTGTGTTCAGCGTTGGGTTAGCCCCACCGGCGCGTGCCCTTTGTCTACTCTAATTACTTTTATAAATCCACTAAGCGATTTACATGCACACAGATACAATCATCGAGCAAAGGTTGCGACTTTTGTTCTCGTCACGGTCTAAAGATGGCGCGGGTGTGCCTCCAGACAAGATTTATGTCTCGTTAAACGTATTTTAAACTGCTTTACGTGCTTTTTTTTGGAAATTTTATTACCTCTTTGAGAATTAGTTACATGTTTTATCTCATTTAAATTATTTTATACAACTCGCACCTAATGCTACTTGATGACAGATTTTTAAACTAAGGTTTAGAAAACACCCTGCCATCCTGCTAAGGATTTTTCTCGATGTTTTCCTCCAACAAAAACATTAGAATATGATAAGTGATTTCGAACCTACTTTCATCGACCTAGTATCCTACCACACATGCACTAAGCAATTATAGCTTCAAAATTAATTAGTAGTTTGTACTGACTCACCTTTCAATCTGCTTTGGCACCGCAGCTGATCTATTATGCTGGTTAATCGATTCTCTCGCTGACTGGAACGGCTCATTATCTCTTCACCGTCTTCGTCCACTCTTACAGATTCACTCTTTTCACTAACGATTTCTCCCTTACACTGCACTTTCTGTTGTAAATTTGATTCTATCGTTTCCATTTTACAGGGTTAATTTGAACACTATTATATCTCACTGTAAATGATACACCTAATAATTCATTAAATTATTTTCAAACCGTTTCATAAAATATCCATTCATCCACTCAGCCATAAGACGTCCACTGTTGGACATACGTCTCCCCCAATAATAGGTGGCTTTGCCATAATCGCCACGCTTGGTTAGGCGGGTTGGCGATCGTAGTAGATGTCTGTGATACTCAAAGGATGCTGCTGCCTATTCTCTGGTTTTTATCCGTTATTCGCCTTTTTCGACACCCACGGGAAGATATGGATATATTGAAATTTATAATAGACTAGCTGATCTCCGCGATTTTACCCGTGTAGTTCCCCTTCCCGTGGGATTTTTTGAATGAATAAAAAACTATGTCACTCCTTGGATTTCAAACTATTTCTATACCAAATTTCATCCAAATCGATCCAGTACTTTTTAAGTTTATTCGGTACATACAAAAATAAAAATCTTTCCTGTTCATAACATTAGTATAGATGTAGAAAAAATAATGTAAGTATATACCTATAATTACGCTAGCACGACTTCGCGATCTCAGTCACTCAACTCTCCATTATAGATTATCAAAAAATTGTTTTTAAAATTAATATTTAAAAAAATGTTTAAGCCATCAAACTACTTTGTTAAACTTTATCAAGCCTTCTACAGTAAAATATGTAACTTCAGATTTCAAATTTGTATATTTGAATATAAATATTGTTTTTCTTATTAAATTGTTATTCTCTTTAGCTGTTGGCCCTAATTATATGTATTTATATAAGCGAAATTACACGACTTACGCGGTTTGAGTCCCACCTATCGCGTAAGTTACGGTGTATTACTGTATAACCGCAATGACTTGTATCCTCATATAATATGATTTTGCAGAGAAAGATACTTCACGAACAAATATTAATAATTACATTGAACATAAGCGAAAATAGGTTATTATTTTGTGTTGTATCAATATATGAATTGTGTTTTTGTATTTTCATGTGCCAGGTAGTTGTCAATCGAGATTTAGAGCTTATTTTTGCATACTGAGATTTAAATTAGTAGCCTACGCTTCACTTTTTTTTCTTATAAACATTAGCCATTAGAATTAACGTTCCATTCAATTGCAACATATAATTAACTTTGATTTAAAGACAATATTGAAATATCTTTCTATTTATATAATAAAAAGGAATATTTTATTTTTCAATTAATCAAAGTTATCGGTCAACCATATGCAGTATATTAAGAAACTTTAAAGATAATTTTCTTTTACAGAGACACAAATCAAAAAATATTTTACACGTTCCAGACATATATCTCATCTATGTGCTTATTGAAATAGCAGACAAATTATTGTTTACAATTTAGATGATCTAACGAATAATTGATAAAGGAATCTTCTCAACTATGCGACGACTAATCGCAGACTGATAAAACTTACTCATCAATACGAACTAAAAATAAACAACGTAAATGTACAAAATACTTCAACGTTTAATATGACCAATACTATTAACTAATAATAAAGGACGTTCATTAATTGATGGATGTTTTTATTTCATCGCGTATATCTTGTTCTCTACATAAAAGAAATATTATATATTAGAGATTCTATGATAAAAAACGATTGGGTTACTATTTACTTGTAAAGATCAGCAAGTAATTTGTCCACGATGAATTCAGCATAGATAAGTTAGATATTTCAAATGTTTGCTATCATCTATAAGTTATAAAAGCGAAAGTTGTACAGAATAATTGAAAATAATAATAAATACTTTACTCGTTTTCAAATTATTTATTTATACTTAATATATTTACAAAAAATAAGCGAGTTAAAAGAATAGGAAAACATATGATGCTAGTTTTCTAAAATATACATTAGATACAAAGTACGTATTCGGACATTTACAAAAGAGAAATGTATTCTACTCTACAAGTCAACATTAGATGATTTCTACGTTTCCACGTTGCCTTTTCTTTTAAATAACAGTAAACAATTGCTACCAATTAACCTGACAGACTATTTGCTTCCATGCGCTATAGAAATAAAGGCGAACCTAAAATTAACATTATGAACCATAAATTCTGTAAATTTCTACAATACCTATACCCCGCATAGTTGTTACCTAGTGACAAGGTTATTCGAAGTCAGTCATGTTGTTAAAGTAAAGAAATAAATAGCGCAAATAATATATAAATATAAGTATGCTCCATAATACAAAAAAAAACGAATTCCTTCAATATTTAAAGCTCAAATAAAAATAACAGGTACATTGAGCACTTGTTTAAAAGTATACGTTGTACTTTGTGTAATGATGTACCGTGATAGGTCAAACCAGATATCACAATACAAATTAGATGACATTGAAAGAAGTCTACACTTCATTTAACTGAAGAGAGAGCTACCACGTCATTAGAACTGTTGGGAATCGAATGTATCGTATTTATTTTAAGCTTCTCCCTATCCCTGAATAAATAAATGGATATAATAGAAAATTAGATATCATTGTATCCGACGCTATATATGATTCATATTCAGAAATAAATGCATGTAACGAACGATTAATTACAAAACGTAACAATATTAAGTTCTTGTTTAAATAATAACAGAACATTTCACTGAACGATGAAGTTATACTGAAACACAGCACACACTGCAAATCCAGAAATCGCACAAACTAATTACAACGTGGAAAACAACAAAAAAAAATTACCTTCAAAATTTAAAGGTAACAACAACAGGTGACAGCGCAGCGGTTATCGCCGCGAGTAACTGATAAACTGAGGTGTCAGGTCAAACGAGCAAATGGGGCGGTACCAAGGTACGTACTTCACGCTGATAACAGACGATAACGGGCTCTTAACCTTCCGACGGGTGGCTCAACACGAAAACCGTGTCATCGCCTGAAGAACAATATTACTAATTCACATTTGTCATTCCATCAGACGATTTATGTTATAACTACATTATTTCAGTTTTAATATCCATACATGCGAGTACATAATCGTTGAGGATTTTCTAGTTTTACAATAGCATTATTAAACTTTGAATTCCAGTATAAAATACGACAAAACATCTACTCTAAGACCCGGAAACTATACAGTGCCTAAATGCTAAACCCAGGTTTAGCTTGTTGATATCTTCCGTCATATTTTAATTCAATATTAAAACAGAAAATGTAAAAACTAAACCACCTAGGCAAATCTTAAGAGAATACATCAAAATTAAATAATAGAGGATTTCGGCTCCTACAGTAAAAAATAAAATCCTAGAGTAATTTCACGATCAAACTTAACTCTTCTATCTTTTACGAACAACTCACAATAACCCAGTCCTTTTCTGGACCCAATTCTAAAGTAAACGCGAATGAAGTCACTGGCAATAGGTCTGTTTTGGCTTTTACTTTGGCTAGGTAATATGTTTCGTTAAAATGACTGTTATCCATCCATATTTAATATATTATAGTCTTTAATTAACTGGAGCAATATTAATAAAGTCCATATTTTGCCCTGAAAGAACTAAACTAATATCGCATACACTGATGTTATTTTACCCGTAGAATTTCAGATATTAATACACATACGATTTGATACGCACTTGCGTTTAACTCGTACACTGTATGGTGGCATTTCAAGGAATAATTTACGATGAGTTGTTGAACTCAAATTTAATGATCATTGCGGATACATACGTTCAGTAGTTGCAAAGAATGCAAAAGAAACACCTTGAGAAGCGCCCTGCACACGACAATGCGCGACCACATTCAGCAAGGGTGTCACAAGAAAACATTCTTGAGCTGGAATTTTAGCGCATTACCTTACAGTGGCGTGGCGTGAAAAAACAAACTCTGGTAAAGCCGGAACACAAAAAAAGTCTAGATCTTGGAAATAGTTGATTTTTTCTTTCAATCAGTCGCGCATTTGTATGCCACATATGGTCAAAGTATAGAGTGTAGAAGGCGTTAAAGATGATAACTCGCATAAATAAAGTAGAGGCGCCGTTATGTGAAATGGTCATGAAATATTCAATATTTATTATTTATTATAATTTTCAATATTCCATTGGTTATAATTTATACATGATACACTGTTTTGAAAACAAAAATTATCTTAAGGGCTTAGGAACATTTTATATGAGTGTTCTCATTCTACTGACTTCAAAAATTATAAGCTTGAAAACTTATTCCATTGCAGCTGTCATCAAATACACCGGCATTAGCTTAATGGGTAAAATCACGATTAACGCTAAAAGCATCTGACCGTAACGAAGGACATTCAAAGATTCTAAAGATACATTTCCAGTTGGATATGTATTAATAGATAGAAAAGTATGCACTTTTTTAAATTCAAGCGTATGTTTCTTGTTATGTACTTCTAATTTTAGCATAATTTACAATTTTTTTTGTTCTTTCCTAGTTTTCCACTTATATTATTTACTAGCTGTGTTTTTTACTGTTCTTTACTGCTTTGTTATTTTTTACGGGACCCTAATTATTTTCTTAAAAGTAAAAGTACCTACCTAAAAAGTAACTTCAGCTATTTACCAAAAAAGTCCCGTTAAAATCGGTCCAGCTATTTCGGAGATTACCCATTTCAAACAAAGACAAAAATTTCAAAAATTGTATTGGTATCGTTTTATGTGATTCATATCTATTTAGTAAAAAAAAATTTTGACATTGCAAGCAGACACTTCAATTTTATTTATTAGTATAGATAATAAAGGAAAACTTGTCAAATTTATTCTAAATTTATATTGGGTTATATTATCGATGATTGTCTGATGGACGAAAGTATCTTTATTCATTATGCATACATGAGACAAGAAATAACATTCTTAATATATATTTTCAAAGTTTTTTACTTATTGCTAGAATTTTTATTTTTTGCTAGGTGTGTACCCGCGCGACGCGGTGCTTGCGAAAGCCACCCCGTGTCGCCCTCATCCCAAATGCGGCGGACGGCCCCGGGGGGGGGTTTTAGTGGGTATTTCCGGGCGCTTCACGCCCCGGCGAGTCCCACACTGGCACGGAGTTCGTCCCTCCGTGCCCCCTTACCCATTGCATTTGGGGACTTCGGTCTCACTAATGCAATAGGTAAGGGTAGAGCGTAAATGCATTTCCCCTCGACAAAAAAAAAGAAAAAGGTGTGTACCCGCGCCTCCGCCCTCGTTTCATATATTCTTCACAGTTTTGAAATTACCATTGGAAAGTAACGTTTTAATTTTGTCGTAAAAGGCGACTAAGGGATATACCAGGGGACGGGGAGTAGCATCCTCTGAGTATCATAAACACCCACTAAGATCACCAACCTGCCTGCCAAACGTGTTGATTATGGCAACACGGAGGGTATTGGAGGAGACCTATGTCCAACAGTGGACGTCTTACGGTTGATTGGATAGATGGATGGACACAGAAACCTAATTATTTTCCTAATTTTTTTTGGATACTAAAAGAAAGCAAAGATATTTTTCACAAATTCAAACACCTGCCAGTAAACTGTTCACTGCATCAGATTCTATTCACAACGTTATGAGTTTTAATTATATTCCACGGAAACCTAACTATTTTCTAAAAATAAAAAAAGGCTTAGTTACGCGGAATAACTTTAGCTATCTGGCAAAAAAAGTCCCGTTAAAATCGGTCCAGCCGTCCCGAAGATTAGACGAAACAAACAGAAAGAGAGAAAAAAATAAAATGATGTTTATGGTAATGGTACAAAGAGACACTTCGATTTTATTTATTAGTAATTATCGGTAAAGTGATTATTATACTTTGATAGCAAATATTAAATAGGTACATTGTTTAACTGAGATAAAAAAAGTTCAACTGTCCTCCAATATAGTAGGCGCTCGGGATAAATAAATTGTACGCCAAAGCGGTAACTAGTGGAATGTTAGAATCGTAATGTGTTGCAAACACAAAAAAAATATCAAACGCCAGAACGCTCGACCGGTCACACAGCCGTGACTTCAGATAAAATGATAAAACTGTACGATAACCGTTCGCACGGACAAAGGAAACCGTATCAGTTCCAAGGAAAATCTAGTGTTGATAAATATTACCGTCTTCGGTTTATGATTATAACTGCGTATTAATCGAAGATTTGTCATTTGAAATAGAACTATATCCCAGTTTGCCTACATTTTTTTACAGGGTACATATATAGGTTCAGTGCTTTGACCACAACCTCACCTGATGTTAAATGTCGATATGGTACAGGATGGTAAACACACTAAGCCTAGATGTACTGATTCTCAAGCGATGCTGCCGGAGCACACCTGTTGGTACTTGACGACAGGTTTTCTAACTTGAGAGTGGTTGCTACCCAGACGGGCATTATTAGAAAATGCCCTACCAACATGCTATGGTTTTTTCACGATGTTTTCTTTCACTGAATGCTCAGGCTGATTTTAGAGTTGGTTAGGTGGGTTTTGAACTCGCGTCCGTTGACGCGAAATCCGACCCTGCCGACTAAGCCATCATCGCTACATATAATTACTGGTTGTGACATAGACTTCTCTTCTACATACTGAATCAAATGGTTTAGGTTCAAGGTACCCAAGAACGCACCCTTGTAGAAGTAGAAGACAAAGATAAACAGCACATTGAGATAGCGCAAAGGATTTGCAATGAGCAGATTAAAAATATAATCTAAAAAAGGGAAAAGATTTAGGATAGGGGACTATACGAAGATATAATCTCCAAGTCGGCTGAGAGCAAAATAAGGTTAAGAAATTGTGGTTTTAGCTAAACTACACTTATATTCTAATGTAACTAAAATCATCACCATCATGTCAGCCGAAAAAAGACATCCTCTTCCAAGGTTCCCACAACGTCCGGTCTTGAGCCACCCACATGTGTATTTACATACAATTTGAAAAAAAATCTCTTTTTGTCTGTTTGTTCCGTGTAATCATCTGAACGGCTGGACCGATTTTGACAAGACTTTTTTGGTAGATAGCTACAGTTATTCCGCGTAACTTAGTGTACTTTTGATTTTCGAAAATAATTAGAGTTGCGCGTAAAAAAAAAATTAAAACTCATAAAAATTGAATAAAATCCTATTCAATGCATAGTTTTACGAGCAAGTGTTTGAATTTATGAGAAATATTTTTACTTTACCTTACTACAAAATTTTTTTTAGAAAATTATTAGGGTTTTATATTAAAAAAAATTAGAACCCAGTTGAAGAATACATGAAACGCGGGCGCAGCCGCGGGCACACAGCTAGTACTTAATAAAAATTTCACTGAAAATCGAGTAAATATTTATTATGCAAATATATTGCAATGTAATTGTTAATTAATATAACAGTCACAGTATATAAAACATGTTTTGCACATATAGTAACGTTCTTGTGTGCGTGCACGGGCACAGGGCGTCGGGTCACGACCTCGTCTCGCCGGAATTAACTTGTGACGTCACAGAACCAGGTGCCTGCCAACTGCCGACTACAACATACGATAGTACATACGCGACAACTAAACAAACCTAATGAAAAACTGTTCTCACTATCAATATCAAATTAATGTAATAACAGTTAGAATGGTCCTTCACAATTTATATTTACATTAGGTACATAGAAAAAAAAAATCGAATCGCATGTAAAACATTTAAAAAAAACAGTTGAAAAATAAAATACACGGCGAAAAAATAACATGGATTTTTTTCACAGACACTTCATAGTAGATAAACGCAAAAAAAAGTCGTAATATAAAAAAAAATGAGACTATTAAAACAGTAAATTAAATAAGTGCATAATTAGATGAGGATATATATACACGAAGGGGAGGTCCAAAAGTTCGTGGAATGGAAGTGTTTTTAAATAAAATAAAACAATAAATCTATTTTTCCTTTTCAATATAATCAGCCTTAAGCTGAATACATTTATTAGTTCTAGAATTAATTTTTCTAAACCATCGTAAAAATATTTTTATATTTTTCCTCAAAATGAGCCAAAATTGCCTCCTTTACCCCCAGTATCGACGGAAAATTTCCTTTCCCATAAGTCTTTTTTTTTAATAAAAAATCACTTGTGGCCAGATCTGGACTGTAGGGTGGGGTGGACTAGTGATTTGAAGCCATGCGTGTGTAGAGCAGCCATTGCAACACTGCTCTTGTGAACCGGCGCGTTGTCTTGCAAGTTCAACACACCCTTAGTCAATTTTCCTCGATGTTTTTCCTTGATAGCCTTCTTAAATTTTTCTAATATCGTTGCGTATCTCCGGTTACGGTCCATTCCTTTTCTTTATAATCAATCAGTATTATCCCCTCACAATCCCAAAACACAATAGCCGTCAACTTTTCAGCCGACTCCGACACTTTAAACTTCTTTGGCGGTGGTGTCCTCTTTTTATGCCATTGCATGAACTATTTTTTGAACTCAGACTCAAAGTGATTAACCCATGTTTCATCTCCGGTAACAATCAGCTCCAAAATCTGTGCA
Source organism: Samia ricini (assembly GCA_014132275.2). Taxonomy (NCBI): domain Eukaryota; kingdom Metazoa; phylum Arthropoda; class Insecta; order Lepidoptera; family Saturniidae; genus Samia; species Samia ricini. The sequence goes on from AP028164.1 coordinate 12,058,381, forward strand.
GGATCGTATCCACATTGTTTCCTCTTTAAAAAATTAAGCGATTTTTAATTTTCTTTCAGTTTTAGAATATTGGCTATGCCTGTACATTTTACTTTTGTTATAATTAATCCATCAAACATGTTGGATGAACGTCTGAAAACGACGGTAAAAATCAGGCATTTTTTATCATTATCAAAGGCTTCTAGTTTCTACAATAACTAATTTATGGAAAAAATCAAAACGAACGGTCATGGCGGTGATGGATATATATTATTTGGTATAAAAATATTTACCATAATGCTATTATCCAGGAAGGAAACAGGGTACAACGTTTGTATGGAATAAATGCCGCTAGGATATTTGCCTATTGCCTATTGAAAACCAGGGTTGCAGTATCCACCGAAAGGTGATGCTGCAACAAATAGCTGAATAGGGGTCTGTTGTTGGATTCATTCGTAACTATTTAAAATGTGTATTTTATATATTTGTAATGTATGTATATATTTACTATCCAACAATAAATTTCTTTCTTTCTTTCATATCCTCTTAATCCTGCTAAGTAACTTTGTTAGTGCAATAGGCATCTTGAAATAAATTTAATCACATACTTCTATGTATATTGGACCATTGGCAGAATGCCAACCTTGTGTTGAGTGTATCACATGGATTGCGAAGGTCATGACTCCTGTACAGTTACTATGTGTACTATTTCTTGCAGTTTCAATATCTTCCGGCTCCTTGGCCTTACTATGAAGATCAAAATTACCATGTTTTTCCTCTTCATTTATAGCCTAGTTTTAGATCAAAATCTACCATCATTAGTGCTTTTTTAGACCAGCATCTCCCAAAATATTAGTCAAGAACGTGAATCTCTACTGATGAATCGTGACCGAATAACGGGCGGGTTCTCAAGAATAGAATGACACACAGAGCAGTTTGAATTTAAAAAATGTTGATTCCTACCTTTTTACAAGTTATTTTTTATAGATTTTAAAATTTTGGTGATTTCCAGATATTAAGATCATATATTCTATGAAAATACACAGAAATCATTCAATCGTCTTTAGTAGTTTTTTTATACTTATATCTGCAACTTTCCCAATTTTGTTGGTTTTTTGAGTTTTTTTTTTTTTTATTTTGGGTTTTTTTAATAGGCCAAATAAACTTCAGATTCAGTGAAACAAGTTATATAAAAATTATACTCGATCTGGATGTCTTTGTTTTTCACAAAAGGTTTTTAATTTTTTTTTCTGTTTACACAAATTTTTCAAATTATGACGGCTCGACGAGATAATTAACCATCAGATTCAGATTCAATGGGTAGAAATACATAAAAACCATACTTGATTCGAGTCCACAAAATATTTTCATCGCTGTGATTGCAATCTTCCGAAATTTTTTGTCAAATCGAGGATGTGACCGGGCCAAACAGATCTCAAATTCGGATTCAGCGGATCGAAATACATGTCCGTAGGTGGGTGCGGTCAAAAGCACAAACAACTTCTTTTTTTTATAGGCAACCTGTCTATGTCCTAATTAGTAGACTTAAAATTCATAAAATTGTTAACTTATTGATATGAAACTTTTGTTACATCATAAATTAGGTTAGGTTTTAGTTATATATTGGTACGTTTAAATATAAAAAAGTACAGGTTAGGAGAGTTAAAGTCATGTAAAAAGTCGATGGCAAAATAAACACTAGAATTCTCCTTAGAAATACTTGATCTAAATCACTGAACATCAAAGCGACAAGAAATGTTTTGTAGGTATCATCTGATTTTCTTTTTTTCTTATTGTGTTGTTGTTTAGCAGTTACTGTTATAAATAAAAAAAAAACGTCGGAAATAGTTTGTTTTTTTTTTCTCTAATTCCTAGTGTCTTATAATTTATAATACAAATAATTTTGTACTGATTAGTGGAACGACCGTTTACTACATGTTTAAATACTGACTTCACATGACGGATCCACCATAAGAAAATGAATCTATTGGCAAGCACCTATCGAAGTTTCTAAGAATCGAAGAGTTAGAGTTATTTTAAGCTTAACGTGCATTTGTCACTCATCAACATGGTCACTTAACATCAGATGTAATTCTCTTGATACCTAAAACTAGAAAGCAATAAAAAATTATATTAATATACGATTTATTTTGAGGATAAACAAAACATAATAATAATATTGGAGAGTTGGCAATCTTCCATGTGTAGTGTATTTCAGACCGGCTTAGGTCACGACCCCCGGCACCTTCGCCCCGCTTTGTGCCAAAACTGAAACACCTAAATAAACATGCATATAACAGAATATCATACCCACATAATATGTAGATGTATGTTTTATTTATTTATTATAAAAAAGGCAGCACCAACAGTACACATATTATGCATTAGCCACTTAATCATATGAATCTAATTATGATATGCATACCCATTACAGGCGCTCACAGCTTTGATAGACATCTTATAACTAATTTATAATTAAGTACAATAATAACTTTATTAATTTACATGAAAATAATTTTTACACTGGGTTATATAGGTTGTAAAATTTTGCGCAAATATATCCAAATTATCTACCGTGGTATTGAGCTCATTATATGTTCTACACATTCTCATTACAGGGGAGCTAAGTCCAAGATTAGTTTTACATAGAGGTTGGAAAAAAATGTTGGTCATTTTATGTCTTGGGTACGTATGAGGAATATTAAATTGTACCATTTCTAAAATAATAGGGCTCTCAAGGTTAATGATTTTATGAAGAAATGCTAGGTCGTGTAGTTTACGTCTTTCCCAAAGTGTTAACATTTTAAAATATCAAAGCCTGTTATCATATGTATCTCTATGAGAGATTCCTGAAGTTCGAAATGCAAGAAATCTACTAAATGATCTTTGTATGCTTTCAATACGTTGCGAGTGGCAGCTATAAAAAGGATTCCAAACTGAACTAGCAAATGTTCACGCTTAATACCTTACCAGGTGCGCAGATACGTTAAACTATTGACAATTTTTGAGGTAAAAACTTTTTTAGCAGCGTTGAACGATTCTCAGCAGAGGAAATCTTGTAGATTCGCCTTATAAATGATATGACTTCAGTCGTCAACATGGTACAGTATGTCAAGTATAAGATGGCGTTTAGCTGCTGGCGCTTCGTGATAAATATAATAAAGTATATACTCACGCAATCTACCGAATGTTTTGATTATGAATAAACTATATGAAAATGTATAAATAGGTACTGTACGGAGCGCCAATAAATGTCGTTTTTTTACTCAATGACATCGAAATATATGACAGTTCTATCGACGGATTTCTTCAAATGCGTGAGTCACTGTGACAGGTTTTAAAACAAATATTCTTGAATTGTATTTTATTTACACGGAGGTTAATTTCAGTCACTTTGAAAATAAATAAAGTAATATTCATTTTATTTTATTATATTCCCACGATATCTTATTTATTTCTATTGTGCCAATATGGAAACAAAGAAAACCCAAAAGATTCAGAATATACTCTCTAAACTAATAGGATTACATAAAGAATATTGTTGGGTAACAACACATTGGGATCTGAAACCAAATGATCATGTAACAGAGAACAAACGAACAGAGAAAAAAAACAAATGAACTCTAACAATACGCACCTGTAGAAACTTTAATTAGTTTTTTCCAAAGCCAGTAACAATTAGGTTGCAACATAAGGCAATTACGAATCAATGTTTTTGCGAAATGAGTGTCAAACTGGTGTGTATTAAGATAATTTTTGCGACTGCGCAAATATTATAATTTCAATAGTACAACAGTTTATTATCTAAATATTGTCTTTAATAATAAGTTAATTTTGATTATAAAAATCTTAATTATCCGTAATAACACTCAATATATACATATTTACTTTGATATAAAAAAAAAACACTTTTAAATAGATAAAGTTACATTTTCTACTTTATTTATTATCTGATTTTCCTTCTGGTTTTTTGCTTAGTGGTTATTATTGATTTTTTGTGTTATCAATAAAAAAAGTATATTTCCAATATTCGAAAATCATTACATTTCTACCAATAGTAAACACTAGTCATTATAAATGAATAAATAAATAAATTGTGCAGATAGAAATAAATTGTGGTCCAACCATCTCGCTTACCCCTGTGAAAATATGTCATTATTATAGACAGATGAAATAATTATTTTTTTTTTAAATTGCAAAATAACATTTTATTTTCAGATCTTCTCACTAAAGGTGCTGTATACTCTCTTGAAAACTACATCACCACAATATCAGAATAATATTATGCTACATTCAATGTATCAAAATCTATTCCAAAATGATTACGCACCTATAGAATACGATATAATAGACGAAATAGAAGATTATGACAACGAACCTCACGGATATTACAGACGTTCGGGCCATTATAAACGCAGACCATACGGCAGCAGTGGAGGCAAACTGCCTAGAATTCATTACAAATATGATGAATCAGAGGAATGCAGATGCACTTGCATCAGATGTGACGATCAGGATCCTTGTTGTAAAGACGTATGTACTAATTGTGATACTCAAGACAACCGTCAGAATGGACAAGCTAATCTCGTTCTTGTACCGTACCCTTATCCGGTAATTGTGACGCCTAAAGTTATCGATAGAGAGAAGAAAGAAAGTTCAACAGAAACAACAACAAATTCTCCGACGACAAAAATAACAACGACGACAACAAAACCAACTGTAGCAACGTCAACAGAAAAAGAATCCGAATCTATAGAGACAAGAAGACTCTTTAACGCTAAAAATGAGTATTCAGATTTAGAGTCTGATTTAAAACCACGTTATATGTTGACCCCTGTTAGGAGGGTAAAGCCGGCATGGCTGCCTAAATATGGTATCATTTCTCTACCCAATAATCTCGCTCAAATGTTGATGTCAAAATTGCGTAACGTTAAAAAGTTACAAAATCCAAGAACGCTGATATAATTTCCATTTGGTTCGTTGTAATAATATAGTGAAACATTTCATGAAAAATAATTTACCATAAACAAAGTTTATTTCTTTTTTTATAACTGTGGTTGTAAATTGTGATACCGTTCTGAATGGTTTTAGAAAACTTAAAGTAACATACTGAAAAGAACTATGTATAGTGTAATAAATAATGACAATTATTATTTTATATATGTAATCAAAATAAATAAAAACATAAATAACTGAGAAGACTTACGTAATATGAAATCGGTGTGTATTTTGAAAATATAATTGTTACTGACACATTAATAGAGTTTTGTACATTATCAATAAAATGGAGTCAATTATGATTGTTTTATTGCAAAATTTTATTTCCGTTGCAGACATTGATCCTGAAATTACTATATAACGTAGTTACTATTACTTTATCTCAATATACAATCTATTTTCCACAAGCGACTTTTCCTACTCAACTACAGTGGGATTTTCATCATATTCCATACGAGAATAGAAGAAACAATGAATTATATCCACAACCCTTTATAAAACCAAATTATCAAAACAATTATATGAACACTCCTTTAAATAATTATGTTAATAAATGTAAATGTTCATGTAGAAAATGTTCAAATCCGAAGCCGTGTTGCAGAAATGTATGCGTCCGCTGCAACAATCATGGTACAAGTCAAGGAAGTTACATACTTTATCCGTATGTAGTTCCAATATTGATAGTTACAAATAGCACGAAAAATTCTTCGGAAACAACAAAAACAAATTCTACAACAACAACCACAACAAGAACTCCAACAACAACAGAATTAAGAACGTCAAAGAAACGATTACAACTAACTACACGTATTTCGCATACTGACTATCATGAGAGCGTCTATACCAAATCTACGTGTATTACCAGAGAAGAAATTCGAGTAAAAAATTATTTACCACAAGAGAAACCCCAAAAATATTTTAATAAATGGAAAGAATACAATAAGAAACAAAAGAGTTTTATGAAAATGAGGCCGGACGATGTCATCTACCTGCCTAGACCGACTGCAAGAGGTTCTCGAAGAAAAATGAATAAACATTTTTTTATCAATTATTTCACAAATTCAGAAGAAAAGGAGAAAATCAAAATATTACCTATACCAGATTCTATAGCGATGAGTATTTTAGAACAAGTATAGATAGATATTTGTTTTATCTTTCGCGAGTGTCATTATTAGGAATAATAAAGACTCTTTACCAAAATATTAAATTTTATTTCTATATACCATATAAGTAAAAAATATAAGTTTAAACAAATTAATATAAGGAATCCTTTTTTATTTATTTAATTAATATTCAGCGTTGTATTAATTATATTGTTGATGTGAATCCAAAAGTTTAGTATCTATAAGAATATCGAAGTAATTCAATGCCGTCAATACTACAATGAACGAGTTTAGTAGATAAAAAAGAATAATATACCTTACATAATGAGTAACGCATTACATAGTCTTTTACATAGCAAATATACTACAATACCTATATATGCCGCGAAAAGACAGTACACATTTTTTTTTTATGTAATATCAAAGAAAAAGAAAGTATAATTTATCTATGGTTATACTATTCTGAGATCTAAGATTCTAAATCTAAGATTAAAAACACCAAAGTAATTTTTTTTCTGATAACACGTCTCAATATACATATATCCAAAGAATTATGCCTACATTTGCGTACAATAAGTAATTTAATTTAATTTCAATCTAAGAAAGAATACCATGCAAATATTACGAAAAATGTTTCCACAGAACTGTCATCGACTGACTAACAAGAACTTCTTTTTTTAACCCACTTCAAAAAGAGGGTTCTCAATTAGTCTGTATTTTTGTTTTGTATGTTTGTTATCCGATTTCTTCGTCAATTGTGGACAGATTTGCAAAATTTTCATCAGATAATATAAAAATTACTAATAATAATTATTAATCTGCATGATTTAGGTTAATTTTGTATTGCATTGCACTACATGTGCAGCATTATAATTCTGTAACCTATAAGTGTAAACTTTATATATTGATATAGTTTTAGATAATTGTTTTTTGCATTATATTCATCTCTTGGTCATCTATGCTGATAAATAAAATTGAAGTGTCTGTTTGTAATGTCAAAATAACATTTTGTTACTAAATACATATGAATGTATACACGATACCTATACTAAAAAAAAATAATTGTTAAAATTTTTGTCTGTCTCTTTGTTCCGGGTAATCTCCGAAACGGCTGCATCCGTTTTAACGGGTCTCCTTTTGGCAGATAGCTGAAGTTACTTTGCGTAACTTAGGCAAATGTTATTTTTCAAAATGAATTAGAGTTCCCCGTAAAAAAAAAAACTATATTACGCAGTAAAGAACATATGAAACGCGGGCGTAGCCGTCGGCGCACAGTTACTATGTAATAATATTGTGTGAATATTCTACCAAGCAACTTTATTTTATTGTTTCGTTAAATTTTAATTTAAAATAGTTCTATTTGCTCCATAGTGAGTCTTAGATTTAAGTATTTTTCACAAGATATTCTGTATTATGTTATGTCGCACGTATTTTTTAACACAACGTTGTGACTCACACGATTATCGATTGTATTTCGCTATCTCAGTATTACATTTTAATTCGCTTGTTGTTTTCGCTACCAGTTTTATGTGAAACTATATGATAATACAACGATATTATAATGTATAAAATTATTATTAATCTACAATATATCGAGTGATTGAAAATAAAATTATGAAACTGGTGCGTAATCCATAAATATGAAATTGGTTTATGTTCTGTGGTCACTGGCCGTGTGGTGCCGGGCAAGAATAGTACCACCACATATCTTTCCGCGGGTGTCGTAAAAGGCGACTAAGGAATAATAACCAGAGTATGGACATCAGCATCCTCTGAGTATCCCAAGGATCTACTGCGATCACCAACCCACCTGCCAAGCACGGCGCTAATGGCAATCCCCACTTTATTGGGGAGACCTATCTCCAACAGTGGACGTCTTATGCTTGAATGGATGGATGGATGGTGGTCACTGGCTAAATTTTTTATTATGTAAATAGTGGGGCGTTTTTAGGCGGGATCTCAGTATGTATTGTAGCAGTTATTGTTTTTAATCCATTACCTTGTATTATTGTGTGCAGGTGAAGTGTACTGGAAATAATGATACGAATCGCTTATTCTGTGGTCTCACAAAAACCCCATGAAAAATTCTAACAAGATGAGGCACCCGTTTTGCTTGAACTTAGAAATTTTCCCACAGCATTGAATACATAACTTTTCATACGAAGCTGGGAGAGTTGTGTATGTAAATCGTAGTATTGCCATTAACCAAGAAAAAGAATAAGGTTACATACTGAAAAATAAATAATCAGTTTTTTTCATCAAAAATATTTACTAAATTTTTGTACTCTGCTCAACTAAATGGAAAACTGAGCAACGTTTGTGCTGCGTTATCCATATCTTAAAATTATTTCTTGGTATATTTTTCATCCTACTGTTCATACCAAAATGTCAGGTAACAAATATAATATTGCTTAAAAACTGGGAGGGATTCACGCTATATTTATTAATAAAAAAAGGCCATTTTTGTCTGTTATTTTTTTTTTTTTTTTCCTTTTTGTACAAATAGCGTGAAACAAACAGACTTTTTATTTTATTAACAATCCATATTACCGGCCTTATTCGATCAATATCGAAAGAAGCCGAATAAATCAATGATTTGGTGCGCATCAATGATAGGGCATTAATTATCACAGTCGTTTTATTGTATAGAATATGCTTTAAATAGGCCATAAAAATAAAGATTAAAATAAGACAATTTTATTTGCCTAATTTTATTTCAGACTTTCCATATCCAAATTATATATAATTTATTGGTCATCAGTATGCCGCAATTTAATAATCATTTGCAGAATGCAATGCATAGAACATATCAATATAAAACAGATGAAGTCTATCATAGTCGTAATGAAAGAAAGCGTCGTTTAAATTGTGATTGCTCTTGTTCCCAATGCTTAATACCTAAACCTTGTTGTAAAGTACAATGTGAATATTGTCCAATTGGTTCGAAAGATACCTATATTTTTTACCCATATCCAGTACCGATAATTGTGACAGAATTCAGTACGAATGAAACTCCGAATAATACGACAGTAAGTCAAGCCACAGAGAATTCTGCATCAAGTTTACGTACAACCATGTCGACCGCTCCATATTATGTCGATTCAAAAGGGGAATCTGCCTCGAAAGACGAAAATATGAAACTTAACTTGCAGTATGATGATGAAGGAAATTGTATCAATGATAGGAAACTTAACTCTGATAAATGCAAAAGTTTTAACAAATTTCCATTTATTAGAAACGGTATTACAAACAATAACATAATGAGACAATCAAAAAGTAGTATGATTTATAATAAAGTGATACCTATACCTAATAGTGTAGCTTTCGATTTGATCAATAGATTGAGGAGAGTAAAAAATTTGCAATTATTTTAATTAAATAAAAATTCGGGAACATCAACTAACGTGTTTTATTTTTGCGATCATAAATTCAGTCATACGTATTGAGAATTTACATGATTTTTCTTTATTTAATTGTCCAAAATCAACTTAGAATACCTAGAATACCTAGTGTATAAATAAAGATTAATAGCATGGAGCTCTTTGAATAACTTTGATATTTATCTGTATAATTTTCCTTATTTGGTATATAAGCAGCAGAATTTATTTTCTTACGTGTTCACAAACTGTCGAAACAAAATTTAATAACAACATAAAACTACTAATTGATAATAAAAACACTTTCATCAAAACAAAACAAAATGTATTTAAAAAAACTTTAAAAACACAACACAGTGCACGCACAAAGAAAATTTTTTAAACATCCACTCATTAGGCTTAACCGCTGTTACAATTATCTTGAAAAATAACGGCTTTATCGGCAAAGTGCGACAAATTAATTAACGATTTAAACTATTGTTTAGATAAGAGGGCGCGACTACAGCGTGGTTTGACCTTTCAGAAGTCGGCGAGACTGCGCGTGAGTCGCGCGGGGTCACCAACGATGTATTTTTAGAGTTGAAAGTTCAAAATACGCCGGTTATTAAATTAAAAAAAAAACTAAAATACGTGAACTACAGCTATACACGTTGGGCATATACAAGTTACTTATATTGTTACGTGAGCATTTAACAAGTGTCTATCAAAAATAAAGCAAAATTTATTTATAGTTAGTGGTCTATGATACATTCTCACTGATTGGCTATCAGTTGACCTGAGCGACCTATTTGCGGTTGAAGATATGTATTTGAATTTTATCAGAATCAACAAGTCATTGTAATCAACTAGTATAGTTGTTGATAAAGGAAACATGAATAGCATAGAAACAGTAAAAACAACTGCGAATCACACAAAGTGATATTCTGAATCAATCAGTATAATTAATCTTAATTGTAATGCTATACTCGAAAATACGTACATAATTGTATAGCAGTTTTTGAATTTAAAAAATATGGAAAATCGTTTATAGTATTTAAAAAAAAACTACATTGAAATAAATATCCCTCTATATTTATAGTCTCTTGTGATATAGTTCAAATTTAATAGAAAATTTAGTTATTACGTTTAAAAAGCTATTATATGTAATTAATTTCGTGATGAAATTGTGGATGTCCACTTATGTACTTATATTTGATACTCTATTCTTCTAGTGTATGTGAATGTAAATACAAAATTATAAAACAAATAAATTTCCTAGAAAGGTAAAGGAGAGTAATCAATAAAATCAATAGACAAAAAAGGTTTTACAATAGAGTTAATCTATTTTCTCAAACCTAAATCCTTAGAGAAGGTTTATCTATGAATTTGTATTTGTATATTGAATTAAAAAATAAATAAAGTCCAGGATATCACACAATGAAAACACACTGATCAGACAGCTTGTGGATCAATGTTCATCGATATTTATTTTTGCGCCTAGACCGATATAGGCGTGACTATAGCTATTCAGAGCGACCCTAATATATTAAAAATAAATTTAGATTTGTCTAGGCAAAACAGGTCAAGAAAAGTATCGCCATGCATGTGACGCGTGGGGAACGATTGTGATTGGATTTTGTGTGATTTTTTCCTATTATATATTGAGAGGACATGCGGTCGAAAAAGTAGGTATTTCGGAAACCTATTGCTATCGAGTTACTCCCCAAAGAAATAATCATAAAACACGAAAGGAACAACTGCAGCACGGGCTGATTTTACCTATGCAAAATAGACAAAGTATCACTTCGTAGTACCCTGTTTATTTCTCCAAAACTGAACCGATTTTTTTTTCAGTTTTATACGAAATACTACTACTAGTATAATAAAGTCTTTGGCTATGTCTGTACTGTATTTTATTGCTTATTTAAATTTTATCCATCAAATTTGTTTGGCGAACATCTGAAAATGACTGTAAAAATCGAACATTTTTTCGTTCCAAAGGCTCCTAGTCTCTACAATAACCACTTTATGGAAAAAATCAAAACACACGGTCGTGCCATGATGGGTATTTAGTATAAAAATATTTACCATAATGCTATTATCCAGGGAGGAGCAGGGGAGTAGGTTTGTATGGAATAAATTCTGCTAGGATATCCTCATAATATCTAGCAATAAACTTGCCATAAAGAATACGGTGGCACGGTATTCAGAATACTTAGTTCGTGTGTGATCTCAGTTCAAATTTTAGGACCCGTTGGTCCCATCGGGCATCGGTACTGCGAGCAATGTGCGCAGCCCACTGCCACTTAAGCTACTTAAGAAATTCTTCGGCAATGTCGGTTACTTTGGTTCTTCTGCGGATCTCCTCATTCCTGATTCGATCACGCAGTTAAACTTCAAGCATAGCCCTCTCTATTGCCCTTTGAGCATTTTTTATTAGGCCCGTTGTGAGTGACCACGTCTCAGTGCCGTATATCATTACTGGCAACACAAACTGGTCAAAGACTCTCGTCTTGAGACACAATAATGTATAAATAATAATGTTTAGTCTCTAGTCTTATGCAAATACACTCAAGCTTATAACAGTTTTAATATTTTTGGATTATATGATTTTATCCGTCTAACATCAACCTAAAAATTTCCGCTCTGTCATAACGACGAGAATTTATTTCAGAAAATAATTTCACTGCTCACTTATTTACTTTACCGCATTTATTTATAATCACATACCTATTAAGATAAACAAACTAAGCTTTTTTATTTATGGTCTTTACTATAACTTTTTTAGAGTAGGTAACGCCTGCAATAAAATGAATAGCAATTAATCGCAAATTGCATTCAACAACTTTAGTGTCTATTTAAAATAGCGTTCCTCATAGTTCAAATATTGTATGTTTTTTTGTTCATTTTTGAGACTAAAAAATTAATTTCTTGAATTTTACATCAAAATTCTAATAAATTAAAAATAGAAGACTTATTTTTTTATTTTCCGGTGATTTTTTATTGTCTTGTAGATTAATTCAGTCTGAACTAACCCATGGTTGTGGCTAAGAGTGGAGGCAAGCTAAGTTCGTACAATTTCTATATTTACTATGATTCGTTCTGCGAAAACGGCATAGAGCATTCCCTCTTGATTTTTACGAAAAAATTTTAACGCTTATCGCTCAGAATTTTATTAGTCGAAGGAAATATTTTTTTCAGTAATATACATATTTATTCATTTACTTTGTTGTTTTCAATAAATTAAGTCCGGTCAAGCACCAACCTGGCGTTTACGCCAGCTTTCAATTGTTTTCCTTTTGTGAAATTTTTAAGGGTATTTGAGAGAATAAATACTAGTAAGAGACCTTATTGTACTAATACCCTCACTAGATATTATCATCATCCTGCTCCCAATTTTGAAATATTTGAGGTTGGCGTAGTATGTCTTTTTCCATACGTCTCTTCACTCACCATGTTTTCACTCATACCTGTTGCTTTGATATCTTTGCTCATATACCTCATCCATCTTTTCTTATGCCAGTCTCTCCCCCTCCCTCCATCGACCTTCATAATCAATACTTTTTTTTTAAATTTGACTAAATACAGTTGATCGAAAGGACCTTGACAGCTTCATCGAACTTTTGATGCGAGCGCTTTAGGCCGTAAGTTTTTTTTACGTGGGGGAAATTGCTAAAAACCCCAATGTGCCATCTTCTGCCATGAACAGGACGATACGGGATTAAATGGCTACCCGAATGACTAGGCCTAGCTAACAATGCCATCCTGGGTAGCTACCACCCTCAAGTTCGAAAACCTATCGCCGAATGCCAATAGGTGTGTTCCGGCAGCATCACTTGAAAACCAGTATTTAGGCTTCGTCACTTGACATCAGGTGAAATTGTGGTCAAAGCACTGAGCTTATACCTACGCCTAAAGTGTAATAAAGGCTTTGTAAGAGAAAATCTCAGACGCAAAAAAGGTCAGTGCAATAAAAAACAAAATTGAAAGCTTTTATGCAGTACACAAAGAGTACCAACTTTGAAAAAAATATCAGCAGCTGCCAAAAGAGCTTATAACTTTCCAGGTCAAAAAGAGACTGCGTAAAATTTTAATAGAGAAGTTGGGATATCGCTTTAAGAAATGCTCTAGAAATCGACATGTTTTGATCAAAAGACCACAAACAGCAGCGTAGCGTACTCCCTATTTACGACAGTTGTATAAAAACGGTGACCTGGGAGCAGAGAGAAAGCCAGTTGTTTTTACGGATAAAACTTGGATACACTCACATTATATAGTCGAAAAGTGTTGGCAAAGTAATACCAACAAGGGCATTAGAAAAAACGTAGCTACAACTCTGCATTTTTCTTTTCTTTGTATTATTGGTCACTTAGAATGCTGACATTATTATATTACGGGAAAAATCGCTCACCAGCTTTGTACACAAGTGTTCTACATCATAGTTGTTATCATGATACTTACATTTATTTCTTACTTTTATTTTCAGTAGGAGAAAACGGTTTCGTGGAGGGTGCAGGATTAATATATCAATGTAAAAGTACCCAGTGAGATTTACATAATAACGAAATGCACTATTGAAAAAACTATTGAAAATGGTTAGCAGAAAGACTTATGCCAAAACGATGACGAAATAACCGAGTGCTTAGCCGACAGCCTTGAGCAGCAATGTTCCCCCGTCACTGGCAACGTTGACGTGCTCCACGTCTCCGATGTAGAGTCCTCGGTACAGGACTTAGACGCTCTTTCCCTGGTTGTTCCCCTCACACCTGTCACCTGTGATGAGGTCATTACAACTATTAAGGGCCTTAAGCCCAGAAAATCTCCCGGTTCGGACGGGATCAGGAACGAAGTGCTCAAGCTTCTTCCGCCCCGTCTCATCGCGTTACTGGTCTTCATCTTCAATGCGGCCATCAAAAACCACCACTTTCCAGCCACCTGGAAAGAAGCGATAGTGATAGATATACACAAGCCTAGCTTCAAACTCACGTTTTGAAAGTCAGAAACCGCGCCAACATGGTTATGGGACGTCTTTTCCCTCTCTATAACGCTAGGAGTAAGATGGCCCTCCGCCATAGGCTTACTCTGTATAAAACGGTAGTTAGGCGCATTCTCACCTATTGCACCCCTGACTTCGTTTACACAGATCTAGCCTCCTTCCAAGTGGTTTAGAACTGCTTCATCAGAAGAGCCGTAGGTGCCCGGTGGTACGAGAGGAATGTGGACTTACACAGAGACCTCAATCTACCATCCATCCATTCCGTTATCAAATCCCTGTGTCGCGCCTTTTTTGACCGCGCAGAGACACACCCGAATCCGCTCATAGCGAAAGCCGTCGCGTACTCCCTCGACCCGCTAGCTCCGAAACCGATTCAGAGAACGCGTAGCGTTCTGACCGATTCCGATGATAAAATCAAATGCGTAAATAGGATCTTTCCCTATCAACCGATTCAGTATGCGTGCCAACGTCCAGGCCCGCGAAACCGCCGTTCCTGCCGTCGGGTACAGGCGGCTAATTTTGCTCCCGCACACTCTCCGGGTCCCCCTCAGGCGGCGACCCGAGACGTGTCTCGTTCCCTAACTGGGAGGCTCTTGACGTCGCCGCCCGCGCGATACAGTAACACTGGCCATGCATTGGACACGCACAACACTGCATACACACTCCTGCACATAGCACGAAGGTACATAGGTCCTGTAAGGAACCTTTTTTTTATGTCAAATAAAAAAATGTAGGGATTAGTTAGGATACAATTCGCGAGAGAGTTTTGTATACTCAGGTAACGGCCAAGCCGAGGTTCGTACCATTTTGGTAACCCTTGTGTTAGTTACCTTATTGCGGCTGAGTGCCTTCAGCACATGGAATATTTTAATGACCTAATATTGTTTGTTAGGCGACGCAGCAATGAGTAATATGGCGGAGTCGATGATGATGATTGCTCAAGCAGTGGGATGAGTGGAATCGGCGGGCTCGAATTTTTGAATATAAAAAAAATGCTTATTTTACTTACTTACTGACTTTACCTCCTTTTTTCGATTTGACAGCTCTGACGTCACAATATGGCGCGGGTCCTTGCACATTCTATTTGAAACGCATTGTATGTGCGTGTAAGCGACACGGAATTACGTAATCACCGGCAAGCAACGTTTACGAAATAATTTCACCCCCGCGTACGACTACTGCCGTTCTGATTGTTTTAAATCTACGAATATTAGGATTATTAAAAAAAACATTTAACACTGATTAATAATAACTTTATTTCTTAAAAATAAGAAGTACACAGCCGTTTTTGATACATCATATTTTAGAATTTACAAATACAACAACGTATTATATATGTTTAAGAATTTTTTTTTAGCAAAACCTAATATTTTTAGTCGATAAAAACTAAAAAGAACTGAAGAAACTAAAAGAAAGGTAATAGAATAAATTTGCTATTATACTCATCACGGCTAATACCTATTTTGTTGACGTTATACAACAGTGTTGCCCAGTTTTCGCCTAAAAAAATCAATATTAATTTAAACCAAAAATTAATTTAAAACCATCCAACGATAAATTAAATCGCAAAATATCGTAAAGTCAAAAAATAAACTAAATACTTTTTATACACAAATTATACTACACGTCATTGTTACATTTAAGTAGTTAGTTATTAGGAAATCACGATACTTTACTATCCTATACCAGTACTTTAAAATAACAAAATTCTTTAATAAATATAGAAATGTTTTATGTTGTTTCCATTTAATAAGAATTATCTCTTCGGCTAAATAGCGGACGAGCATAAGTCGAACAAATTCTAACCTATGTTCGTATGATTCTTAGAGGAATATTTAAGTCGAATGAAATCAAAAACAGCAAACTGTTACTTTAGGTGTAACTTAGGATTTAAAACAAAAAACTGGTATATTTTAATTGTATCCACAGACAATTATATTTCTATAATTATTATTGTGTTTAAGCTATCGTTTGGTTGCTATCGTTTTGCTGCCTTTGATTTTATACTATTACCCAACTAAATTTCCTTTTAAATAATAATATCATAACAGATATAAATATTACCTTATTATAAACATTATTATACTCATAATTATATAATCCATTAATATAGAATAATTAAATAAATTGTCTATTATATGAATCTAACACTACGGTATTTGTTAAATATAAAATAAAATATACGATAACAAGGCGAGAAAATATTATGATAAAGTAAATAACTTCTTAGTCTAAATAAAGACTTCTGCTGTTTCATTTTAATCAAATCACTAAACTTATACAAATATGAAAGAAAGCATAATATAATTAGAAAAATATATATTAACATAATTCAGATTCAATATTTCATTATAATATTAAATAAATACATGTGATATTATTAAATTTATTAATATTACTAAAATCCAACACAAAGCGAGGACTAAGTCCTGTAAATACTTAACAATCTTTTAAAAAAACAACAACAACACCCTAAAACTTTGTACTCAAAGTACCATCACAATTTTCATATATTTTCAAATTAAAACTACTATATCGTAAATGCTGTAATATAAAATACACTTAACAAAATATACGTTTTAAGTTTTAACTACACATTAAAGAGTCAAAGGGCAGTTCTCAAACGATCACAGATCCATACATCATTCTTGTCAAAACACGACATCTATCTACCGTTGGGCGTCATCTGATGCCAAATAACTAGTCCGGCCATGAATACTGTTACATAAAAACTTTTTTGCAACTTTTTAATGATTTTGAATTTGGAACACGTATATTATTTTAAAAACTTCTTTCGATTTTGCACCGTTTCACATATTTTTTCGTGTTCATTATCAAATTTCAATATGGAATGTAGTTTTAATGAAAATAGGATTGCAATGATCGCCTTGCACAAAATGTGTATGGGTCGTCAGACATATTCTAGACACTTCAAAAGCTTTGTATTACCCGTATGTTCGTATATCGTACTATCAACAGATACAACAACACTTCGTCTGTCCAAGACTAGCAAAGATCGGGGGTGGCCGCGTGCTGTTAGAACTACAGAGGCTGTTAATGCTGTTAAAGCCAGAATTCGTCGAAACCCCATTAGGAAGCAAAAGATTTTATCACGAGAAATGAATATCCCGCTAGGACTCTGTCGCGTAAAACAAGACTTGAAGCTCGGTGCTTATCGTCGATATACAGGACATGCTCTAAATCAATATTTACAATTAAAGAGAGTGGATCGATCAAAACGCCTTCTGTCGCGATACGCAGGTGAAAGGCACAGAAATATCCTCTTTATCGATGAAAACATTTTCACGATTGAAGGACACTACAATAAGCAAAATGATAAAGTGTACGCTCACAGTTCTAAAGAAGCTGCTCAAGTGGTCGGAAAGGTACAACGTGGTCATCGTCCTGCGTCAGTGATGGTTTGGTGGGGCGTCTCTTATCAAAGAGTTACAAAACTACATTTTTGTGAAAAAGGAGAGAAAACTTCAGCTAAAAAGTATCAATATACAGTCTTGGATCATGTTGCGAAACCTCTCAGCAATACATTTTTTTAAAATATACCGTGGACTTTCCAGCAAGACTCTGCACCTGGTCACAAGGCACGAATTACCCAAACCTGGCTTGAAACCAACGTTACGTACTTTATAAGAGCTGAAGACTGGCCCTCATCTAGCACAGACCTCAACCCTTTAGACTTCATATTATGGTCAGTTTTAGAGAACATGGCCTGCTCTAAACGATATGGCGACATTGAGTCTTAAAAAATCTTTGGAGCAAGCGGTGGCGAAATTTCCCTTGGAAACAGTGCGTAAATCTATAGATTCGTGCCCAAACAGATTAAAGGCCTGTATAAAAGCCAAAGGTGGTCATTTCGAATAGAACGTTTTTTAATTTTTTCCTGAGACTTTAATAAATATGTAGGTATAAAATTTAATAATGTATCATTACTTCATTAAAAAAAATGCATTTTCATTTGTAACAGAACTTATGGCTGGACTAAGTAAATATTCCATATTATTAACATTATCAAATAAACTCTATTTCAACTTTATTATATTGTATTTGTAAGATAAAAAAGTATTTGCCAGTATGCCAATGATACACTAATTGACACTAATTTTTTTTAGTACTAAGTAATTTTTACAATCTCCCTCTTTTTGTGTTGTTAATTTTGGCTCTTTATGTACATATCTATGTATGAGAAATTCTAACAGATTAAAATTGTAAGTCTAAACAGTTTTATCACTAACTACCCTCACTTGGTTTGTACGGTGAAGGAGTTTATCAATTCCTGGAAATCGGTGACGTACCAAGCGGCGCGTTTCTTGACTTCGTCCCTTACGACGTTGCCACCGAAACCTGTAAGCATAATTACAATTACACTAATAAATTTTATTATCTCAACAAAAATAGACCATAAATAAGGCTGGCCACTAAAAGCAAAATTAAAAATACTTATGATCGTATAGAAACTTATAAAGCTTTTAATTTGTTGTTGTTGTTTTTTTGTATGGACATGTTAATAATGACTTTTATATATTGACATTTGTTAATAATGATTACAACGACATCTATTGGATCCTAAATATAAACCGTCGTCTTAAAAAAAAACAAATTTGTATTTTATAAATATACAAGTCGGGCAAAATGTTCAAACGATACAAGATAATTAGCTGACATATAAACGATTATAAAATAACATAATATCTTAATTTGAATATCTGCGATCTATTTCAAAAATATTTGATATACAAGCGTAGATATATATAGGAGAATTTAATTACATTTACTTATGTAATATAACCGTATGTAGGAAGTAGATTATGTATCGATTTTTCAAGGTACAACAACAGAATATTATGTTGTTTTTTTTTTGTCATTTTAATCCAGCACTAACTTCCTACTTACAGTAAGTATCAGGAAACCAGTTAGGGACCATGAGTCATTTGTTATTTACGTAAAATTAATAAGTCGACGATTAAATGCTTATACAGACTGTCCGTAGTTAACAGATAATACAGAGATAAGAAATAAAAAGGGCCGCGTGGCATTACACGTGAATAGTCTTGATAATTTAGTTTGATTAAGTATTGTTAGATGGCGTTACGGGTAATAATCGATATAAGCTGTGTGAATTGGTGATGAGTGTATTGGTAGTCAAAATAAAAAAAATCTTTATTCAATTTGGGCTCTGGGATGGCGCTTGTGAATGTCAAAAATTACCACCGGTTCGGAAAACAACACAGTCGAGAAGAGCCGGAAAGAAACTCGATCAGGTTTTCTTTTAAAGTGTTTTGCTTAAAGTATAATAAATAAATTATATAAATTAAATTATAACATAATAATAATAAACGGTTTTAGCGGTAGCACAGAGAGGGTTGTCATTTCCAGAGATCACTATCGTTCACGTAATGATCCATCCCGATAGAAAATACGTGGTGAAAAAATATCATGGTTGTAGGTAATTATTATTAGTAGTGACATGGTTATTGGTAGGGCATTGTTTAAAGATAAATCCAACGTAAGCTATGAAAATTGATCTTTGGCAACTCGGTTAGAAAATATTGATTAGTCTAGAATATAAATTTAATTTTTTTTGACACTGGTCGTATATTTTATTTAATTTGAAGAACATACAATAATTTTATGTCGAAATATATAGACCTCAAGTATACTCACGCTAAGTAAGCATCGCGATTTTAAATATTAAGGAACTATTAGAAGTACATAAGAAACAAATACGGGATACTTTTTGACTCTAACATTATTCTTTTCTTTTTGTCCTATATTTATTTATGAGGAAGCACTCACATGACTGTATTTTAGAAAGCGGTCATATATTACACATTTCTCCTCTCTTCTTCTTTCTCTAATATCTATCCCTTTTTAGTAATTTGTATTATAGATTCAAACTAAAGATTTTCAAAGGGTATCACATCTATCAAAGGTACTTTTATACACGCTAATTATATTTTTAATTTTAAGACAACTTTAACTTTAATTTCTTTTAGATAAATAAGTACATATACTGAGTAAATTAGAAGGATATGTAACAACTGAATAATAATACTAACCAATGAAGCCTTCAGCTGGTGGGCTAGCTTCAGCGTCAGTAGCCCCGTCCCCTATGATGATCAAACGCTGGTACCCGTGCTGCTCTTTCAACCGCCTCACGACCAAACCCTTGCCGCCTGACCTCGATGTGGGTTCGTTCTCATCGAATCCAGCGTATTCACCTAAGGAAAAAAACAAGAAAAGTTTACTAAAAATAAATTATTATTCCATCCATTCAACCATAACACGTCCACTGTTGGATATAGATCTCACCCATTAAGGAGGGGATTGCCATAATCAGCACGCTTGGCAGGCGGGTTAGTGATCGCAGTAAGGTGTTTTTTGTACTCAGAGGATGCTTCTTCCCATCCCTTGGTTTATATACCTAAGTCGCCTTTTACGACACCCAAGGAAAGATGTGCGAAAATTATTATTACGTGTACTAATTTATTTGTTTCGAATTAAAAAACAATGTACAAAAAGTAAGAAGTATTAAGTTCTTTCTCAAGCCGAATTTGTGGTCGCGCGTGTTTTTTTTTCTGGTACAATGTTATGGAATCTGGCAACATTGTGTAAAGATGTCAACTCTAAAACGACTGTTTTCTGTGGAGGGTAGAGGTAAGGAGAGCCGTCTTGTATGAGAGGGAAAATTGAAAAAGGACAAACTATAAACAGTAAATAACAGTTAAAAAACCTTCCAAAATGGCGCTAACGTAGCCATAGGGTAATAGTATGATTATAAGAGTTTTTGATGGACTGACATACACTGAGTATTATTATTCTGCTTTTAAAGAACTTTTGTTCTGTAATATTGTACATGCAATGCAATTGAAATGCATGTACTTATTATTTAACTATTATAATAATTAATCAGGCGTTAAAATGATAATGATAAATGTATCTTAGATTCCTATTTTGAAAAGTGCGCCATAAAAATTACATTTAGTCTTATTTTATTTACCCTGATGCTATTGTAGCGTTCCACCCTTATTTAACACATTTTAAAAGGCACTTTATCATACACCCAAACGGTTCTCCTTAACTCTACCCTCCATAGTTTTATCTCCTAATAAAGTATAAAGAACTATTATTCGGGACTTTATCCGAGAAGGGGTTCCGATCAATGGTGAAAAAAAGTAATATAGTATAATTTATTATTATTATTTATAAAACATTAACTAATTGAATTTAAAACCTCTACGACATAATTATATTTCATATCCTATATTTTATTTTATTTACATAATTTTAGCAACTTTATTTCATTGTCATTTTATGTAGTCTTGTAAGGTTACTAAATTATTATTACGTCAATAAATAGATTTTTTTACGTATATAAACATTTTTAGCGAATATAAAAGAAACAGTTCCTTAATATTTTTCATTCTTTGATGCATCACTATCCATAATACATTATCATCATAATCAATGAAGCAAAAATGTTGCTATCTCCCGATAGCAATAGGCATTTTAGTTACCTGCACAATTCAGTATGCGATATTGTGGATATAATTATTTTTAATTTATCTAAACATCACGCCTACCGATAAGAAAAGCGCGTGTCTTACAGTAGAACGGACCTGGATTCGATCCTATTTGACATGCTTAAATATATATATATATAGGTTATTTTATAAAATTGGCTTTCTGAATTTAAATAGTTTCCGATGCCTGTGTAAAAATTTATTCAACTTACATTGCGTTAGCTATAATTCGGAAATCCATACGCAATTAATTTCTTTTCTATACTATTATTAATCGAATTGTGAATTTTTTAAAATTTGCATGACGGCATGCCATGACGGCAGATGGCATGACGCTCTTTTATGCCAATTATAAAATTTTCCACCAACTTCGTTGTTTCACGTATTATACCGGGCGTCCCGTGACGGCAATTTTTTTTTTCGAATACAGCAAAATACTTAAACTTGATTGGATAATACATCTATTATTTAGAACAAAGTATATATGAAGCTGGAGGAGGCCTTTGCGTCGTTAGACTTACTGGAAAATAAGAAAAATAGAGACCGATGTGTTTTTAGTTATAAGAGTTCGTAAATTTTATTTTTTCAGTAAATAGCGGGTTAATAATAATAAATAATAAGTCGACTTATGGATAGATAGACAGCCAGACAGAGAGATGTTACATTGTAACGGTAATATATTACGTAATTATTGTAATACTAGTTGTGTGCCCGCGCCTGCGCCCGCGTTTCATATGTTCTTCAGTGCGTATTATTTTTTTTATACGGAATCCCAATTATTTTCCTAAATTTTTTTAGTATTAAGATAATGTAAACATATTTCTCATAAATTCAATCACTTGCCCGTAAAACTGTGAATTGAATCGGATTTTATTCAATTTTTTAAGAGTTTCAATTTTTTTACGCGAACCTATTTAAAAAATTAAAAGTACCCTAAGTTGCCCGGAGTAACTTCAGCTATCTACCAAAAAAAGTCCCGAAAAAATCCGTCCAGCCGTTCCGTATATTACCAGGAACAAACAGGCAGACAAAAAAATTTTTAAAAACTGTATTTTTGGTATAGGTATCGTACACATTTCGGTAAGGCTGTTAAGGCCCTTCCGGTCATCACCGTTAGTCAGATACATTTTTTTTAATGATAATTTCACACCGAATATAACACACTACAAAATTATTTTGTTAAATCATTCAATTATCTTATCGTGCCCATTTAATATGTTCAAAAGTACAATGGAATGACCTTCAAATAACACTTGTTATTATTTATTAAAGGCGCGCATTAGTTATCCTATTTGCGTGGACATTTTATCTATGTATTATTGTCATTGCCAATATGTCTGTGAACTTTATTTGCTACGATAATGCTAGTATACTATATGTATTATAATATAATTTTTTATGTATTTTAATTTTTAGTAGTATTTAGTATTTTAATGACAGGGTTAAATGTTTGATTTGTGGTTTGATTAGATTCAGAGCTAAAGTTATTAAAAAAAAAAAAACAAAAATACAAAAGAATGCAAGTTAATAATAAAGAACTGTCTACAAATCTGTATATCAATAAAGGGATATAGCATGCGATAGATCGTTCAACTACAATGCTATTCAAAGGAAGATCACCACAAATATATATAGATATCTGTATTTCGGGTTAAGCGTCTAAATTCACAAACACGTTTCTTTACACATAAAATATTATTGGAACGTTACAAAAAATTACATAACTATATATTTAAATAAACATACTAAATACTAATATATTACAATAATAAATAATAGATAATCATATCAAAGTGGATCGAAATACTGCTCTGATTAGACAAACATGAAATTTTATTAAAATGTTTATAAGAACTGTTATCACTAAATTACCTAATTTATTCTTAAGCCATCTTCTCAAAATTACTGTATTTCACCTTAAAGTAAATAAAGGAAGGATATATAACAGCAGAGTTACCGTTTTAAAATGCTACAGGAAAACCACCTGAATTGTTCGTGACATATCTATAAGAGCATTCTTCCCCCTATTTAATGTGGACACGATTCAATCGTGAACGACAGGGTATTACGAAATTTACTCTTATAAATCATACAACCACATTAACTTAATTCAATATTGTTATGTTCTATTCATAAAAACATAATAATTATGACTATAATATTGTCCTATTTATAATAAATAAAGAGGCAAACAAACACTGCGTTATACTATCTATATAAAAAACGATAAATGCTGTTTATTGATTAACCCATCACCTGAGAGCGCATCGACGAATCTGGTAATGTTTTTTTTTAATATGCATAATAACCGGAATAAGATTTTTTAAGTGATATCGTTTGGTTAAATTTCACGCATGTTTACTCAGAAAGAAAAAAATCACCTAATATTTACATATATAAATAGGCAAAGATAAAATCGTTGAAGGCATTTTTCTCCTCTGCTTATTAACCAACAGCTATTCACGAGTATTTTATAAAAACAACTCCCTTGGAACGCTTAACAAGTGGCCGCCACTTTATTGGATCAACATAAATACTTGTTATCCGACAAACTTATTGTTTCTTTATTTGATTTTTTTTTGTGGATTACTTACTTTAATTTATTATTTCCCCATTAACGCTGGTTAGCTCTAAGAAAATGTCTAATGGCATTAAGTTCGCCAGTGTATAATATTATTTTTAAAATATTAATTCAAGACTAGTAAAATAATAAAATTATTACAGAAAGAAAAAAGGTACCAGCAAAAAACATTTATGAGTTCCAATCTGTATAGGTCGTAAATAATTTTATGTCGTTTCGTATAAACAAATACTTCATTATTATATCTTAATAATCGGAGACAATTTATTGTACTACTTTCCTCCAACATTTTATTCTGATGTAATTCGAGCGAACCGCGGATCGCTGTCGTCAGTGTACACGCAACAACCGCATGGGAAACGATGATAGCAATTATTATTCGATTTTATTCAGTAAATAATATTTCTTACGTCTTCGCAAAGATTATAACGTTCAGGAAAAAAAAAACAAACAAAACCCAGGGAAAACGATAAGGAGTAATCACGCTGTAAATATTCAGTTAGACTTCCATTTTGTAAAGAAATATTGAGATAATTGTTACTTTAATAATTGTGTTTATGTAATATATTAGGTACTAAACTAATTATATATTTTTTTTAATAAACTGTGTTAGCAATAGTGTATAAAATATCATAATACCTTTTGTAAAAGTATACAAATAGAACGTTTCTCCATGAGTATAAAATAATAAAATCATATAAATACATAAGTACTCAAAATTTAGAATAAAACAAAGAACAAAGACACGTTTAAAAAATGATGTAATAATTTTATCCCGTAAAATATTGAGTTAACTCTTGAGGTAAAGAAAATGATATATTATGTAACAAAATTTTTACAACTAACTTTGATCATTTCCTGTTTTTTGTATACTATGTAGCAATGAAAAAAAACAATCTAGATCTAAATCTATTATGGTAATCGAAGAACGAGGATATAAATATTTGATTATTAATTGCAATTTTCTAGCACCAGATTCAGTTTGTAAAAAAAACGTTATTTGTTTTGAATAATACATAAATAATCTTTCTCGCATTAATTTTTAAACTAAATTACTTGGCATTTCATTTATACAGGTAAAAAGCAGACAATAAAATATTTGTTTATTCGAACGCTAAAAAGCGTATAAACATAACAAAAAGATAAAATAAACACATATGACAATTTATTCTCATTTAAAATTATCTAATGGGCACTTACGGAGACATTTGACTCTTGGGAGTGAACCGAGACCGTGAAATAATTACGTCAGGCAAAACATGCGCTTATATGTAAGTAGCTGTGCTCGCGACTTCGTACGCGTGGAATAGTGTCTTTGGATAGCATTTTAAATTATTTAGGCTAATTATTTTACAAATAAGATACATACATATAAATACTTTATTATTTAAATACATAATGTATAAAGTATTAATATGAGATCATGTAAGTACATTTTTATAAACTACGTATTTTGTTTTCACATCTTTTGCCATAAGTATTCGCATGCGTGTGACCCAGTCGTTTGCCCTCACGTGTCTGCCCGTTCGGGTAAGTAGACATATTTGATATTTCCCCACCTACACCGCACCGTACCAAGCCGCCCTTCGACCTACGCAGCGCTCCCCAACCCCCCTCCGTAAATATTACATCAGAATAGTTCTAATATTT
Organism: Samia ricini; assembly: GCA_014132275.2. Classification (NCBI taxonomy): domain Eukaryota; kingdom Metazoa; phylum Arthropoda; class Insecta; order Lepidoptera; family Saturniidae; genus Samia; species Samia ricini. Next base: position 12,084,582 of record AP028164.1, read on the forward strand.
TGTATCTTGTCACAAACTTATAAAACAGTCACATAAACCTTACATATTTCCATACAAACTTTCATTCCCTATTCCCTATTGTTATTTTACACTCTTGAGGGTAAAACTTTTATAAACTTTGAATGTCATATTTATTTTATATCGAATAAACAGCCTAAAAAATAAGTTTCAAACTTCTAACTCTAAAAATGACGATCCATCCATACAACTTTTCATCCCTCCTTTAACCCCTTATAACACTTTTTTCGCATTAAAAAGTAGCCGATGCCCTTTCTCAGGCTCTAGACTATATGTGTACCAAATTTTATTTAAATCGGTTCCGTAGTTTTGTCGTGAAAGCGCGACAGACAGACAGAGTTACTTTCACAATTTTAATATTAGTAAGGATGGTATTAACTCACATACGGACCGGACCGCAGCCATAGTACGGTGGGCGGCCGAAGTTATCAGTCCCCTAAGTAGGGATGAGAATCCTTTTCGAAAAAGATCGATTTCTGAATCAATTCGAATTTAAGTTTGATGAATCGATTCACAAAACATCGAATCCAAAAGATCTATCTTTGAAACTAATAAAATATCGATTATTAGAGTGTCCTTTCTGTTTTCTATTATATGATAATCATCTATAAATAGGCAAAAATAAAACAGTTCAGTGTCAGTGTTCCTTGAATTATGCATTCTTCTTTTTTTGTTTAGTTGCTATTAATGATCTTTAGTACTGTTAAATATTGAAAACAGTTTTTGCAATAAATGATGATTATAGTCTAATTACAACCACTGAAAGAATACAATTTACGAATAAAAATCGAATAAAAAAAACAAATAGAAAAAATATTGATCTCTTGGACCTCGATGTTTTGTGAATCGATTCAAAATATCGGTCTTTGTAAAACAAATTATTCCCATGCTTACTTAGGTGACTGGTGACCTCGGCCGCTCGACATACCATGTCCGCGGTCTGGTCTGTACGTGTTTTAACAGCATTAATAAATTACTTATTTTTATTAACAATTAATTTCTTAACGTGGGGCACATTTTTATCACATTTTATTAAGCATGAAGTTAGCAGCGAGAAGCCGAGCCGCTCATTGGAGAAGATCCGCAGCTATATTTGTTTTCCATTCATTCGATCTACTTCCATATGCTTTATCTACGTTTTTGTACGTTTTGCAAATTATATGGATCATTATTTTAATGAAACTTAACCTCAAACTTATATATTGGAATATGATCTTCGAAATGTATAAGTAACTATTAAATAAATTAAAATATTTCATAAGGCTTACTTAGTAGATAGAACTAACATAACATGGTTTACAAAATTAGCAAATGCTTAAAGATTTGTTGAAATTAGTAATAACAGCAACTGACAGGAAAGTTCCTATGGACAATCCGGATGTTGGCGTTTTCTAAAGAATATCAAAAATAAACTAGTCTACAAAAAGGCTAAAATTACTTATACACAGGGCGGAACATGGAAAATTTTAAAGGAAATAAAACATGTAAATTAATCGATACCTAAACAACTGAAATTGTATTACTCACAACAATTAAAAAAAATGATTAGGTAATGACATGATGTCACGTACGTACTGATGTTTATAAAAATGATAACAACTAATACAAATAAATTATCTATTATCACTTTGCATGCGCAAATAAGAAAATTAATAAAACGATAAATATATTATACCGGGAATCCCCCAAAACTAAGAATATTTGAAGACACGTAGGTACATTTCTGAGTTTGATGGGTTGAATGGAATTGTTGAATCATCGTTAACGTATATCATGAGTGTTTGGCTGATGAAACTAAATGTGATTTATTATTCTCTAGTAATGCCTTATCCTTGTTACATCCTATAAACAAATGATCGATGCTTTGCTTAGTCGAGATAACTAACATAGCATGATTTACCAAATAAGAAATGCTCAAAGATTTATTGTTACTAGTAATAATACCCAACTGGCACGAAAGTTCCTATGGAAAACCCGGTTGTTGGCATTTTCTAAACAATATCAAAAGTAAACTAGAGATTATAAATAGGCTAAAATAATTAAACAGGTTTAGAGACGGAACATGGAAAATTATAAAAAAAAGTATTATTAATGTAAATTTATAGGCACCTAAACAATTTTATTGTATTGCTTATGCAAACATTTCCAAAAAATGATTAGATAATGACCTGTATGTACATGATTGATGTTTATAAAAATGATAACCACTAATTTACATAAGCTAGTTATTATCACATCACATCATCACATACGCAAATAAAAATATATTATAATTATTAAAAAAATATTATACCGGGAATCCCCCAAAAATAAGAATATACTACCAAGAAACGTGTTTTGATAAAACATCGTTCACGTATATAAATGAGTGTTAGGATGACGAAATTAAAAGTTATTTATCATTTTCAAGTAATGTCTTGTCCTGGTTACATCTTATATAAAGTTGATCGATACAGTCGTCAGTTTACTTTTTAATATTTACTTTCAGATATGCCTCACATAACATATCTGTTTCTACAGTATTTCCATTTCTTTATGTAAGACATACGCTTAATTCTACTAAATACTTCCTAAATAAAGTTGTTGCTGATAGAGGGGAAACGGTTTTTTTCCATAGCTGTAGCTAGAGGGGTCAATCGAGTGGCAATGCCTTAAAATATTAATGTCCTATCTTAATAAAATTTTGCGGAACGGTAATGCAACTGAACCCGACGGGATTACAGTCATTTTACAATTGTGAAAATGCCGGCAAAGTGGGACGTTTTTATTTATAACTAGATTAAACTATTTCATAAGCATTATGCAATACTGACACAACAGCTAGAAAGAAATACAGGACATTTACTTCTGTTCTGACTTCAACCGTAGTTGTCTTAGCTTAAATTTTACTCTAGCTACGGACCCTGGTTCTTTTTAAAGTATGAGATTCATTGGTAAGTTTAATGTGTGAATCAATTTCTGTTTTTTTTCTGCAATTATTGCCAACTGTGCATACACTTTTCTGCCAATGTGACGTGGATAGATTCATAAAATATTCTTTCACATTTCATAGAGCTCTAAGAAAATGGTGGTTATTTTACCTACAACTAACCAAGGAGTTTTTGTGACACTTCAAAATACATTTTCAATACAAAACAAAAAAATAAAACTACTACATGACAGTCTAACATCCCGCCAAAAACTGCCTGAATCAATTTCAATTCAATACAAACACAGTAGTACCTCATAATAATAAAACTGCTAAATACCTTATTGAAATAATATAAACTTCTCCAAGGGTAAAATTTTATAAGATAAAGTAAGTAATAAATTGTGTAAAGTCATATCAAAGTAAATTATACATTGTGTACAAGAATCACAGGGAATTCACATTTGTTTGAGGAATCGCTGTTATTTTATCGAGTCCCTGATAGTTGGTACTACCCTTTTCCTACTTGTCAGATATCATCAGCCAACGTTGAAATACTTCATAAAATTATAACTGTGGTTCCATGTCATTAACGTTAACATAACTTTACATTAACCTAGGTTAGAGTTAAATTGAAACGTCCTACTGATAATAATAATAATTCTTCTAAATATAAATATCTTTGCATTTAATTTCCTTCAGAATGGAAAAATAGCATAAAAAATGTATTAGCAAAAAAATAGCACGACTATAACAGCTATGCATTATAATTAACAAATAAGACTATAACAAATAAGAAGCTAAGACTATTTGAATTAAAGTTACCACTTTTGTTGGTAGAATAATGACGACTATGAAAATGGACTTTTGAAATAAAAATACAAATATATGGAAATTCGTTATATCGAAGACATTAATAAAAAAAAAGAAATATGTAAAACTTGGCTATCAGAAAAAAATCTACATCTATATATTTTTTAATCCTAAGAGATAAGAAACGTTTTGCGTATATTTTATTTGGCAATAACAACACAAGGTCGAACCTTAAGGTAACCTTAAATTCGAGGTGAAACACTCGACTCTCGAGTATTTTCAATCACGAAGTTAATGATGTGTGGATACGAATAAAAAACTCCACTGATATGATAAAGTTGACCTAATTACACGCGAACAATTTATGAGGCAACAATACAATATTATTTTACTTTCTTGTCCATCATATGCTTACGTCAATGTAAAGACACGATAAGGTGACCTTTTTCTTAAATATGTGATGGGTGTGACAACTGACAAATAAGTTTATTCAGAAAGCTTTAAACATTGTTTACAAAGACCATTTAGTACACGTAATGGGACTTTATAGTACGGCTATAAGCTAAAACTTTTACAAAAATTGCGAAATATATTGTACAATGATTTAGGTGATACTTTTACTCGGCTTAAATGAAACTATTTATATATAATTTCTAGAAACAAGCAATAACTCTAGTAAAATTATTTGGAATAATGATTTTTACTTGTATCTGACTTGTACAGATGTAGGCACGAGCCTTATTTTGTGCTGGAGTCAAAAGTATATATCCATACATACGAGTATTATAAAGGACAACGTTTCTGTTTTTTCGTTAGACCTCCTATAACTCGAAAACCAGAGAACCGATTTACCTTTTATATTAGATGGTCAAATATATTTTGTTACATTAGCTAGCATATGGCAAACGCACCAAATCGCGATCCATCCTGCTGACCAACGAACGCTGCAATGGCGACCGAATCAATGAAGATTTATCCAACTATAGTCTTGGTTTCAAATATTGTAATTCTACTAGCAACGGGAGCCAGCGCTGTTGATTAAAAAAAATCCTAAGACACCTGTACTCGCCAACATGCCCAGCATAGCGATTATGGGCAAAACCTCTTATATACCGCTACAATAAAAGAACTCCAGTGGAGCGTCTTAGGAAAGGCCTATGTCCAGCAGTGGACTAACACGGACCAAAGAAGAAGGTAGCACATAAAGAGTAAAGGAAATGTCATAAATATGACAAACATCACGCTCCTTGCATCACTTTAACTAATCATTGAATATTTTAGAAATATAATTTAGTGAAAATTGCGAGTGAAGACGCGCATTTTTTTTTTTTCAAATAAATATTAAACTGAAAAAAAAGTATAAAAAAACAACGATAATTTTCGATAATTACAATAATATATAAAAATATACTCACCATTGAAATAAAATTTCAATCTATTAGCATAGACATTGGACGGCGGTATGTTTAACCTCTCTGCAACCGGTTCGATCAGACTTCTGAATCCTCCAGATACTAAATACACAACGACGCCTCTTTCGTGAAGCTCCTTGACTAATTGTCTGAAAAGAATAATAGGAATAATACATAGTTAATCAAAACAATTCTTTTGATTTTATTTGATTAATAAATTTAAATAAACAAATAATATATCATTACAGGTAACAGAAAGCTTATATAAAGTTCCCAAATGTGTTCCTAAGTTCCTAAAATGCCCTTTTTAAATAAATTACTTGGGTCTATCATTTGGGTCGTTCAAATAAAATGTTTTAAATTGAAAAATCGAATTTTAAATAGCGAAACAAAGGTGACGGATGTGTAAATTATATTAATATATTAACAATTGATTATCTTACGATTTACGATACCCAGACTTATTTTTTGCGTTCAAAACATTTCCTTCTGAATTATGGTATCAACTTTTATACCTACATATATTGTTATTAAAGATTTACTCATAAATTAAATAGTATTATGTTTTATTTAATTGGGTCCATAGTTATTATAAATTTATTTTTAATAATTATAATTACAATGTTAAATAAATATATTAATGAAAGTTATTGACATAGACGAAAACCTGTATCCAATTAATTCTGATACCATACTTCTATTATTTTGTGTTTGTTCCATTTATTCCTTTTTAAAGAAAAGGCAAAGGTACTAGTAGACCTTGCAGCCCAGTCAGACGTTAGGAACACTAACAATAAATGGCGATAAAAAAATGGTGGCTTTCTGTTACGACCAGAACGGGAATGACTGGGACATTTCAGAATTCACGCTCCGTGTCATTATTTTCTCTTTACTACACTTGTGCATCATAACTACACTATATCACGTAAAATGCCACCTAAATTACATAATATATAGTCAAATACTACAATATAATGAATTAAAAATAAGGATAATAAACCAAAATCGCGCCGAGCACCCCTTTCCATAGATTATTTTAGAATGGGCTAAGGAAAGCATAGAGAATAAAGGTAAGGGAGAACGTCTCATATGGAGAGAAAGTTGAAAGTTTTAAACTATAAGCAGTGAATAACAGTTTAAAACCCCACCAAAATGGCGCTAACGTAGGCAAAGACTACAGTATGAATATAGTAGTTGTTCACAGATTGAAACCAAAATGGCGATAGCGTAGATTAAGAGTATGGTATGCATCTATCAGATAAACTAAAAAACTGCATTTCTCCTTACCTTTATTTTTGGTGACAGTAAGTAATTATTTAAAAACGTTTTTACTGGCTTACTCAGAATACCTACTCAAATAAATGCGGGATGAGGACTTGAAAGGGTAAACTATTAAGTAAACAAATAACACGGGTCATCTGCGCACGCGATAATAATGAAAAACCATGATGTCCGGAGTGGCACTGGGGTCGGAAATAGTGCGATAACATTGTCTATACGAACAGAAACTAGATTACACTCGAATATTTTAATCACTAACCGGTTGCATGTACATGTGATTTACAATGTAACTTAACAACGTCCCTTAATCATCGCATATATTACGTTAAAATTATAAACATAACGAGTTAGTTTTAAATACAAGGCTGTATATTCGCACCTTGACCTTCACGTTTCGACTGTTTAAATCGGCAGTGGCTTAGGTCACAAGTCAATATAAACAATGTTAATATTATCATCGGCGCACGAGCAGATTATCAGAGTAAAGCGGTTAACACACGTACGGACCGTACCACGGACATGGTGCCGACGCGCGGTCTAGGTTCTCAGTCGCCTAAGTAGGGATGGGATATTTTCGGAAAAAGATCGATTCAAATCTAAGCTGATGAATTGATTCACAAATCATAGGCAAAAAATAGTTCAGTGTCATGTTTTCCTTAGCAGGATACGTGTTAGTAGGTTTGTTTAGTTGCTTTAGTGCTGTTAATAAATAAAATTGGAAACCCTTTTCGCAATAAATGATGAATATATTCTAATTTCGACCACTGGAATAATTATTATACTAGAATAATTATACTGGAATAAATAATTTACTAATAAAAAGTCAAATAAAACAAGTCGAAAAAAGGTCAATCTTTTGGAGCTCTGTGTATTCTAAATCGATTCAAAATGTCGATCTTTATAAAAAAATATTATTCCCCATCGCTACTTAGGGGACTGATGACCTCGACCGCTCGCTATACCAACGTCCGCGGTTAGGTCTGTACGTCTATTAACAGATTATCAATGATGATAGTATTTAATCATAAAAAAGAATCCTATGGAAGCTCCATTTTAAAATTTTGACAAACGTATTAATGAAATTTAGGTCGTCATAGGTTTAATTATTGCTAGAGCTACATTTATTCCTAGCAGACCACAAAGATCGACAAATTGAAATGTAACCAAATATAAAGTGGTATTTTGTTGTTCGTTATAATTGCAAATACTCACGAGATTCCTGGTGTTAAATAAATTGGGGTTTTCTCTAAGAACTCTCTGATCTGAGTTACACTGGGCCTGATGATGTCCAGCCGCTTCTTCAATGCTTCCTGGAAGGTCATACTGCCCCCCATAGCTTCCGCGGTACTGTGTGTACACAAAAAGATATCTGATTTTAATGAGATTACATAAACCAGTTAATAGAATTTTCTCATTATACAACATAATTATCATTTATAGAAATTGCTGGAAATGTTAACGTATTCTACTTTTTCGACTGTTTCGTGATCACCATAATAAAAATCGGCCATCGTGACACGTATCAATCATTTTGCCAAGTCCGAATAAAAAACATACCAATGATAATATCCACTACACTAATTATATTATTTACTAGCTGCATGCCCGCGGCTGCGCCCGCGTTTCGTATTTTCTTCACTGCGTATTATAGTTTTTTAAATAATTATTCGCAAATAATGTTTTGATGGTGCTGACCATTGAATCGTATTATGTTCACAATCTAATGAGTTTTAATTTTTTATGAGGAACCCTCATGATTTTCGAAAAATAAAAGTAGCCTTAGTTACACGGAATAAATTCAGCTATCTGCCGTCAAAATCGGTCCAGCCACTCAGGAGATTAGTCGGAACAAAAAGACAGACAACATTTTTAAAAATTGTATTTTTTTATAGGTACCGTATACTACATACATTCATATATATATTTACTAAAAACGTTGTTAATTTCATATTGCAAACAGACACTTCAATTTTATATATTAGTATAGATATATTATAATTCACATAGAAAACAGACATGGCACAGTTACACATGAATAATTTGTGTAAACATACATTTTTTTTTCTACATAACAATGTTTGGTCTCTCAAAGATTACGACAATGAATCACATCATCAAGTGTCATTTATAATTATTTTAATCAAGACAATGTTGAGAGAAACATAGATAAAATACGACAAATAATAATCACCGTTACGGTTCAAACGACTAAAATAACATACATTTATATAATGTAATGAAATTTGTTGCATTATAAATGGGCGGTTTATCATAAAACGACAGATGGCATACAAGGCGCAGATGTGTGTTTACTACTCAGGACTAGATAAGGAAATAGAACGGGTAAGGAGCATTTACTAAAATTTAACCGAATTCTAATTTTTTAATTCGAATTCTTTGCTCTGTCCTAAAAAAATTTGAATCCGTAAATTTCGATTATTTTTCATCTACTTTTAACTTTAATTACCCAGTCAAAAATTCACCCTATATATTTATATAAAAGGAAAATGGGGTTAATTTGACGCACCAGTACTTCAAAACTACTGAACATATTGGGATGGAACTACTACCATTCGAAACGGAATTTTTCGTTCTCGTTTTTCCGATTTACTCTTATATACATTTTTCCCGTTTCAAATTAATCTTATGTTCATTTACTCCGCTAATAAAAACAAAACTCTCATTTTTCTTCATTCATTTGTTTTTTAGGTTAGATAAAAATTATTTAAAAACTATATTACGCAGTGAAGAATATAAGCAACGCGGGCGGCGCCGCTAACACACAGCTAGTGAAATATAAATTGAACGTTAATAATTTAAGAGAAAATTTTAAAGATCATGATTTTTGTCGACCTTTAATGTCGCAGTGCATCGGTCTTTCCGCGTAGCAATATCACACCCGCACCTCATTCCTCACCTCTAATCATACCTAAAAATTGATCACGGACTATGTTCCTGCTACATGGCACGCACTATAATTTGATAAAATACCTCTATTATTTGATAAAATTCGCAAGTTTTATAATGATTCAATGCTTGCAAACTTATAATGACGCTTGAAATCTTCATCGTTATATATTATATCTAATTTCGCCATTATCAATACCTATGATAACTCGTTTGCTATCAAGGAAAGTTTTTATCAATAAATTTATTTTAAAAAAACATAGGAGTAAATGTCCTAAATGACCGTCACGCGAAGTCGAATTGTATAATTATTGGTAATGTCGATTGCTAATTATAGCCCAGTTAATATAAGAGATATTGGCTTTCAATTCCAACAGGAAAACATGGATATGGTTCGGTTTTCCGGTTCGATATTAACAACTTAAGAGTTGGTTTTTAGCAACATGAGAACTGTAACTAGGGTATGTCACCAACAAACTAGTATGATTGTATTTAATGTTTTCCTTAGACTCAGGTATTTTATAAGCAGCCTGTCTGGAATTTTCCTGTGCAGGTAAGTTGCCCTGAATCACGACCGAAATTACAACACACGGCAGCCGCATTGGCTTCGTCGACAAATAACAATATTATTTCATGATTTTTTCCCCTCGAACTAACTAAATTGGAGGGGCTTGATAGCTTTTGAGATGAGCGCTTATGATTACATAATAGCAGGCGAGTCGGGACGCTGAAGGAATACAAATTGTCATAAACCTCAGCTTGCGCTTGCTACATTTAGAAAATATTGCGCAGAATTTGTCCTATAACTGTCCCTTACACAACCCGAGTAGTATGCAAGAGTGTGTGTCCAGTGTTTCATAGGTAATACAAGGGTACTCACAGCCTTTTAACTTCATCTCCTTTGCCACAGAACTTGGCGAGCTCGTCTATACCCTCGTCCTGTATCACAGTCGAGTCCACGTCGAAGCAAACGCAGTCCGCCGTACGGAACAACTCCTGGACGGTCTGCTGCGGTGACATCACGCTGATGGAAACTAACGACAGCGTCTTCAGTGTCGCGTATTGAAGGTTGTTTTTCAAACTGTTGACAAAATTTCTCTTAGCATGTTTATTTCTCAGTACCTATTTTTATATCCACATTTCTATCTATTGATTCGCATTTATGAAGTGAAAACTTCTATAGCCGCGTTGAAAGGATTCTCGGTAGGTGTAAAACTTATAGATTCGCGTTACCAATGCTGACGTAAGCTGTTTACATGCTAGAGTATGTCAAGTATGAGATGGCGTTTAAATGCTGGAGCTCAGAGATAAAGAATAAAATGTATACTTACGCAGGCTATCGTTTGATTGTAAATAAACTATTAATAAATATACTACATAATTATTGCTCGGAGCGCCAATAGATGTAAAAACCAGAAAAATGGTATATGTTAGGTTATGTTAACAATCTAAATTAACAGATGATGAAATATACTTAATGTGTCGAGTACCCATAAAAATAAGACCTTAGGAAAACAATAAAAAGCTGGCGTAGACGCCAGGTAAGTGCTCAAGGGGTTAAACATTAAAAAATGTTTTATCAAAAATTTCGAATTATCAATTTTTTTTTAATAAAGAGCCTGTTCGAGTGTTACGTAAGCAACAGTTGGGGCAGAGGAGTCTGTGCTTTTGCTGATATCGGGGACGGCGAGTTTGAGTAGTGATTACGTTAACAATTACGAATTTTTCTTTTCATTGTATGTCAATGCTTACGTAATCATGAGGTAGAAGGTAAGAGTTTTGCTTACTATTGCTGACAAGCGGGGTGAATCTAAAATGTACAAAATTTTACGTAATACTTGAATGGCCCCGAACGATTGTCGTTCTTATTCCATACTTAATCAGAGTATATTTTGCTTTGAGTTAAATAAATATTATATCCCAGTGATATTAATGTGTCGAGTACCCATAAAAATAAGACAATAGAAAAACAATGGAAAGCTGATAAACGCCAGGTAGGTAGGTGCTCAAGTAGGTAGGTGCTCAAGGGATTAATGCCGTACATACAAATACATATTAAAAAACTACCAAATTATGTATATGCGAGATAATTGTAGCGCAAATATATAATAAGTATATGAACCAAATTGAACAAATATCGAATATTACCGACTGTTCAAATAATCTCAAATATTGATGTGCTTAGAAATTGGTATTAGTCTAGTATAAAGAAGTAAAAAAACTTGTTTTAAATATGTAACGTTTATTTACGGCATACTTGACACGACAATGAAAAAAAAAGTTTCTCTCACGGAAAAAATCACCAACAGATAGCTCTGATCGTAAATAATTATTTGTACCTATGAGTTTTATCAAACATTGCGATGTTTTATTGAGACAATTCATTGATTAATAAGGAATAAACAATTGCTAACAATAAAATATGTTTACTAAAGGTGAGACTACAGTATTTACAAAAAGATCGTTTAAAATAAAGAGATTAATTTAATTACAAATTTATAAGTTACAAGTTAAATTTGAAAAAAATTCAAGTTACTATTTTAATTGACTTTATAGACACTCTATATATTAAGTCTAAAATATTCTATGTCTTATATTTATTATTAAGTTATTATTTAAGAATTATACTATAGGATAATAAAATCGTTTTATTCGATTTAATATAATGATATCAGCCATTATTAGAACTAGAATCAAAATACTTAATACTTATATTCATTTGATATTTACTATGTAAATGTAAAAATATCACAGATCCTTTAATATTTGCATTTATAAATGAACAATTTTACGGCTTCAATACCATACTTAAAAACTGGTTGTATTTCTGGTACCCTATATATATATATATATATATATATATATATATATATATATATATATAAGGAGAGAGAGAGAGAAGATTCATACATTCGTATAAATTTATATTTTTAAAATTATTAGTTTTTTTATATATACAATAATATAAACAATATATACATTTATAAAAAAAAATACCTTGTGAGAGAATTCAAATGTATGTTACCTATAATTTATACAAAGTATGTTACGATAAATGTTAAATTAATAGAACAATATGTACCTACGTAATCTTACAGTAACATTAAACGAGAAGTTGTACGCGAGAGATCTTAGTTAAAGATTAATATTGGCTAGACTAAAGTAGAAAGTAGTGGAAGAAAATATGATTTAAATATTATTCTCTATCGCTATACGTGTTTCGATTCTTTTTTCATAATTTATCAGAATTTAATAAACATCAACTATATAATAAAATCATTATCAAGGTTTACAAGATTATAGAAAATTTATAACATGAGATATCTATCTAATATGTTCCGCATAGTGATTATTACCATAATATTTTTTTAAAGTTTTAATACTTTAAATAGGTGGTATGTAAGTTTGAAATATCTTAAATCAAATTTGGTTTTTTAACATCATTAAAAAAAATGTGATATTTTTGTTAAATTTTCAGTTAATATTTACGTATTAAATTCTAATATATTGAAATTTAAATGGCACATAATAAATAATTTAATCCCTTACATAAATTATCATGCAGTAAGCACAACATGCAAGATTTACTCTTAAATATTTAAATGTACCTGTAAAGGGCCATTGTGGTTGCGTCTTCTTCAAATAATTAAACTATAGTGAACCCGTAACACTGCTCTTTTATATTGATTGAGATATTATCTGTTGTAAAAGGTTATGAGTGCAGCAATAAAAGACCCACTTTACGGGATATACCGCAAACACGCCTCCGTTGAATGTGATATCACACGGTACAGTAAACTCACCGCCACTTTATCGCTTTATATCCACAAGCATCCCCGAGATAAGTTATGATGCGAGCTACAACACTACTATCTGAGAGCTACGTACTATGAATGACGTCAGCGCACAGTCTTCATTGAAAAGACATAGTGCTAGACACAAGCCGCATTCGAAGTAAGGGCGCCGAAACGACGGCTATCCTGCTCACACGCGATAGAAGAGTATGGAATGTTTTGTGGAACCACTTGTTTTGCGAATTGCGCCGAGCGCAAAACTCGAGATAAACAAACTCTGCGTCATGATAAAAAATGTTTTTCTGTAATTAAGTTTAATATAATAATGTCAATGGGAAAATGTTGATGCGCAAGAAACGATATGATAACACATATGCAAACATAAATATTTATAATGATCATACGGGATCTAACAAAATAAATAATTAAAAAAGTATACTAATTTTCTGTTTTTATGCATTGAAGTTTAGGTATACCATCCACGGTACATTTTATTGTTAGCATTTTATTAGAGAGATCAATTTTATACTATTATTAGCAAGCTAATAAGTATATATATATATATATATATATATATATATATATATATATATAGCTATGTATCAATTCTTAGTGATATATTATTTATTATCAACATGAGAAAAATACAGTAATAATAAATCAATTGAAATATTAACGTAGTCATTCAAGTATGCGATTGATTTTAAGTGCCTAACAGAACTGAACAGGGTATCCAATCAGACCAATGAAACCAAAATTAAGAAATAAATTTTCTCTACTTACAATGTTTTAAGCCTTACAAATGTACGGCAAAGAAACTCTAACAGTTACAATTATGTTACAGTTCCAATTCTTGTGGTTTTTATTATTAAACGAAGTTTTAAAGTTAGCCATCGTAGTCAGCAAATACATGTAACAATAATAATTCATAATATACGGTTGAAACACATAAAAATCAAACCAACAAGTACTCAAGTCAAAATCTCAGTACATAATATATTCTATTAAATAGCACTTTTATAATTTAATATAATACTTAAAAATATTAATACCAAATGCACAATAATGGGTAATCCTGTCTGGCAGTTTCACGCGTCTTGTTTTTAAGGTATGGAGTTTGCAACTGAATCACTACATAACACAATAACAAGCAACTCTAAACAAGGTTGAACTAATCGAGCACAAATAATAAATATGTTAGAATTTTATTTACAGTGTACTTATAACCTAATACATGACACGTGCCGTTGCCGAGGACAACTTGAAGCGAAACATTGTTATATTGCATAATTAGTTGAAGAGACAGGTAGATTATTGCTAAAGTCAGTGGATATTTTATAAAAATTATGTTATTAAAATAAAACTAATATTGAAGTGTCAAGTAAAAGTATGTGAGAATTGGCATTAATACTTTTTTACCTGAAGTTATTATACCTACTCAGGTTACCTACTTTTTATAGGACTAAGTAGACTTTAGAATGTATCAAATTATTAGCATATAGGTAACATAACACGGAGCCCATAAAACTTCACAACTAGTTTTTTTTATCTTTATCTTTTATTATTATTTCGCTTATATGTCGATAGATAAAACGAAAGGTAATATCAATAATATTTTATAGAGAACAATATTAATTATCTATATTAAAGTATACAGGTCGTTAAGACAGCAAAAAAACATTCTGCATGTTGATGTTTGATAAATGTAGGTAGGTTTTAGGTATGGATTTCAGCAATATTAATGTTTTTATTATTGTGTAATGAACTATATATTTATTATTAATCAAAATAAGAACTTTTTTTTATTAAATTCAAATTTAGATTAGGAAGTCAGAGACAGAGTTTTTCGCAGAATTTGAATTTGTCATGTAGTAGTTTTTAAAATTGGTAAAAGTGTTATTTGACCCTAAATGACGTAATATCCTGGTAGTATTTTGTGTAGTATAAGTGTACTTATCTATTTTGGACAAATGAAGTCTACTAAAATTGAAAAGGAACATTAATTTTCAAGTTGCCAAAAAAGTACCTTGAAAGATCTAGCTAAATTGCCGCCATTTTTCTAAGGCATACTAAGATTAGAGCAGCATTCTTGGTAGTATCGCTGGCAGAATAATGTGTTACACACACACACGCACCCAAACATTGTGTGAACTTTGAAGGACAAGACTCAGTCACTTTTAGGTTAGGTATTGTCCTCTGTGTGTATAAAAGTAATTTATATTTTTCCTCATTTTATTATTTGTATAAAAAACAAAGAAACGTATACTATATCATTAAAATTCTTAAAAAAAATTAACCTAGTCAATAGGTGAAAAGTATTTATAAAGACTCGTTGTAGGTAATTTATAAATATAGATTGTCGAGAAATGAAAACTGAAAAGTTAAATTCATTTTGGAATTTACAAATAAAATGTTGAATAAAATCCATGTGGAATATTTTACAGACTGGCATTACTATAATATAGGTACTCGCATCACAAATTGCTAGCAAAAGAAACATTCTGTATGAGTGTAGGAAAATAATCATAATAATAGAAAAAATCTTCACAAAAATCATAATTACCTTGTTCCTTCTTACATCCGTCCTTATTACATACAAGGCCACATCTGTCTGTCTGTTATATAGTAACGTAAGCGAAGCCGCGGGCATATAGCTATCAATTAAATATTATCCGTACTATAATGAAAAAAATATTTCAGTGAACTAATAAAATACTGAGATTTAAATGTTTAAAAAGATCGCGAGATGTATATTTTTTCGCAATACTAACATTAGTATCTATAGAGCTTGTACTACACACTCAAATTATGACATAATATCATACTGTGGTACACAGGTACACACACACTATAGGGTAACATTAAATGGTTATATAAGTTCCTTATTATTGATAGGATTTTAATTTTGTTTTCAGTGTTTCTTGATTAGACAATAAAAAATAATCATTCCATATTTCTATTAACTCTTTTCTACATAAATATACGGTAGTTATTGATCAATAATATCCGTATAGTAAGTTTATACCGAGGGACATTTATCGTGGTATTTCCAATCTAGCTATCCAATATCGCTGAAGCCTTATCTATTAGCCAATAAGTCATTGCCATTGGCGGTCACCGCACTGAGCGCCAACTATGATGTAACCATAAATAGTATCACTTGTAGCCTAGAAAGGAGATGGGCTTTCGTTAGCAATTTATAGGACAAATCTATACTTATTTTTTTTAACTTGTGCGCTAGTTATCCATGCTTGCATTTAAAAAAAATAGGTAGTCATGGGACTACCGATAGAAGTGAAAACTTAAAACTATGAAATAACTGTTGTAGAGTTTTTAAATCAACGATAAAATACTAACAAACAACTAGAAATCTATTTACTCCGCTGGTAATATAAATTCCAAGCCACAATGAAATATTCAATGCATGATGTATTACAGAGATGAAATATTAGAAACTAAATAGCAATATCAAAAATTTCAACGCAAACATTATAATACTAATATTGAAAATATTCAAAAATACATGCTATTATAGTTTTTATTAATGATTTTACATAACCAGTTTAACGCAACATTAGCATCTCAGTGACGGGAATCCATGAGTTTTACCCATACCCAATATCGCTCGACGCGGCTAAAGAAATTTTTACTTCAATAAACGAGGAACTTTTTTTTCATTTTACTTATCCTAGTGTTATGGTATATTTCGGGCCACTTTGGGAATCTGCTCCTTTGAATTAAAAAAATACAAATCAGTCCAATTCACGGAGAGCTCGCGTAACAAACATACAGAAGAATTGAGAACTTCCTCCTTTTTGAAATCGGTAAAAACGTAAAAAGAGGTAAAAAAGAGGGGATACTTTACCTTACCTTTACCTCAAAACGAAAGTTAGTATAGTACTTGTGTGAAATACGTAAAGTGTAATGTCAACTATTACATTTACGCTCTCTTTGAAGAATATAATTAAAATGCTTCTGATATCTTTATTTTTTGTTTTCGGATTTATTTACGGTTTGTTTTTCGATGACACAAAAAATAATTACTCAACATCCCTATTAAAATAGCACAACCTAAAATGTTGTAAATTGTAAAATAATTGATAATCTAACGGATCTACATCTTCAATTTCTGATGACATTTTTGAAGAACTTTGCAAAATATAAGACGTTAACTAATAAAATACGAGGTTATCAGTTACGTATTCACACGTTTCAAGCGCATGATTTATTATTTGCAGATGCTTTCTTAAATGGGCTAACTATAATAGTTTAGAAGATGTAATTAAAACCTGATCACATATCCCACAAAACAAATGTTTATAAAATATACGATGTATGATTTGCGATAAAAATTATACGATTACAGTAGAATCTCAAATATTCGGCCCTCAGTTACACGGATTAGCGAATATCCGGACTGCCAACCGCGATATTGCATGCGAAAACAAATTGCAGATAAAGCAGATAAAGATTTTGAAGCGACGGTAGCTTAGTTGGTAGTCGGATTACGCATCAATGGACGCGGGTTCAAATCCTCCTATCCAACTCTAAAATCAGCCTGAGCTTTCGGTGAGATCGCGAGGAAACCATAGCTTGGTAGTAGGGCATTTTAAATAAAGCCCGCCTGGGTAGCTACCACCCTCAAGTTAGAAAACCTGTCTCCAAATACCAATAGGTGTGTTCCGCCAGCATCACTTGAGAACCAGTAACTCTAGGCTTAGTATGTTCACCATCCTGGACCACATCGTCACTTAACATCAGGTGAGACTATGGTCAAAACACTAAGCCTATATTGTGTAAAAAAAGATAAATGAACAGCTGGAAATACAAGAAGATGAAACAGAAGAAAATATGAACGAAGAAAATGAGGCAGCAACATCTCATGATGAAGCACTTCAGACTCTGGAAACAGCTCTCAACAGGTTTGAAAAACAAACAGAGAGTGACACTGTGAATTTACTACAGCTGAACGAATTCGTGATTTGGCAGGAATAAAGAAAAAAAGTGGCTTATATCAAATGACAACTACCAAGTATTTTAAACCAAATTAAACTTATTTATTTCGTGATTACCAAATTCAAATTTCCGAATATTGAAACCAAATTATACGTACACATGCATGTACCTAAATATTTTATTTCATGATTAATGTGTCGAGTACCCATAAAAATAAGACAATAGGAAAACAATGGAAAGCTGGCATAAACGCCAGGTAAGTGCTCAAGGGGTTAAGAAAAATTTGAAATCAAAAACAAATTGTATATCGGGAGTTTTGGCGGTATTTTAGTTTTCCGTGTAGTTAGCCTTTATTTGTAATTCATAAACATTAGCTGTATTTGACTATTTATTTTGTAATGTTGGTTATAGTTAGTTATATTGCACAAGTGACGTGAATTGGAAATAATGACACGTAGCGCGAATTCTTAGATCTTTTAACCACTCCCGTTGAAATAGCCGTAACAAAACATTTTGTTACCGCGTTCATAAATAGTGTTCCTAATGTCAGTTTTCGCTGCATGGTCAAATTAGTACCTTTGCATTAAAAAGGAATAAATTAAACCAAAAAAAAAGCGGGAAAAATTAATTACAAATGTTATTGAAAACCAACAACTGTATTCCATTATTGCATGTTATTTACTTTTATGCTTGAACTTGTAAGTATATTTTCAAATTGAAAATACATACAAAATATTATTATTTTATTTGTAAAGTACTTTTATGTTGTAGCATAATTATTTTTAGGTATTAGAACCAACCCAAATAAGAAATAATCAACCTTTCATTTCTTTATCACTTTTAAAAACAGATATGTAGATTTTATTATGACAACTAGCAAATTCAGACTTTATATTAATTCTATATTTTTTCTATGACTTTGGCCATGGTTTTTTAAATACCATAAAAGCATTCCAAGCTTATAGGTTAGGTGATAGATGTTCATGGATATTACAAAATAAATCATTTAAATCAAAGCAAAGTTTTAAACAGTTATTTATGATAATTTTTTAACTTTTAATAAATATGCAAGATATATAATAAAGTAAAAGTATATTATAATTAAAAATATATGCTAATACATAAGATGTTTGTTCTATCATAATACTTTATTTGATAAGTTTATCTATTGTCATAGAAAAAACAAGTCCTGAATAAAGATAGTTCTATTATTCCTGTTCACATCAAACATATTAAATATTTCCTTAATTTGACCAATTTTATATAAGTAATAAAAATATTTATTTGTCTACTGTAGCGCTCGCTTCGATTACTTTATGTATAATGTGTATATTTCGCATGATAATTCACAAGTTATGTCTGGTTTAAACTGGTGTATCATACATTATAAAGTGACATGCACTCTTCATATCTGATAATAACTGGACTTAGGTAGATTGAATTGTCGAAGTATAATAAATATATTTAATTGAAAAATCTATACAAAAGTAAATTAGAATCATTTATTTGTGCTATTCTTTTATTTAAGTTTAATATTTTATTCCAATTTAAATATATTTTACTTAATTTATATGTACCTAACTATAAATATAGTATAAATAAGGTTTAGTAACACAAAAAAACATCAGTATCACAGATAATTTATATTTCTAACTAATATTATTAACACTAATTATTGTGTCTTAATCTAAATTCTTGAAATAAACAAGATAGGTATCAATTTTTAATGACAGGTTTACTGATAAAAGATATCATATCATTCATTATAAATGATAATCAAGAAGATGTAGCATCATTTTGTTCAAAATGTTATCACAAAATTTTAAACAATATTATTCATGTACAATGTCAAGAACAAGGTCAAGAATTATAAATTATTATCGTAGACTTACCAAAAACTCTTTGATGAAAACTGTTATCAATATATGTATCTACTTATGTCTCAAAGCTATATGAGACCACACGTAGTTTAGTATTTTTATATAATTTTAACATGATTTTATCATACAACTTTATGATTATTTTATCCCATAGTTTACAGTGTTTATAAATAAATTATAAACAAGTAAAATAAATAATAATCACTATGAACTAATGTTTTCACTTACGATTAAATTGACAATTCCTGAAACAATCTAATTCAAGGTCGTGCACAATTATATAACACAAAATTTGTTTTAGTATGTACGTTTCAACATTTGTATTGCACTGTCACTACTCAAGTATTCTTATAAATTAATGGTAATGGTATTTCTAATAACTTCATAGTAACAATTCAAATTCCGCACCAAATACAAAAATTTGACATTTAAACACTGTAGGTCAACGTCCGTTTTATTCTAACAATGTGTTCATTCGAATCACAATTTAAATCAACGTACATATTTTGTAAATTGTCTCGAGTATATTTTTGGTCACCACCCGCTCTTTCTCCACTTTCCAGTATTATATTGTAGTATTTCAGTCTTTGTTCTTTACCCTTGTCTTTTTGTGTAACTTAGTTTCATGAGATATTATAATAATAGTGCATAACGCAAGTACTCTTAAATACCAAATATATTTTTTAATTGATCGTATGTGTTGTCATAATTTTTTAAGCATTTAGATATTGTTTTTTCTAGAAAACCAATATGTTTCATCATTGATAAAGCCAATCCCAGTTTATAGAAGTGAAAACTTCTTTAGCAGCCTTGATCAATTTTCGGTGGGGGAAAATTTTTAGATTCGCGTTACCAACAATATGACGTAATCCGTCAACAGGCTACAGTTTGTCAAGTATTTGATGATGGCACTTTTTTATGTTGCCACTAAGTTATTTTCATTTATATGTTCATTTTAAATTTATTTTAAACTTTTAGTATTTATTCTATTTTGAATTAATTTTTTTTTCATTTAAATTTATTTCCAATGTTTTTTATTTGGTATTTATGCAATTTAATTTTAAATTGATTTTATTTTGTCTTACAGATATTATTAATTTATTTTTAATTAGTACTACATTTATTTTATTTTATTTTATTTTTATAAATTGAAACGCGTTGAAATATGAATAGGTAGGCCGAGCTAATTTATACATTTAAAAACAATTTTTCCAACATTTCGAGTTTTCACTTCTGTCTGTGTTCTCGTATGTTCCCATGGCTGCCTTTTTTTTCAAATTGCGTTTCATTAAAGTTCTGCAAAAATACCTATAGATAAAGATGCCTGTAGTATAAAATTTTTTGTTTCTGTTTTATAATTCGAACTGAATCGTTTAGATAAGCACGTAACTCACTTAGAAATAAAACAAACAACAACATGAATGTGGTACAAAAACAGAAACGCGTAATAAACAAAACACAATCGAAAAACCGAAACGAATTTGTAAGAAAAGATGCATCTATTGGTAAGTATAAATAAGTCAGTGTCTACTCATTTTTTATAATAAACTAATTGAGCCGCCTCTTTATATACTACATACCTACCTTATTCTTCATGTTATTAATAAAAATATATCAATATTTTCATGAAAAAAAAACAGTTACCATGTTCAGTTCGGTATCATGGTTTAGATATAGGGTACAAAATGACTGCTATGTATCGTACTTCTTTTGCTAGTTCTACGTTGTCCTCATACCTATGCTAAATAATCTTCTATAAATTTATTGCGTATATTTTATTGCCGCTAATATTTATTGCCAAACCGAACAAATGCAAAAATATTTTATTCAATTTTGGTACTCACGAACGTGAAAACACTACTACCGGTTTGAAAAACAACCCTGTCATCGAGGACAGTGGGCAACAAACTCAGTCTTGTAATTTTTTTTAATATACATATACATGTGTATTTTTAGTTACAACCCTTTTTGAGGGAAGTTACAGGGACGAGAAACCCCCAGGGCGCTCTCTGATAGCGGTATTTAAGTTATTTCTTATCTACAAAAATAATATATCCATCCTTTTATTTAATACTTTAATCTAATCCTTCCATTACATTCAAACGAAAGACGTCCACTGCTTGTCATATGTCTCCCACAATGATTTCTATAACGACCGCTCTTGCGTCATCCGCATCCAGCGGATTACCGCGACCTTCACCAAATCGCCGGTCCATTTCGTGTGAGGCCTTACCCACGCTGCATCTTCTGGTACGTGATAGCCATTCGAGAACTCGTCGGTTTAATGTAATACTTTTTAATATGTAGGTATACGTGGTGCAACATCCTTGATACCCATGTCTTCCTATCATTCGCACTTAAGATCACTAAATAAAGGCCCTAGATATCAATTTAACGGTAATGATACAAATACACTAAAAAGATCGATGGGTCCCCCAGTTGGATTTCCGCGGAATGTTAAACGAAGGTATCTAATGTCATAAACAATAAGCTTTATATGTAAGATAATAGAGAAAATTTGCATGAAACAGAGTCAGGTTTAAAAGTAGATAAGGATGCATAACAATTCAAATTATTTAAAACAGAATTTATCTAACCGAATGTTTTTTCGAAAGGTTTCGGAGTTTAATTTTGGATGCTCGATCCAGATCTAGAATGTCCTTCTATATAAAGTCAAACCATTGTTCACTTATAAACACAAGAAGATTAACTCCATATAAAAAAATTTAAAAAACATCAGAGACTCTATGGAGAATCCAAATCTTGTTTAACCGATATCACAAATGTACCTACTTATTTTTCCACTATAGTGTTTTTTTTACGATTTGGAAACATTAAACAATAAAACTAACATACATCTACAATATAGGGGCGATCACAATAGATCTAACAAGGTCGCAGTGAAACAGAACTGTTTTAACCTGCATAGTCTCTTTTCGAATAATAATAACATACATCTAAGACAACTCTATACTGCAGTTAAAATAAATTATTATTTATTTATAAAATAATATTATGATAACAACAGCAAATAAACAAAGCGTATTATTTGCTGTAAAAAAGATTAGGCGGTAGAACTGCATTATGTTTTTGATAACATATGACCATCGAATCCAATCAATTAGATCATTGTAGTCACCTAATGTTTCGTATTCAATATTATTTAGCGAAACAGTTACATTCTCAAAAATAAACCGCAGTAAATAAAAAGCAGTACCGATGTATGATCTCTATCCAGCCTTAGCTAAATCTCTAACCACTTCAATATAAAATTGTAGAATCATCTCAAATTCAACATCCACTAAACCCGAATCGTCTTCAAGTGATAAAGTTCGTACAAGGGTTTTAGCAAGTGATTCGGCTATGATGGTGGACACTTCAATGAATTTTGTACTTCAAGAAACAGGCCTACAGCTTTGAGATATATTAGCAGCAGTAGTAGAGGTACTATATTATTCAACATAGAAGGTAGCAAACAATACAATCGATGGTAACTGTTTACTGGAGTTATCAATAACTGACGTCAAATAAAACCTATCTTAGCATCTGAAATCTGTCTCTGGTAGACTAGATCCTATTGAGGACTAAGTTAGGACGTCTAGCGATGTCTATTGTTTTCGCCCACTTAATTAGTTGTAACCGCATTTTAATAATTACTTTAATTTAATAAACTTATCACTTACAAGCATATTTTTATATACGAGTATCATGGCTTAGGCGCTTTAATTTTATTTAAATTAAGTAAACAAGTTACCGTGGTATTAAATGTAACATAATATTTTTAATAATTATCATCATAAATCAAAACGAAACCTTACTTAAACTTTTCACTTACCAATATTTATTCTATATCACCTAGAACTTTCTTAACATACCTAATTAGGTATTTTCAAATTATTAACTAATTATTATATAACTGAAGTTCATTTTTAGCTGGCTACAGTAATAACAGATCAGCGAGATCTACAAGCACATCAGTTATAGAAGCTAGTGTTATTTTAGGTAAAAAGATTTTTTTTCTTTGTCTATATACTTCAAAAATTTGTTTTACTATTTACGTATTTTCATTTAATTTCAGCTATATCCGAAGGTAGGGGCATGGCAAGAGGAGAAATCGGAATTGCAGCAATAGATCTAAGGCATCCTCATCTTGTGTTATGTCAATTCAGTGATACATTATTATATACTCACACGTTAACTAAAATTAACTATTTCAATCCTATAGAGGTAACATCCTTACTTAGAAATTAACAACAGTCATTTTGCATAAGCTACATTAATATTTTTATTTTAAGATAATCATACCTCATACGTTTTGCGAAGGAGTACAGCCAAATCAATGTTATAAATTAATAAAAGATCAGTTTCCACAAGTTAATTTGACTACGGTTCAGAGAAGGCATTTCAACGATGCGGCAGGTCGTCAAAATATACAAACGCTCTGTGCCCCTCAGTACAAAGCAGTTTGTCTTCAAGTTTTTCAGAAGTAAAGAACTTTTTCACTGTTGTCTTTTTAGCTAGTTGTAATTACAACTTTTTACTATCTTTATTTGTTTTTCAAATTTGAATTCATAGATTTGGAAAAACGTTGATATGTGTTTTTTTTTCTGCTCAAATATTTCACTTATTGCTATGAACTTTATCGTAAATCAAAACCAAGCGTGACATTAAGAAGATCAATATTAACTATCACCTAATTATTTTTTTTCAAATAAAATTAAAATTGTCAGGAGTTTAGTCTCTTGATTCCTATATAATGAGATTTGTTATCAAACTTGTTAAAAGATTTTTTTACCTCAACACACACAGTTATATCATTGCGATAATGTAGGTTCTCAAAAAAAAAAAAAAAAGGTTCTCATTATTTTTATTTGGCAGATTTTATGCACTAACAGCAGCAGCTGCCGTACTTAAATATGTTGAATATATACAATGTATAGTATTCGCAAGAGAATCGTTGAAGATTGAATTTCATTCATCCGAAAATACTATGATTATTGGTAATATAAAGTTTTTAATTTGGTTATTTCTTAATTCTAGTGAACTGTTAGCTATATTACGGAATGGTTTTTTTAGATGTAGCCACAGCTTCTCAACTAGAATTAGTTCAACCATTAGTGCCATCAGCTGGACCTACTTGTTGTCTTTTGGGCGTATTAAGTCCGACTTATACAGTCGGTGGTATACGAGCTCTAAGAGCAGCCATACTTCAACCATCATGCAATAAAGATTTTATCGAAGCTAGACTTGATTCTGTACAAGACTTGATACAGAACGATTCTGGTCTCATGGTTGACTTGCAGGTAGAATTAAATATATATTTAACAATAATTTTCTTTAATATGGCGTTAATAAACAAAAGCAAAGATATTTTTTTGTTGTGGATATTTTAAAGAAACTATCAGATATTGATAAGATTCTCCTGTTGTGTGTTGAATCATCAAAACAAAATACTGATAAATTAGGCGAAGCACAATTAAATCAATTATTACTATTAAAGACTACTATGGACATAGTGCCAAAGCTTGTAGAAGCTCTTAATACAGCTGAATGTGGCAAACTGAGAGCAATCAAAATGGTAAAGCTAAATTATAATTAACTCTAGATGATATATATGTATTTAACATTTCATTGCACTTTTAAATAGGACTTCGAAAATACAAGTTACAAGGAAATAGCTGAGCGTATTAAGAAAGTTATCCAAGAAGATGCACATTTGGAGAAAGGTGCAATGGGCAGCCTACAAAGATGCTTTGCAGTAAAACCTGACATCAATGGCCTTCTAGATGTTGCTAGAAGAACATATTCAGAACTAGTAGAAGACATACAGAAGATAGTTGAACAATTAAGTGAAACATATGACCTACCTATTCGGCTCAATCAAAATATTATGAAAGGATTCCATATTGTTTTACCAATCGCTTCTAAGAACAGACGTAATTTTTGTATTGAAGATTTACCACCGATATTTATACAAGTAATTTATTGGGTATTCCCCGTTCATAAACAGAACGATTCAATAAATAATACAGATAATATATGATCGATTGATCAAATTGTAGGTGCAAAACAGCGGCGCGAGTGTATCTATGACCACTGAAGAATTAGTAGTACTGGATCATCAATCAAAAGAATCTTTGAATGAAATTCAAAAATTGAGCAATATGTATAATGCTATAATGTTTTATTTTTTTAACCACTTTTAAAATGTAAATTGTATTTCATTCATTCTTTTTTTCTTCAGTGTTATCTCCACTCTACTTAAAGAGTTACGTCCGTTTATGTTCAGCCTCTACAAATTATGTGAAAATATTGCAGAATTGGATATTTTGTTAGCATTAGCACAAGTAATCATAATGTTGTAATAATTATAAAATGCTTAAAATAAACTTTTAATAATGATAATACAGAATAACAAAATTTGATTTTAGGCAAGCAGCATCGGATCATATATAAGACCAGAATTTAACTCATATTTAGACATTAGGAATAGTGTTCATCCTTTACTAGATTACAATAGTCAAGTGCTGCCAGTTCCGAATGATATTGTAAGTTCTTTTTATTTTAACCCCTTGAGCACCTTCCTGGCGTTTACGCCTGCTTTCCATTGTTTTCCTATTGTCTTTCTATTGATTCATTTTTATGAGTACTCGACACAGTAAGGATTAAATATTTGATATATTTAGTTATTTAATTAACGTAATACATTATAGTTTTCAAGTCCAGAATATAATTTTACAATAATCACCGGACCGAATATGGGAGGCAAGAGTATTTATATAAAACAAGTCGCTGTTATGCAAGTGATGGCACAGGTTTGTGAGAAATTTTAATTTGTAATACAATTTTTTTTTTTTTGTAGTTAATAGCAACGTGTGAATTACAAATAAAATACTCCAAGTTGTAAGCGCTTTGAGTATTTTTCTGATCTTATTTCAACACTTGCATATTCTTTTATTTTACTTGGAGTAATGCATTTAGGCATCCCCCTTTCAACGTAGACGGAGATGGGATATGTGCGACTCGCCAACTGAAGATGGCCACCCTGAGATGTAGCAGGCGATGGGGTGGAGCACGATGGAGTTGGCTCCACCTCCATCTGCACTTCCTACGGCGCAGGGCCACTAGCAGCAGATTCCGCAGAATGTTGCCTCTTCTTGGCCCCTTTCGGGGCTGGTAGCTTGGGCTTGATAAGAGAACAAGCCTTGCTGCCCAACCTGTGCAAGGCGGGCTTGCATTCATCATTGCAGAGGTGTCAGAATGCCACCTCGCTGTCGCATTCGCCTGCCTTTCACTTGAACGTTCTTAACGGTGCCCATCTTCCTATAACTATTTAACAGGATATTGGTCCTCAATGTATGTTCCACCGAACTATAAAACATAAAGCGGGAGTTTTTGGCAAGATCTCTGTCTATCATGTCGCAGTTGTTTTCTATAATTTATTACATTTGTGTACCTATTGCACTCTATATCATGTAATCTTGATATCGTTTTGTGTGAAATAGTTTGGTTATTGTGTCCAAATTAAATTTATTGTAGAAAATAACGCGTAACATTTATTCTGAGGTACCGTCAAAGCTCCAATAAAAATTCAAGCAGGATGAGCCACCGTTTTGCTGAAACTTGGTAACGCTGATACATGATTGAAAATACATCTTACTCACATGACATTGGCACAAATTTTGTGTACGCACATTGCCATACACCAAGAAGAAGAAGAACGTAAAGTGCCTCCGATATTAATAATATAGAGCACAGATGAAAATAGAATCAATACTGCAAACTTTGAATAACAAATGCGTTAGCGTCTCTTACAAAACAATTCAAGATACCGCTAAAAACTCGTAGTAAATGAATGTAAAAAATTGGCGGTTTTTTTTTAAATTTCAGATCGGTTGTTTTTTACCGGCTACAAACGCCGTATTAAGACTTTGCGATAGGTTATTTTCAAGGATCGGTTTCAATGATAGTGTTGAATTGAATGCGTCTACTTTTGTTCTTGAGGTAACCAAGCCGATTGCTCAGTGATTACGTATCTTTGAATTACTTACTCTTTTAAAATGCTTGATATTTTAATTTGCGTCTTTTTAACAGATGAAAGAAATTCAGCATATTTTAAAAGGTTTGACATCGTCAAGCTTGGTAATAATAGACGAACTGTGCAGGTAATTTTTTTAGGTTATAGAATATAATTTAGAAAGTGCGGGTAATATATGGTCAACGTAGAGATAAACGGTACTTAAGGCGTCTGGGTTTTGTTGGACAATGAGATTCCGACAAAGATGTGTTACTATGTTTATTTAACATTGAAATTAATCATCTATTTTATCAGACTGCATTCTGAATATAAAGTAATGTAAAATTATTTATTGATCACCTCTTGTAAATTATAAATTTCTTCATTCTAATTTTTACAGAGGAACATCTTCTGAAGAAGGTGCGAGTATTGCTTGGGCAATTTGTGAAGAACTAATATTGAGTAATGCATTCGTTTTTTTCACAACTCACTTCATGTATCTAACAAGATTGCAAAATTTGTATTACAACGTCGTCAAGTAATTTTTTTTTATTAACAATCAATTAACATAATATCATTCCAAGCTTTGTATTTACTTTAAGGCATTGTTTTCAGTCGACATACAGTAGTAACTGAAGAATTTATTAATGATACTGAGTCTGACCGTCCTCAAAAGAGATTGGTATATCATCATAAAATAGAATCTGGAATCACAAACATTGAACATTATGGATTATCGCTCGCTGCAAAAAACTAATTTACCGGAAGATACTATTAAACTAGCTAAAGAATTGGCTGAATTTATAATGAAAAATAAAACGGTGATAGTTTTTATTTCTGTTTACATAGATTAATATCAATTTTTGTTTATTAAAATGTCGATTACCAATAAAAATGAGATAATAGGACGACAATAGGAAAACAATGGAAAATTGGCTTAAACGCCAGGTTAATGCTCAAGTGGTTAAGAGAGTGTTAGCTTTCATTAGTTCTATCTGTACCGAAATCAGAATAAAACCCCCATTTATCGTAGTATCTAAGTTCCAGGACATTCAACACTACTTGTACTTTACAATTAAACAATGTCTTGTGCTGCACAAAGCGCAAGTCTGCTCTTACATGGATTACTGTGCTCATATATTTAGAATGGAGCTCCCACTTCCCAGCTTTCTTCTCTTTACTCTGTGGAAAGGCGATCTATTTGCATTGTTAGTTAACATCCGTAGGGATAGTGTGTTTACCGTCCTAGAAACACATCGTCAATTAACATCAGGTGAGATTGTGGTCAAAGCATTGAGCTTTTATTTTGTAAAAAACCATCATGTGGCCTAAACTTCTTGGAGTTTTGAAGAAACATCGGCTATCTAAGATTATTCTATTGTATTTATAAAAAAGCGTTCCGAGGATTTTTTTATATTGTGTCCTCCGATCTCGTACTTTCGCCGTTAGCTGGTTACTTATATCCACACCCTTAAACCCACCCGAAACGAACAATACCAAGATACTCTAAAGCTTTGTTTTTGTGGATTCTAGCATTATACTGGGTGTTCCCTCATAAACCGGTTGTCTATGGAACTTTTAAGGAGGATCTGAAAAACGCTCTCCTAGTTCGATAATGGAACAATGATAGTATTGCAGTTGTTCATATTTTCCATTTTTCTACTCTTTGGTGTAAAAAAACTAAATTATTTTACCATTGAATCTATTATTTCAGCCTAATAAATTGAATACACCAGATAAATATGACGAGTTGAATATTTACAATTTACATGCAAATATCAAATTAGAATCCAGAAAAATACCTTATCAGGATACGATTCATCAATTAATGAAGAAATTTAAAGATGACAATCCTCAACTGATCCAAGATTAAATAGCTCAAAGAATAGAATAAATGTTAGTGTTAAATCTAACACTGAAAACTCTAATGAACTCAACGATGAATCGAACAAAACGATTTCCAACGGTGCATATGCAAATGAAGAATTAATTTGCGAATCCACAAATTATAAAAGTTCAAATAAATTAACTAATAATTGTAATGTACACGCGAACTACAATTCAGTAAAATCATCTAATGAACTACTGCATAGTGTAATCAACATTGAAAAGGATTTAAGAAATATTTGTGAATCGAAGAATAATTCGATCCCCTCAGATTTTGTCATATCTGAAATAATCGAAAATACTTTTAATAGTAGTTGCCAAAATCCATCTAATACAGGAATGGTGAAAATCAAAGATTTAAGCAATGTTAATAATGATAATATGGACGATACTAATTCAACGGAGGAGGCTGTTGAAAACACCACTGCTTTAAGTGATAGCGATCTAGCAGAGCTGGATACACAAATTTTAGAGGAAGACTCTGTATATGGAACTAGTACATGTTCTCAAAACAGTGACCAGTTAATGTCTTTAGATAGAGACCTTATGCTGGAAACTATAAATGAAATGAATCCAGACTTGAATGTGGATAACATGAGCCTTGAAAATCTAGTTTTAACACCTCCAATGGAATTTCGTGATTAGTAAGTCACAGTACACTGTTCGTTTTCTTTTCATAACTTGTATACTGATATTAAAGCAATAGTATTAGTATTTACTGTTTTTATTTCAATATTAACTAAACTAATAAATAAAATTGTAGTGTCTATTTGTAATTTTTTTTTTTTACTAAATACGTATCAATGTATATACTGTCTGTTTTGTTCCGAGTAATCTCCGGAAAGGCTGGACCAATTTTGACGGAAATTTTTTTGGTAAATTGCTGAAGTTACTTCGCCTAACTTCCTATGTTACGCAGCATAACTTCAACTATCTGCCAAAAAAGTCCCGTATACGTTATACCTATACCAAAAATACCATATTTTTTTAGTAACATCCGTTTTAATGCAAAGTTTTACGGTTTTATGCTTGAATTTATCAGAAAAAAATTACTTTATCTTATAGCTAAAAAAATATTAGGGTTTCGTATAAAAAAATTAAAACGCAATGCAACGCGAGCACACAGCTAGTTGTGAATAAAATCCGATTCAATGCACAGTTTTACTGACAGGTATTTGAATTTGTGAAAAATATCTTTACCTTATGTTAGTAGCAAAAAAAAATGTGAGTAAATGATTAGGGTTCCGTATAATGAAATATCTCGGTCACATTGTCACAAGTGACTTAAATGATAATAAAGATATTAAAAGGGAATGCAGGGCGCTCACAGTGAAAGGCAATGTGCTGGCCCGTAGGTTTGCTCGCTGTAGTGATAATGTAAAGATCTGCCTGTTCAAATCATGCTGGCAATGCGTCTACACGAGCAGCCTATGGGTCACCTACAACCAAAAGATTTTAGTGCTATGCGCGTCTAATACAATAACGTTTTCAGAGCACTATTGGGACTTCTGCGATTTTGTAACGCATCTGGGATGTTTGCCTATGCCCGCGTTGATGACTTCTATGCTATCATACGCAAAAGAGTGGCATTAACCCAAAGTAGACTTCAAAGTAGTAAAAATTCGAACATAAAGACACTTATTGATATGAACGACAGTCTTTTTAAAAAACAGTGGATGTCGGTGATTGTTCGATGATATTACGTCACGCATGTCCCACATAATATTATTTGTACAATCATTTTATTTTATTTTAGGATATTTGTAATTTGTTATTATTTTATTAGTGTTAGTTATGGGCCCTCGTAGTCTACAATTGAAAAGAAATTAATATATATATTATATTACGCATTGAGAAATATACGAAACGCAGTCGCAGCCGCGGGCACACATCTATTGCATAAATATTTTCACATCACTTTAATTATAACCTATGAATATAATGACTAGATTTTTCACCATTTCGTAACTGTAATAATCTTGGGTGTGATTCTATTTTTGCTTAGCCAAATCTGGCCCTCCCTTGATGGAGACTAAAAATGTCAACTCTTATGGATTTTAATTTATAAACTAAATTACACTAATTAAAATGGGCATAACAAAAGTTATCAAAATATGAATAAAACGGCACGTGTATTCCAAAAAGCCAAAAAGTATGACCTGAATTTAATAATATATGATTAAAATTTACTTTAATAACGCACTTTAATTTCAATCAATTTTTTGGGCTCTGAACCTAAGGAGTACTTCTCTTACTTTTACGTCCATACTTTTAGATTTTCGGTAAAAATTTTCTTGCCCTTTTTAGTAGTTTTTGTTTTAAATCCAATGATTTGTAGTAGTTACATGGCTTTATATTATGTTACTACGATTGAATTTTACGTTATAAATTGATTATTATACAAAAATCTGTAGAAATAATGACTGGGGGTGCAAATTATGATATTTCTGAACAACTCTCTTAAAAAACTTTAAAAAGGGACCTTCAATTTGTTGGAGTTAGTCAGGTCAGGAGAAATGCATTCAGGAGGTTCGGTTATTTATAATTTTGATTAATGTGGTGCCTTAGTTTACCAACTAGTAACACCCCCCAAACAAATATGATTGTCATTTCATTTAGTTATCATCAGAGGTTGTTTTGTTGTTAAATGTCAATATCACAGGCTATTGATACTGATAGTTTCTTGCATCGATCAATAATAAAAGAAGTTTCTTGTAAGGTAAAGTAAAAATTTTCTTATGTTTTCTAAGAAAATAACAGAGCAATCTGCGTCTATGTGTAAGTTTCCTTGTTTATGTGTTTATCAGAGATTACTTGATATTAATAAGCGAAGGTAGAACATTTCACTAGTAAGAACTTGAAAATTTATTTGTAAAATTAGAGTATGTGGGGCATTGGGCACTTATTTTTAAGGAAGGTTTGCGCATGCCATATTTGCTATGTGTTTGAGTATTGATTATGGGTTTGTTGTATGACATTATTTATTTTACTTATTATACTGATTTTTATTTAAGGAAAATGCTATTTAAATACAAAAAAAAAAAAGCGACACAAAAGAAAAAATAAAAATTAAGTATACAAGATGAAGCAAAAATCTTCTAAGATACCTAGTATGTAGAAAAAAAACCTAACTAAGATGAACTATTAACGTCGAAGTGAAATAGAAATCGGAAACAAAGCAGCGATGGCAAGATTATAAATATTTATTTTTCTGATGAACCAGTCTTTAAACCTTTAGAATATAAGTAAAAGTGATTACAGTTGGAAAACTAGTTATTGCAGATATTTTAGTTAAATATATACGCCACAGATACTTAAAATAGAAAAAAAAATATTATTACAAAACGACTGTTTTATTATCACTTCTTTAAAAAATTAATCAATCGTATAAACTAGAAAAACCATGTTAAATTAAACTTAAAAACATGAATTCAAGTCCGTATTAAATTATTAACAAAAATAAAATTTAACAAGCCTAAATATACTAAAGAAGGCAGTAGTTCTTTTATTATTCTTCTTAGTTAATGGCAATCTGTGTACACAATTTCACTTTCACAATTGTGCTAATGTCATGTGGGTAACGTGTATTTTCAATCTTGTATCAGCGTCATCAAGCTCCAGCAAAACGGTGGCCCACCCTGCTTGAACTTTCCATGGAGCTTTGTCGGCACCTCAGAATAAATGCTACGCATTATTTTCCATTATAAACTTGACTTGTAGACAATAAACAAACCATATTACACAAAACGCCACCAAAATTACATGATATAGAGTCAAATACATAGATTTAAATAATTAGAGAAAACAACCGTAACATGACAGACTGAGAGTCCGCCAAAAACTCCTTTTAGTATTCGTCTCTGGGCAGAAGCTACTCTAGGGATGGCGATTCTTTCAGAAAAATATTGATTTTTGAATCAATTAGAAAACATTAAACATTGAACAACATGAATCGATTTATCTAAAAATTAAGGTCTAAATGATCAATCTCTAAAAAATCAATCTTTTTCGGCTGGTATTTTATAGTCAGGACTAGTATTCTTCTTTCGGTCAAATTAGACAATAATCATCAATTAATAAAAATTGTAGGTAAAAACTGTTTCTTAAATAATTTTATTGATAACATAAAAACTCGTCAATAGCAATTAAACAACAAAAGACAAACCGTCAACATAATGAGCAACAAAAGATAGTAAGGTCTTTTATCTTGCCATATTTATAGGTAAATCCAAATCAGAGAAAACAAAAGGGAAACAATAATAATCATTCTTTTGTCATTTTAAAATAATTACGATTGTTTTATAAGCATATCAAAGTAAAAAGTGAAGAGATTTAACTTTTAAGTTGGTATTGGTTGGGTGTACACTCGAAATAATCTTGATGTAGTGAGCGTTCAACTAACACTATAAGTGTTTACTTACCATTAGGCAAGATATTTGTCTGCCATGTTTTGCTTTTTGCTTATACAATAATACATTTTTTAATCATCTCACAAAGAGGCGAAAGAAGATAACCACAAAGCCATCTCTTGAGTTTTTACTTAATTAAGTGAAAGCCTTTCATAAATTTATTTATGTTGTACCCAACATTCTGAATTGTAAATATTTGTCAGGTGTCAAAATCGATTCACTAGATCGATTCAATGCTAGATATCGATTATAAACTCGATTTTTTGGTTTAAGAAAAGATTGCTGGATGAGTCGATGTCAGATAAACGTCCCTAAACTATTCAGAAATTTAAAAAAAAATCTAAAAGTCAAATGCAAATGGCTGCCTTTAGCATTTTTACGGACTACAGTTTCACGTTATTTGTGTAACTTTGTGCTATGTTTTATATAATTATTTTTTAATGTAAATAAAAAATATATATCATAATTTAGAAGCGTGGAGAAATAGTAAGTGTTTAATTGCTAATTTTATATTATTGTTACCGGTCGTAATCGTAAAAGTTATTTCGTTATAACATTGGTTTCTACGTTTTATTATAGAAGGTGGGCAGCCATGTCGCTGCCGCCTTATCTCCTGGGGCCTAACCCATGGGCCACCATGATGGCGCAGCAGCAGCTTGCTGCAGCCCAGCAGGCTGCCTTGCATGCTCATGCTGCGGTAGCTGCGGCTGCACCTCCAGTGCCACCGTCACAACCTCCCAAGCCGCATCATATTCCTGAGGAAAAAATAAAAGAAAAAAGTAAGTTTTAAAATTAAATCAATAAACAATGATTACATGTATACAAATATTTCTAGGTTAGTTTCTTTACTGATATTTATCGACTTTGCCAAATTTTTTTTTTTTTTGTTATAATTGTCCATAGACATTATTTATGCAAATAATCCCAGTAAAACAGATTTGTATTTTGAGAATAACTTTGAAATCTATATGTAACATTATTGGGTAAAATAAAATATATGCAATAGATATATTTCTCATATTAAGATAAGATGAGAAATGCTGATTTTGCAAACAAAATTATTTTCTGTACACCTATTTTACTGGTTGAAAATTGCTCAATTGACATATAACTTCATCAATGCTTTTAAAAGTTAGAAAATTTTAATTCAACAACATTTTATTAATATTGCTATTAGTTTAAATATAAAAAAATACATTTTGTAATGATATAAATCAGTAAACAGGACTGCAGACCACCTAATTTTTAATGGTCATTACAACCTGTAGCTGTGTACAACCAACCTCAAAAAACCAGTATTTATAAATTGTTAGTTCAGAGAAGTAAATTTGATTTTGCTATATGCCTGTATGCTTCTTTGGACCAGCATGGACATCTATAGTTTAATGCGTTTTTTTCGTAATTGGTGGTTCAGAAGTTAGCCACAAGCACAGATATGCACTAGTACAATCAAATCAAAAATAAGTTTGCCCGGTTTGAATTTGTTTTTTTTTTACTTACAGGAGTAGGTATTATTTATGTTTGTTTTCAATAAAAATTGTTAAAAGCTAAATGGGAAGTATTGTAATATAATTTGAATCCCTCCATTCAAGGAAAGTGTTAGTGCAAGTTTTGAAATAATAAAATAATATTTTGCACAAAAATTGCACCCTATCAATAAATTGCTCATTCATATAAGAACAGCACCACCAATAAAACTCAAATACTGAACAGATGAAAAATAGGAAGCAGTCAATATTAAAAAAAAAAAACTTAATGAAACAATAATAAAATGTTAGGTGGTTGACTTTATGTAGACAGAAGCAGGGTGTGTATACAAGATGCATTTGGCTGAGATGAGTGAGTGTGTGGAGCATTTTAACTTTGCTTACCATTTAGAAATATTAATATTTCTTCGCCAGAATTCTACTATGCAATATTGTTGTATTATTTCTATCTTACTTTCTTAACTGTTAATTAAAAATAACCTATATACCACAATCAATCCTAAATGCCCATTATAGGTCCAAATAGAGGTAAATTTTAATAATATTTTTAGAAATCCTTGCATATAATAATTGCATAAATCAATATATATAGGTTAGAAGCCATTCAAGTATTACATTGTTTACTTTGCTTATTTTCTGTTTTGTGATCACATAAGTCATATTACTTATTTATTTCATTATTCGTTTTTCCTAATTATGCCAAGTTTACGGAATCATGAAGAGTGGAGATAAGAGCTTTGCTTACTATTGCCGACAAGGAGGAGTCAAAATTTTGTTGATGGAAACATTACTAGCTCATTACATGCATATAAAAGATATGCATCGAAACTGTGTCTGTTAATTGATTAATAGTTAATTTTTTACATGATTTTATTAAATAAGGTTATACAAAAGCTATTAACTGGAACGTGAAAGTTGCAAAAGATTGATTGTAATAACAAAATAATAAAAAAAATTAAAAACAACACTGACTTCAAAAAAATTAACTATATAAATGCACTAAAAAGTAAATAAATAATTACTTTATTAATATGTTTCTGTTTTATTTAAACAAAGTTCATGAGGTTCACAATTGGTAAAGAAATCGCGTCCAAAAAAAATTACAGAAGAATTGATAACCTCCTCCTTTTTAAAATCAGTTAAAAATAACTGAATTGTTATAATTTATGAACTAATATTTATTACCAATTATTTACAATACTAAAATTACAACAGCTCAAAAATGGATGCAGCTGCAATCAAAACGCTTTTCGGAAAAGCGAAAGTTCGGTTTTGTAGACGCTCAAAAGGAAGATATGCCCCCTGAGCATATACGAAAGATCATACGCGACCATGGAGACATGACCAGCCGAAAGTACCGCCATGACAAGCGAGTGTACCTCGGTGCATTAAAATATATGCCTCATGCTGTTATGAAGCTGTTAGAAAATATGCCCATGCCTTGGGAACAGATCAGAGATGTAAAAGTGTTGTATCACATAACAGGTGCAATAACGTTTGTAAATGAAATACCATGGGTTATTGAACCTGTATATATCGCACAGTGGGGCACAATGTGGATTATGATGCGTAGAGAGAAGCGTGATCGTCGGCATTTTAAACGTATGAGGTTTCCGCCGTTTGATGATGAGGAACCTCCTTTGGACTATGCTGATAACGTTCTTGATGTGGAACCACTCGAGCCCATACAAATCGAAATGGACCCGGAAGAAGATGCTGCCGTTGCATCTTGGTTTTATGATCACAAGCCATTAATTGGAACGAAATATGTGAATGGTTCAACATACAGGAAATGGAATCTTTCATTGCCACAGATGGCTACATTGTATCGGCTAGCTAACCAACTACTGACAGACTTAGTAGATGACAATTATTTCTATTTGTTTGACTCTAAAAGTTTCTTCACTGCAAAAGCCTTAAATATGGCCATACCAGGAGGTCCCAAATTTGAGCCATTAGTTAAGGATAATTCTGCTGGTGACGAAGATTGGAATGAGTTTAATGACATCAACAAGATTATAATCCGTCAACCAATCAGAACTGAATACAGAATTGCATTCCCATATTTGTACAACAATCTACCGCACTTTGTTCAGCTATCATGGTGAGTATATGTTATTAATTTTTTATAAAATTAGAGATGAAGTTATGAATAGAAAAGATATTATTTTTTCATTTTAATCTATATAAGCTGCAGCTGTTTTTTTTTTTCACTTAACCATTTAGATCAGACTTTTTATCTCTTATAATATTGCAATATAAAATTGGAATCTTATAATTTATGAAAGGCATAGGCTACTTTTTGAATTATTATTTAACATTAGACATTTAAAAAAAAACAAATCACTTCACAATTAAAAAAGAAATCACTAGCAAACACGAAAAAAAAAATACAGATGAATCAATAACCTCCTCCTTTTTGAAGTCAGTTAATAGAATAATAAGTAAATAGATGCTAATAACGTGCATGATGTGCAAACATGATTTAGTGTAAAACTTTAAAAAATATATTCTTTACATAAATATGCCGGATAGACCAGCTGGTTATGTGACATATTTTTACAGGTATCATACACCAAATGTTGTGTACATAAAAACAGAAGATCCAGACCTGCCGGCATTTTATTTTGATCCTCTAATAAATCCGATATCTCATCGGCATTCAGTGAAGTCTTTAGACCCTATTTCTGATGATGAAGAGTTTGTTTTACCTGAAGAAGTTTCTCCCTTCCTTCAAGAAACTGCATTGTACACTGATAATACGGCCAATGGCATTGCATTGTTGTGGGCACCGAGACCTTTTAATATGAGATCAGGTAACTAAAAGTAATACTTTGTAAATTTTCATTACTTACACATAATACAAAAAAAAAGGCATCTTTAGTAAATGTAACATCACATATCTATTCTATCATAATGTAATAATCTATCCAGTGCTTCCTTACATATTATAAACCAAACTGATTTATAGTGTTAACAAATGTATGGACCGGACAGACATAGTATTTTTTTTTACCTAGCTAGCGCTGTTGACCGGAGGGTCTTTACAGCTTCACCGTGACTTTGGAGGCGAGTGCTGAAGGTACTCGGCCACAAAATACGACATAGTACGGCAGGTGGCCGATGTTATCAGAATCCTTTCCAAAAAAGATCGATTTTAGAATTTATTTGAATCCAAGTTTGATGAATCGATTCACAAAACATGGAGGCCCAAAAGATCAATCTTTCAAACTAATAAAGTATTGATTATTAGAGTGTTATTTTTGTTTTCTATAATATGTTGATCATCTTTAAATAGACATAAATATAACAGTTTTCCTTAATATGCATTCTTCTTTTTTTTGTTTTGTTGCTTATATTGATAACCTTAGTACTGTTATTACAAAAAATTTGGAAACAGTTTTTGCAATAAATGATGATTATAGTCTAATTTCGACCACTGAAAGAATACTGTTTATGAATAAAAAGTCAAATAAAACAAATAGAAAAAAATATTGATCTCTTGGACTTCGATATTTTGTGAATCGATTCAAAATATCGATCTTTTTAAAAAATCTTATTCCCCATCCCTACTTAGGTGACTGATGACCTCGGCCGCTCGACATACCATGTCCACGGTCCGGTCCGTACGTGTATTAACAGCATGAGTCTTTATAAGAATCATAGTCAGGTATCTGATCAGGTGATAGTATATATATTTTATTATATATACATAACATTAATTATAAGAGAATCTCACCACAAGAACAACAATTATTTATATTATAATGTTCATAAACATGTTTAAATTGCTGAATAATCTTAACTTATTATTAAATCTAGGACGCACGCGCAGAGCTATTGATGTACCATTGGTGAAAACTTGGTACAAGGAACATTGCCCGCCCGGGCAACCGGTCAAAGTCCGAGTTTCATATCAAAAGTTACTAAAGTATTATGTGCTCAATGCACTGAAGCATAGACCTCCGAAGCCACAAAAGAAGAGGTATGTGAAGGGTTTCAGATAACATCTCATATAATAAGTTTGTATCTGCCTATGGATAATTTTTATTCATAACTTATTTCTTAAAGTCAATTTTGCTACAAATAAAATTCATTTTCTTGTTTTATTTTCTGTGACATATCTTTGTTTGAAGTGATTTCGTAATTTTATTGTTGTATAAAATTTATTACAGCCCCTAGAATACAAAATTCTTTGGGCTTGACTTTGTTATTATTAATTTTTTTACAATTCTTCAATGTTTTAACAAAGTTGACATTTTTTTTAACTAGCTAGTTTTAGTAACCTGTACACAATTATTAAACTATATCAAATAGTATGCCACTAAAATAACATAATCTTACTACCACATGACAGATAGATAATCAATAATTTTTGAATGCAAACAGTTTTGCCGTATTATTATTATGAAATTAAATGTTTTGTATGGTATCAAAAATACCCAAACTAATACGAGACATTATTTATATTTTCCTACTTATAGATACCTGTTCCGTTCGTTCAAGTCAACAAAGTTCTTCCAAACTACAACTCTGGACTGGGTCGAGGCTGGCCTGCAAGTATGCCGGCAAGGTTATAACATGCTCAATTTACTCATCCAAACCGCAAAAATCTAAACTATCTCCATTTGGACTACAATTTCAATTTGAAACCAGTGAAGACTTTAACTACTAAAGAGAGAAAGAAATCTAGATTTGGAAATGGTAAGTTCTTTGTTTAATATTGTAATGTAATAATCGGTTTCGCATCAATGGACGCGGTTTCAAACCCACCAATCCAAATCTAAAAGCGGCCTGGGCTTTCGGTGAAGGATAACAGCGTGTGGAAACCATAGGAAACTATTTTCTAATAATGCCCATCTGGGTAGCAACCACTCTCTAGTTTGAAAACCTATCACCAAGTACCAATAGGTGTGTTCTGGCATCATCACTTGAGAACCAGTACCTCTAGGCTTTGTGTTTTTACCATCCTGGACCACATTGCCACTTAACATCAGGTGAGACAGGTCAAGCACTGAGTCTATATAGTGTAAAAAAAAAATATGTTGAGTAATAAGAAGTGTTTAAGTGGCCTTTTCAATTCGAAGATCAGCTCAGCTCATGCATCGAAGATATTGTATATTTTTGTTTTGTGTTAATTGATAAAAGATTTTCGTTTTTATTCAAATAGATATACCTTAGAAAATGTGCATTTTTATTATTTTACAATTGACACTACATTCATAATTCAAATAATGCTTGTATTTATTTTCAAAAAACATACAAGACGAAATACTTTTTTAAGGAGTTTCTTTTTAATTATTTTATTTGTTAAGTCATTTTCCATTCTGTGAACATTTTAAACATTTTGTTTAATAACCATAATAGCTTCAAAACACAGACCTTTAAGGGTGATAATGCATGATTAGCCAGTGTTCTCTTTTTTTTTTAATAACATGACCCTAAAAATATCATGATATCTCATTTAACTAATTGTGATGTCATGATGATAGAATTTGTTCCTGGATTTTCTGAGATATATTAAACAATAGTCATAAATAATTTCAAAAAAAAATGCGGTATATTGCCGAAACTTGTAATTAAACCAAAATGTAGTCTGACCAAGTGGTCTGACAGTACCCATCAGTAATTATCTTGGTCTACAGAAATCGCACGCAATGGGGTTAATATGTTTTTTGGAATAAATTTCTACATTAAAAGTGATTTTTATTTATATACTAGCTGTGTGCCCGCATTTATTATATATATCCTTCACTGCATTTTAATTTCTTATATGGAACCCTAATTTTTTTTTTAATAAAACGAAATTATATTATTTCTCATAAATCTAAGTAATTGCCCGTAAAACTGTGAATTATATCGAATTTTATTCAAGTTTTTATATTAATTTTTACACGGAACCGTAATAATTATTTTCGAAAATTAAAAGTACCCTAAGTTATTCGGAGTAGCTTTAGTTATCTAGAAAAAAAGTCCCGTCAAAATCCGTCCAGACGTTCTGGAGATTAGCCGGAACAAACAGACAGACATACAAAATTGTAAAAAAAAAAAAAAAAAAAAAACTATTTTTTGTATAAAGTATCGTATATACATTCACATCAATTTAGTAAGTAAAAAATAAATTAATAAATTTTGACATTACAAAACGGACACTTCAATTTTATTTATTACTAGTATAGATCACTTCTATAATAGAAATACTTTATCCACAGCGTTCCACTTGTGCCGTGAGATACTCCGACTGACGAAACTGATCGTCGATTCGCACGTTCAATACCGTCTGAACAACGTGGACTCGTTCCAACTCGCCGACGGGTTGCAGTACATATTCGCGCACGTCGGCCAACTGACTGGCATGTATCGATACAAATACAAGCTGATGAGGCAGATTCGCATGTGCAAAGATTTGAAGCATCTGATTTACTACAGATTCAACACGGTAAGAATGTATCATCTTTTAGTTATTACATATTATAATGGGCGACTTCACTCCGTTTGCGCTTTAGTTGGCCTACAACTTGGTTTAATCTTAGATATATTCTGTGATCAGGGTATGCGCTTTATAATGTCATAAAGGAAATTTTAAAAATCCGATCGTCCTAATAGGTTTTAAGATTTGCCTGAGCAAAAGTTTGCTCATTATATATTTACTATCTGGTGCCCGCGGCTCCGCCCGCATTTCATATGTTCTTTAGGTGTGAGTGAAAAAGTGCATATAACATTTCATTTATACCTTTTTTTTTTTTTTTGACGGGGGGAGATGCATTTACGCACTACCCTTATCTATTGTTTTTGGATGATCAAAGTCCCCCAAATACAATAGATAAGGGGGCACGGAGTGACGAGTTCCGTGCCAGTGTGGGACTCACCCGGGCGAGAGTCGCCCGGAAATACCCACTAAAACCCCCCGGGGCCGTCCGCTGCATTTGGGATGGGGGCGACACGGGGTGGCTTTCGCAAGCACCGCGTCGCCCCCTGCAGCGAACCCACCCGGCCCGTCAGTGCAATGGCCCGGAGCATTTCATTTATACCTAACCTAAAAAACAAATGAATGAAGAATAATTAGTATGTGCTGTTTGTTACATAAAGAATGTCATGAAAATAATAATTAAATGATATCAATAGAGAAATGAATTGCAATATTTTGACTTAATTATTTTAGAAATATAATTAATAGAATAGAAAGATACAATTAAAATTTACAACTGACTGCAGCCGCTAGCATATTCAGTGTTTAAAATTAGAATTATTAATTTTTTTTACTCTATGTTTAATGTTAAAGTACAAAAAAGGCTTTGAAATAATATTTTTATGTGTGATACATTCAATAACAACTGATATTTGCGTCCAGAATTTATCACAGTAGTAAATGTAATTGAGATGATTTTTTATATAAAAAGGTCAAGTTGTAGGTAGGGTAGACTTATATTTCATGTAATGTGGAGTAAAACAAAAGAGTAATGATATTAAAAAGAAATATGAAGTTTGTAATGGAGTTTTTTACGTAATATAGTTCTGTTATTGTGTACAAATGTATTGAAGGTAATGGTGCGAAACGTTTATTCTGAGGTGCCACGAAAA
Source organism: Samia ricini (assembly GCA_014132275.2). NCBI lineage: Eukaryota > Metazoa > Arthropoda > Insecta > Lepidoptera > Saturniidae > Samia > Samia ricini. The sequence continues at coordinate 12,127,932 of AP028164.1, forward strand.
CTCCATGGAAACTTCTCAAAAGATGGACCACCGTTTTTCTAGAGATTAGAAACTTTGATAAAACTATTGAAAATATATCTGTATACACTTGACACTCGCAGAATTGTGGAACAAGCAGCACATAACTCACACAGAAGCAACGAAGTGTAAAGTATACATGCACATACACACAAGTTAGTCAAGAATGATGGCCCAGAGGAGGTATGACGACGGCATTAGAGACCGTCGTGCCGTTTACTGTCACGCCGTTTTAAGGAAGTTATATATTCTAGGGTCCAGTATCGAAAGGTCCCGGTTGCGGTATCTGGGCACCCGGGTGGCGAGTGTGGCTCTTCTTCATGCGCGGTATTACTCCACTACTCGAACGTTGGCTCGGTAACTTGCTATCGCGTCAGTTTGAAGGACGACACTCGAAGGGTAAGTACAAGTGAAATGACTGATTGCTAATAGCACACTGGTTTTATTAAGAAGTTTGCACAAGTATAAATAGGTTACGCACATATATGCACACGCATTTGCACGCGGATTCCTAACCCGATCGATTACAATGCACATGTAGAAAAACCCCTCTATAGTATATATACACGCTTCTTTCTGATTTTGTCGTGATAATTACAGTCCGCAATGATGGTGACCGTCGATAGGTTAAGAGAAATATCAAGTGTCAGTCCTTGTGACGAATTTAAAACAAATTCTTTGTCATATATTTACGTCAAAATGTCATACACAAATCGCACATACTAGGATAAGCCATTGGACAATATTATAACGGATAAACATAGCATATTTTTATTAGCAACCAAATTTCTCCTTATAAAGCTTATCAAAATTTCGAAATCTCCAGAAATTGTACAGAACAAGTATTGGTATGAAAATGAGGGTATGCGCTTCACAATATCATAAGGGAAATTTTAAAAAATCCGATCATCCTTATAGGTTTAAAGATTTGCCTGAACAAAAGTTTTGTCATTATATATTTATTAGCTGATGCCTGCGGCTCCGCCCGCATTTCATATGTTCTTTAGGTGTGAGCGAAAAAGTGCATACATTTCATTTATACCTAACCTAAAAAAACATGAATAAAGAAAAATAACAGTTTTTTTTGTTTTCATTAGAGAAAAAAAATGTACTTAAAAGTATATCGAATAAAAAATGAGAAAGGGTTGATGGAATCCAAAAAATAAACAGCCCATTACCATGGTAGTATTCCCATCCTGATATGTTTAGTAGTTTTGAGGTGATGGCGCGTCAAAGGACCCTATTTTCCTTTTATATGTAATATAATATATATATATATTATATTAGATAGATAGATAGTGATTATCATTAAAAGATAAAAGTGAATAAAAATAATATAACTAGTTTTGTTTAAACAGGTGTCGCAAAGACTGTAACGAAACAGCGTGTAGAGTCGCACTTCGATTTGGAGTTGCGAGCGTCTGTGATGCACGACATCGTCGACATGATGCCTGAAGGGATCAAGCAGAACAAAGCGAGGACTATACTGCAACATTTATCTGAAGCCTGGCGATGCTGGAAAGCTAACATTCCATGGAAGGTAAACATCGAAATAATTTGATAATTCATATGTATAATAAAATATCTTGCTTTTTTCTATAAAACGGTCGACAGATGTTTTCAATCGATGCGGGTTCGATCCCCACCTATCCGACTCTAAAACCGGCATGAACTTTCGGTGAAGGAAAACATCGTGAGGAAACCTTAAGCATCACTTGAGTATTTTTACCTAGGTTTAGTGTGTTTACCATCCTGGACCACATCGTCACTTAACATCAGGTGAGATTGTGTTCAAAACACTAAGCCTATATCGTGTAAAAAAAAAAAAAAAAAGTAGGCGTTAGGAAAAGTTGTGTTTTGACACTTTGTTACCTATGTATCAGTTTAAATACGCGTGCTTTAAAATTGCCAATTTTGTGGCTAGAAGTGATTTAGAAATGTTGCATGTAAACTCATCTTGACTCTATTCCATGTGGCAGCATGGCGTGATGCAAGCCATCATTTCGAATCGACTGAACATGGGCTACGCTTACGAATTTTTGTAACGTAAATAATTACGAAAATACTCTTTTTTCTTACTTTGTACTGTACTTACTGGTTTGTATCTAATTTTATAGAAATAAAAAAGATGCCTGGAAGAAGTATTTGCATGGTTTGATTGCAACATTTATATCATAATACTGTCAAGTTATGAAATTGTTAATCGAGGATAATTTAAATGTGAAATATTTATGATAAATGATATATCTTTGTTTCTATGTATATATAAACATGACCAAAATATATAAATTACACACCACTCTCTCTCCTATTTCACTGTTTGAACCTTGCCTCGCCCAGAACTTACTGAAATACTTCTGTTATAAATTTTTGATATAAATCTGATTTAGGTACTTAGAAATAGAAGAGTTTTAGTGGTTGTATAGTGAACTCTATAGATTTCCATCCATTCAACCGAAAGTCGTCCACAACTGGACATTGGTCTCTCCCAAAGATATATGGTTTTATTGTTCTGTTTTTTTTTTCTCCCAGGTACCCGGTCTACCGACTCCTATTGAGAACATGATTCTCCGTTACGTGAAGATGAAGGCGGACTGGTGGACGAACACGGCGCATTACAACCGAGAGAGAATCCGTCGCGGAGCAACTGTCGACAAGACTGTATGCAAGAAGAATCTCGGCAGACTGACGCGACTCTACTTGAAGGCTGAACAGGAGAGACAGCACAACTACCTCAAGGTAAAAAAAAATAGTTTCATTGGAATCACCACTGTCATTGGTATTATGTGCGTGTATTTTTGTATTTAAAGTGTGTATGTATTATGTCCGCATGTAAGAAGTTATACTTCTGTGACGTAATAATAGAAAAAAACTGAAACGTTGACAGCTAACTTCAGGGTGTTAGTTTATTGTGACGGTATGTGCGCGCGCATCGTAGAAATTTACTCTCATCGTTTTTCCCTAACGCGCCAAAAGAAGTTTAACTTTAAAAATTCAATGACTTATGTTTATTAGTATAAGCCTGGTAATCGAAATACATTTATACTCCTTATTGATAATTTAAAAAAAATGCTGTTTTCAATTTTATTTTTTTACTTTGGTAACACTAATCATCGCTCATCAAACTGCAACTAAACAAAAAAAAAAAATAAGAAAAAATAAACAGGAAAAAAATGTGATTGAACTGTTTTATCTCTGTACTCTGGGTAGAAAGATAAATGATTTATTTATTTAGACAAATAGATCATGCAACAATGCCTTACAATGAAATATGTTTTTATAGCGAATTAAACTTACACAGGATCATTTCATCTTTAACCATCTAACTTTATCCATTGCAAACATACATACAAAAATCATATATTTTTTCTCTGTATGAAATATTTTATGCCGTGCTGTGCTGGCTAAGAATAGTACCATCCCATCCCATATTTACTTGTGGGTGTCGTAAAAGGTGGCTAAGGGATGAATCACAGGATGGGCAGCACCATCCTCTGAGAACCACAAACACTTACTGCGATCGCCAACCCGCCTGCCAAGGGTGGTGATTATGGCAATCCCCCCCCCCTTTTTTGGGGGGGAGACCTATGTCCAACAGTGTACTTCAAAAGGTTGAATCAATCAATGAAAAATTAGTTTAGAAATTAATGTTTATCACAGGACGGTCCATACATATCGCCCGAGGAAGCAGTGGCTATTTACACTACAACAGTCCACTGGTTGGAGTCCCGTCGCTTCGCCCCGATTCCGTTCCCGCCGTTATCCTACAAGCACGATACGAAACTCTTGATTCTGGCGCTAGAGAGATTGAAAGAAGCGTACAGCGTAAAGTCAAGGTTGAACCAGAGTCAGAGGGAAGAGTTGGGCCTGATCGAACAAGCCTATGATAACCCCCACGAGGCGTTATCAAGAATCAAACGTCATTTACTAACACAGAGGACTTTCAGAGAGGTATGTATTATGTATATAAAAGTCATCATTCGATGAATCATCATGAAAATTGAGATATACAGAATGAAATCTAAATCAATGGCAATAATTAAATGGAAGCTTATAATTATACTTGTAATATGTTAAGCGAAAAAAATATTAAAATAAAACTATAAAAATATGTTATAAATTAAATTTAAGTATCAAATCGCGTAGTCGTTTTGCAGAGACGTTTAATCCGGTAACTAAGTAAGTAAAAAATTATCAGCTGATGTCCGCGAGCGTGAGTGGGGTCATCGTCCGCCGTATACACATCACCTGGTTTTGATAATTCAATTATATAACTTTAATTGAATGAATTTTTTTACTATATTAGTTTTTGCTTTGTACTTATTCAGAATCATAATTATAAGGTCCCATTTAATGATTGCCATTGATTTCAACGTCACCCCGTATACTTTAGGGTTTTATGATAACCTATTCGCTGTATTAGAAAATTTATGAAAATCTCTACACTACTATGACGACAATCAATGAAATTGTATTGTAATATTTTAACTAAGTGATTTAATATTTGAGTTTTTAACGGGATTTCGATTTGCCATATATGAAGGTTTCATTCATTCGCACAAAGTGTTTTGCCTCTTCGTTCATAATGAGAACGACTAATTAATGGAATAAGCTACCTGCAATATAGGAGTCTTCAAAAGAAGAGTGAATCAGTTTTTACTGAGCGATCGTGTACCATCGTCGGCCTCACTCTCACTTACCATCAGGTGTGATTTAGATCAAGCGTTGAGCAGTACAGTTAAAAAAAACAATAGTACTGTTTATAATTAATTCAGTATTTGACCCCGTATCATGTAAATTTATATGATGTTTTATTTGTAATATAATTTGGTTATTATTATGCATATGTCATGAAGTGTGAATTCTATGTGACATAAACTTCTAGAAAAAGTTCTAACAAAGACCCGCCATTTTGTTGAGCCACTGAGCATTCAGAATCAAATCAAAATTTATTTATTCAATTTAGGCCCTAAGAAGGCGCTTATGAACGTCTAAAACACTACCACCGGTTCGGAAAACAACAACCCAGTCGAGAACAGCCAGCAAGGCAAAGCATCTTTTTTTTTTATAAATATAATATAAATCTTTTTTTTTCGTCATATAAAAAACTATACAAATCGTAGTCTTAATCATGTTAGTGGAAGCAAAGAGATGTGGGTTAATTCCAGTACAACATAATACAAAGTTAGGGGTCTAAAGAATTTGTATTGTAAGAATAACTGTAAATGTTACATTTTTTCAATTATTTGCACCTGCAATTCCGACAGGTCGGAATAGAATTTATGGACCTGTACTCACATCTGGTACCTGTATATGACGTGGAACCCTTAGAGAAGATAACTGACGCATATCTCGATCAGTACCTGTGGTATGAAGCTGATAAACGCCGTCTCCTCCCACCTTGGGTCAAACCGGCGGATACGGAGCCTTCACCTCTTCTCGTTTATAAATGGTGTCAAGGTAAATTAAATTAAAAAAAAAAAAAAACCTCCTTATGCACTATAAAAAACATCTCTTTATCTGTCTTTTTGAGTCATAATAATACTACTGATGAAGATGTACTGATGGAAATCGATGTAAAAAAAACTATAAATATGCAGTTAGGATTTGATTATAGAGTGCAATATGAAAAACAGAATGATGTGATAACTAAAGAATGTACTAAACTATGTATGATTGATTATACAAGACCTTTGTAGATTGTAAATTATTACAACAAAAACAACCTACTTATAATCTGTGCTTAAGACAACACATTAACTCGCCAAAAAAAACCTACATATATTATTTATAGATATAGATATTATTCTGATCAACCTATATTTTAACGATTTTTATTGTTTGATCCAACACTCTATTAGTCTATTTGTCGTATAATTTTTTTACAGATCTGGTTTCTAACATTTCTTTTCTTTGTAATGAAATGTTAATGATATCCCCCATTTTTTTAAAATAAGTAATATTATTAACAGGTATCAACAATCTACAAGACGTATGGGAGATTGGTGAAGGGGAATGTAATGTTCTATTGGAGTCGCGTTTTGAGAAGTTATATGAGAAGATTGATCTGACGCTATTGAATAGGCTCTTACGTTTGATCGTCGACCATAATATCGCTGATTATATGACAGCTAAGAACAACGTGGTTATAAATTATAAGGTAATTACTTTTTGAAGTGAAAACTACTTTAGCATCGTTTTGATTTGAAAATCGATGAAACGAAAAAGCGACAGTAGGTTTCTGATGGAGGTCGGATTTGTTCCTAAAATTTTGTCAGATACCGCATCGATGGACGCAAGTTTGAATCCGCTTATCCAATTCTATAAGGCCTGCTGAGCTTACAGTGAAGGAATTCATAGCATGGTGTTACAGTATTTTCTAATAATGCTACCACCCTCAAGTTTGAAAACCTGTCACCAAATACCAATATGTGTTCCAGTAGCATTGCTTAAAAGCTAGTTAGTGTATAGTGTTTTAACAATCTTAGGCCACATCATCACTTAACAATAAGTGAGATTGTGGACAAAGTGCCGGACCTGTACAGTGTAAAAAAAAAACTAAATAAACTTTCTGATCCGCTGTATAAAATAGCAATATTGGTTTACCCAGGACATGAACCATACAAATTCATACGGTATCATTCGAGGATTACAATTTGCATCGTTCATCGTCCAATACTACGGCTTGGTGCTGGACTTATTGGTACTGGGTCTTCAACGAGCGAGCGAGATGGCTGGACCCCCGCAGCTGCCCAACGATTTCCTCTCGTTCCAAGACAGGCAGACTGAAATCGTACACCCGATCAGACTGTATTGTAGATACGTTGACAGAATTCACATTTACTTCAGGTCAGTCTACGAAAAATAAATATTTAGAAAAAAACGCCTTAGATAGGTACTTCTTGATAATTGTGAGAAATATGTGTTTGAAAATTTAAAGATATCGCTTTTTTTTTGGGTGATTTTATTATAAATGTAATTCGGAAAAGAAAATTATTAAACTTTCTAATATCTATTTTTAGAGGAATTATAATAAATGAAATTTAGATGAGAGATTTTTAAATATAATCATTTTTATATATATATAAGGTTTATGACAGTTTAACGAAATTTTTTTGGTTAGTTCATACTATATAAAAAAATATCAAAATACCCAAAAATTGTGGGAATAGAAAGCAAATGAAGATATGCGTGATTTCTACAAATTTATTTTAAAGTAAAAAAATGTATATGGAGCGATATTAACACAGACTTGCTACCAATTCCATTACTTAACATTTTTTTATAAAACTTAAAACGATATACTTTGTTATTCAATCGTACAGCTCCGCCAAAATAGAAGTTTTTAATCCACCGTCATATATTTGTTTCTCAATAATATATGAGAATGCAACGAATTTTGCTCTACCTCGAGCGATTTAAAATAAATGTAATTCGAAAAAGAATTTACTAGACATTAATTTATAAAAAAAAAATCATAAAATTTTTGGCTTTACCTGTAGATTCCTTCCTTATAATTTAATATCGATTAATTTGAATATTAATTGTTGAATATCAAATTCATTGTGTACAGGTTCTCAGCGGAAGAGGCACGCGATCTGATACAACGCTATCTGACGGAACATCCCGACCCGAACAATGAGAATATAGTCGGATACAATAATAAGAAGTGTTGGCCGAGAGACGCACGCATGCGGCTCATGAAACACGATGTCAATTTGTAAGTAACAAAACAAAAAAAAAAAACTACTAAAATCTGTAAAAATAAAATATTTTTGAAGGGAAAACTTATTTAGCGGCGTTCAGCGATTTATGGTAGGGCTTACGAATTCGCGTTTCCAATGCTATGACGTCAGCCGTCAACATGCTACATTACAGACTAAGATTTCATCCAATTTTCATGTCAATCATTTATAGAGATTCGTTAGTAAATAAGTAAATTATTTCACCTATATACATATTAATTAATTTTGTTTACTTAATTTTTTTAGAGGACGCGCTGTATTCTGGGACATAAAGAACCGCCTTCCCCGCTCCGTCACCACCATACAATGGGAGAACAGCTTTGTGTCCGTTTATTCGAAGGACAACCCTAACCTTTTGTTCAATATGGCGGGATTCGAGTGTAGAATTTTGCCAAAAGTAAGTGCATACTATAATTCCTTTAAATCGATTATACTAGGTACCCTGTTAAAATATACTACCATAAAATGTATATTGAATAAAAAATAACACGTTAAAGTTTTAAGTTCTTGAGTTTTCGATTGAATAAAACATTATTATAAAACAAATCAAATAAATCTTCTAAAAAATACTTCTTTTGCAATAGTTTATACTGTAAGTAAGAACTGAAACGCAAGTAAAATCGCAGGTATAGCTAGCAATTAAATAGTTTTAATTTTTGTGCTGTTTTTCCGTTAGGACCGTGTCCACCATGCATGCTCATGGTTTAAAATCTCCCATAAGGACACGTTTTTTTTTTTCCGTGATCAGAAAGTATATATCCACAGCTACTTACAGGTTTTAGTCATGGTCAATTTAGCCGACTATTAACATTAATTATGCAGACTAGATACATTATCATCTAAATGGTTCTTGGACTGTATTTTATTTAGCATGTTAAACGTATTAAGTGAAGAAGTGATTGGATAAATTTTTACTAATTCATTCAACCATAAGACGTCCACTACTCGACATAGGTCTCCCCTTTTAAGGGGGTAGGGGTGGGATTGGCTATCGTAGTAAGGTGTTTTTTGGTACCCAGAGGATGTTGCCCATCCCCTGGTTTATATACCTTAGTCTAAAATCATGCTTGCACACAACCACTTAAAATCTCTTTAGTCGCTAATTTGCGAATTAAAAAATTAGTGAACGGGTACAATAGGATTAAATTAATTTATTTTTTGAGTCACCTTTCCCACAGCGCTAGGATTCGCTTCGGGTAACCGTGGCTTATAAATTAATGCTTTTCACCAGCAACACTACTAAATGATTTAGTCAATCACTTCGTCACTTGATATGGTATAACCATGGATTCCAATTAAGTGCCAGTCATTTTACCGAGCTCAAGTCTATACTAATAAATAACATTGAAGTGTCTGTTTGTAATGTTAAAATTATGTTTTTTTTTTTACAAAATAGAATATATACATACTATATCTATACCAAAAATACAATTTTTAAAATTTTGTCTGTTTGTTCCGGGTAATCTCCGGAAAGGCTGGACGGATTTTGACGGGCCTTTTTTTGGTACATATGTGAAGTTACTCCGGGTAACTTAGGGTACTTTTAATTTTCGATAATAATTAGGGTTCTCATAAAAAAATTATAACTCATAAAAAAATTAATAAAATCCTATTCATTGCACAGTTTAACGGGTAAGTCCTTGAATTTATGAGAAATAATTTTACTTTATGTCTTAAAAAAAGTATTAGGCTTCCGTATAAAAAAATTACAACCCTGTGAAGAATATATAAAACGCGGGCGTAGCCGCGGGCATACAGCTAGTGAGAAATATATATATATATATATGTATCACAGTGCCGAAGCCAACACGAGGAACTCTCGCATCGGGACGGTGTCTGGAATTTACAAAACGAAGTGACCAAGGAGCGGACAGCGCAGTGCTACCTGCGCGTCGACGACGAGTCTCTCGCCCGGTTCCACAACCGCGTCAGGCAGATACTGATGGCTTCGGGTTCCACCACCTTCACCAAGATTGTTAACAAGTGGAACACGGCCCTTATCGGTGAGCACCGCTTCTATAATCATTTCCTCACGTTTATCTGTGTGATTAAACTGATGAAAAAGAAACATTTTTTGTTGAAATCCTTGGTTCTCAAAGTGGGACATAACGCCCCTTGTGGGCCCAGGGAAAATCAAGGGTGCATTGAAATAGCGCAGAGGGGGTGTGGGTAGATTAAAAATATAATCCTATAAAACGCAAAAAAAATAATAATATGGATTGACTCTAGTAATAAACATATTCTTAAAGTGGGTGGTGAACAAAATAAGTTTGAGAAACTGTGGTTTACCAATGTAACATTTAATTAACTTAATTTCATTATCAAAGTTTTTATACTTTATAGAGTACTTGAACTTGTATTAATTAGACAGCATAAATTCATAGCATTTGATATTAGTTATAGAATATCTTATTAGTATTAATAGAATTTCTTATTAGTATAACGGGTTTGTTATTACGCAGGTCTGATGACGTACTTCCGTGAGGCGGTTGTGAATACGCAGGAGTTGCTGGACTTGCTTGTGAAGTGCGAGAACAAGATACAAACCCGTATCAAGATCGGTCTCAACTCGAAAATGCCTTCGCGTTTCCCACCGGTGGTTTTCTACACGCCTAAGGAGTTGGGCGGACTCGGAATGTTGTCTATGGGGCATGTTTTAATTCCACAGGTATGTGCCCATTTTAAACTAAAACATATATTATATAAATAATGGTCTACTGAACTTTTTGTGTGTTTTTTTTTCTCATTGCGGAGGCACAGAAGGATGTGTGGGTCTTACAGTGGCCGAAATAACCACATTAATATTCAATAATTTTGATCACTGTTTCCTTAAGTCACCTTCCAGCAATGCACACATCCCCTCGGTAGTCGTGGCTTCTTAATTAAACATAATATGACTGAATTTAGTCAAAATTTAGTGTAGTATGTCTGTACACTCTTTTACTGGAAATTAACTAAGTTTAATTTAAAATCTAGTGAACCACTTCATCGCTTAATACGTAAGAACAGGTAAGAACGAGACTATACCACTATATTGTTATAACAATGACAGTTTCTATCTATCGTTTTTTTTTCAGTCTGATTTACGGTGGTCGAAGCAAACGGATGTTGGTATAACTCACTTCCGGTCGGGTATGTCGCACGATGAGGATCAGCTGATTCCGAACTTGTACCGCTACATACAGCCCTGGGAGGCGGAATTCGTAGACTCGCAGCGAGTATGGGCCGAGTATGCGCTTAAGAGACAGGAAGCTAATGCGCAAAACAGGTACGTACATTATAAACCCAGTGGTCGTCAAAGTGCACGGCCCTTGGATGGTATTTGTGCGGCCCGCGATGTCGTAAACAGTTTTGATAAACAATGACTAAAAAGCGAAATTACAAAGTGAATTAGGTTGTTAAAAATGACTTCATGGGTTGTTGCCATAAACAATCTATAAGGACATCACGTGTGACAGCTCGAAACGATAAGTCAATCAGTAGATAATATTGTAGTTTTAAAGGTTCTTTGCCCTTGCATGTGAGTGCGAGTGTAGGGTGGATAAATGATACTTCAGAAATATACACTAAAATAACATAAACACTAATTATAGATATCTAGTCAGCGCTATGTATTAATCATGCATAGTTTTTATTGACCATGGATATAGTTGATTATAAATATATTATTACAAAGGTTACGTACATCGACTTATCTGACTCAACTCAAGTATTCAAGAAACACTTTCTAATAAAATACTGTAAATACTGTTTAAGAGAAACTACAGACTTTATATTCAAGTTATAAACTAAATAGAAAAAAAAACATTATGATGAATCGCGTAGGGGTCCTGAAACCAGAGAGACCCTGTGCTCTGGGGTCGGACTGTGGTCTTTGGGTTCGCTGATCGCGCTACACCAAGACGCAGTCCGGCTGATAATACGCTATCTGATCTAATATGACATTATATATAATAATTCTAGAATTTTCGACGCCTTCTTAAATGTTTTACCCCATTTTAGACGTTTAACACTGGAAGATTTAGAAGACTCCTGGGACAGAGGTATTCCTAGGATAAACACACTGTTCCAGAAAGATAGACACACGCTCGCATACGATAAGGGATGGCGTATACGTACTGAATTCAAGCAGTATCAAGTGAGTTTTTCAATGTATTTCATAGGAAAATCAATAATGTACACTTTAATTATGTTAAAGCGAAGGGGGGGGACTGGGTTGGGATAGTAAAAGTTTTGGTTATTGCTGACAAGAGGACAGGGATCAAGAATGCTCGAAATGTTGCTTACATAATATTGGTACGGGCATTTACCCTTAAAATTGTTTAACTTGGTTTAAGATGATCTGGTCAATAGTAAAGTTAGTCAACTGACTTTCATTTTTATTTGTAAATGAAAGATGTGTGTCAAGAATGGAATACGTATCTTAAAAAAATTATTTACTTAAGGTCCTGCAGAAGCACCACTGTTCACATATGATTTAGTTTATTAATAAAACTTTGAAATTAATTAAAACTTGCTTGATATGGTGCCCGAAATTATTGTCTGGCCTAAAAACTTTTATTACTGAGTTTAAAATAAAGAACAGCTTGTTTGTTTGTATTATAAGTGTAAATTATGTGTTTTTTCAGGTGTTGAAACAGAATCCGTTCTGGTGGACGCATCAACGTCACGACGGAAAGCTCTGGAACTTGAACAACTACCGTACCGACATGATCCAGGCCCTGGGTGGAGTCGAGGGTATACTGGAGCATACACTCTTCAAGGGCACTTACTTCCCTACCTGGGAGGGTCTTTTCTGGTTTGTAACGTTATTTAAAAAAGAAATTACCACCACATTAATTCTAGTAATGCGATTAGAGTAAAAAATGTCAAGTTTCGATGTGCGTCAGAATTTAGAGGATACGCGGTCAGGAACAAAAAAAAAAAAATAGAAAGAAATATGTTCCTTTGCGTTTCAATGAAAGAATTATAAAACGCGAAATTATCACTTTGGATTCCCATGTTTCCTCTTTCAATACTGGATTCATTTTTAATTGAAAATTGGGAAAGATTGGCTATGCCTTTCTCTACTGTTTTTTTTGTCTTTATTTGGCGGACGTATGAATAGGACGATAAGAATCGAGCATTTTTCCCATTTTTGAGAGAAAATCTAGTATCTAGAACAATTAAAATGTGGAAAAAATAATATGTACTAGCATAGCGGTAATGGATATATTATATTATATGCTATAAAAATATTGACTACTAGCTGCTCTCCGCGGTTTTATTCGTGTAGTTTCCGTTTGACTTTGGGATTAAAAATCCTATCAAAACCTATTCAAACTATCTCCATACCAAATTTCGTCCTAATCGGTCCAGTAATTTTTATTTGTTAAATTATTTGTTACATACAATAATACAAATCTCTCCTCTTTATAATATTAGTATAGATAATTTTCCATTATCCAGGACAGAAACGGGAATGCGTTTGTATGGAAAAAAGTCCGCTCGCATATCCTCTTTACGTCACTATTTTGAATATTCAAAGACCTATTATAGAAGTACGCAGTGAGAGAGAATAAGATAAATTATATCCATTAGTTTTTAAGGAAGCGTGGCTGTATTTAAGTATCGCGTTGTCTTATTAATAATTTGACTTACTAATTTAAACTGAAGATTACCAAAGAAGTTTCACTTCTGACATGTGTACTCTGGATACACACTTTTTTGTTGATAAAATGAAGGTTCATGTTTTTTATTGGATCTCGCATAACGTTATTTTATATACTTTTTTTTTTAGGGAGAAAGCATCTGGATTTGAAGAGTCTATGAAGTATAAAAAACTAACAAATGCTCAGCGTTCTGGTCTAAACCAAATTCCGAATCGTCGATTCACCCTTTGGTGGTCGCCTACTATAAACAGAGCGAATGTGTATGTCGGTTTCCAGGTAAATACCCTATTTTTTATATTAATTTATGTATATAATTAATTTTGTACCAAAACATTTATTATTGTTAAAGTCATTAATCATTTATAATGTAATTTCTTGTTTTTCGTATTTATTTACGCAAAATATGTAAAAATGTTCTCATTTGCTTTATCTGTACCAAACAAGACTTTTCATGTTATACAATGTGATTTTCCTGGTCAAATTTTCGCTTAAATTTTCTGATGAGGTCACAAAGATAAAACCTCTTTCGGCTCATAAACCGAAAATGGACGTAAGCTGTTATAATTAGTTATGTCAAAGTTACTTGAGGTAGTTATTTTATAATATTATGAAATGTCCTAAAGAGTTGAATTTCTCGATAATATTTTAATAAACCCTAATCAAAAAATAAACCACGAACATGTCGACAAATTCAGTTAATGACACTAACATAATATAGTATTTCCTGTATGACATGTAACATAATATAGTATCAAAATAATTTAATAGATAGATAATATAGATAACATGTAGATATAGAAAATTTAGATGTAAAATAGAAGTAGATTTAAGCTCACATAAATTAATTGTGAAAGGAGATTACTAACTGCATAGCTGCTTGAAATATTATAGGCAATTTTTTCCGACACAAGTCGAATTAAACCTCCAATATAAAAAAAGGTGTGGACCCAGAGTCCGCAGAATGTTTAATTTTAATTAAAAAAAAAAAAGAAGTATTTCCTGTAATAAATCTTTACAAAAAAAAAAATGATATAATCGTTAAAAGCCACTGTAATTTAATTTGATAAATTATAATATAACAGTTTATATTTTATTTGTAGGTTCAACTGGATTTAACAGGTATATTCATGCATGGTAAGATTCCGACGCTAAAGATTTCGCTCATACAAATATTCAGAGCTCACTTGTGGCAGAAGGTACACGAGTCCATCGTCATGGATTTATGTCAGGTAAACTAATTATATTATACTAAGTAACTACTTAGGACTTAAGTACTTAACAGTTAACATTATTTTTGCTGTAAATTTCTTATTTTTCGTTGTAATTTTATTAATCTAAATGAGAATGTTGACTGATGCTTTTTGTTCATCCAAAAACAAATCTATACTAATAAATAAAATTGGAGTGTCTGTTTTTAATGTGAAAATTATTTTTTTGTTACTAAATAGATATGAATGTATATACGATAACTATAACAAAAAAAAAAAACAATTTAAAATTTTTGTCTGTTTGTTTGTTTGTTACGGGTAATCTCCGGAACGGCTGGGCGGATTCTGATGGGACTGTTTTTGGTAGATAACTGAAGTTACTCCGGGTAACTTAGGGTATTTTTAATTTTCGAAAATAATTAAGGTTCCATGTAACAAAAATAAAACTCATAAAAATTGAATAAAATCCGATACAATGTTCAGTTTTACGGGCAAGCGCTTGAATTTGTAAATTTACTTAATGTTGGTAAAAATTTTTTTAGGAAAATAATTAGTGTTCTGTAAAAAAAAATAAAACACAGTGAAGAACATATAAAACGCGGGTGCAGCTGCGGGCACTCAGCTAGTCATAAATAAAATGAATCACTAAAAATAAAATAAAATTCTGATCTAAAGTAAAGAATTACCTACTTATAAGTATTTTATGAAATAGCCTAATTTACTATAATGTTACACTTTACCGATTCTCATACGAGCTCTATCTGTACTAACATTTGTGATGAGGTTAAAGAGATACACCATCCCTTTTTGGTTCAACCAACAAACTTGAAACCCTTTGATAAAATGTATATAATCAGCTAAACGAAAAAAAAAATAGTTGTCATATCATATTTAATTATTATTTAATTAGTTGTTATCAACGGATTAAACTGCAGTCAATTAATCTATGTTGCTAGTTTTCTTATTTAAAAATTTCTTAATTCATAACATAACATATTCTGACGCCTGTTATTCCCGAAGGGGTGAAATAGCGAACTACACCCCACCCACATTTCGCCGAGCTTAGTTCCGTCCCAGATGTGACAGAGGGCGAGCCTGTCGCCATATCGGGCACAAATTCCAAACACCAGGATGGTAATAAGTAGAAAAACCCAATACCACTTGACCTGACCCGGGGATCGAACCCGAGACCTCAGAACGGCAAGTCGCACCGTAATACAACTGCGCCACCGAGGCAGTTCTTAATTTATTCATGTCGTTTTTATTCTATAGGTATTCGATCAAGAACTGGATGCACTAGAAATCGAGACGGTACAAAAGGAGACTATACATCCTAGGAAATCATATAAAATGAACTCTTCATGTGCTGATATTCTACTGTTCTCCGCATACAAATGGAATGTATCCAGACCTTCCCTATTGGCTGATACCAAGTATGTGTATTCAATAGTTAATTAATTTCTCTCTTTTTTTTTTACGAAATTGAAATTAGTAAAAATTTTGCATAGAAGTACATGTTATCAAGGTAATGAATGTATACTTTTTGCTATTGTATATAGCTGATAGCTACCATCAATGTTTTGCTTATGCCTAGCAAAGTTATATAGTAACTAAATATTGAAAAAATCTGTCATATCGTTTGTCCACAATGAACCCTGAAACTACTCAACCAATCAGTACGAAACTTGCACAGCCTGTGTGTCTTGGTCCAACTTAAAAGATAGACTAGCTTTTATCCTGATTTAATGACTTCAATGTTGTTTATAGGATAAAGTAACCCAGGCAACGATGGGTAGGGCAGCTAATATATTTAAAAACTTATTACTATATTAATTACCTAATATCGTTAGTATTGTACATGATATTACGAAGTAGTCTAATATAGTAAGCACGCTTAATTTAGAAACTACTTGGTTTCAAATGAAAACATTAAACTTTGAGATATCACGAAAACTCCTAAGACACAAATGTCGAAGGGGCCCAAAACACTTGTACACAGTAATCGTAATAAATTAAAAATAACAACTTGTTGCAGAGACACTATGGACAACACAACGACGCAGAAATACTGGCTGGATATACAATTACGTTGGGGCGATTACGATTCGCATGACGTGGAGCGTTACGCCCGCGCCAAGTTCCTCGACTACACGACCGACAACATGTCGATATATCCATCGCCTACGGGTTTGCTTATCGCCATAGACCTCGCCTATAATCTGCACAGGTAAGTGATAAAACTTACCCTGTTCAATTCCGAATTGTCTTCATACCAATATACCCTGGCACATGGACAGTTCTAAGTAACCATCCACTCAGCAAATAATTGTTACGGTTAAGGGGCGACTTTTTATTCGATGCAAAAACTCTCTCTTTATCCATCCACCTTTGCGTAAGGAGGACGCAATAACATTAATAAAAAAAATTGCAAACTTTACTTAAAGAAATTTTATTCACCTGTTTGTAAAAACCTTAATTATCTTATTTCATTGTAAGTGCTACAGACAAACCTTGCAGGTTTAAGTGGCACTATATACATATTTTTTGTAATATGTTTTTTTTATTGGTAATTAAAAAAAAAAAAAAACCAACCATCAATAGAACCAACCTAATATTGACTACTTTCAATAAGTTTTTGCTACGGACTTTACTATTAATGTAACCAAGATTAATTAATGTTATAAAATGCAAGTTTGTTTGTTTGTTACACACACTTTTTAACGAATCTACCAATAGTCATGTAATTTTGCCTACGAATTGTCAGGGGTATAAAAAAGTACATAGGAAATATTTTGTCCCTGGTTTAGTGTAGTGTACGTTGAAATGGTAATTTAATATCCTATATCCTGGTAGTAGTAGATCATTTTTTAATGTTGTACCTTTAAGATTGAAAATTTGCTTAAAAGAACCTATAGGTATTTTCTAGCAGCATCACATGAGAGCCAGTACCACTATGTTTTGAGTATTAATATCTTGTACCAGTTTAGCACTTAACATCAGGTGAGATTGTGATCATAGCACTAACAATATTCAAGTTATATTGAACACACTTCATCCGCACGAGAATACACTGTCAAGTTCTGGTTATATTGGTTTTTTAGACAAAACTATCGTTAGAAGTTACATAAAAGTAATTGTTAAATAAATCACAACTACTCACCAGTTTTGATGAGATACGGTGCAAGATACTGGAAAGCACCATTTACACGATTTTTCAATTTTCTATGTTTTTACTTGTCAAAGGAAAATGGGCGATGTTTTAATTTAAAATAATATTAAATGGGTATTTTTTTGAATGCACAGCGCTTATGGGAACTGGTTCCCGGGATGCAAACCTCTCATACAACAAGCGATGGCGAAGATAATGAAGGCCAACCCGGCGCTGTACGTACTCAGAGAGCGTATACGTAAGGCACTACAGTTGTACTCGTTCCGAACCGACCGAGCCTTATCTCTCCAGTCAGAACTATGGAGAGTTGTTCTCCAATCAAATTATCTGGTGAGTAATTTATGTAATCTAAAATCTGTATAAATTAAACAGAATTTCACCTATATAATGGATGTTGTCTTTTTGCAATAGAATTTCTGAATACTAAAGCCCGAACAGAAGCGCGGACCGAACATCGTATATATTACGGCAGACGACCGAACTGACCAATGTTATCAGTTGCCTCGCAAGCGCAGGCAGGTATGGATGTCATGAGAGCGTGGTTAGCGTGGACTAATCCGCGTGTCTCATAGACGGTACGAATGAAAGGTCGGAGGTTCGAACACAGGATGGGTTCCACATTTTTGCAACATGCTAGAATCCGTTGCCACCCCGTGTTGCCTCAAACAAGGTGACGGGACGTCCCGGGGGGTTGAGTAGATATTCCACTACACAGCCTTCCATCGACCCCATCGGGGAGACCCTCACTCTCTGGTGGGCACGATGGAGGAGGATGTGCGTAAATGCATTCCTCTCGAAAAACAAAAACAAAAAAAGGTATGGTCGTCACACTTTTTCGCGCTTTGATAATGAAGTCCGTATCTGGCTGTGGCCGTGAGAAGACTGATAACTTCGGTCACCTGCCGAGCCATATACGCTGCTGTTACAGGTTTTACACAACATTTACAATATAGATGACAGAATTGAACAATTTTTTGTATACTGTCACAGCAAAATCCACTTAATCAGATGTTAAATAAAATACAGTTGAAGAATTTTGAGGACATCAGATTGATGTAAAGCCACTATGTAGCTCTGAATATACATTTATTGATCCCGGAACAAGACGCGCGTCAACTTGTTACTATGACGGATTTTTCACAAGTGTATGGTGACGGTGCCGGCCAAGAATATCACCACCCCATATCGTTCCCGTGGGTGTCATAAAAGGCGACTAAGTGATAAACCAGGGGATGGGCAGCAATATCCTCTGAGCACTACAAACCCGTCTGGCAATCGTGGCGATTATGGCAATCACCCCCATCATAAACGACACACTTGAAGGTCGCGGGAGTCCGCTGGATGCGGGTGGTGCAAGACCGGTCGTCGTGGAGATCTTTGGGAGAGACCTATGTCCAGCAGTGAAAGTCTTTCGGTTGAATGGTTATTGCAATGGCAATCCAGTTGGATATTCTATTGCCCCAACATATTTTACTACCGCATACTGTCATATAAAATGATTGTTCCAAATATTAGAAATAAAATTATAAATTATGCACATGCAGGTTTGTAGACGATACGAACGTGTACCGAGTGACGATCCACAAGACATTCGAGGGTAATTTAACTACGAAGCCTATCAACGGTGCTATATTCATATTCAACCCCAGAACTGGACAATTGTTCCTCAAGATCATTCATACGAGTGTATGGGCCGGTCAGAAGCGTCTAGGACAGGTAAATAAACTTACAATTTTTCTTTAAACAACAAACGATATTCACTGTAACAAAAACCTATTGCGGAATTCTCTTCTAGTCAACAATAAATTAGTATATCTCGAGATACATTCATTGTATGTTTTATGCAGCAATTAAATGTTTAAACAAACAAAATATCATCGCGACATGATAAAAGTTGTTTTGTTACTGACGCTAATATAACATACAATATATTTATGCAACACTACTATTTAAAGATTCAGCTTTATTCATTATTTACTTAGCACTTGTGTTTCGCTAGACCAAAAGATAACTCTGGAGGTTTATAACTCTGATGTTCTGAACTGACTGGGTCGACCCGCGATCCCTTATTGTAGTGAACGAAAAGGTTTCCAGAATGTCCCAGAAAGGTTTATTACGTATTGTTTTATTACGAGTGTCAAATGAGTAAACGATATGCTTTCTTTCTTTCTTTCCGTTTACAGGGTGTTACAGTATAATGTATAGTATACGAGAATAAAATATAGAAATGGTTTAACTAATTTGATTTATTTCAGCTCGCGAAATGGAAGACCGCTGAAGAAGTGGCTGCTCTAATTCGCTCACTGCCAGTTGAAGAGCAACCCAAACAGATCATTGTCACTAGAAAGGGAATGTTAGATCCACTTGAGGTGAGTAGAAAAAAATGTTTAGTTATTATTATATGAGGGTTATGAAAGCAAGGTAAGGGTAGTGCGTAAATACATTTCCCCACGTCAAAAAAAAAAAGTGTTGTGAAAGCAAAAATACCAGTATCCATGCAGTAGGAGATTGTAGGTATGCACCAATTAAATTCAGTTGCTATTTATTGTCCATCCATACATGGAACCGAAAGACGTCCATTGCTGGACATAGGTCTTCTTCAAAGGTCTCCACAACGACCGGTCTTGTGCCACCCGCATCCAGCGGATTCTCGTGGCCTTCCCAGGTCGTCAGTCCACCTTGTGGGAGGCCTACCCACGCTGCGTCTTCCGGTGCGTGGCAACCATTCGAGAACCCGTTGGCCCCATCGGACATCGGTTCTGTGAGCAATGTGCCCATCCCACTGTCACTTAAGTTTAGCATTTCATTGGGCAATGTTGGTTTCTTTGGTTCTTCTGCGGATCTCCTCATTCCTGATTCGATCATGCAATGAAACTCCAAGTATAGCCCTCTCCATTACCCTTTGAGCAACTTAGAGCTTCCTTATTAAGCCCATTGTGAGCGAGCGAGCATGTCTCAGTATCATATGTCATAACTGGCAATACACACTGGTCGAAGACTTTCGTCTTGAGACACTGCGGTATTTCAGACGAGAAGGTATGTAGCTTCCCGAATGCGCTATTCATTGTAATTTAATAAAATTTTGCATAATTATTTTTTGTTCCATATCCAACCCTACAGTGTAATTTACATTCGAGCGCAGTGTCTCTCAGAAATTGAATTAAACCCAAGAAGATATGGTTTTAGTAAAAGTAGCGTTTTCGGAATTGAATACAGTTTTAAAAACTGTCATTATCATGTTGTTGTTGTTAAGGGATGTATGTAATGTGATTATTATAGATGGGTGAAAATGAAGATTAGTAGTTTTATTTTAATACACCTGATATGTAAGAATATTGTTTTCACGTTCAGGTTCACTTGTTGGATTTCCCGAACATTGTGATCAAGGGTTCAGAGCTGCAGTTGCCGTTCCAAGCGTGCCTGAAGGTGGAGAAGTTCGGTGATCTTATCCTGAAGGCGACCGAGCCGCAAATGGTGCTGTTCAATCTCTATGATGATTGGCTGAAGACCATCTCTTCATACACGGTAAGTACTGACAGTTTCTATCCCTTACATTCAAGCACAACCTCATATGATATTAAATGATCATATGATGGTGAAGACGATAAGTTTAAAGAAATTTGATCTCAAATTACGGTGCCGGAACCGCACCCATTATAGGTTCTTGGTGACAGATTTTCGAACTTGTAGGATTGTAGGTAGTCGTAAAAAGGTCACATAACAATGTGTATCTCTCTCACTCTATATCTGTTTGTTGGTTTATAACTCAAAAATCCATTTCGCCAAATTATTAAGCTGTAGATTATAATCCATTTCTCTTATGTTTGTATGTATATTTTTTTACATGGAATAGGCTCAATTCTTTGACTACAATCTCACCTGATGTTAAGTGACGATGTGGTGCGGGATGGTAAACACACAAAGACTAGAGATACTGTATGTATGTAACCTTGAACCGTGGGTAACTTATTTTTAATTAATTTCTGGTATGGTGGTTTTCGTGCATGATTAATACATAGCCCTGACTAGACATCCATAGTTAACTTTAACAAGTAATTACACACTTTGGCAAAATCTTCGTTTATAGTTGTATCCACGTGACATTGGCGAAATTGTGTATACACACATGTTGCTAGATAATAAAAAGAAGAACTCGATGAACGGATTTACATGATTCCTTTTATAAATCCCATGAATCTATGTTATTGTTAAAATATATGTTAAAAGAAATTCAGATATTTTATAGTGTTTACTATAAATTTCCTCCAAAGTTAATTTGTAATTATTAGAAATGATGAATTGCGTAGGGGTCCTGAAACCAGAGAGTCCCTGTGCTCTGGGGCCGGACTGTGGTCCTTGGGTTCGCTGATCGCGCTACACCAAAACGCAGTCCGGCTGATAATACGCTATCTGATCTAATATTACACTCATTTTTTTTTATACCTTCATACTAAAAGCAAAGGTTCCTCCCATGGGACTGGCATAAGTCATCCAGGATGCGCTATTGCCTCATAGATTTAGATTTAAAATGGTTAGCTACATCCCATTTTTCACTTTAATCAGTTTTAAATTTAGGTTAGCTCTAAATGCAGCATTACACATTATTAGTTGAAACAATTACATTACCTACTGCATTTTTAACTATAATGGAATGTGGCTACCTATGCTTTTATATGGGTTAACTAGCTGTGAACCCGCGACTGCGATCGCGTTTCATATATTTGTCACTGCATTTAAAGTTTTTTATATGGAACCCTATTTTTTTAGTTTAGTTCTAAGTAAAAATATTTATCATAAATTTGAATCACAACCGTAAAACTGTGCATTGAATCGGATTTTATTCAATGTTGTTATAAGTTTTAATTTTTTTACACGGAACCTTATTTATTTTTGAAAATTATAAAGTACCATTACCTTCAGTTATCTACCAGAAAAAGTCCCGTCAAGATCCGTCCAGCTGTTCCAGAGACTAACTGGAACAAACACAGACAGACAGACAAAAATTTAAAAAATTGTATTTTTGTTATAGGGTATCGTATATACATTCATATCTATTTAGTAAAAAACAAAATTAATCATGACATTACAAACGGACACTTGAATTTAATTTATTAGTATAGATTGTTGTATGATTGTTTTTAGGCGTTCAGTCGTCTGATACTTATACTTCGTGCTCTACATGTGAATACGGAACGCACTAAAGTACTCCTGAAGCCGGACAAAACTACGCTGACGGAACCGCATCACATCTGGCCGACACTGACTGACGATGATTGGATCAAAGTCGAAGTACAGCTCAAGGATTTGATTCTAGCTGATTACGGAAAGAAGAACAAGTTAGTTCCATATTGTTATCCCCCCCCACAATAACCAATAACATAACTAAATCCTCCACTTAATTTGACAGTTTTCGAATGCAGAGTTCTCAATTTCACAATTTTACAAAAACTTAAATAATTAGCAGTATAATAATTGAAAAGCGACAATTTTGAATGTAGCAACATTTAACACAATATGTTCACTTATAATTAAGGAAACCATTCATAAGAAGGGAATTGTTATTTTTAAGTAAATTATTTTTAAGCATATATTTTTAAAGTCTTTGCAAAATAATTGTTTTTCCTATACAATGACAATATTATCAAAGTAACGCGACGAATCAACTGAAATGATTATATTTATTTGCTGATTCGTTCGTTTGATTTAAATAATTCGTTTCAATGAAGGCAATGCTTGAATACTTGTTTTTAATGTTAATTCGATATAGACTCATTGCTTTGACCACAATCTCACCTGATAATAAGTGATGATATGGTCCAAGATGATGGTAAACACACTAAGCCTAGAGGTACTGGTACTCAAATGATGCTGCGGGAACATAGCCATTCGTATTTGGCGACAGGTTTTCAAACTTGAAGGTGGTAGCTACCCAGGCGGACATTATTTTAAAATGCCCTACCACTATGCTTATGGTTTCCTCACGATGCTTTCCTTCACCGAAAGCTCGGACTGATTTTACCCTTGCGTAGGTGGGGATCGAACCCACGTCGATTGAACCCGGCCGCACTACCCGCTGTGCCATCATCCTAACCTACTTAACGCTTCTATAACATGGATGTTTCGTAAGTGTACGGTGGTCGCCTTTACGATCAAAATTACAATATCGTTATATTTTCAGCGTGAACGTTGCATCCCTGACACAGTCGGAGATACGTGACATAATATTGGGTATGGAGATATCAGCACCGTCCGCCCAACGGCAACAGATCGCTGAAATCGAGAAGCAGAGTAAGGAACAGAGCCAACTGACGGCGACCACCACGAGGACCGTCAACAAACATGGTGACGAGATTATCACCTCGACCACTAGCAACTACGAGTCGCAGACTTTCAGGTAATATACAGGTTGAATTTGAAATCAATGCCATTAATTTCACTTTGTATTGACAGATATATTTTGATATATTTATATAAATATACTACTATTGACCCGACAAAAAGTATATAACTAACCTATGTTACTTCTGGATGAAGTAGTTTTCTATCGGTGAAATAATTATTCAAATTGGTTTCAGAGTTTATTAATTAAAAACAAATAAATCTTTCGTCTTTATAACACTATTATCTATACTAATATTATAAACAGGAAAGATTTGTGTTTTTGTACGTAATGAATAAGCTTAAAAACTACTCGACTGATTTCGATGAAATTTGTTATGGAGATAGTTTGAAATCCATGAAGTGACACAGGATAGTTTTTATTCCGAAATCCCACGGGAAAGGGAACTACGCGGGTAAAATCGCGAAGAGCAGCTAGTATTATATAATTATGTATTAGATACTAGGAAGATTACAAACAGGCAAACGATTCTTCTGATGGTAATCGGTGACTGTAGTCTATAGATACATGCGATGCTAGTGGAATCCCGTTTTGTGCAAATTTCACTTGAAATGGTTTACCATTATAAAAAATAAAGATTACAAAGTAATTAACAATTTGCTTAATAGAATGGATAAAACAACTTTATAATGCTGTTATTACACGTACGGACCGGACCGCGGACATGGTATGTCGATCGGCCGAGGTCATCAGTCACCTAAGTAGGGATGTGAATAAGATTTTTCAAAAAGATCGATTATTGAATCGAATCACAAAACATCGAGGTCCAAGAGATCAATCTTTTTTCTATTTGTGTTATTTGACTTTTTATTCGTAAATAGTTGTCGAAATTAGACTATAATCATCATTTATTCCATGAATTGTTGTAATTTTTTTTTATTAACAGCACTAAGGGTCGTCAGTAGCAACTATACAAAAAAGAAGAACACCTAACCTACTAAGGAAAAATTACACTGAACTGTTTTATTTTTGCCTCTTTACAAATGATCATCGAATCATAGAAACCAAAACGGAAACTAATAATCGATTCTTTATTCGTTTTTAAGATCGATCTTTTGGTCCTTGACGTTTTGTGAATCGATCTTTTTCGGAAAGGATTCACATCCCTACTTAGGGGATTGATAAAATCGGCCGCCCGTCGTACTATGTTGCGTTTCGGTCCGTACGTGTGTTAACACCATAAAATATACTTTAGTTTTTATATTCGGATCAATCATAATAAATGAACATGCAGCAAAATAAATAATGATTGAGCTGAAAATAAATTTACCTCGTACATGGATGGTATTGTTTAAACAGTATTAACATAGTTATTTAATGTTTGTTTGTTTGTTATTTATAACAGTTCAAAGACCGAATGGCGTGTTCGAGCCATCTCGGCGACTAATCTACATTTGCGTACGAACCACATATACGTGAGTTCCGATGATATAAAGGAGAGTGGCTACACCTACATTCTACCTAAGAATTTGCTCAAGAAATTCGTCACGATTTCTGATTTGAGAGCACAGGTAATTGCACCTTTTTTTGTCATTTTTGTATCATAAATGGTCACTTTTATGTCGGCTTCTTTTTATCTATATAGTAACGTAGCTAAATATATATTAAAACATGTCGATTTTTATAGATAATTTATAAAAAAATATAATTATGAAAAAAACTCTTTGACGAGCTATAAGCCATGTATAAAACATAAAGAGGCATAAAACATAAATAGACACGGATGCATCGCATCGTCTTCTATAATACAGTGTAAACTATTTATAGCGATACTTTAGGTAATGCGGAATTTTATGACATTATTAAGTATTGTAATTAATGGAAGTAAGGATAATCTTCAAACTTAAATAATTTACAGGTTTTAAATTTTAAATTTAACAGGTTAAAAATTTGCCGTTAAATGGAGTTTACACTTAATAAAGAAGTAATAAGTATTTAATATTTATTTAACAGTATTTTATTTAATTCTTCACCAATATTTCTATCTCATAATTTATATAACTTTTACATAAAATGGTTTACACAAGTAAAGTGTATTGATGATAATAATGTGAAACTATTATTCTGAGGTGCCACGAAAACTCCATGAAGGTTCGGGTAAGATGGGTCACAGTCTCCATAGAGATTAGAAACCTTGATACAATATTGAAAATATATCGTTATCCACTTGGCACTGGCAGAATAGTGTAACTCAGGTTGCCATTAATTAAGAACAGAAGAATAATATTTTTGGGTAATTTTTCAGATCTCTTGTTACTTGTACGGACTATCGCCGAGCGATAACCCCATGGTCCGTGAGGTGCACTGCGCCGTGGTGCCACCGCAGTGGGGCACCCACCAACAGGTTCACCTGCCCCGGCATCTGCCCAAACACATCCCGCTCTGGCACACTTACAACCACTTGGGTGGATGCACACGCAGCCCAACGAGCTTCCACAACTTTCTCCACAGGTACAATTTATTTTTATATGTCCTAATTAGACTAATCTAGACTAAAATTTGCAATATATGATTACGGGTCAACCCGATGGTAATTATATATACATAAAGCAAATACCTAAGTCAAAAATCCTGGCAAATCATTTATATTCAAATCACATATTAAAACGAATCACTATTTGGTTTTTACTTTTTTTTGTACTGTATAGGATCAGCGTTTCACCCGATTTTAAGTGTCGATGTAATAAGAGTTACTAAATACATTTTAATGGCTCCTTAATAATGCTGCTGAAACACCTATAGGTGCTTGGTAGCAAGTTTCGGTACTTGATGATATTAGTCAGCCAAGAGCTTCCATTACGCTATGGTTTCATCACATTGTTTTCCTTAACGGAAACCTGCCACATTATAAATAATATTATATATAATAGATGGATTCGATCCTACATTCTTAAACACAACATCTGACCACTATATGAGTATGCTTCAAACTGATGATTTACGGCCGATTTCAGTATGTGATCTCTTAAGATGTATTTTCAATCTTGTATCAGCATCACCAAGCAAAACGGTTGTCCGTCCTACTCGAACTTTCCATGAAGCTTTGTGGCCACCTTGGTACATATGTTACGCGTTATCTTCTATAACAAACTTAACTTGAACACAATAACCAAATTATATCAAACAAAACGCCACCAAGATTACATGATACAGAGTCAAATAAACAAGTTTATTGTGTTATAGAAAATAACTGCTACATGACAGACTGAGATCCTGCCGAAAAATCCAAATGTGTACTCAATCTGTTTTTTACAAACTGGACTCGATATTGAAACATGTTAGATGGAGAAATATTTATGGTCCAATGCATGTTCAGAAAGATAATGTGTACATACAAGACTTTATTGTCTAATATGTTATGATGTTAACACACGTCCGGACCGGACCACGGACATAGTACGGCGGCCGGCCGATGTTATTAGTCTCCTAAGTAGGGATGTAAATGCTTTCCGAAAAATATCGAGGACCAAAAGATCAATCTTTCAAACGAATAAAGTATCGATGATTAGAGTGTCCGTTTTGTTTTCTATAATACGCTGATTATCTGTAAATAGGCAAGAATAAAACAGTTCAGTGTCCTTTAACCTTAGTAGGATAGGGGTTCTGTTTTTTTTTGTTTAGTTGAACTATTGATGACTTAGTACTGATAATAAAAAAAAATGGAATCAGTATTTGCAATAAATGATGATTATAGTGTCTACATTCGACCACTGGAAGAATACTAATTACGAATAAAAAGTCAAATAAAAGGAATAGAAAACATACTGATCTCTTGGACCTCGATTTTTTGTGAAGAGATTAAAAAAACCGATCTTTTTGAAAAATTTTATTCCCCATCCCCACTTAGGCGACTGATGACCTCGGTCGCTCGACATACCATGCCCGCGGTCCGGTCCGTAGTTGTGTTAACAGCATTAATTAAACTGCGTGTAAATCTCTTTAAGGATATCACGACGCACGCAAAAATCATGGCGGACAACACGTCTTGGGACGGAGAGAAGACTGTTATCATAACGTGTTCGTTCACACCGGGCTCGTGTTCGCTGACCGCGTACAAGCTGACCCCCAGCGGGTACGAGTGGGGGGTGCGGAACACGGACAGGGGTAACAACCCCAAGGGCTATCTGCCCAGCCACTACGAGCGAGTCCAGATGCTGCTGTCGGACCGTTTCCTTGGTTATTTCATGGTACCGTCGCAGGGTAGCTGGAATTACAACTTTATGGGTAAAGACTGGTTTTATCATTTATATATATATATATTATTTATAGGTGTTTGGTTGTGATCATGTAAATCGATTTAGTTGTTCTCGCGTTATAAGTAGTTATTTATATATTTGGTGTTTGACCATAAACCTATTCGAAGTGTCAATAGGACATCAAAGGTAATAAATAATAACTAAGCCTAGAAATTAATCTTAAGTAACACTTCCGTAACACTCGAAGGCGACATTGGAAAATAACAGGTATTCTAGACGATTGAACTGATAATTTACGACTTTGAATAGAAGTTTTATAGGTCTAACTTTATATTATTTTTCTGATTTTCAGTGTTTCAACATAATAGCAGTGTACTTTCTAAAAAAAATCACAGTTTTTATGACATTTCATAACTTGTGTTCTCAGAATGTCAGAATTGTTTTCAATACAACTTCATTTGTGCGCACAGTAACCAAAGTATCATGTAAAACGCCACCAAAATTACTTAATATAGAACCATTGTAAACTATGATTAATTTATTATTACTTTTGTATTATATTTTATACTAGCTGTGTGCCTGCGTTTTATATATTCTTCATTGCATTTTAATTTTTTATAAAGAACACGGAAGTATTTTCCTAAAAAAAAAATTAGTACGAAGATAAAGTAAAAATATTTCTCATAAATTCTAGCACTTGCCCGTAATACTGTGCATTGAATCTGATTTTATTCAATTGTTTATGAGTTTTGTTTTTTACGCGAAACCCTAATTATTTTCGAAAATTATAAAGTACCCTAAGTCTGGTACGTAGGGAGTTTGGGTGGCCTCGTCTCGGAAACGGAGGCAGGCGAATTGCCCTTCGGGCTCCCCTTCTTCCGGGCTGATAGCCGGGACGCAGGGAGCTTGAGAGGAACCCTAAGTTACCTGGAGTAACTTCAGCTATGTACAAAAAAAAAAGTCCTGTCAAAATCGGTCCAGCCGTTCCGGAGATTACCAGGAACAAACAGAAAGACAAAAAATTTAAAAATTGCGTTTTTGGTATAGGTATCGTATATACATTCATATCTATTTATTAAAAAAAAAATCTTGACATTACAAACAGACACTGCAATTTTATTTATTAGTATATATTTTTATATTATATTATTATTAACGTTTTCATTTGTTACAGGTGTTTCGACACGACCCTAACATGAAATATGGTGTGCAATTGGGTAATCCGCGTGAATTTTACCATGAAGTACATCGACCTGCGCATTTTATGAATTTCGCGGCTATGGAAGACGCCAGTACCCCGACCCTCGCGGCCGATCGAGAAGACTTGTTTGCATAAATTAATTAAATTTCATTTTTTTTAACATGGTTCATATGTAATAGTATATAAGATAAATAAATGATTAGTTTTTGTCTTTGAATTGTATATGGTTTTATTTGATTAATTTATAACAACCCTTCTAAATTTAAAATCCTGTTTAAAAATGAAAGAATTAATATATTTTAAGGTTTCTCTTTTGTTATTTTACACGGATTTTAATGAATAATCACGACAATAAGATCGTGAAAACTTTGTTCGCACGTAACAGTTTCATGTGTGACTTTGTAAGGTGTTTTCCTTTTAGTCTGTTCCTTTGCTGGTACAGGAGTTGGTCAACTTTAAAAAAAATCTACTGAAACTGGATGTGAAACTATGGAACACAAATACTTCATTTGGGTAGGTGGATTCTAGCATGCTTCCGCTATTCCGTATCGCCCCCATTCTAAATGCGGCGGGCGGCTACGGGGGGTTTAGTGGGTATTTCCAGCGCTTCTCGCTGGGTGAGTCCCACACTGGTGTGAAGACGTCCCTCCACACCCCCTTACCTATTGCATTGGGGGGACTTGATCCTAATGTAATTGGTAAAGGGTAGTGCGTAAATGCATTCCCCTCGTGAAAAAAAAAAGGTGGATTTTAGCAATTTTCATAAAACTAATGGGTCTTATTTTAAATTAGGTACTGGGTTTTTTTAATAAAATTCTAATTCCATAGACATAATTCTTATCACGTTAAGCAGCCAAAATATTTTTTTCGTTAGCCATGTTATAATGATTTTAAATGCAAAGAAAATACTATTTATACTGCTTACTTCGATTACTCAACGTAATCGCAGTGTCATCTAGTGTAACAGTTGAACTTGAGTTATTAAGTAGGTACCTAGCTAGTACATACAACGCTAGATCTCCGGTAGGAGTAATATTATTCTGTGCGCTAGATGTCCCTGACGTTTCGATATTTTATTGTCATAATATCGATGTTATCGAAATCATAACATCAACGTTTTCTAGCCAAATATCGATGTTTATTAACTCTCGATGAATACTGATCATCTCTAATATTACTGATGTACAACTGTGATTATGATTTTGCAATTTTCTATAAAATATCGAAAAAGCCTATTCGATCTCAGGCAATAAGTATTGTTTACAATGTATACTAAAGGATTTGTGCAGAAGTTGGAGGTCAATCTGAATCTTCGATTTTAAAGCGAGTCAAACATTCACCGGTAAGTAGGAATAACAAATCAAGATACTTTATATTTCAAACATACATTTTTCTAAGTACCGAATTAACAATTACTATTATTTCAATTATAGTGTTAAAATAACAGTTGGTAATAGATTGACAGGTTTTTGATATTCTCCAAACAAAAACATTTTGTGTGTAATTATTTAGGGTTCTCGTACATTACAAGAAAAACTTAAACCCTTAACCCCTTGAGCACTAACCTGGCGTTTACGCCAGATTTCCATTGTTTTCCTATTGTCTCATTTTTATGGGTAATCGACATATTAATGAAATTAAATAAATAATATTATATTGTGCACTATCCTACTCTGTTCTATTGCACTATTACTTACAGGGGTTTCTTATTCTACTAAACCAAGAATTTATTGGTGAAGGAAGAGTAAACGGAGGTGTGTTCTATACGCCCGGTAAAAAGAGGGTACAAAAAAAATAATGTGGACAGTTTTGATTTAGAAGTAATCAGAAATAAAATAAGAGAATTTTATACTGTATGGAAAGAAATTCCAACCGTGAGGAAATTATAACAAACTCTTCGAAAAGATATTGATTGCAATGGAGGCAGAGAATCATTGAGGGTACATATGTTTTTACTTGCTGTAGTTACAACGTTTCTACATTTTGTAATTCTTGTTTTTCTTACAGGCTTGTTCTTTACAGGCTTTGAATTTGTAAGTGCCAATCAAAAAGAACTATTTTGATGGAGCGTCATGACATCAAGATACAAAGATTCAGATATTTAGAGCGCATGAAAAAGAACGTAAATCACAAGAACCTGACAAACTAGGTGAAGTTTATTTAAACGAAACCTATTTACACGGTTCATGTTCTGTAAATAAGTCTTGGCAAAGTAAAGATATTGTAAGTCCTTCTAAAAGTATTTCAGCGGGGGCAAGGTGGATTATTATGAATCTTGGTGGAAACAACGGGTTTGTGTCTAATTATTGCCTAATATATAGGTCAAAAAGTATATCTGCTGACTACTATTATGATATGAACCAGTATAACTTTAAAAAGTGGGTCACAGAAAAACGAATACCAGATCTTACGAAACCGGCTCTGATTGTCATGGATAACGCAAGTTATCATTCTGTACAGTTGAATAAACCGCCCCCATAAGCCAACCGTATAGCTGATATTATATAATGGCTGCTTAGAAATAATATTGATTATGAAGATCGTGCCAATTACTTGAAGTAGGTAGTACATCGAAATATATCTCTATCCATATATGCGATTGATTAAATTTTTAAATGGTATGGCTTCCACCTTACCATTGCACTGTAAATCCCATGAAATGATATAGGTTATAATGAAGCAGACAGTGGCCGAAAAGAATGTTAATAGAACTTTAAGTGATATCTAGTCATTAACAGAGGAAGCTTTCTCACAAATTGGTGCAGACGAGTGACAAAATGTTGCGAGCATGTAATAAAAAATAAAAATAATTTTGTTACACAAGATGGATAAATAGAAATTCAACAGGAGCGATTTATTCTAAATACCTCTGTGTCTTCATCGTCTTCCTCAGAAGATGAAGAAGAAGGCATGCAAGTGGTGTACTTAGATCAATTTTCCAGCTCGGTATAAAATTATTTTATTTTTATGGATAAAAAAAAGCAATTACCTAATACATGTTCGAACAAACAATTTGCAATTTTTTTTTATTGTCAGATATCTGGTACGTTCACGCTCATTGTATTTGGCAGTTCGCACGCCGGAACAAACCTTAAAGAAATTGGCTACTCAAAATAACCATACTACGTGGACGAACTCGGGGGTACCAGCTAGTTAAATATAAAAAAAAAATTCATACTACTAATTGATTATATAAAATTTTAAGTCTCTTAAGGTTACCACATTGGTGTTGTGTTGAGAATTCTTTCATTTATTGATCACAATAGACACTTGTACATCACCGACAACCCGATTTCAGCGTGTATCTACAAATAATATTTTAGATGAATGATATTAGGGTATATTAAAAAAAAATAAAAGTATCAAATCTAATTATCCTACTGTTGCTTACTACAAAATTTCATTTGCCTATTTTCCATGAGATTCTAGTACACCTATAACAGCGTTCGTGGGCGGATCCAGTGCTACCAATTCGGAACAATATTTACCCCTAAAACTAAAGCAAAAAATCCCTAAAATAACCAATAGGCTATGAGTGTAAAAACAATAATATGTATTGATAAGATACTTCTCGCCGTAACTAATTGAAATATTTTAATTCTAATTCATAAAAGTCGTCAACAAATAATTCTGATTGTCAATTATTAGGGTTCTTTAAAGAAATGTGAAGTTACTTTAAATAATAAATATCAATTTTTCAATAAAAACAAATTATATAAAAAGATCAAGAAACTTCCAATGTACCACAATCCCTATCATAATCTATTCGGTATGCATAACTCTGAACCAAAATTTAATGTAATAATACATACTTGTGTGATTTTTCAACGTTCTGACCATATGTCGCGGGAATGTGTCCAAAACGAAGAAATTCGTCAGAATATGTTACTGGAATAACTTTTAACTTACTGTATAAGGAAGACGAGGAAGCTAAATATAATTTTAGTAAATCCATTGTCTTATGCTCCAGTGATTCTATATAAATTTTATCTCTTTTGTGCACATAAAATAAGTAATTCATAAATAGGTATGCCATATACTGGCATAGTCATCAAGGATGGAAGGAAGCCTCGTTAATTAGAAATAAAAACACGTATCCTACTAGATACCCCTTAATTTTAGGGTAAAACCCCGTAAATTGGGAACTCTGACCAGTTTGTCCACAAAGGACAAACACCTCAATAATATAACCATTTACAAATACTTAACTCTATTCCGTATAAAATTTATACGGAAACCTAAAGAATACGCGAATAATATTACAAGTCTATGAAATGTCTCATAATTTACTACAATAATTGAAGCCCATTTTTTTTATCTTTAATGTAAAATAAACACAATTTGTGCCAGTCTCATAAGGTAAAATGTATTCTCCACAGATAAATAATAAAAGTACTTACTCTTAATCTTGTATCAACAATACCATGTAGCTTTCGCGGTATCTCAGAATAGACGCTACCTACCCATTATTATTTATAACAAACTTGACTTGTAAACAACAACCAAACTATATCATACAAGACGCCACTAAAATCTAAATGATGTAGGGTCAAATACACAAGGTACTTAATGAAAGAAAATAACTTACATGACGGACTAAGATCCCGCCAAAAATTTCCTTTAATCTTTTTTTCATTTATTGATAAAAGCTAAAACCTACTTTTTATTATTTATCTCTGCTTTGGAGAAAACTCTTTTTGACACAGTAGATGTCATGAGCAATTGAATTTTTGATTGCGTTTTATTTTCGTTTCTAAATAAGTAGTGCTAATGTGTATTTTTGGTATGCTGCACTATTTTTAAAAATAAAATTAATTCTTTAGATAAATCTGTTGCTTCACTTTATTTAGTCAACACATAAAATCAACTGGAAAATAGGTAACTATAGTCCGTTCTCTATAACTTGTCCCTTGACTCCCATTCCTTTATGTTGGCCATCCAGACGGTCATTGAAAATTCAATCGATTCTGTCAAATCCAAGTGCTGTGATTTTAGAGCAGAAATTAGAGCTTTTTTAATGCTTTAATCATGCTACAGACGTTTAAAAGTAATGCAAGAGAAATTGTATTGAAAGTTCGTACTTTTTGTGAAACAGAAAAAGCAAATAAATATCCATTAAATCGAGGACTTCACTTCACTTCACTTCTTAGTTTTTGGCCTTTGTAGCTATTGGCCACAATTCTGCCAGTATCCGTAAGGTAGAGTCATGAACCAAGGAGTGGAAACTGGTAAACAAGACTATGGCTGATGATATGAAAACAAAAATCCTTTGACCTAGGTGATCAACCTGAAAAAGGGACAACACAAACATATAAGACAACACAATATTAGTAGGACAAAAACACAGTATTTATCAGTAAAAATGTTAGTAACATATACTATTTACAGTTTTATGTTGTTCATTTGTACATATTTACATAATATATAGTTCATTATGGGAGAAAAGGTGAAGAGAAGAAGACATTTAAAGGTTGTAGGACGAGGAACTTCAGGAGGGAGAATGTCATACAGGGAGTGACGCATCCTAGGGCAGGAGAAAAATATATGGTTCAAATCGCCCTCGTCGAGGCCACATTCACACAACGAAGAATTCCTGATCCTGAGCTTCGTTAGGAAAACGGGAGTGCAGGAAAAACCCAGTCTTAAACGACAAATAGTTGACGTTGTCGCCTTGTTGGCCTTGGAGAACTTGAAGAACCATGGGATGGGAGGAATCTCAGGCTGAATGTCAGCATAATATTTTCCTTTTTCAGTTTTTGAGGAATTCCAGATAATATTCCATGATTTCACAAGTCGACTTTTGGCAAGCAGGCATAGGTCATGGGAAAAGGTTTTGTAGTGGTCTACGGAACCAATTTGAGAGGCAGCTTTGGCACACGAGTCAGCTGACTCATTGCCGGGAATACCTGAGTGACCAGGGACCCAGGCCAAGGTCACTTGTATATTTCGGTGGTGGCAGTCCAAGAGGGCTTTTTTAATCTCTTGAAAATTAAGGGAAATCGGGATTGACGACGGAATGGATTGGAAAGGATTGCCTGAAGGCAGCTCTTAGAGTTAGAAAAGATGATGGATTTATTTAAGTTATGGGACAATACGAACCGTACGGCTTCTAGGAGAGCCAGAGCTTCTCCAGTGAATACCGAAGTAGAGGAAGGGCATTTGTAGCTGAGACAAATTTTGGTGAAGGGAATCCATACTGCCACACCAACCGCACTGTCCGGAGCCATTTTTGATGCATCAGTGAAGATAGAGAGCCATTCGTGAAAACGCTGATCTAAGATGGTGTTAAAAGTTTTTTCGAGCATCAACACACTCTTTGTCTACGCCGAAATGCAAAAGGACATTTGGACGGTAAATTGAAGCGTCATACGGGGTAAGATAAAGAGGATTGGTTGGGAATTGGACTACAGGGTTTGGAAGATTGGTGAATGATTTATAACTAAGGAGGAGGCAGGAAATTTTATCCGAATTGCCGGATAATTTGAGGAGTAAATCTAATTTAGGAAGGAGAGGATGGTTGGAATTTTGGACAAGCTTAAAAAGAAATCTGTCCGAGAGAAATTGTCTGCGCAAATTCAAGGGAGGCTCCCCACATTCTACCTGCATAGCATTGATAGGTGAGGGTTTCATAGCGCCTAGGATAATACGCAGACATTTGGAATGGAGTCTGTGGAATTTTTCTATATTATATTTATTGCAGGTACTAAGAAGAAAGGAACCATAGTCAAAATGAGTACGAATTATAGCGTTGTAGAGTAGTTTTTTTGAGAGTATGGGTGGGATCCCCACCATACCCCAGAAAGGGAACGGAGAATATTAATGTTCTTTTCACATTTCTGTCCAACTTTGGCGAAATGAGAGGAACCTGTCATTCTGGAATCCAGCCATATACCCAGAAATTTGACGTCATTGGATTGAGGGATGATTTCATTATTAACAAAAATTTTGACAAGAGGGATGGTTCTTTTTTTAGTGAAAACTACTACCGAGCTTTTGGAGGGGGAAAGAGATAAGCCATGTTCACCTAACCAATTAGCAAGGTATTCCAAAGCCGAGTTAAGGCGACTAGTTGCTTTCTCAACAGATGAAGATGAGATGTATATGACTAGATCATCGGCGTACTGCAATACCTCACAAAAGGATACTACAGTTTGATCGAGATCATAGGTATATAGACCCGTAGAGTAGAGAAGAGGACTAAGGACTGAACCCTGGGGTAGGCCTTTCCAGACAGTTCTAGGGGGAAGAAAACCTGAATCGGACTTGATAATGACTGATCTTTCCACTAACATGCTATGGATGAAACGGACAAGCTTCTCGGGTATTCTCAGCTGGGAGAGCTTACTCCTGAGAACCGGGAGCAGAACGTTGTCATAGGCAGCAGTTATATCAAGAAATACACCAACCACATATTTTCTTTTAATGAACGCTGTCTGGATGTCTGTAGTTAGAAGGCTAAGGCTGTCCATAGTGCTCATACCCTTCCTGAAGCCAAATTGAGAACGGGCCATCAATGACCCATTTTCAGCCAGCCATTCTAGTCTCTGTTTCACCAGATATTCAGCTATTTTTGCCATAACAGAAGATAACGCAATTGGCCTATAACTGTTTGGATCACCAGGTACCCTTCCAGGTTTAAGTATGGGGATGACTACTTGGGATTTCCATTGAACAGGAACAGTACCAGAATCTAAGAAGGAGTTGATTATAGTTAGAAAAACTGTCTTGGCTTTATCTGATGAATTTCTAATGAAGGAGTATGGGATGCCATCGATGCCAGGGGAAGAGTCAGTTAGCCCATCAAGAGCTAAGAAAAGTTCATTAGAGGAAAATGGATAGTCAAAAGGATTTTGTGACGGTAATAGAACAGGAGGGGATGGGATTGAAGCTAAGCAAGGTACAAAAGATGGAGCCAAATTGTCCGAAAAGGCCTCCAGCCACAAAGGTGAACCGTTAGTTGCCGTGTTTTTTCGTATTGCAAGACCCTCTAAAATCTCCTTATCTGTTTCCAGACAAGCGATGAAGAGGATCCTGGAGCTAAATTCTCGCAAAAACTAATCCACCCTTGTTTTTTTTTTCCTGGCAGTCAGCCTACGGAATTTTGCTGCAGATTTCTTGTAGTCTTGGAAACATTGAACGGACATAGATCTACCGTAAGACTTTTCAGCCTCTCTCCTTTCTGCTGCTGCCGCAGAACACTCAGAGTCCCACCAAGGGGTAGAAACTCTAAAGTCACCAGCTGGCTTTTTAAGCGGGATATGGAGATTAGCACAAGAAATGATATTGCCAATAAATGTATTGTAGGATGCAAGGGGTGAAGCGAATGGATCTATTGCATCGGAATCTAACTTACGGTCCAGAGCAGATGCGAACGACGTCCAATCAGCTCCTGAAAGCTTATATTTCAGTAAAGGGCAAAAGTTTTTGAAAGGAACAATGCCATTTGGAAGAAAAATGGACATTGATATAGGGAAGTGGTCGCTACCATATGTCGATGGCAGAATCTTCCAGGAAGTTATTGACATTAAAGAGGGGGAGCAGAGGGAAAGGTCAACGGCGCTTTTCAGATTTTGGGAAGGGAGAACTCTGCGGGTGGGAGAACCATCATTCAATAAGCATAAATTAGTATCATCAAAGACATCTAGTAGTGAGTGGCCAAACAAATCCGTATGGCTATGCCCCCATACGGTATTATGACCATTAAAGTCACCCATGACAACCATAGGAAGAGGAATAGATGAAAGAAGAGATAAGATATCAGGGATTATGGAGGAGTTAGGATATGGGATATATATAGATACGAAGGATATATCATAGACTCTAACACATACAATATTGATGCCAGGGTAGGCAGGAAGAGGGATTTGGGAAAATGGTAGAGAACGTCTTATAAACAAGGCGCTCCCTGCATACCCATCTGGCCCGTCGTCCCGGAAACAGGAATAGCCCGAGATCCGAAAATGGGATCCCGATCTAAGCCACGTCTCCGAGACGGCAATGACAGATGCTTGGAATTTATTTATTAAGTGGACCAGATCGTGCTTTTTAGATCGCACGCTCCGGGTATTCCACTGTAAGATGATCAACTGATCCATGGTGGGTTTTAAAAGATAGGAGTTGGGTAAGTTTTTGGGCAACGTTGGACGGTAGTTGTTGAGGATTCATTAAGATGATATCAATGACTAGGGAAAGGAGAGTCTGTATCATAGAGTCATTTTGCACACTTGTGCCCGGTTCAATTATTGCGCAGCCATTCGGCATGGACGACACAGGAGTGGAAACAAGGTCTCTATGGGCAACTTTATCATAAGACTTGCCCAGTGGGGCTCTAGGACGGGGAGTCGTATAAATAGTTCTAACCGACGAATGGTTAGGCTGAGACTGATGAGAGTGGGGTGAGATTTCAGAAACTCGTTTCTGTGAGGCTTGGAGTGAGAGTGAATGGGCGTGCTGTACCTGAGCAATTTCAGAGTAGGGTCGGGAAACAGTAGGAAAATTGGGCACAGGCCTCCACATAGGAAATACTTTGCTGTGCCATAACCACTTTTATGGATCTTTGCCTTTCCTGCTCTGGGCAGGATCTATTAGTTGCAAAGTGACGTCCCAAACAATGAGCGCAGGATGCCCCTGACTCAGTTACTTCGCAAGAGTCACCTAAGTGTTCCTTAGAGCAACGGAAGCACCTGGGCTTTGACCTACATGCTGCTTTTGTGTGTCCATATCTACAACAAGCATAGCATTGGGTGGTAGGGAAGTTATATAACTCTACAGGTAGAGATGTATAGTATAGAAAAATTTTTGAAGGGAGAGATTGGCCTAAGAAAGTTACCACAACAGATTGGGTAGGGACCCATGACACTTTACCATCTTCAACATTTTTCCTACTCAGTCTTCTTGCCTTAATTATGTTACCGCATCCCGGAGGTAAGAGTGCATTTGTGGCAAACTCCTCCATAGATAAGTCTGTAGGGACCTGTCGAACCAAGCCCATTCTTTGGTAACACTAAAAGTAGGAATGGAAGCAGTGTATTTACAAAGTGCAAGAACTGGCGATGATATGAAATTATTTGCATCTTCAGCTGACGTGAATTGCACAGAGATTTTGTTTCGTCCGACTCTTTTAACACCCTCGCGATGAATATTTTGGAATTTGTGATTAGAAAGGAATTGCCCAAATTTAATTGGGCGGATGGAGGTACCAACTGCAGGATCAGGTGATATGCGTGAGACATGCACGATGTAGGGCCCTTTGTCGTTCTCCGAATATGTATTTATTGCGCCTATGACATAGGACGGGTGGGTATATACGGTCTGAATAGAAGGGACTGTCAGGTCAGGGTTAGAAATATTTTTTTTCGCCGGAGTTTGAGGCTCCTCAACACACCGTCTCTTTAAATTTGCCCCGGAAACACCACTGGTACCCGTGTTAGGATATGGTGGGTCTGGAGGGACTTTATCCGGAGCTCGCGGCTCCGGATCTTCACACTCCATGTTCGAGGCGACTCACAAACACGCTAACAAAATAACACGTACTTATTTACATAAAACTTACCTGCTAACCACCACCAAACACATACAACACAAATCTACACAACACAGATCGATCACAAAGGGACAAAAAAGCCAAATATATTATTATTATGGAAAAAACACTGATTTCCACAACCAGCTAAATCGCTACCACAGCTATTATTTTCTAAATCGAGGACTGTCTTGTATGTTGACCATTGTTGACATGACAGGCTAGTAAAATCGAGTTGCCATACTTTATATTTAAACTCCGTATAATTTTGTTAAATATGTTTTATTTTTTAGTAAGTACATATAAATTTTGTATAAGTACGATAAACACTATCTATCCAGAAAGTAGTAAGAAAAAAGCAGTAGGGGCAGGAGGGAAAATAAACTTTAATATCGATAATTCAATAACATCCATAAAAGGAGTAGTCCAAATTTCCAAAAGTGTACTTAAAATTCGTTTGGATATTTCAGGTTTTTCATTTTTTAACTTAGTATTTAATTATTTTTAGTTTAAAAAAATGGAAACATCTAAACCAAAAATCTAGGATTCGATGATTTAGATCGATAAACTTCGACGTTTTCATTCTCATCATCGATGTTTTGAAAACATTGCTAAATATTGATCATCTCTATTTTAAAATAAAAACACTCGAGATATGAGAAGTTTGAAGTTTTTATTTTGTTGTTCATTATAAATTTATTTAGAAATAAAAAAGTTGATTTTATTAAAAATCGAAAAAAACATTCATAATGGGAGATCAAGACGACTTTGAAGATAATCAATACCCTGATAATGATGAGTTTGTTCCGTACGTTACAGCCGGTAACCTCGCACATAAAAATGGAGCGAAAGTAGTACTATGGGGCAAAGTTACAAAAGTTTCTGCTAGTGAAGGTTTCTACGTCAAAACTGTTGATGATCAGGAAGTATTAATACGTTTAAGAAGACCCTTAAGCGAAGCTTTGGAAGGGTGGTATGAGGTGTATGGTGTATCTCAAGGAAAAAGTCTGCTTTGTGATGAATATGTTCCTTTTTCTGAAGAGATGACTAAAAGTATCGATGCAGAAGGACATAAAGGCTTAGCTAAACTACTTGCAGCTCTTGATGACCCTTGGAACCTCGGTGATGACTCCAGCGCAATGGATGGTGTTACAGCAATGGAATAATAGGAAGTTATAACATAAGTTTAAATAAGAGACAAGTTTTGTGTATTTACATCTTTTATTTTGGCAGTATGATAAATTCAATAAATATATATTTTTAAAGTATGCATTATGACTTATTTTTATTTTAAACATTTTATTTGAAAGAGTTTTTTCTGTAAATTAGCTTGTAATACAAAATACTTTTTTATACTGTAATATGCTCAGCATTTTTACTACAATCTCTCTTGATGTTAAGAGAGTGGGGTCAAGGACAATGAACACTAAGATTAAAACTCATGCTGCCAGGAGTAACCTTTCGTTGTATGGCAACAAATTTTCAAATGTGAATATGGTAGCTATCCAGGTGGATGTTAAAAATGGTTTTCTCCCAAATCTATTATTATATTATGGTATTTTTAAACACTAAATGGTCATGCTCATTATAGATTAGGATAGGCGAATTGGAACCTATGTCTACTGATACAAAATTCAACTATTCTATTATTGAGTAATAGTATAAGAAATAGTCATCAATAGTTGTGTTGAGATACAGTTCAATTACTTTTTAGATTTTAATCTTCAAATACTTTGGTTTTACTCTAATTTATTAGCTTCATATCATGTCACAACAAATGAATGGTTTTTAAATTTAATATAATCAAATGAAATAGTGATGTTTCCTTAATTAAAACCACTTAAAACTTAACTGGTGTGAGTCTGAGTGAATATGATGATTTTTTTATTGGTTTATGAAAGCATGCGACTTCATAATTTCTGGCCTAGAAATAGCTGCAAGCTATTACTTTCATGGACTATAGCCAAAATTATAGCATGCATAAATCAATAAAACATTTCTAAATACGGTGGAACCTCTAAAACTTAAAGACCAGGGAAAATAGTTTAAGCTACTGAGTTTTTTTTAACTTAACAAGGGTTTGAGTGAGAGAGGTTTTGATGGATCATAATTTAACTTATCAAGGTTCATTTCTGTGCTTTGTTTCAGATTTAGTATACATTCATAATACTGGATAAAATTTAAAAAATATTTTAAATGTCACAAATGTACTTTATTTATTAATTTTATTGAAAGTAGTCAGTGATTTTTTCTTTTTTTAAAAGATTGATGTCTTCAAAATCAATTTTATTTTTAATACTGAATAGAGCAGAGAAAATATTGTCTTTAACATTACTACATTGTTCTATAAAAGATCTCAAAATGGTTACAGCTGTTCTTGCTTTACTGATTGATATATTTGTATATTGATCTTGTAGCTCGTCACTACTACCTTCATCCTCACTCTTAATACTCTGAGTAATTGCTTCTAAAATTTCTTTTTCACTTAATGTTCCCGCTGTAGCTAGTTCATCATCACAAGAGACAAACTCATCGAAAGTGACTTCTAAGTTATACATATATTTATTTAATTCTCTAGGAGTTTCATCATCCTCCTCTTTAATTCTTAATAGATTGTAAAAAAAAACCGCAAGTTTTGAAGCAATTTTTGATTGTATTTGATGAGACACTTCGCCAAGTTTTATCTACCATCCTCATTGCTTGTTAGTTATTGACAGAAGAGACAGTATTTTGCTCCATATCGGTTATCATTTTTTTAACAACTTCATTACGGTAAAATGTTTTAAACCTATTTATTATTCCAAGGTTTTCCCTCATTACATTTTTCATTTTTAAATATGAGTACTTTATCGGGTAGACTTTTAAAGAACAGCCCAGTTTCATCAGCGTTAAAAA
Source organism: Samia ricini (assembly GCA_014132275.2). Taxonomy (NCBI): domain Eukaryota; kingdom Metazoa; phylum Arthropoda; class Insecta; order Lepidoptera; family Saturniidae; genus Samia; species Samia ricini. The sequence goes on from AP028164.1 coordinate 12,170,937, forward strand.
TATCTTCGGGGTCGTATTCATCCACTAAACTTTGCAATTCACATTCGATTTTTTGAAATGCTAGGCTATGTCTTTTCTTAAGCTTTTCCAACCAGCCATTACTTGCACTGAAATTATGAATTCTCAATGATTTAGCAAACTCTTCAGCTTTTTCTTTCAGTTCTTTCACTAATACTAATGCTTTTATTTCGACACTGTTTAAACCATGTAAATAAACACTTTTCTAATTGAGGAAATCTAGATATTTTGCTTCGTTTACATGAAAGACTTCCCCTAATTCTTGTTTCTCCAATAACTCATTTTCTTTTTTCAACATGAGTGACAGTGTACTTTCGTGTACTCCAAACTGGGCAGCAACGTCTTTTCTTTTGTAACCACTTTTTACTACTTTGATCGCCTTTAGCTTTTCAGCGTATGTTAATGTGTTTAATTTTCGTTTTGAATTCATAGTGCTTCGGTTACTTTGAATACGCAGCGATGTTTCTTGAAGAAATGCTTAAAGCTGAATTATTCAAAGTGAAGAAATTTATTAGAACGTATTTAGTTCGGTTGTTATCGGACTGCTTCGGTTTCTGTCGGCTCGGCTGCGAGGAAGCTTGCGCTAATCCGTTGCTGGGTCGATTTCTCTGTAGCGGCTGTGTGCCTCGTACGCAGCTGTGTTCCGTTCTTTTGTTTCGAAGGTCTGCTTCGGTTTTTACGATTCACCCTTTTGAAAAGACCAATACGTCCTTTTGTTTTGTTTCTCCTTAGTTTGTGCTCCGGGGTTGTTTAAGATTGGCCTTATGTTATTAAAGAAGGTTTCATTAGCAATGTAAAAACCTATTTGATATGTCATTCTTATAAGAAGATTATTATAAGAAAATGTATTGTTGCTTAGTAACAAGTTGTTTAGTGTCATTCTGTACATATATATTAGAATTGTTTTATCGAGAGCTGAGTATGCCTTATAAATTCGTCTTCCTGGTTGTGTTTTTCCCTTAATTGGTTATGGGCCCAGATAAACAAAGCTCAGATACGCAAAGCTAATACACGTAAAGCACGTAATGGAATTATCCAAAATACAAATTGCAAAACTTGATGGGCGCAACTGGGTACAATGGAAGTACCGTATGCTGGCTTTATTGCGGGGCATGGACGGTCTTATGGACATTGTAGACGGAACAACATGTATGCCAAAGATGCCTGTAAAATGCACAGGTGATGCTGATGTTACAGCTGAAGATTTGGATCTTTATAACGAAGAAGTAAAGAAATACATGAGGTTAGATAGCACAGCTTTACTTTTGATAACAAATAATATTACTGATGAGGCACTTGATAAAGTACTAAGGTTCTCTACGTCGAAGGAAGTATGGGGGATGAACTACATAGATTATATGAAGGGGTAAGTGATGACCACCTGTATGATTTATGTTTACAGTTCTTCAGATATAAAATGGATCCTTCAGATAATATGGCAACGCATATATCGAAAATAAAAAATATGTGGTATCGACTAAGACAGGAGTTGATAAAAGAGGAAAACTGTCAAGAGTTACCTGAAATTTTATTACTCTGTAAAATTTTAGATACTTTGCCTGAAGCATATTTTTCATTCAAATCGAGTTGGTTGCTGATGTCTAGAAAAGACAGAACTGTAGAGAATATAACTAGTCAATTGTGTGCTCACGAAAAAGCACTTAAAAGTTGTATACAGGAAAATTCCAGTACTGAAGCTCTTACTGTAAAATTTCGGAAGAAATACATTAAAAAAGGACAAGCCCGACCACTCACAAATAAAAGGTGCTTCAAATGTAAAGACGTAGGTCATCTCAATAAAGATTGTCCAAAGAAAGCTGGTTGTCGTCAAGTTGTAGAAGGCAATAAAGCTGTTAACATGTTATTATTATCTGTTAATTCGAGTGGAACCAATGCAGATCGTGATAATTGGTACGTAGATAATGGCGCTACTAATCATGTTACGATGAGAGGGGATCTTTTTCAAGATTTTGAATATTTTGGAGAAACTCACGCAGTAACTACTGCTGATGGTAATAGTATAAAGGCTCTTGGGAAAGGATCTGTTCAAATTAGAGCTAAGGTTAACAAGAATTTTTTGCTTTGTACACTGAGAGATGTTTGGTATGTTCCCGAAATAAGTAAAAATTTATTTTCTGTACTTTCTACACAAGATCGCAATCCAAATAGTACGTTTGAGTCGCGAGTCAATTCGTGTATTATGAAAATAAATGGTAAGGTCACTATGACAGGAAATAGGAAGAGATATGGTGGCTTGTACAAACTGAATTGTAAAGTCGTACCACCTATGGCGTCAGTGAACTTGGTGCAAAACATTGATATGCTACAATTATATCATGAACGATTTGGTCACCAGAATAAGAGGCACGTTAAAAGTTTAATTGAAAAGGAATTGGGAATTTACACGAAAGACAGTGGAGAATTATGTGAAGGCTGTATTTTTGGTAAAACACATCGACGAAAATTTGGTGTCAGAGAAAAAGCTACTAAGCCTGGAGAACGTATTCACACTGATGTCTGTGGACCTTTTCCAATGTCATTTTCTAAGTTCCGATATTTTGTACTGTTTAAAGATGAATATACTCGTTACCGTTTTGTATACTTTCTGAGACAAAAGTCAGAAGTACACAAAAAGCTTAAGCAAATGTTAGCTGAAACTAAAGTAGCTGGATATCAAATTAATGAGTTGTTAAGTGACAACGGTGGAGAATTTGATAATCATGAGGTACGTAAAATATTGTCAGAACAAGGAATTAAACAAAGACTGATAATGCCATATACACCGGAGCAGAATGGATGTAGCGAAAGAGAAAATCGTACAATCGTTGAGTCGGCAAGGTCAATGATGCATGCTCATGAAGAGCTACCTCAGGTGTTGTGGGCTGAGTTGGTAAATACTGCTGTTTACATACTAAATCGAACTGGACCAACTTTAGTGGAACACAAATCTCCTTATGAACTTTGGATAGGCAAAAAGCCACAAATAAAGCATTTAAGGATAATTGGAACACCTTGTTATGCTCATGTACCTAAACAAAATAGAAAGAAACTCAACAGGAAAGCCGTAAAATGTATACTGATAGGGTATGAAAATGATGATGGGTATAGACTATGGAATAAAGAGTATAATTCTTTAGTGAGGTCTAGAGATGTCACATTTAATGAAAGACCCTTAGATGTAGCAAAAGCTTCTGAAAAAGCTTTGCAAGAAACTGAAATTGATATTCCTTTGGATTTGCCAGTCACAAATCAAAGAAAGATGCATGAACCCTTAAATATTGAGGATACAGCTAACTTTGACAATGAAGTTTTTAATGATAGAGGAGAATTCTCGATTAGAGAAGATTTTCCTGCTGTAGGTGATGAGATCTTTGATGATGCACAAAGTTGTATTTCAGAAAATAGTATAAATTTAGAGGGAGAAATTGAAGAAGTCAATGAAGATCCGGAATGTTTAGAAGATATTCATGTTGGTACTTCACTACCTGATCATGAAATCCTTGAACAAGGAGGTAGGATTTTGCGGGATCGTTCACTACTTCGATATCCAAACAAATTTAATGACTATGTTCTGAATACAGAGTGGAATGGTTATGCAGAACCGAGTTACTTCAAAGAAGCAATTCGTAGTCCTGAGTGTGAGTTGTGGAAGAAAGCAATGGAGAATGAAATTAGCTCTCTGAAAGAAAATCAAGCTTGGGATCTCGTAAGACTTCCTAAAAATAGGAAGGTTATTCCATGTAAATGGGTGTATAAAGTCAAACTGAATGCGGATGGCTCAGTTGACAAATACAAAGCTAGATTAGTCATCAAGGGGTACAGTCAGAAAAAAGGAATAGATTTTGATCAGACATTTAGTCCTGTGGCAAGAATGGCTACTATACGAGCTGTTTTGGCTGTTGCTGCAAGTGAACAAATGTCAATGATACAGTTTGATGTTTCGACAGCATTTCTGTATGGAACCTTAGATGAAGAGATTTTCATGAAACAACCAGAAGGATATGATGATGGTTCTGGACGTGTTTGTTTGTTAAAGAAGAGTCTTTATGGTTTAAAACAAGCACCGAGATGCTGGAATAGAAAAATTATTGATTTTTTCAAACAAGTCGGTTTCAAAGTTAGTGAAGCTGATCCTTGTCTCTTTATCAGAGAAGATGTTAATGGAAAATTAATTCTAGCATTGTACGTGGACGATGGTTTGGTTGCTGGAACAAGTCAAACACTCATTGCTGATTTCATATCACAGTTGAAAGAGAAGTTTAAAGTTACTACAAAACCAGCTTCTTATTTTCTTGGAATAGAAATTGAAAGCAGAGATGATGGAATAAAGATCTCTCAGGCTTCTTACTGTAAGAAAGTAATAAAAAGATTTGGCATGGAAAGCTGTAGACCGGTAATGACGCCGATTGTTAAGAATGATGAGAATATAGATCTGTCTTGTGATCTGTCCAGTTTTTTGAAAAACTATAGACAAATCGTTGGATCCTTAGCGTTTCTTATGGTTGGAACTAGGCCAGATATTGCTTATGCAGTAGGCGTTGTTTCCAGAAATTTAGAAAAACCAACAGATGCTGACTGTATAAAGTTAAAACGGATACTGCGTTATTTGCAATATGCTCTAGATTTAGGAATCTTATACAAAAAGGATTACAAAAAGGGTATTATAGAAAGCTATAGCGATGCAGATCATGGAGGAGACCTTGATACCGGAAGATCAACTTCTGGAGTATTATGCATGTATGCTGGAGGAGCTATATCATGGTCAAGCCAAAGGCAACAAAGTGTGGCGATATCAACCACTGAAGCTGAAGTTGTTGCAGCAAGTGAGGCTGCTAGAGAATCGATTTGGCTTAGTACTTTGATGGGTAGCTTAATTAAGTTAAAAGGCCTGCCACAGTTGCAAGTGGATAATGAAGCAGCCATAAAATTAGCTGAGAACCCGGAGTTTCATAAGAGAACGAAACACATCCGAATTCGTCACTTCTTCGTCAGAGAGTTAGTGACTAATGGAGAGTTAAAGGTGAAGAAGGTTACCAGCGAACTCCAACTGGCGGACATTTTTACTAAGGCTTTACCAAGACCTAGATTACTTAAGCTGAAGTTATCAATAGGTTTACTACATTGAGAGAAGATATTAAAGAAGGTTTCATTAGCAATGTAAAAACCTATTTGATATGTCATTCTTATAAGAAGATTATTATAAGAAAATGTATTGTTGCTTAGTAACAAGTTGTTTAGTGTCATTCTGTACATATATATTAGAATTGTTTTATCGAGAGCTGAGTATGCCTTATAAATTCGTCTTCCTGGTTGTGTTTTTCCTTTAATTTATGTAACTTTTAACAAACCACGAAACAATAACCCACTTTGGTGCGACAAAGCTATAAACGTCATACGGTCAACACAAACTTGTAAATTATATAACCACTGTGGTTATCAATCAATATATGACTTTAAGTTACAGAGGTCCAATATGCAAATTAATCGTATAAATTATCAAGGTATCGTATTTTAAGTTATAGAGGTTTTATAAGTTTTTTTTATCTGACTAACGCTTTTGAATGGAGTGGCCTTAACAGCTTCGGCGAAGTTTTATGAGCAATGAATTACGGAACCAAAAACATTTTTATGCATTCTTAAATTCTTTTGTTACGGTACACTGAAGTTTAATTTCCGGATGTGTTAGAATTACTATTTCTTGTATGGAGACTTTTATATATGTATAGAAGGTAATTATACTATTTTTCATACAGGTTTATGGTCCTATAAACGGTATTACAAAACAAATGTCATCGCAAAATTTATGTTGGTGAACATAAAATTATTTGTTTGATGCTATCATAATTAGCGTTTTTATATGCATTATGATGCTTCCATCCAGCATTGCACACGAGGGTACGCTCTGACTTCACAATCTTTGTTCTTTCTGTCCCATGTTTTCATTCGCTTATCATGCATAACCGCGTTAGATAAAGCTCCTTCGATGCATGTGAGTGGCCGATTCCTAAAAACCATAAATAAAAAATATATATTTGTCAAAAAAATTAAACGATTTAAGCGTTAATTTATCCCAACTATTTTTTTCATTTATTATTTAGAATTATACTTTTGCATAATATGTCGAGGTAACGTATTGCTTTAAAATAGATTTATTATATAAACTTGAAATGAAACGAATTATTATATCTACATTTTATTTATGTAGAACTTCGTTAATTCACCTAATTAACATCGAACAGGACCCCTGTTATTGAGGACTAATTTCGAAACAATAACAGACAAAACTAAAAATATAATAACCTATTACATACAAAATTTTGCCGTTAAGGTTAATTCTCTGGGAGTCGGAATGCATCCTCATGCTTAAAGGTCTCTCTTTGCCTGTTAAAGCAAGCTCTGTCAAATATCTCCTAATATGATGCTTCAGTTGTATGATCTCCTTAATTAACTTTGTCTTCTCAGCTTTTAAGCATATTGTTTGGACTTTTACTCTATTTACTTTCAATAGAAATTTCTCCATTTTGCTGTACTGCTTGCATTCGTCCTGTAAGAAAAGGGATATAAGAGAAGAGAATATATTGTGGCTTTAAACGGAACTGCGGAAAACATCATGTACCTAATGTGTTTTAAGTAAAATATTCATTGTAATCTTATATCTATATTAGTTTGTGAAACAAAGTCTGTTTAGTTACACCGTTTATAACTCAAGAACGGATGAAGCTCTTTTTATGATTTTTGATTTGTTTTGATTTATTTGACGCGAAAAAATTTATGAAGATAATTATTTTTTTCTTGATATCTCCAGAACGGATTGACTGAATCTCTCGGGCTCGCTAATTAGAAGAAAAACAAAAATCTAATTCAGTTTGATAACACAATAATGATTGATTTTGAGGCAGTACGAAGTTCGCAAGAATACCTAGTTAATAATTCTATCTAACATACTAGCTCTGTACCTGCGGCTGCACCCATGTTTCATATGTTTTTCACTGCGTTTTTTTTAAAACGGAACCTTATTTTTTTTCTTTAATTTTTTTCGGTATCAAGATAAAGTAAAACTCACAAATTCAAAACACTTGCCAGTGAAACTGTGCGTTGAATCGAAGAAACAGACAAACAGACAGACAAAAATAAAAATAAAATGTATTTTGGTACCGTATAAATATACTATATCGTATAAATACATTCATATGTATTTAGTAAAAAAAGTTTTTGACATTACAAACAGACACTTCAATTTTATTTATTAGCAAAGATAAATAAATACGCTTTAATCCAAATTAAGCACAGCTTGTCTTGCAATAACCAAATATAATGACCCAATAATAAAGAATCCCACTTCCTCAGGCCCCCACTGTGTGCGAATCAAGGCAAGGTTCATCACATAAGGGTGGAAACCCTACCGTCTACTCGTCCTGTGATGATGGAACATGGTGGGTGGAATCGAATTGTGCTAATTTTGCTTCGTACATATATTCAAATAAAAATAATTGACAACGGACACGGCGGCAAATCTTGACAGAGTTGTATGTCCAACAACAGAATACTTACTATACGGACTGATATATTTCACGGACGGATATTTCAAAGCAAAGTCGAAAAATAAATTAGGTATTTAAGACTTACAACCATAGAACTGTTTAAGTTTTCGTAATCAAATGCATCCACATTATTATCTATATCGTAGCGTTCATCACCATCGCCGTCATGTTCATATTTGCGACAAATATCTGCCAGTTGCATGATTTTATTCAATTTTTGTTTGACAGTTTCGAGACGCTGAAAGATAAATTTACAAGGAAAAGTTTACAAATAAATCCACGTGGTAAAATATTGAAACTAAATGGATTGTATGTTTTAAATAACAAGGAAACACGTTATGTTATTTTTTGAGTAGGTACCTAACAAAAATAAATGTTATTTAATAGATAGATTACCGTAATCGTGTCTTGACTTGCGTTAACCATGAGCGTCAGTTTGTCGTTTCCTTTACTTTCTTCAGTTTTCAAGTCTTTTTTCATTTGGCAATATTTTTAGTTAGTTAGTTCTTCTTTTCGCGACAACATTCTAGATAATTTATTATTTGTCGTATTTGTTGTTTTCAACCACTCCCGTTGTAAATTGATTAACTTTTCCTGAAAATAATTTTAGGTAAATCAATAACTTGTTTTATAGCGCGTCCAACGGTCATAATACCGGCGCGCGAAACATCTCACCCCTCTACTCAGCCTTGCAGGCGATCCCCGCGCACCCCGGGTCCAAGGACTCGCACACGCGCAGCCGCAGAGAGTAAGAACGTGGCTATCAGTTGGTTTAAAACTGTTTTAAATTGTCGTTTTGTTCTTTGTTGTTATTTTTTTAGTAAATATTGGGCATGTTGAACAGTTTGTGTTTTTTATTTTAAAATAACTACGCCATAGTTTTTGTTATTCCTTACCCAGCTAATTTTACGATGTTATTGAAGTATTATTAAAGGAAACGCTTGTGTGTACGTATGTTCCTTAGTTGAATTAACTTGAGAACACAGAAATAAAACACTCAGAACGGCAGTAATCACACGAAAGTTGAAGCCATTTCAAGTTGGCCTTAGAAGGCCACGTACGCTTTTTGTTTCTATTTTCTATTCTTTATGCTATATCCTAGGTGGGGGTTCGGGTGTGTCTCTGCGCGTTCAAAGAAGGCGCGAAACGGGATTTTTAAAACGGATCTGATGGTGGGCATATTCAGATCCCGGTGTAAATCCACATTTATCAGATACCATCGAGCGCCCGCGGTTTTCCTTATAAAACGATTCTGAATCTTTTCCAAGGTACGCATCTGGGATCTTTTAATATGAGCGAACGTGGGTGCGCAGTACGTGATGATGGGTCTAGCCACCATCTTATATAGGGTGAGTTGTAGAGAGGGTAGAGACAGCCTGGCACAATGGTGGTCTGGTGCTTGACTTTCTTGAGGTGAGATTCGAAAGCCAGTTGGGCGTCTAGTTGAACACCTAAGTATCTAACTTCGGTGCTATAGGGAATATCAGTATCTACGTACTTGATAGACCTGGGGGACTTTTCTTTTTCTTGCGGTCTCTATTGAACATGATCGCGGTACTCGCTCACTCGGGTTTATCGCGATACGCTACTTGAAGTGAATTTCAACGGCTCTTTGGACGTATTTTCGGAAGACGGTTTTCTTACGAAAACCGTAATAGATGACGGTGTCGTCCGCGTAAAAACCTAACTGAATTCTTGAAAAAAGGAGAGAGAAAGAGCGCTTGGCTTAATCTTCGCCATTACACCATTGATTGACCGCAAAGGTGACGAGCGGGTCGGCACCGCTGCGGGCGTTGCCAACGTGCCTAGGAGGTACGGGAAAGCCTTCATTGTCATGGAAGGCACTTGAGACTGAGTGAGGAGAGGGGTAGGGTTCTCCGAGCTCCGGGGCAGCTCTGAGAACTATGCCCGTACCCCTGGGAGCGATGACACTGCGTCGGGTAAGTCTTCTTATGAGGGGGCTCTACAGAGACGCCGGAAAGACCGCAGAGGGTTTTAAGGCTGAAATCCTTTTTACCCTCTTCGGTGGCGGAGAGTGAAACAAAAATCATGTTGAATGGTTTTCGCTCGCATTTCCGAATCCTGTGTACTTCCAGCACGGGGATATTCTGCTTCTTAATGTAGGCAGTAATGTCTTCATACGAGAGTTTCTTCGGAACGCACCTTAATGATAATTCCATCTCTGACGTTAGTGGCCGTGGTGCAATGGATTTTGCGGCTCAGGAGAGCTGCCGAAATCCTAGTGCAGTTGTCCTGAACAGTCACTGGAAGAGGGGGGTGAATCTTTTTAGGCTGAGCCTGCAAAGATTGCACTGCGGGTTTGGGGGCTATCGGTGCCGCGACGGGCACAGGGGTGGACTACTTAGACAGGCAGTGTACGCGCGCGGGAACGGTCCAGAGCGTTTTTGTTCGCTACCAATTTTCTGACTCGAGGCTGAAGCGCGGCGGACGAGTTAGGGCTATTTCCCTTAAAGATTAAAAACTCCCAAGCGAGATCAGGAGGTTTAACTAACTTTAACTTAACAAAACTAAGGAGCTAACGCTCCGCAAACATATCATCGGCCATCCCGAGACGGGGAGAGGGCGGGGAATGTACTACCCTAGCAAGTTCTAGTGAAGAAAATGTAGATCGGCTAGTTCGATGTTACACATACACGTCATCCACAGGATGGAATGAGAGGTTGAATCTAAGTGGTGAATCTAAGTCAAGTCTAGTTGAGGCCCTTTGAAAAGGGGCCTCAGGGGCACATCTAATTACCCCGCACCACCTTAGTTGGCAGTTGGCACAGTTAGGCTTCCGGTGGTGACCACAGCCAAGAGACTGGAATTTCGCGAAAAAGTAACGAAATTTACAAACTGAAAAATTTAAATTCCGAAAATATATTCAAAACGTATCTTTTATTTAAGAGTAAATATAAGTGAACGGTTCGCACTAAAAAGTGCGGTTTATGTACTGAATTGATAACTTTATGAATAAAGTGAGGAATTCGATAAAGCGTGTGGGAATAATAAACCGTTTGGCGGACGCGCTATCTCTAGAATGCAACATCCACGCGCGTAACCGTTTTAATACAAGCGGCGACGTTACAGATGCCACACCCAGCAACTGCGAATATACTCAATGAAATCGTATCGATCAGCGCGACAAGTCGTCATGTTCAGAACACATCAGCATACCACGAGTCTTACCAAAACACTGTTTTCCTCGTGGTGTAATGACTTAGTTTTTATTTAGCTTTTAATGCATTATCTTCATCATTATTTTGTTTCATTACCGTTTACCTTAAAAACACTTGCAATTTATTTTATTTATGGATTAAAAAGGACCATATATAAAACATCTTTGATGATTTTGAAGCTATAGGTCAACTAAAAAAACAAACAGACAGAGAGACAACATACATGAAATACAAAATGCACAGATATGAAACGTGATACTGAACAGTTATAAAATATGTATGTATACAATACGAGTAGGCCTGATCAATGACCACGAATGAATAGGTTCTACCGATCTCAACTTACAGTGGCGTCGTCACAATTTTTATTTGATTTCTGGCAATATCTCTCTGATAGTATTCGTCCTTTTCTCTTAGAGATTGGTAATGGTTCATAATCGGCTTGTGTTGTTCCAAATACGAAGTGTAAACCTCCTGCAGTTGTTTCCGATATGTTTCTATTTCAAGACACTTCGGGCGACTCAGGCTGTGCATTTCTTCTTCATGCTGTGAAATATTTAATTCTGTTTCAATTAAATTTGTGTAAAATTTAATAAATATTAATGTCGATCATAGGCTTATTGTGGATCATGTTTACGGGTACTGGGTACGGTAATGTCGTCTGTAATCTATTTTAATATCAGATAAAGTGTAGTTATTTTTCAGAGTTCAAATAAAAAAGTGGTTTAATAGAACACTTTTAATGGCCATATAATAAATTAATTTTGTTAAATTAAAACTGATTGTTGTTGTACCTATATTTATATGGACTAGTTATTTCTATATTTTGTTACAGTTCCTTCAGTACAAAATTATCACTCTTAAAAAAATTATAGATTATTTTAGTCTCGGCAAAATGACTTAACTTTGTTTTTTCGAACTGTCCAAATGCTTTTGACTCGTAAGACCTTATCAGCTTCACCGTGCTTTTGCAGTGAGAGCTTAGTGCATGAAAGTGTCATTGTATCACGCTGGTAATGGATATGGTGATGGTGTCGTAGGCCTCCCCAGTTGGGGATTGGAACACATCCTGGGCTGCCGACAAAGGCAGTGACACTAATTGACTGAACTTTATTTGATGTTAATACGGCTAAGGCGTTTAAGTAGTTTTGAATAAAGGCTGATCTATGGCGGTTTTTTCACTACGTGCATGATGCTCGCGATCGCAGGCGGGCAAGAAACAATAATTCTAAATTAATTTGTATTATGTATTTATTTAGGTTTATGCTTGGAGTTTAATTGCGTGATCGAATCAGGAATGAGGAAATCCGGAGAGGAACCAAAGTAACCGACATTGCCCGAAGAATTGCTAAACTTAAGTGGTAGTGGGCAGGTCACATTGCTTGCAGAACCGATGCCCGATGGGGCGAACGGGTTCTCGAATGTCTACCATGCACCGTAGCGTGGGTAACACCGCCACAAAGTGGACTGACGATCTGGTCAAGGTCGCGGGAATCCACTGGATTTGGGAGGCGCAAGACCAGTCGTCGTAGAGATCTTTGGAGAGACCTATGTTTAGGAGTGGACGTCTTTAGCTTGATAAATATATTTATTTTTAATATCTTACGCTACCCACTGTATTGAATAGAAGAGAAACCTTAATTACACTTTTTATGCTCTATATGCTCAGGGCTTTTACCTGCTATTGTTAAGTGATGATATCGTCCAGGATGGTAAACACACGAAGCTTAGAGATACTAAGCTCTTAAGTAATCGTGCTGAAACACATCTATTGATGTTTGGCGACAGGTTTTCAAACTTAAGGATGCCAGTTAACTAGGGCATTATTAAAAAAATTCCTACCATCTTGCTATGGTTCCTCGGGATGTTTTCTTTTGGTCAAAGCTCAGGCTTATTATAAAGTTGGATAGGTGGTTTCGAACTTGCGTCCATTGATGCGGTATCCAAACGCACTACCAAGTGTAATATCATCGCTTCATGTATAAAAAAAGCATTTCATAATTAATGATTACAAATCTAATTTATCATATGGGATCTTCCTGTTATTAAATGCGTAGTTAGATACCATTTCTGTTGTGTTTTCGTCCTGCATGTCATGCCCTGACTGACAACCGTAACAGATGCTTGATGACCATTGTGATATAATAAAGTTCACAGTACAGATTGAATAATACTATATTTGTTAAAATATAGTGCACTCTTATTTTAAATGGTACCTACTGTGTAAATCTTAACGATTGTAAGGTTTATGTGATATTTAGTTAGGTTAATCTAAATTAGATCGTCGAACAGAAAAACACTGTTTACTTTTACATAATTGTTTCGTAGGGACAAGTTGTTTACGGTTTGGGTAAACTTTAGTATTCTAATATCAGTTTCATTATCCTTCAAAAATCTATGTAAAACTGATGGCAATTCTTGTATCACCAGCTATTCTACCATAGCAGTAATTAAAAAAAATGGGTTATTCTTTTCCTTGTAATTATGTCCGATATTATTTAAACCTTTCTGTATGTATTGATTAAAGAAAACTATTTAAAAAAAAGGCTTTTTTCTTTATACCTGCCTTTCACGGGCGAAGCCATAGACGCTCTAAACATCTTCTAAATCTAAAAAGCTTCATGATGTTCTTTTGAAAACGAAAAGTTTAGAAAAATTAATCTTATTTTAAGAATTTGATGGAGATTAGGACATCTGTTACGTAAAACAAAATAAAACCCAGTACATAATTTAGAATTACAAATGTCACTAAAACACGTCAAAAATGGAACATAAAGCATACGTTTGGACTACAATTCGTTTAACGATTCATGATATTTTGATAAAGCATATTGTTTGATCCCTTTTGTGCAGATTTTATTGAAGCGTGGAGTCCGCTATATAAAGTACCGCTTTCCAACATTTGCTACCTATTGTTTAGGAGACAGTGTTCCGGTGAAAATGTGGTTGGTCAAATATTCTTTTTTGATTTTATGCCTACTGACAATGAGGTGTCATGTAAGTGGTTAATTTCTAAAATTTATTAACAACGATTCTTCCTTCGTATCTGTTACCTGACTGACGATTTTTATACAGAGTCAGACAGGAATTACGGGGTGGTAGGACTATTGTCCTTGCAACTATGTATGGTACATATGGTGACAAAATTCGACTTAGTGTCACGTTTCGGCGTGTCGCCATTTTGCTGCACTCGAATAACAAAACCATCCAAAATTCGAAGATTCTTAATTGGATGCATTTAAAAGGTTTACATTTATTACAGAGTTTAACTTGTAGAACAGAAGGGGGTCCGAGAGAATCTGAATTGAAGAATATTTACACGAAATGCTTAAAAATGCAAGATGTCAAATATTCGAGTAACGTCCAAAGTTTCAATGATCAAGATCGGAAAGAGTCTCGTGATAATGGTCAAAGATATGACTGGAATAAAAACCGTGCTTTGAACGAAGAAAGAAAGAGAAGAAGAAACGATGAAACGTACAGTAACAACAGTAAGAGAGATAATAATGACGATGGAAGTAGTAGTGATGAGATGGATAACAGAAGCGATAGAACTGGTAACAAAGATAGAAGAAACAGCAGACGTGATAAAATGATGTCAAATCGTGGTGACCAAAACGAAAATGATCGTTTGAATAATAATGACTTTCAAAATAATCAATATGATAGTGTAAGTATTTTTTTAATATGTAATAGGTATAGGTAATAGATATTAAAATTTTTGCAAAGGGTACTACGTTTTTTAATAATGAGTGATTAACTTTACAGTACATGTCGCATTATAATGGTTATTATTCCTCGACACAATCTCCTCGAAGATATAGACGCGAGAAGCGTATACAAAACTCTGGAAAAAGAAGCCAATACAATCCTAACACTCAGAGATCATACGAGAATACATCCAGGAATGACGACAAGAATTCCAGTGAAAGTAACTCGAATGTGACTGTTGATAGTAAAGCTTGTGCTATGCATTGCTTTTTGGAATATTTAGAAATGGTAAGAATTACGTTTGTTGTTTTATTTACGATTTTCCTCTTAAAATAATTTCTTTTGTATTCAACTTTTGTAACTCAACTTACCTTTGTACTCTTTGTAACTCAAATTCAAAGTCATCCCAGTCATGGAGAAGAACCAGCAAGAAAGTAGATTTTGTTTTTTTCATATGTTTTTAATAGAACTGACAATTCATAGTTACATGGTTTATTAGTAGATGCATAGAGAAGGGTGTCATTTCGAGACATCACCATCGTTCTGTTATAACCCTTATTTCTATGTCCACAAAGCTTACTCAGCGTCTTAGCTTATGACGTTGTTTTATCACATGCGCAAATTTGCAATTAGGCATTTTTAGTTTACTTTATTACAAATTTCACTTAGTTCAACCAGTCAGGATTTAAACCTCGCGGAGTTCGGTGGTAACCACTCAAATTCGGAAGTCAGTGACAGTGTAAATCTTTATAAAATATATAAATATTTTAGTAGTTCAATGTGTAGTTTTTTTTTAAAAAGACAAACAGGGACGGTCTCCTAACAGTTCGCATAATGATCCACCCTTTTTTTTTTTTTACGTGGTTGAAATCTGCTCGTTGAACGCTCGGACGTGCGCCGAAAAACCCAGTTTTTCGCACACGTGTGATCCTCGCGACAGACCATAGACACCGAGTCACAACCCCTCTGCGAGAGGCGACTTTTGGTGTCCGTGTGTCAGGTTGGCCGTAACCGACTGACTAAACACTCCACGTCCCTAACCGGTGCAAAGATGCCAGGGCCTCCGGAGGCACATTATACATGTATTCTGCAGAGGCCCTGGCAACGCCATACCTCACGGGAGGTCCGACGTCAAGTTATTTTACGAGGCTTGGCGACCTCGACGGGCGCCCGGACGGCTGCGTCCGGTGCCCCGGCGTGAGACACGCCTCGCTCGGTTGGGGATAATGATCCACCCTATATTAACCTTTGCATTATTATAAAGTTACCTATAAAGTTTATTTTATAATCATTATAATTGGAGTTATGTTATTTGATAATTAATCTAAAATTAAATATTCTAGACTGGAGAAGATGGTTTACCTGACAGATATCTTGTTACTCAAGCGCTGACGAAACATGTTACAAATGATGACTTGCACGATTTCTTGCAGGAGTCTATCGAAGAATGTTTCCAGATATTGGACAATGGTAAATTATGTTAATTTGACTCTTTAAAATTTTTGTTTCGAGATCTTGAAAATATTTTATTATTGCAGAGAATACAGAGGAAAAGTGTGAATTTTCTAAAAATCTATTAATGTGCTTGTCGGAAAAAGGGAGATCAAACTGTGACGACTGGAAGGATGATCTTAAATTGAAATAAATAAAACTATATCATTGTTTACTTGTATTTTAACTATTATGTGTGTTTTAATATCGGTTTGGTTAACACTCAATATACACGCAAACCTAAATATGTAATATTGTAAATTCGCGTAACCGACGTTCGCCTTTCGCGGAACCTTTTTTAATTTTTATTATTAAACAAAAAAAAATTACGGCTTAGCTAGGTTCAAAATTCTGCGGAATTTTTTACAGTGAGGTAACGGCCAAGCCGAGGTTCATGACAATTTGGTAACCCTTGTGCTAGTTATATCTTTGCGGCTGAGTGCCTTTAGCAATCGCCTATAAAGCTAAGGTGAAGTTGTAAAGGCCCTTCCGCTCAATAGCATTAGCTAGTTGTAAAAAAAAACATAACATAAGTTCACGCCTGTTGTCCCCGAAGGGTTAGGGCAGAGGTGAAATAGCGAACTACACCCACCACCGCACATTTCGCCGAGCTTAGTTCCGTCCCAGATGTAGCAGGGGCCGACGAGCCTGTCGCCATATCGGGGGCACAAATTCCCGTCTCCGGGATTGTACTGAGTAGAAAAAAACCCAATATCACTTGACCCGAACCGGGGATCGAACCCGAGACCGCAGAACGACAGTCGTACCGTAATACAACTACCGAGGCAGTCTAAAAGACAGTAAAAAAATATATAGTAAAATTAGTACCCACTATCTATGTGCCCGCGGTTGCGCCCGTGTTTCATACATATACTGCGTAATCTATTATAGTTTTTAATTTTTTGTCATGGAACCTTAATTATTTTCAAAAAAAATTTTTGGTACTAACATTAAGCAAAGATATTTCTCACAAATACAAATACTGTTGCCAGTAAAGCTATGCAGTGAATCGGATTTTGTTTACAATTCCATGAATTTTGATTTCTTTTACGCGGAAATCTAAATGTTTCTAAAAAACAAAAGTAGCCTAAGACTATTTCTTATGGATGTCAACATTTATTTATTTTTTTTATTATAGTATAGTATAGTATAGTATATATTATAGTTTATTTATTATAGTATTATAAGTACATATTTGCAAACGACTGGTTTATTTCACAATATAATTTCCCTTTACTTCTTACCATCAACAATAGCATTCCCAAGGAGGGTTGACGTCAGGCAGGCGGCCGGTCGTAAAATCAAACAGCTGAAACCTAAAATGCAACATGAATTGGAAGACATGTTGCGCCGACCCCAAATAAAAATGGGAAAAGGGTAGGGAGATGATGATGATAATTTCCCTTTACTTCTTTTTCCTTCTTGAAAACATGTGTGTAGTTACATACACGTGGATAGAGCCATGAACGAAGGAGATTTTGTCAAAGCGCAATTGCTTGTTAAAGTTAATTATAGATATCCAGTCGGGGTTACGTATTCATTATGCACCAAAACTTTTTAATCAATAGATTTATATTTAACTAGTTGTGTGTCCGCGGCAGCGCCCGTGTTTTTTTTTATCCGGAACCTTTAAGTATTTCCCAAAAATAAAAGTAAGTTACGCGGAGTAACTTCAGCTATTTGCCAAAAACAGACTCGTGAAAATCAGTTCTGCCGTTTATTAATATAAATAGTGTTTTATGTTTACTATTATGTTTGCCGCCTTATGTAAAATAATTTCAATAAAGGATTTTTGATTTGCATCGTTTGTTTCAATTTTATAAATTTTATTATTCATTAATTATATACTAATCTCCACGTCATTTTAACCACTAATCTAATAAAAGATTTTAATTGATAAAATATATTACATTTGACACTAAATCAAGAAAAAAACGAACAAAGTAAATACCTCCAATCTTAAATCATTTTTAACATTAGCAGCCTCTAACTCTTTTCCTTTCTTGTATGCTTTGAAATTTCTATCTTGTATGTAAGTGATCAATATAAGTTTGAACTCTGATCTATCCTGGTTATCAATTACATCCGTTTCTTCTGTCTCCCAGTTTTCTAGAAAACCATTCTTGAGATGCTCGTATCGAACTTGAAGTTTGTCAAGACTTTGGGAACCTATACCTGAAAATCATTTGACTACTTAATTTTGGTCATCATATTTTGATATCATTATTATATACATTATTGGCTAGAATAGAGAAGGAAGGAAATAACAAAAAACAATCGCTAGCTCATTTACTAGGTGTGTCCAACCGATTCTACTTTAGACCGTAAATAATAATTAGAAATAAACATACTTAAGAAATAGCTGACGTTTTCAGTGTGAGCTTGAAACGCCCGTCTGTGTTGTTCGTCTGAATCTTCTATGGCCCCCATCAGAGACCCTATGAGCTTATCCTTACGCTCCATCATATAGTTGAAACTTGACATTATTCCCTGGAATAATAGCAGTCGTAATTCATGTGTTTGTTTTTGGTTTACCTTCTTATACGGACTGCTTCCAAACTTACTAGAACTTCTGAATAAAGTAATAGAGATTAGTCATGATTAAACTATATTCTCTACTCAAAATCAACAGATAATCATCCAGCGATATATGCGGGAGTGGATTAAAAAAAATCATAAATAATTTACATTTTGACCATAGAATTCAAACAATCTGAACGTCAATAGTCGCACGCGGAGTACAGCCACTTTAAGTTGGGCTTAAAATGCCACCATGTATGCCTTGCGTTGCGTGCCGATGATTAAGTAATTCCGTTTAATGTTAAGCGAGTTTTGTGCCTCTTAGTGTTATTACTCTATGATTTCGACATACTTAACAGTATATTGTGTTAACCGTGGTGATCTATTTTCTAGGATAGCAGACAGTTTCTTACAAACAGATTTTCAACGAGAAGTCCAAATGAATTTATTATGTGTTTTTCTTTAATCGAAACCTTAAGATACATTTACGGTTAAGTCCATAGCCTTGAATGATAATTTCGAGCGTTATATCATGGC
Organism: Samia ricini; assembly: GCA_014132275.2. Taxonomy (NCBI): domain Eukaryota; kingdom Metazoa; phylum Arthropoda; class Insecta; order Lepidoptera; family Saturniidae; genus Samia; species Samia ricini. The sequence goes on from AP028164.1 coordinate 12,189,934, forward strand.
ATCTTAAATATCACGAAACTGCTTACCTGTATATCTATTGACATTTGCTTGCATTTTATTTTACGCAGTATATATCTCCATTGTTGGTTTATTTTAGCCGTGTTCATACGTGCGTATGCTTCTTCTTTGTCCAGTTTATTCTGAAAAATATTCAAGTAAATTTAACAAATTACATTTTCTGATGTACAATCTAGTCGTACAACATTCATGATTATTTTTACTAAAAGATATTTCTTTCGAATGTTTTAATGAGTTGTTTTATTATTATAGTACTAGTGTAGTCCTCAAAAGATTAAGTTCGAAAAACTGATCTTATCCAAAAAAAATAATACTAATAGCGCTAAAGCTCGTTAGACAAATGAAAAAAAAAAAGGTAGCGAAGAAAAGGAGGAAATGGTACTTGATATATTTTATAATTACCTATACAATTATATAGATCATATTAAAATTTATAATAGGTCGTGAATTTTCACCTTAATGAATCTCGCGACAAGTTCCCGTTTGCGTCTACGCGCCTCTTCTTCCATATCAGCCCGGTGCTGGAGGTATCGAGCGCGTTCCTCATCCGACATACGCGCCAGCTTATTAACTTTACCTTTCTTCGGCATTTTATATACCTAAAATATTACGTTTGAATTTTTATCCGAAACGAAAATTGAACGCAAAGGCAGCTAGCTGTATACTTAATACACAACACAGGGGTGTATATATATTTACAGTATAAAAAAATAGTTAATCAAATTATAAAACCAAATTAGCATAGTCAGTTATATCCTCTAGAAGTGAATTGACTAAAGTACTCATTAGAATTATATTCGAGCAAAATTAATTGCATACAATATGACAAAAATGATTGTTTGTTTAATAGATAAATAGGTAATAAAATTAATTTCACCTGTGTTAGACGATGTCTGCGTTAATTACCTACGATAAATAAATTGTACTAAACTCAGTTGTTATCGAACAAACAAAATTTTCTACTATGTTTGTTACTGAGCAACAGGATCAACGCTAGAAAGCAATTAGAATCAGACAGCAATCAAACTTTTGTTATATTGGTGTGAGCTGATGATAAATATTCAAAATAGTCTTTGCAAAGTGGTAAGGTTTCTTGCAGTTTCAAATGTCCGCCAAACGTAAACACAGTCAATGTGATAAGTTTAAAATATTGCAGCTGGTGTGTATGTGTTTATGAACTGCGTTTCATTCAAATTCAGTCTTAGTACGTCCATATTCACTTTCCTTCATTCTTTATATCGTGATTGTGGACAAACTTTTAATAAAGAGTAAAAAAGATTTGATCTCCAAAGCAAACTATAATAACTATTCAGTTCTTGGAAGCTTGGCAAATTAGCTAATTATTTAGTAATTTAAAAATGCATATAATTGTTCTGGGATTCGTTTATTTTCGAAGATTATTCTCAACTGTAAAATAATACAGAGGTAAAATATTTCAGAGCCAGGTATTGCTATTTGATTCGCATATGAATGTATCAGAGTACTAGTGAATTCGAATATGTTTAGGATAATAAACCCAAGTTGCGTTTAAGACTATTTTCAAAAATGTGAACACATCTTTTCTAAAAAGGTACTTTGCGATTTTACTTGACTACATGTGCAAAATAATTATATACGAGTATACAAATAATTAAAAAAATAAAAGAAGTGGTGAATTTTTTTTTTAATAATATTTCAAGTAGTAATAAACACTGTTCAAATTTATGTTTTTAATTTATCAATATTTAATAAACGTTCCCAAAGTCACTGTAATACTATAGAAAATGTGACAATAAAATCTTCTTAATCCTTTCTGAAATTCGACTTAATATGAGTAAAGTATGAGTAAATGATTTAAATAATTCAGTGTAGAAAGTGAATCTGATGTTTCATTACATTTTAATATTGTTACGTGTTGATAGTGTCGAGTTAAAGTAAGAAATAAATATTAGTCAAAAATGTATAGTGAATCTGTAGATTTTACAATGGTTGCCATGGTAACAACAAAAGGTCTTCGATCGCGTTGAGCTGTCAGATTCTATTACTGGATTATTTCTTGATCATTTTAAAATATTAGCGTATTAAAATAATTTTAGAAACTTATAGGTAAAGGCATATCTTCACTTATGGATGCGCAATCCTTGGGAACCGTGCAATCGTTTTCCACTTACTCCGAGAGTTCGAAGACTGGCAGCAGCCGATCTGGTGTAATTGATGATAAAGAAAAAGATAGAGATTTTACTAAAGATAATGGTTGGTATCTTTATTTCTCTAATTTTATACCTAGTAGCTCAGTTGCGTTCTACGTCTGATGCTATTTTTTACATTTTTATACATTGTAATATAACAATGAAGTATTATGGCTGCGAGATTTAGCTATAAACTTCACTTACGATCTATAAGAACATAGTAAACTTCCGTCAACTGGGTAAGTTTCTTCCCAATTATAGAAATATATTATTATGTTCCAGTCGCATCACCTATCGATTTGGAATGTCACATCCAAGCGGAACGTATAACCAAGATTTTGGACGAGGTATTGTACAAGGTGAAATTAGCTCTCTGCCTTCCTCATCTCGTTCAGGAGTACCGTACTTTAAGTTCCGTGTTGACTGTGCAGCATATGGACGACTTGGTATTTATATTCGAACAGTATGACAATCCACTGTTTTCGGCAAGTCTGTTAAATATGGCTGCTATGGACGATATTAAAGCCGTGAGTATAAATGATCCCTTTTTTCGTTGTTTGAATTTTGACATGAATTATTTTATTATCTGGAATACAAAAAAGATGAAGATGGCTCTTTTACGATTAAAAATGCGTACATTAAACTTTTAAAATGTTATTTCATAGGTTTGACATGTTGAAATTGTATTGTTGGTATAGGTATTGTCTATACATTCATGTGTTGTCCCGTTTGAGTTTTATAACTCTTTCATTGGGGCGCAATGCAATAGATTTCTGAAAAACCTATCCTACAAATTTGCTAAAAGTCACATTAAGAGAACAAAAAACATTGTTTTCAGGGAGATGTATCATTGAAGAATCGTTTGAATCCAGAGCTTGGACACGTCATGTACATAATGAACAGTTACCCCGCTCTCGCACCTAAAGTAGAAGAAATGATCGTGGAGGTTGTATTTATCACTATGCAATTTATTTTTATTCGTTTTAAATTAGTACAAAGTTTTTCAATGTTATTAAAAACCTAATCATATTTTTTTTTTACTTCAGATGAAATCAACGTACGCGCCTAAGGAGGTTAGTTGTATGATATCGTTACTCTTTCATTTTATCTACGCGATGTTTAGATATTGTTTTTTTTTTTTTTGGAAAATTAAGCTTATCGACATAGCTCTAAGGTATAATTTGGCTAAGAAGTAAGCTACATATCTTCAAGAATTGATAACCGATGGACATGACGAGTTATATTGAGCTTTGGGAGAGGCCTACATCCGAGATCATATTTTGTGAATACGAGTTTCTATGATTAAACCGCTTGAGCATTAACCTGGCGTTTACGCCAACTTTCCATTATTTTCCTATTGTCTCATTTTTATGGGTAATCGACATATTAATAATTTTTAAAGCGATAAAACTTTAATCTGTATTATTCTATTACGAACCAGTAATACGTCAATCTTCAATCATTCCTTATCCTATACTTCATCATACCTATACCTAAAAAACCTAATCCTACCGTGTTCTCCGAGTGTCCTCCTATTTCTATATTACCATTTCTCGGTAAGGTCCTAGAACGTCTCGTTTATACGCAGTTGAACTTCTTCCTTTACAAAAATAATCTTCTCAATCCTTTTCAGTCAGGTTTCCGACCTGGTCACAGCACTGCTACTGCCTTAACACACATAACTGACGGCATCCGGTTGGGAATGGAGCACGGAAAATTAACGATCCTTACTTTACTTGATTTCAGCAATGCATTCAATGCCGTGGACTTCGATATTTTACTTGGTATACTTCGCTCTTTTAATGTATCTCCACTGGCTACTGAGTGGTTTCGTAGTTACTTGAGTGGACGTCGACATCGCATTCGAGTCGACGAAACTTTTTCTTCCTGGTAAATAACTTCTGCCGGTGTACCACAGGGGGGTGTTTATTTATCTCCTCTACTTTTCGGAATTTTCATAAACTCTATATCGAACAATTTACTTTCATCTTACCATTTATATGCTGATGACCTGCAAATATATCCACAAGCTCCCATTGATAATGGACGCTATTGTCGCAAGCTATTTGTAATATTAATGGTGATCTGGCACGCATCAGTGACTGGAGTAAAGCATATGGTCTCAAAGTGAATCCGAATAAAACCCAAGTAATCATTATTGGGAGCCCCAGGATGACTGTAAGGGTTGATAAAATGCAACTTTCGGCTATCGTCTTTGATGGTACTAATCTTCCTATATCTGAGAAAGTAAATTTAGGAATCCAATTTGACAAAAATTTATCTTGGGGTTCACAGCTTCAGGAAGTAAGTCGGAAAATGTTTGCGTCTGCAGGATGCCTAAGAAGACTTTTATTCCTGTTACTACCAAAATTTCGCTTGCACAAACGCTGCTCCTTCCGATTCTCGACTATGCTGACACTTGCTTTCTTGATCTTACCGAAGCTCAACTTAATAAACTCGAACGACTCCAACATTTTTGTATAAGATTCATATTTGGTTTACGAAAGTTTGATCGTATCACAGAGTTTCGTACTAAGCTGAAATGGCTCCCTGTGAGGCTTCGCTGGAATTCTCGCACCTTTTTTCTCTTATACAGAGTCCTATCGCTCCTCCTTACCTAAGAAAAGGTTTAAGTTCCTTTGCGATACGCAAACACGAAATTTAAGATCACCACAAACCATAACGCTTGAAGTCTCAATACACTCTATAAATTTTTGTGCAAAACCATTCACAGTCCAGGGTGCACAACTATGGAATTCATTACCTGTTTCTCTGAGACTGGTACGAACGATGGTAATTTTTAAAAATTTGCCCAAATATTACTATATGTCGTCTTTAACATAACTTTATGTGATAAATTGTAATAATGTACTCAATTTTGGTCCATATCTATGTATTATTATAATATAGTCTATAAGTTATATATTATCTGTATTGTTTTATAGTATATTTCATATGTATGTTATAGTTCACATTATTTGAATTTAAGTCGTATTTATTAGGTAAGATTTATCTATGTACCCTAAACACCGCTGATTCTTCTCCATGGAACATATCCATCCAAAGGTTGCCTGGAAGAGATTGCTATTAGCAATAAGGCCGACCTTTGTACTAATTTCATATTTTCAAATATGAAATATTATATGTGTATAATGGCGTACAAAAAATATGAAATAAATAATTTAAAAAATAATATTAATCAAAATATGATATCTCTATGATTTATTTTAAGTACCACATAGCATAATAGCTTGACTGATTAAAGCTAAGAATGATATAAAATTTATTACAATTAAAAATCCATTAAACTGAATAAGGGTTTGAAAAATGAACGTACACCAAATTTGCACCTAAAAAAGTTTTACATCGAAATTTAACTATCGACGTAATTATTTTATGCATTTGTTTATACAGAGTGGCCTTCCTCAACCAGGACTTGAATTCTTACTCGCTCTAGAGCATTTCCGAGCATTGATGGTGCGACAAATGGAGACTACAGCAGCCGAAGAACTCGCGGCTAAGATTAACACGAGAAAACTGGAAGCCTCTAATAGGGATCTGATACAGAAAATAACTGGTTTATTTTTGCATAAATTTATACTAAAATAATATAATACATTTAATAAATCACCTGCAAATACAGGATAGGTCCAACAACTACTTTAACAATAACAAGTAATTTGTCACAAAAATTCTCTCGGCAAAATTTATACTTCATCTAATCTATCTATGACTAATAATAAAACTGAAGTTTTGTCTGTACATTTAATTTTTTTTGTTTAGAAATTCTGTGAGTAATGTAGGTATATTTTAGCCATTACACATTTCGCATCTGACATTTTGTCTGTCTGTGTGACTGTCCAGATTTAACTCGAAAACGGTCGGACCAATTTTATTGAAATTTTGCACGCAGAAGGACTATGTCAAGGATTTATGAAAAATTTATACATATTTTCAAAATTCTGTTTAGAATTCGTAGAAAAATAATATTTAGAAAAAATATACTTTTTCGTAGAATACCGTGCCACATTAAAAGAAGAGAACGAACGATTCGAACAAACGATGGCTTACAAATCTGATATTATCAAGAAATTAGAGCAGGAACTTGCTATACTTAATCATGACGCCACGCTAAAGCTCAAGAAGAAAATGTGCGTTTAATAAACTATTATGAAATATGAATGATTCATTTAACAAAAAGGCATTTGAATTTATGTTAAACCATAATTTGAATAAGGATACTTGATTTAATATTATAAATAATATTTGATTTAATGAAATAGCAATGAATATGAATGCGGAAGGATGGAAAAGTAGAGGAAGACCAAAGAAAGTGTGGATGGAGTCTGTAAGACATGATATGAAAGAAAAAGGAGTGAATGAAGAGATGACCGCTGATAGGGACTTATGGAAGAAGAAAACATACAGCGCCGACTCCAAGTGAGTTGGGAAAAGGCATGAGAATGATAATGATTTAATACGCTTATCTTTGTGACATGCATATATTTGAAAACGTTAACAGTTAATTCAAATTGGCATCGAATAATAAAATCTAATGATAAAAAATTAAGCGAATGATTTCAGCTTAGATTCAGAACGTCAGATGGTGTTGGCCACGAGAGCGCATAAAGTTAAGAATGAAATGCTGAAGGAAGAGGAAGCAGAAAGTCGCGAGGGATATGAAAATCTATTGAAGATTCATTTGCTTGATGAAAAAAATCAAAGGGCACGAAGGTAATTTTAATTTGTAAATCTTCTGTTGTGGGTACAATTACATTTGAAGCAGAATTTCTTTCTGGTCTTTAGTTTTAATAATATACGGCTGATTGACGGACTATATTATTATCAGTAGTAAACTATATAACTAGTAGGTAGACTATATTATTATCAGACAATATAACTCGTCCGGACGTGACACTGTATTAAATCAAGATAAAAAAAATTGTATTTGATGGCAAGGTTCAAAGTGGAAACACAATTATTGTCATGGCTGCAAAAATACGACAACGAAATGAGCGATAAACAATTGGAGTTAGACGAATTGACTCAGAAATATGAAGACGAGCAACAGAAATGTGAGGAGTTGGAGGTAGGTTCGGTTTTTTTCTAATCTGATATTTAATTATTTTTCTCAACGTAAAAATAATAATAAATGCAAATACATTTACAGGTCCACCAAATTAAGATATAGCTGTTTATTTAGATTGACATTTCTAATTCAAAGCGATGACGACGTAGTTAGTAGTGCGATCGGATTCTGCGTCTCTAAAGTCAGCCTGAGCTTTCGGTGAAGGAAAACATCATGAGAAAACCATAGCATAGTGGTAGGGCATTTTCTAATGATGCCCGTCTGGGTAGCTACCACCATCAAGTTTGAAAACCTGTCGCCAAATACCAATACGTGTGTTCCGGCAGCATCACTTGAGAAACAGTACCTAGGTTTAGTGTGTTTACCATCCTGGACCACATCCTCACTTAACATCAGATGAGATTGTAGTCAAATCACTAAGCCTATATCGTGTAAAAAAAATATGATTCAATATTATTGTTAACCTAATCAAAGGCAACGACCAATAAATGTTACAGTAGTAAGAAGTCAAATTGTTAAAACACCATTTTCAATAAAAAATAACAACAACAATGGTATGTAAATAGTCTCGTAAAAGGTTTTTATTGCTATAGGTAAGTGAAAAGAAAACTCTAATTTTAAAATAGATAATAACTTTGTTTACACTTCAATCTATATAACAGTTGGATGTGAATTAATTAAACATTCAGCTGAAACTTGGGTAGTTGTTAACAATATATTTGCGTAAAAAACGAATGTGGCGACTGGCAATAGTGATTTTGCAGTCATACCTCGCACATATTAAACTACTTTTAAATTATCCATACTAATAAATGAAATTGAAGTGTCTGTTTGTGCGATAGCTATATACCAAAAATACAATTTTCTAAATTTCTGACTTTTTGTAATGGGCAATCTCCGAAACGGCTGGACCGATTTTGACGGGTCTTTTTTTGGTAAATAGCTGAAGTTACTCCGGGTAATATTAATTATAGAAAATAATTAGGATTCCGCATAAAAAATTCAAAACTCATAAAAAATTGAATAAAATCCCATTCAATACACATTTTTACGGGCAAGTGCTTATATTTATGAGAAATATTTTCACTCTATCTTAGTACTAAACAAAAATAAAGATTCCCTATAAAAAAAAAAAGACGCAGTGAAGGATATATGAAACGCGGGCGCAGCCGCGGGCATATAGCTAGTCTTTAATATATTTATAGGCGAAACTCGCAGAACAAGATAAAGAATACGTGCCATTGATGGCGGAACGTGAAGCGGAATACCATCAAGAGATGACTGAGAAAATGAACAAGTTCTTACTCGAGCACGCAGCGAGGGTCATACAACATGCTTGGAGGGAGGTTCTAGCCAATCGCGCAGAAAAGAAACGAGTAAGTAAATCGTCTTGTTATAATTATATTTAATAAAATACTTGAAATAATTAGGTATGGCTATTAATTTATCATAAAAAGACAGATCATAAATAAGAAAGAAAGAAAGAAAGTCCACCATATACACGGCACATATTTATTTTTTATTAGTATATATATACATTACAAAACATAATTTTTAGCTGCAAGTGCTATACTACGCTGGAAAAAAACCCCAGACTCAGCTAATTGCTCACGCAAGGAAGGTTGCAAAAGCGCTGGTTTTCAGCCTGGGCTTGCAAATGATCAATGATGTCACGGAGGATGTGATACGTCATAAATTAATTAGTAAAATTATTAAAAATTAAATAAGGCTGTTCACTAAAAACTAATCCAATAAAAACGAACTTATAAGCATTTTGATGCTATTCTGGAGAGAGAGTATTATAGGTACTAAGACGTATGACGTCATGTTGTACGTCTTTTATACAAGTTCCATACTAATATTCGTTTTGCGGAAAAGGGATGCTCTATCTCCTTTCGAACTCCGCCAAAAACTAGAAACGCTTTTATCTCAGAATGTTATTTGCCTAATTATATGTTCTCTTCAGTATATGTATGACAAGTTTGCTGATTTCAATATATTAAGCATTAGTTTGTGAATATAAATGTCATTTTTTAAATTAAACAGTATTTAATGAGGTTTTTAAATTTTCAAGCATTCAAAGGGGAGAGGCAAAAAGGGTAAGAAGAAATCGTAATAAAGGGTTATTAAAAAAAAACACTGCATTTTATTTTCTTTCCTTTAATTTATTTTCGTTTTTCGTTTCTACCATAAAATTTTGGATACATAAGTATTTTATAGTCCTACCATACCCGATCCTTTCATAGTCCTATAACGCCGTATTTTTATTTTTTAACAGCTAAAGAAACTGCAGAAGAAAATGCAAGCCGCTGCCAATGCAGCACAAAAGAAACTACCGAGGAAAAAATAATTTCATTGTTGAATAATCGTGTATTTTTTTTTGTTATAATTTCTACTTTAATAAATTATTGATTTCTTAAAAAAATTACATCGATATTTTAGCAGAAGCACTTAGTAGTATATTTAATGTTCATTTTTCAATATCAAGTTCTTTATCAACAACTATCAGTTTTATTTCAGTATTTTCTTCTATATGTATTTCTGTCTTAAAATCAATTTCTAAATCACGTTCACGCGCAATTCATAATTTCTCGTCATCATCAAGGACCTTCAGATGTTTTATAGCTCGTACGTCTATGAGAGTATCTGAGGAACTCTTTGTTGTAGGTACAAAGGATATGGCTCGTCGCGCTCTTTCGCCGTTACGTAGTATTGGATTCAGATCCTATAAACATCAAAAAATATTTTTAATAATAGAAGTACATACTAAAATGCAATAATGAATAAAAAAATAATGTTTATGCAAAAGTATTCCGAAATATAAATAAATAGTAATTACTCTAAGTTGCACGTGTAGTGCTTGTGCCGTCAATTCAGTTTTTGATATCTTCTCTTGTGCTGCTTTCAATTCTGCGTCCAGTCGCTGTTTTTCTTGTTCTAGTTCTTTCAATCGCTTTTCTGCTTCTGGAACGTTAGTATTCAAATCTCAAAATTGATAAGTAAAGTTAAAAAATAAATCTATAAAAAGATACAAAGTTTTTTCCCATAGTAATATATGTTGATGATTTTGTCCTATTCCATTATGCTTTGTTACCATACCTCTAAATTGCGCTTCTTTTTCGGCTTGTAGAATTTCGAATTGTTTTCGTTTCATTCTTTCTTCTTCTAGTAATCTATTTTGTTCTTCTTGTAGTCTTTCTAATTCTTCCCTTCTCTCCCACTCTTCAGCTAAAACCCTAAAACATTTAAAAATATTTAAGATTTTCTTGTATGTAATCTTATTATTTTTGAATTTATTAAGAGGCATAAAAGATTTACCGAGCTTGTAATGCTCGTACAATTTCCTCATCTCTCTTTGCTTGCGTCTCTTCTTGCAGTAACTTTTCTAATTCGGCCTGCGTGTTTCTTAGTTCCTCTAATTTCTTGTTGTCTTTTTGTGCTAATTCTGCTAGTTCCTGTAACCGAAAAACAACATATTTTTCAGAAATTTGCTCATTTTTTATCGAAACTAATGAGATAAAAAGCATATAACCTGTGCCTGTGCTTCAGCAGCCAGTCTAGCCCTGACCTCATGTTGTAGTTTTGCTTTAGTATCTCTGACTTCTTTTTCTCTCCTAGCACCAGCCCCACGTCTTCCCGCTCGTGCTCTTCTCTGGTATCCTTCAGCTCCACCCGATACTGCAGCCGCTTGACGCAGAGCTGATATCCATTGAAGTCGACTCCTTGAAATTAAAATGTACACCTTAGAAAATTAACAATTATTTATGTATACAATACAATTATAAGTAGTAACTTTCATACAAATTGTAACAATAATATGTATTTTACAGCTCAGGTTTTTAAGTCGAGCAAAGTCTCGATTAACATGGGTTTGGATATACAAATCATTTCAGTTTTTTTTGACGAAAATATCATGATGAGAACATTGTATGGAGGTAGGGCATCTACTGCGCGACCTACCTACAAGATTTCAGTTGAGAATATGTATCAAATCATGTATCTGGCAATATTATTTGAAAGTCCTCTAAATGAAGTAGAATAAGATTTACAAACGGGTAATTACTTAATTGAAATGTTTACGCTTATAATTTTTCTTTTATTACTAAGTATTATAAAAAGAATTGCTTATTTTTATTTTAACACATAATATAATCCAAGCAAGTTACAACCCAACCCAGGAACCAAGTTACAATTATTGGGTAAATAACTCACTTGTGGTCTTGAGTGCCGAATTCAAAAGTCCTGTCTGGTGTGATCAGTTGGAATCTCTGTATTCTGCCTTCCCCAACGGAAGCCTCAACCGAGCAGTACTCGTCTATAGCGACCTTTCCGCATTGTTCCTTTTGTGCGGAACTCTTGTAGTAAGTTAATGCACAAGGTTGCAGGGACGCACCAGTACTCCCGCATCGTTGGTAACAGATAGCCGCGTTTTGAATAGATAACCCTAAATAGATTCAATTATATTAATCTTAGATTTTGCCCATAGCTTGGCTTGCGGTCAAAGCTATTTTTTATTCCTGAGGGAGCTGTAATTACTTTTTTTTGGATGAAAGGATGAAACACATTATATTATTTTCTGGTACCTCTGGCAATGAATATTCAAAATTTCATGATAATCGGTTAAGTAGTTAAGGCGTAATAAATAAACAGTCACGTTCGCATTTATAATATTAATTGGAATTATCAACATTTAAGTGATTAATTGTAGTAAAATTTGATTTCCTTGCGAAATGGTAAAAAACTGGATTACTAGAAACTACTAGGTACGAGTAGTTTGCAAGACGTGTCATAAGAATACCACCCATGGACAAAATAGAACAGTATATTTTACGCTACTTCCAAATATGAAGTATCACCGACTACCATAAATTCGCTTCATTACTTCCATTCTGTTAACTTGTTGAATGAATCTCTGTTACTATGGTGCCTCACTATACTGTTTGCGAAGTTGCACAAGTGTGCAAGTATAGTCACATATGCTGTACTTCAGTAAATTTCGAACAGTACTTTGTCGAAGCAACTTCACGAGGAGCTTGTGGAGTTTTGGCAATACAAAGTGAACCGATAAGGAAATAAATAAGAAAAGGGTTATCAATTTATAAAGGTATTAATAGGTAAATGTTTTATATATAATTCATGGTAAAAAATTCTACCCATCCAAAGAGGTAGAGAGAATTGAAAAATGAGACATAGACACATAGATATTTGAGAAAATTCGAAATTATGATTAGGTTGTTCTCTTAAGAACAATTATGTTTAAATAAGTTTTTTTCCCGTACCTTCTTTATTATATCCTCAATAAAAACATCGTATATCTCGTCTACTGCCTCCACTAGTGCTTCGGAATGTGTCTGTTGATCGCAGCAATATTTAGCTTCGAGCACCGCGAGGAATGCTGCCCATTTGAAATGCCCAATGGACGAACCTAATGCTTCCCAGTCTGCTGCGTCCCACCTTAGTCCTAGGCAATGTACCAGTTGTTCTGCGACTATACCAGCTTCTGACGGTTGGAGAACCACCTGGAATGTGGTTATAACTTATTAATATACGCACACTTATTAATGCTTTCAAGTGGGTTTTGTCGTTTTTGGCTCAGGCCCACACTAAATACACTGATCGAGCCGCGTTATATCGTGCTAAGGAACATAAAAGAAAATTCCTTGCTAAAAAAAAAAATGTTTAAGTAGGACCATTAGATAGGTCATACAAATCCTTATGTAGATGATAAAGGCATCGCATTCGAGATCTAATAAAGTTACTCATAACATGCTAAAATTGAATTACAAAAATAAAGGGTTAGGAATCTGAAAAATGTGTAAATAAATGCGTATAAGGACGTATACGTTCAGTACTAATTCATTCATGTTGACCGATTAAAATATATTTTTTAATAAATCAACATTCGAACTAAATCTCGAGTCATTGAAATTTAGAGCAAATAAGATATTATGAAGATGAAGATTACAAAAGAAACTTCCCATAATATTGATTATTGTTTGTGAAATGTCTTATTATTAACAAGAACGCGCCTCATAACATGACCGACATATGTTTTGCACATGAATTCAATTGGACGTGTGATCGAATGTGAAATCACGTGATTGCGGCGAGTGACGTCAGAGCGTCTGTGAAGGTTGTAAAGATTGGTTTCAAAAATATTTTTTTGTAATTTTTATTAAATTATTATTCTTTTAAATCTTCATTTTATTTATTTATTTAATTCATTAAGAAAACCTGAAGGTTTTCTATTAGTGTATTCATGTCAACTGTCAGTATATCTTGTTAAGATAATTAAATTCACAGAATTAAACACAGCCTTCAGCTAAGACATTTTTCTTTAATATATTTTCTTGTTACATGTTGCTATGACTATATACTCTTATTCTAAATTTAAACTAATAAACTATAAAGAACACAATAAGAAGACAATAATATGAAAGATATACTACCTACTTAAATATATATTTTAAAATATCTTACGCGTGCGCTCTTGTAATGTAACATATATTTTACTGGATTCATTGAGGAGGCTGTCTAAGCAAGAACATTGAAAATTTGGAACTACGAGGAATAATAGAATTTTAAAAGCATTAAGAAAAAGGAAAGGATAATGTCATTAATATTAAATGTCATCAAATGAATTACATATTACAATTTTTACATTATTATATAAAGTAATGTAATCAGACACACTATGGGTGATGAAGAACAAGCGACACTCAACGGGCAATTTATTGAATATAGTAAATCGATAGACAATAAAAGATCCGGCAACACTATTAAATTTTACCATGCAGGCTTTTGAATGATTCAAGCGAAGATCATAGATGATCGGAAAATTACTATGACCGATTCAGGTGTACTGTTCAACAAATTCTGGTATATGTATTGCAGTGGTATATGGGAAGAGTTTCTTTGCTGACAAGGTTTATTTTTTTTGTAATTTAGATATTTTTTGTATGTAAGGAAGAACCTTCGGTTTTTATATATATGAAACTATTTTCATGTTTTCATTTCGTTTTTAATTTATTCCTCAATCTAAATTTTTATTCAATTGTCCACGCGACAAGGTCTCGTACAGTTACACTCTAAATAAAAATCACAACGGAAAAGAAGTTTAAATGCAATAAATTACTTGATCGTATTTTAAGTCACGTAATTCCATTGCCGAGCTAAGGCCATTTGAGAAGAGTGAACTTCATTGCATGTAACATTTACTGTTTATAGTGAGAACAATGTCTATAGTTTTGATTCGCTGTCTGTCCAACAGAATGGAAATTAGTGAATATTTTAATCTGACGTTCTCTAAATAAAAAGGGCGAATACTGAAACCTCAGGGAATTTTTATAGGATCTCATTGGAGTATTATTGGTCAGTCTGCTTACAAAATATTAATTAATTGTGTATGTAATCGATCATGTCGATTTTCGTTTAGAAACAAGTCAAATAAGGAACAGACAATGGTGCCCCAACATGTCTCTCTTCAAAATCGGTTCTTGATTTTACAAGATATGTATTCTAATACTTACCACATAACGATTTGTGTCATCGGCGTCTTGTACTAAGTCCGCGAGAAGGCAGAATATTCTGAACAATTTGAATACGGAGTCGTCATCGAATACCGGCTTGTCACGGGGCAGTAGACTTTTCCGACAGACCAACCAGCATACCTGATATTTAATAATTATTACAATCAGAAGTAATAAGAGCAGTTATACACCAATAAACGCTTTGTAAATAAGCCCTATCGGCAGCGGCATAAGACTTCGATCAGTAATTGGAGAAAGTTCTTGGAATCGCTACCAGTACATTATGCTAACACCACATACAACAAAAATAATTTGAATGTGTCATTAGTTACACACTTTATGACTGGTATGAAGTTTTAGTGGGTAATGCGGTGATCGTATCTACCGTGTATTAATGCGGTAGTTTCGATAATCGTGTTAGTTTAGTGCCCCCACGCTTTGGTTGACCCTAAATGCATTTCGCCCACTTGAAAAAAAAGGGATAATTCCAGCACTATATAAGTTTTGTACTATTTTGATGTAGTAGGCAGACAAAACTAAAGCTGCAGAGAAAGTAGAAAAAGCTACATGTAATTATAATACAGACAATAGATAATGTATGAAAGTCACGGCCGCCATCGAGATGGTAGTTTTTTGTATAAAAATAAATTACGTACAAAAATTACCAATAAAAAACGTACTATATTACAATTGGACATGATCAAAAGTAATTGAATAACAAACAGATATCGCTGTAACTGGTTGTAATATTATCTCACCAGCCAATGTTTCTGTCAATCATTCTTACAAAAAAAACATATGATTTATATTGACATGTTTATCTTAATTTTATCAGATACAATGCACATTTAGAACAAAAAATTGTATTGTCTTTAGTACAGATAATTATTACATTAAAAACATTTGTTATTTTTTATTTCTTATTCATTATTTTATATTTACCTGAGAAATATTTAGTAGTTTGGGACTTGTTTTATGGAATTTATGATAATATATTCCTGCCATAGCTATTTAAAATAAGATAGTTTAAAGTTCAATAGTGGACATTAGAGACGCCATTTTTTCCTACATAATGTACCTACCACTCATTCACCCTCCTGGGGTTAACATATGTAAATCAGTACTTGGGACGTACTTTGGCTTTGGCTAGTAATCCGGCCTTTTTCCGACATTTTGAGGTAATCTAATATTACATTTTGTTGGAGCCATTGTAGACTGTGTGTTTTTAAAATGAAAATATCAATTTGCTTAGGGACTATGTTACTAAATTAAATTTTAGCATTGATTATAATTTAGTATTGGAAGCTACATTGCCGTGTGTTAAAACATTCTTAGACATATAAAAATCATGCCTCTGCATCATGGTAAGTTGATTGCTTGATTGGATTACGCAGTGTTGTCATGAGTGTAGAAACCACATGTATTTTGTTTATATGTTTGCTTATAACTTAAAGGCGATTACTTACTGAGAAATAATGTAACTATACTTTTCGAATAAAAAAAACCACTGAAATATTTCTATTCAGTTTTTTTTTTTTATTTCATCGGTTGATAATCACTGAGATATTACGAACATTTTTTTAAATAAGCGTGGAAACCCTTAATCAAGGTTAAGCGTTTCGTTGTCACGAAGAAAGAGGACACAGTGGGAGGGGAGAGGGCCACTGGGCTACCCACGGTACGCCGTGGGAATCTCGGTGACGGACGTGGTAGATGTGGTCGACGCTAACTGCACCAGAGGCCTCCCTGATAAAGCAGATGCGGGGTAGATGGTGTCGCCGTATAAACAGGTCACACGACGGAGAAGCAAGAAATGTCAGTGTTTATACATAATAATGAGTTGGGAATTTTTTCTCCATTTTTTCTTCGATGGTTTTTGGGATCGAGTGCGTGATCACTTCATCAGGGTATGCTACAACGACCTCTATAATCTGTTTGACCGTGGGGTTTTAGCGGATATTCTCGTGGTTGGACGGGTTCCACATACCCTTACCAGTTTCGTGAAGAGAAACCGTAAAAGGATTTCCCAACGTTAAAAAAAGATTATTTTTGACGCCTATTGGTCGAGGCGAATTGTATTTCACAACTTAACTTTTTCAAAATTTAACTTTTAATTAAAAAATGTTTTGGCATTAGACCTTTTTTTTCTTTTTTTTTTTTTGACGGGGGGAAATGCATTTACGCACTACCCAATTTAAGCACTACCCAATTTACGCACTACCCTAGGGTGACCGTTGTTTTGATATTTATTTTGCTCTTCGCGTGAACACAACCTCACATTATTTGATATATATATGTATATATACACTAGCTGTGCCCCTGAATTCACTCGCGTGGAATTCAGATAGTTATATTCTAATAGACATCCTATATTCTCCCTCTAGATGCATCTCATTACTAATATCATCATCCCTGCCCTTATCCCATTTTTATTTGGAGTCGAAGCCATTCATCTTTATTTGAGGTCCTAACTACATTCACTCTCATTCTAAACATATCATCTTTCACACAGTCCATCCATTTTTTTTAGTCTTCCTCCCCCCCCCCCCTATACCAGTCCACATTCACATCCGATACTTTTCTTACAACATCCTCTTCCTCCCTGCGCATTACATGTCCATACCAAGCCAGACGCCAGCTCCTTATCTTTTCAGTCACCGGTACCACTTTAAAACTTTCTCTAATGTATTCATTCCTAATCATCCTGTATCATCTCAACATTCTCATCTCGGCTGCATGCAGTTTCCTTTCATCCATCACCTTTATGGTTCAAGATCCTGATACCTACAAGACGACAGGGCGAATCATGCTCTTTAATTTAAGGGCTATTTGCCGTGGTACATGATTGGCGAACAAATTAATAAACAGACAGACCAAAATTTTAAAAATCACCTGCGTTCTGTTCAGATGTCTTCAGTTGTCGATTCTGAACCCACTCAAGGTATGGTATTTTTCTGAAACATCTTCAATGTACAGATTGCGTCCCTCTAGCCTTTAGATTTATAATTTATAGTGTTTACGTGTGTATTTCTTTACTGTTTGTTACAAAAAATAAATTACACAAGTCTCAAATGCCAAGTGTTTTTTACATGTTGAGATACAGCACATACATGAAAACTGGTAGTTATGTTTGCTGATAATGTTATCGTGTCCCAATTGCCACGCGCTTAACAAAACCATTCGAAACGCTTGTATCATTTCACACTTATGAATGTAAAATTATTACTTATAAAAGTGAACCACGGTGCCTTTTACTGTGATACTTTAGTACTTGCTTTAGTTAGATAAATTACATGTAAATTTAAAATATTTGAATTAATTCAAGGGGGCACTTAAATCTCTCTCGTTTTTCAATTTTTATTCATTCAATTTTATCTATATTACCTAACCTGTTTTAAAGGTTTTATGTACATCCACGTGAACCACGATTTTTTATATATTTGTACATGCTCTTAATACAGAGAGAAGAGTCTATATATCATTAATTTATCATGTAATTGATAAGTAGTTTTTGGCGTCATTTGGTCTATCACAGTGGTCCTTCGTATGCACTACTCATTTGTAGATAAATATTAAACTTTTCATTTTAGAGTTTGGTATAATATCCAACTTAAGAAGTGGACATTCAAAACTTTCGATTTTTAATTTGTTTTCAATATCACTAATTTGAATATAATGGAAAAAGTAAGCTAAGAATTTTACATAAAATTCGTTCGCGGTTTGTTCATACTGCAAAAAAAAAAAAAAAATTTTTTAAGTTTATTTAAACATTGATCATGTCATCCCAGTAAAAACTAAATAACACCTTCAGTTGTCTAGAATTAAATAACTAAAATTTCAACGATTTGTACTTCTTACTAGAACTAGTTTATTCTTTCCCCAGATGTCTGACAAAGTAAAGAAGTTATTACATAAACCAAAAAATATAGTGAACTATCAACTTTATTTTACAACTAGCTGTGTACCCGCGGCTGCACCCGCGTTTGATATAGATTTTCATTTTATTTATAGGAAACCCTAATTATTTTCCTAACATTTTTTGCTAATAACATTAAGCAAAGATATTTTTCACAAATTCAAATACCTGCCAGTAAAATTGTGTATTGAATAAGATATTATTCACAATTTCATGAGTTTTCATTTTTTTTACGCGGAACCTTAATTAATTTCTTTAAACAAAAGTGTTGCCTAAGTTACGTGGAGTAACTTCAGCTATCTAACAAAAAAGTCTCATAAAAGTCGGTCTAACCCTTCCGGAGATTAGCCGGAACAAACAGACAAAATTTAAAAAAAATATATTTTTGGTATTGCATATTTATTTAGTAAAAAAAAATATTTTGACATTACAAACATACACTTCAATTTTATTTATTGGTATAGATTACTAAACTGCTCAAAAATATATATCCGTAAAACAAAATTAAATGCAATAATTTTAGTTGTAGGTATAGTTTTATACGAAATCCCTAATTGACCGCTCATAAAAATATTCTTCCTTTTTTAGTTATTAGCAATCTGTAAGTTACATACATTCTGCCCGTCATTATGTGCATAAAATATATTATTATAGGGCCAAATAACGTAAAATCAAGGAATTAAAGACTTCGATCCCGACAAATACTTTCAAAACAATCTTTTCACATACCCAGACATCGTTTTTTTTTTATAAAATAAAGAATTTATAAAAATATGTAAAAATGTTTTTATAACCTACAGATGATTATGCGAGTATAGTTATCATGCTCGTCGAAACTTTATTGCATGGAAATGTCTCTCCGGAATGGCGCCATTTCTCATAAATCGCAATAGGGGAGGGGGTGAGTTATGCGGAGACACAATGTGAAGGCTATTCTAGGGTGGACCGTGCCCACTCAATCCATACAATCATTCCATAAAACGTACCATAAAACTGAACCATTTATGGCTAAATTGTAGCCATTATAACGTGGGCTGATTTCAACCATCTACATATGTATAATATATCTAATATCTTATATTCGTAAAAATTTAAACAAGCTCGATCAAATGAATGATCGTCATAATTTTAATATTAGAAATAAAGACAAGTTGGCCGTCCCACGCTTTAGGCTAAGTAAGTCTAATAAAAGCTTTATAGGTAAGTATTCGGTTTTACAATAAGATCCCAAGTAACATTACCGATTTACCTGACAATCAAGTATTATGTCAAACAAGTTTTAATCTCAAAAGGTTATTACAGGGTGGATCATTACGTGAACGATAGTGATGTCTGGAATTAACCCACATCTCTGTGCTTCCGCTAAGACTATGATTTGTATAGGTTTTTTATATGAAAAAAAAATGATATATATTATATTTATAAGAAAAAGAACCAGATCGAGTTTCTTGCCGGCTCTTCACGACTGGGTTGTTTTCCGAACCGGTGGTAGTATTTTAGACGTTCATAAGCGCCTTCTTAGGGCCTAAATTAAACAAAGATTTTTTGATTTTGATTTGATAATATATCTGTACCTGTATACTGGTATCAAAATGTTGATATTATGTCACAATGTCAACACGAATTTGTTGTTTTTTTTTTCGATGTAGAATATGGCTTTATATTGAAAATATTCTTTCTAGCTTTTTCATACAATTTAACCTTTTTTTTTTTTTGTTCCATTTCTTTTTAGTTAATAATAGCAATCCGTGTACACACAATTTGAGCCATTGTCATGTGGGTAAGATGTATTTTCAGCCTTGTATAAGCGTTACCAAGGTCCAGCGAGACGGTGGCCCATCCTGTTGGAACTTTCCATGGAGCTTTGCCGGCGCCTCAGTATATATGTTACACATTATCTTCAATAATAAACTTAACTTGAACACAATAACCAAACTATATCACACAAAACACCACCAATATTACATGATATAGACTCAAATACAAAAATTAAATGAATTTAGGAAAACAACTGCTACATATCAAACTGAGATCCCGCCAAAAACTCCTTGGTTCCATTTATTAATTTTTGAGGAAAAAGCAAAAATACTAGACTATGCATCTAAGTCAGGAACACTATTAATAAATGGTGGAACAAAATAGTGGCCTTCTGTTACAACCACTATACCGGGAGTGATTGGGACATTTCATAATTCCCGGTTCGTCTCAATAGTTTCAATTCACTTCACTGTGCACTATAGTTTAGTTATTACTAAACTGTTTCACGTAAAATGCCACCAAAATTATATTATATACAGTCAAATACTGCAAGAGATCATATGAATTAAAAATAAGGACGACTACATGAAAAACCAAAATCGCGACAAGCACTCCCTACATAATCTGACTTTATGTTTTGTGACAATATGACCCAGGCATACAAAGGTCTCTTAAGCGATGTTGCTGAAACATAAGTATAGGTGTTTAGTGACAATTTTATAATGTTCTATAATCATGCTATGGTTTGTAAGAAAAAGGCAAAGGTATCTTAAAGGTATGGTAAGCCATACAGCCAAGTTAGACTTTCGACTTTTATATCAAAGTTTAAACGATATTGCAAAATGATAACACGCAAAATGCCACCAATATTACATAATCTAGTATAGTAAATACGACAAGCTTATGAATAATAAATAAAACCTCTACGTGATAGACCAGTGATCATCACACTTTTCTGGTCGAGGGCCACATAGCTCAATGTGAGGTACTACTACGGGCCACACTTTTAGGGATACTTCTGGTCGAGGGCCATATAGGTTGCACTTTTATGAATACCATGGATGGTTACTGTCTATTAATTAGCATATTTTTTGAGGTGTCCTTAGGTTTTGTGTTGACGTTGTTTTTGATAACTTAGTTCACTCGGTTTTGAGTCATGTCTAACGAAATTGTTTGCGACATCGTGAGCCGCAAAAATAGTGTCCACGGGCCGCAATTTAACGACCAATGTGATAGATCAAATGCCGCCAAAAACTACTTATCGATTACATGGTAAATTAATGACAAAATATATAGACGCTTCTCCCTCTATTAAAAGCATGTACAAATTTGGTATCTTTACATTATATAAAAGGCAAAGTCTTCTTGGTTATTAGTTGGATTATAACTTGTAAACCACTGAACTGATTTACATGGTTCATTTTTAAATCTTAGGTATAAAATTGTCATTTAAGAGATTTTATAATAGTAAAATAAGTTTTAAAAAACATAATTTTGCAATAGGGAATTTCCAGGCAGATGGAGTCGTGGGCACAGCTAGCTTCTATATAAGATAAAGAATATTCAAAATGTAATAAATAAGAGACTTACTTCACTGATTTTCTTCTCGTATTCCCTTATGATTGGTAAAGTGACGGTCTTCGGTAGCGAGCTGAACACCTCGTGCTGCAAGTAGTACTTAAACTCATCGAAGGTCAGCTCCTGGGACGATCTGAAGTGGTCCAGGCCTTTCTCCACGCCGTACAAGTCTAATAATGTTCCTATGTTAGCTGTCAGAACCTGAAACAAATGAACTATTAATGTTAATCTTTGTCGCTTCTTCGTGTTTTATAATTAACCAGCTGTGTGCCCGCGGCTGCGCCCGCGTTTAATTTGTTCTTCAGTGAGTTTTATTTTTTTTTTATACGGAACCCTACTTATTTTCCTATTTTTTGATTAGTACTAAGATAAAGTAAAAATATTTCTCATAAATTCAAGCACTTGCCTGTAAAACTGTGCATTGAATCGAATTTTATTCAAATTGTTATGAGTTTTTCTTACGCGGAACCCTAATTATTTTCTAAAATTAATAGTACCATAAGTTACGCATAGCAACACTTCAGCTATCTACGAAAAAAGTCCCGGCGAAATCGGTCCAGCCGTTCCAGAGATTACCCATTACAAACAGACAGACAGACAAAAAATTTAAAAATTGTATTTTGGTATAGGTATTGTATATACATTAATATATATTTACTAAAAAAAAAAAATTTGACATTATAAACAGACATTTCAATTTTATTTATTAGTATAGATTAATGAAATAATGTTCGTTCAATAGTACGAGGTGTGTTCAAAAAGTATCGCGAATTTTTGTGTTTTTTCAAAAATTATTTATTTATTCATGAATATCTATTTTGTCCCCTTCAAAGTAATCCCCATGAGATATTATACACTTGTGCCAACGGTTTTTTCCAATCTTCGAAGCACTTCAAAAAATCATTTTTTTTTTATCTTGTTCAGCTCCTTCTTCGATGCCGTCTTTATCTTGCAAGAGAAGCGTAACGTCGTCCTTTCATGTGCCTCTTCAGTTTAGGGAACAAGAAAAAGTCACAGGGGGACAGATCTGGGGAATACGGTGGCTGCGGCATCATTAGTGTGTTGTTTTTGGCTAAAAAGTCGCGCACAAGCAACGATGTGTGAGCAGGGGCGTTATCGTGGTGCAAAAGCCAATTTTTGTTCTTCCACAAATCCGGGCGTTTCTGGCGGATTGCTTCGCGCAAATTGCGCATAACTTGCAGGTAATATTCCTTATTGACCGTTCTTCCCTGTGGCAAGAACTCATGATGCACCACGCCCCTGCAATCAAAGAAAACTGTCAGCAAAACTTTCACATTCGATCGAACTTGGCGCGCTTTTTTCGGTCTTGTTTCGTGCGGCAGCTTCCATTGAGATGATTGAGCTTTGGTTTCCACGTCATAACCATAAACCCACGATTCGTCACCAGTTATGACCCTCTGGAGCAAATTTGGGTCGTCGCGGACAGAGTTTAACATCTCATTAGCAATGTTCATGCGATGCTGTTTTTGGTCACAATTGAGCAATTTTGGTACGAATTTCGCGGCGACCCGTCTCATGCCCAAATCATTGATAAAAATCGAATGGCACGAGCCAATCGATATGTTTAGGTCCTCAGCAACTTCTCTAACGGTGATTCGACGATTGGCCAATACCATTTTCTTCACTTCATTAATTTTTTCGTCTGTTGTTGAAGTGCTCGGGCGTCCGGTACGCTCTTCGTCGTTCACATCTTCTCGGCCTTTTGAGAACATTTTGTACCACCGATAAACGTTGCTTCGGTCCAAGGTAGCTTCTCCGTATGCCACAGTCAACATTCGGAATGCATGCGCGCACTTAATTTCGTTTTTTCACACAAAATTTGATACAGGTTCTTTGATCCATTTTTTTGAATAGGTAAAAATCGAAGACGATCCAAAACACGTGCAAGCAAAGCAGCTGTCTACAATTAAATGAACATTCAAAATGGCCGAGCTTGTCGGCATAAGTGAGAGACATGAGTACCAACATAACGCCACAAAAAATTCGAAATTCGAATATACGTAACCCGCGAAAATTAAAAATTCGCGATACTTTTTGAACACACCTCGTATATGTCTAATAAATAGCTGTAATGACAATTATTTTTTGTTTCCATACCTATTAAATATCCAAGCATATTAAAAATGATATAAGTAAAATATATATAAAGTAATTAATTTATTAGAAAATTTATTTACCTAATATTTTTTTTAAATTCAAATAGTAATAAATCATTCTCATTTTACCATGTTGTGGTTATTTTTTGTAATCAATTAACATGTAGCATTTGAACCTATATCAAATAATTTGCAAAACAATTTACATTTTGTTTGGTTATCATGTATTGAAAATAACGACACTGCACTTGAATACCAGGGTTTCACAGAAACACTCTAGAAAATTGTAACCAGTAGTCAGCATTTTGTTTGTAAAATAGAAAAATAAAATAAATTTGAGCCTTAAAGAACTTAAAGTCATGGCCATAACACATTATTAGAAACGATAGATTTACCGCCAAAATGTCGACCCCGCTTTGAAGGAGAATTATAATTGAGCAACTCTAAAAACTCAACTATAAATCCCGTGCAAGTTAATATCCAGTGTAGGTTTAGGGAGTTCATTGTCAAATAATAATTAATACAATTACATCATATTGTTACAATATTTCCAGACGTACCCGTGAGCGTTAGGTCATTGACTCCTTTCGAAATGATAAATCATGTGAAATTCCGTTTATGTAAGTCTTATTTATCTCAGTTCAGCTGCCTTTTTGTTAATAACCATTCTATTTCTTAGTTTTTCTTTCTTGATACTACAATAATCATCATTATTTCCTTAAGTAAAGATTATAAAGTGTTTTTTCAACTTTTTCTCTATCAGCTGACAAATTGCGTAAATCATTTATTTATATATATATATATATATATATATATATATATATATATATATATATATATATATATGATTTATCTTACATTGGACAAGATCTAAATTAGTTTTTTTTATTTTTGTGACAAAACCGGAAAGTCCTTTACGACTTCATAAAAATTTTCGAGGCAAGCATTTATGGCTTTCAGCAGGGAGGTTGATAGCTAGCCCAAGGGCACAAAAATAGTTCTGACTTCGGACCCTTACAGAATCCATGTAGTGTGCAGGGTTGTAGGGTGCAGTGTAATGCGACATCTGCTAGTGCATGAACAGTATTACTGTATTGCGTTGACGGGAGCGCCTCCTCATTCTTCATTTACCTCTATAATCTAAATTCTGCTCGCCCCTTCACACGTTATCTGTAAGCGCTACCTACCTACGCAGTGGTTGCAATTTGAGGCCACGTAGCCCAGTGGTTCCCAGAGTTGACTGGACCATGACCCGTTGAAATTTGAAACTCATCTCTTGGCTGTCACAAATGAAAAAGATATACCTAATTATGCGAATGGTCCTTCATTCATTCATATTCAAATTAGAAAAAAGACATTCATTTTCAGTCTAAATTTTTTATACTTTAAATACATACATATAGTGTATTTTCCTAGTCTCTAAAGCACGCTTAATATTCGTTCGCGACCTAGTAGTGGTTCGTGACTCATACTTATGATACATGACATACTGATGTAGCCAATTTAATGCACTCAACCAAAGTTACGATATATTTAACATTACCACTTTCTTTACCCAAGCATAAATTAAACCATCATTCTTCCTGTGATTTATCCGTTAAACACTTTATCAATCAATTGACCTTGATTTCCTTGCTATAATATTGTGTGCTATACTGTACTTGTGAAAACTTTTAAATGGCCTTCAGTTTTCTTCATTTATTCTATAATTGTAGTTGCAAGTTTTTCTGAAATAAATAAAATTGTTGTGTGGTTTTTGCCTTTCCTTATAATTATATGTTCATAAAACGCTTAACTTCTCTATCACTAGCGCTAATTTCAAACATTCCCTGAACGGTACATATATTATTTGCGTACAGTAAATATTCGTATTTATTTGTTTCATTTCCAAAATAAAATCTATAATTAAATTAAAACCCTCGAGAAACATGGAGATTTAAAAGAGATAGTGAACCGTAAAGTTGTCAACACCAGGTAAGACGCGTTGAAAAATAGTCCAACGAAAGCGACCACTTGTGATCTTTGAAAACCAGTAATGACCGGAATGACGTCCCGGTGACAGGAATGTAATCCCATTGATTTAAAAAAGAACCAGTCATAATCGTCATCTCAAAAAATACAAGCGTTCGTCCTATTTCAGAAAGTTACAGCATGTTCAAGTAATTATTATCAATGGAATTTTTGGCGTGACTTTGGTTTGTTACGTCTGTGTTTATAACTAATTAACTTGCAGTTTTAACCCTATGTTATGTCAATTTTGGTGACTTTTTACGTGATATAGTTATTATGGACAAGTGAAGTGTATTGAAAACAATAACACGAAGCGTGAATCTGTAATGTCAAAAAAATCCACAGAAATGTCTAAACAAAGAGCCGCCATTTTGTTGATACATTGAATGTTAGAAAAATAATACAAACTAAAATAGTTTAAAGAACTTGTATTCATGGCCGTAAATATGTAAAAAAATATCTTCTACCTAAATCATCTATAAGTAGAGATAAATAAAAATAATAATACGAAATAATATGTATGAAATTTAATACAAAATAATATTAATTAACAAGTGATATAGGAACAGTGATATAGTAACATTCAGGTAAAAAAAAGTCTTAACAAGGTTTGGCGAGTATCGCTTTTGGAAGTTCAAACTCATCGCTTTGGTGGCATCACCCACGTGCGGTGGTAAACGTGATATGGTATTTTTGTTCACTTATCAAGTAGAATCAAGAAATAAAGCAATGAAATATGAACAATACTTTTAGAATGAGACTGTTTATTTTGCCGCCTTTATCGTATACGTAGTGCATGAGTCACTTTACTTACGGGTTATTGTTTATTTAGTTCAAACGAAGCAGAAACTGTTACGACTAGGTAAACAGAGAATTTGTATCATAATTTGCTATTCGTTGTCCATTACAATAATTGTAAGATGTTTTGAGAAGAAAATTAATATATTAATTAAGTAGATAAATGGCTTTGTATTTATGTATGTAGAGTCTATTATTTTGTCTCGTGTTCTGCTTTCTCACATTGCCTTATGTTTACTTACCTATACTAATAAATAAAATTGAAGTGTCTATTTGTAATGGGTAATCTCTGGAACGGCTGGACCTATTTTGACGGGACTTTTTTTGGTAGATAACTAAAGTTACTACGGGTAACCTAGGGTACTTTTAATTTTCGAACATAAAGGGTTCCATAAAATAAAAAAATAATAAAAATTTGAATAAAATCCGATTCTATGCAGTGTCAAGTACTGTCGAGTATTATAATTTATGAGAAAATATTTTTACTTTATCTAAGTACAAAATATTTTTCAGGATAATAATTAAGGTTAAGAATATATGAAACACGGGCGCAGCCGCGGTCAGACAACTAGTAAATTAATATAATATATAACTATATGTTAAAATTACAAACTCTAGTGAATTTGTATAAATAACAATTGATCTATTAATAATCGTGGAAAAATACATTATTATTAGCTGTGCGCGCCCGCGACATGGCTCGCATATGTTAAAGAACAGACAGACAGTCGTTATATAATGTAAGCATCAGGGTGTAAGAAAGAATACTAACTAATGGTCATTTTTTTTTTATAGGCTCAGTGCTTTGATCAAAATCTCATGTTAAGTGACGATGTGGTCCAGGATGGTTTCTTATTATTCTGATTACTGTTTCTGTTTATCATCCTGGACCTTATTGAGTCTTGTGACCTTGTGGTCAGCGCTGGATTTATAAAAGGGGTACTCGGGACTAACGCCTAGGGCAATAAAATCCTTAGGGTGATAAAAAAAAATTCCACGTTATCGAAAAAAGGTTCCAAGAGATGAATAATTAAAAGTGTAAATAACCGCATATATATATTATTTTATTATATAGTCTTTGATAATAACATTTTTGAAATATTTATAAATATATTATTTTCTATTTTTCAAAAACCTATTTATAATGAAATCTTCTAATACATATCTGGAGAGCGAAAGCATATTAGATCTATGTTTTCTACTTTAAATTAGTCATTTTAATTATTTAAAAATTACAGCAGGGCGGCACTTTAAACAGTGACCAGTGGTGGGGCTAAAGTTAAATCCTGCACTACCTAAGGTGATATTGTGGTAAAATTGTTGAGCCAGTACAAAACAAAAATATCAGTAAATACGATAGCTTACTCTATGGTTAAATGATAAACTATGTCTGTCTAGACATACATACATCTGTGTCAACATAACGTCAATAAGCAAAAGTTAAACGTATTTAGATGTAAATTAATATCATTGTCTTGATACACTTGAAGGGATACCGTGAAGTGAATCAGCAACACTTAGTAACGTCAACCGGCCGGATATCGGCGTGTCAATGTCCCCAAGTATGGTACAATCGTAGCGTCCCTCTGTTCGTTTGCCAAACGACACAATTAATAACAATAGAGTACCAACAGGACAATTGTGGTTAGTACTTACGAGTGGAGGATATGTATTTGTAAAGGGTTTTTACTTCCTGCCGTATGTCAGAGAACGATCTAGTAAGCAATATTATGTTTTTTATAAACGTCAACAAACATCTTGTAATTGTTGACTATTGAATTTTGTTCTTGATATGAAAGATGTAATATTAATTTTTTAGCAGTATTTTGTTTTGTGAGCAAATTGGGTTTTATGTAAAAATATATATCATTATGCTTCTTTTTAAAGTGAAATTTGTTAGGTTCGATAACTAGATATAAATAAAGAGTGAAATTTCAAGGACGCGTTACAATTTAGCATATTTCTTTTTGACAGAAGGAGGATAAAACGTAGAT
The DNA here is from genome assembly GCA_014132275.2 of Samia ricini. Classification (NCBI taxonomy): domain Eukaryota; kingdom Metazoa; phylum Arthropoda; class Insecta; order Lepidoptera; family Saturniidae; genus Samia; species Samia ricini. The sequence continues at coordinate 12,218,909 of AP028164.1, forward strand.
GGAAGGAATAAATATTTTTATATTTCCGGAACTTGTGTAAATAATTTTACCGAACTCAAAATACAATTATATTGCTATTACAATATTGTTTAGTATTAGTCATAGGGTAATGACGCTAAGAGCGATAGTTTCTACAAAAATACCTTAACCCCTTAAGCGCTAACCTGGCGTTTACGCCAGCTTTCCATTGTTTTCCTATTGTCTCATTTTAATGGATAATCGACATAATAACATTGAAGCCAAAACATTGTATGTGTGCGTGTAAGAGACACATAATTACGTAATCATAGGCATGTAACGAAAACCGTATGTGACTTTTTAAGGCTTCACTTCGCGTGCGAGCACTGCTGTTCTGAGTGTTTCAATTCTATAGTAGATCAATTTCATGTACTGTTCATAAAACATAAATGTCCTTATGACATCATCTAGGTATATAAGATTGTTTGTCGTCTAATGGTTGTACTATGCGTTATCTCGAAATGGATGAGTTACATAAATTACACATTAAATCATTAGGCAAGTACTTGGAGCTGATAAACTTTTTGGAAATCAAGGTTGACACACTTCAAAAATATCCTATGCGAGTTTCTCAGTATCAGATTACGAATATCTTGCATCATCATCATCGTGCTGCTCCCAATTTGTTATTTGCGGTCGGCGAACGAATATCTTGCATATCACTGAATTATATCCCTAATATACGATTATTCAATTGTTTAAAATTAAGCAATAAATGCGATAGAAGGCTGTGTGGTGCCGGGCAAGAATAGTATTACCCTATACCTTCTCGTGGGTCTCGTAAAAGGCGACTAAAGGAAAAACCAGAGGATGGGCAACAGCATCCTCTGATTACCACAAACACCTACTGCGATCGCCAACCCGCCTGTCAAGAGTGGCGATTATGGAAATGCCCTTTATTGGGGGAGACATATGCCCAACAGTGGACGCCTTATGGTTGATTGGATAAATGGCTGGAGGTAATATTATATTAACTATTCTATATACTGTATTAAATATTAAAGAATATATACTTTTTTTTAGTGTATATAGTCTCAACGCTATGAGCACAATTTCACCTGATGGCAAGTAACGATGTGATCCCGGATGGTAAGCATACTAAGTCTAGAGATACTGGCTCTTACGTGTTGCTGCCAGAGCAGACCTATTGGTGCTTGGCGACATATTTTCAAACTTGAGGTTGGTAGAGAGCAGCGTTATTAAAAAATGCGCTACCACTATGCTATGCTCTCCTCGCGATGTTTTCCTTTATCTGAGCCACTAGCAACTTAGGCAATCATCTCTTTAGTACCCGATGACAGAATTTTTGCCATTTTCCTTGCTTTTTACAAAACGTATAATAATTGACGAATTAAAAGTCAGTATTTTGTAAATCACAGATAATTATACGAGTTACCCGATTTTGAAGGACATACCGACCCTGGAGTTTAAACAAACACAAGGCAGTTTAAGTTACTCATTAGTACTAATATCTGATAATCCGGTATTAGTTGAGTCAACAGCTATGTGAGTCGACGTGATTTCATATAGCTAATGCTATGCGTGTAAAGCACGCGATAGACGATATATCCATTTACAATAATATTACATATTATTACTAAATGGGCGCGATTGCGCCCGCGTATCATATGATCATATATGTTCTTAATTGTTTATACGGAACCCTAATCATTAAAAAAAAATGTACTACGATCAAGTAAAAATATTTATCATAAAATCCAAACAGTTGCCCGTAAAATTGTGCATTGAATCGGGGTTCATTCAATGTTTTATGAGTTTTAATTTTTTTAAGAGGAACCCTAACTTCTATCGAAAATCAAAAGTACCATAAGTTACGCGGAGTAACTAAAGCTATCTAATATAAAAAACACCAACACAAAAGTGGTCTAGCTGTTCTTGGCCGTTACTTGTGTGTGAAAATTCCGCGGAATTTTGATCCTAACTAATCCCTACATTTTTTATTTATCAACAATAAAAAAAGGTTTCTTACATGCCCTATGTACCTGCGTGTTGTGTGTAGGGGTATGTATGCAGTGTTGTGCGTGTAATGCTCAGTGTATGGTCAGTGTCACTGTATCGTGCTAGTGGCGATGTCAATAGCCTCCTCAGTTGAAGAACGAGGCATATCTTGGGCCGCCATCGGTTATGATAACGGTATGATGATTGAATTTTTTATCGAACGTTCAGACGCCATATGGAGTTTAAGGGAGATAAAATAATACGTAGCGAAAATTTTAGACATTCTTGTCTCCCCTGTAATAATAGTATGAAAGAAACGTAAGCTTTGTTAAAATTTTGAAAAAAAAAAAAAACACGATAAATATACATTGCTTGCGTAACTACCCTTCGTGTCATTACAAATAAGCAAACCGTATATCCCCCGCCTTATCGATGCTTGTGGTATGAATACTTAGACGGCCCCTAAATCCGCTCTCTGATGAGCGCGTTTTTCTTAAGTGAATTACATATGTCTGTAAATACTGTACACGTAATATATATTTAAATATAATAATAATAAGCCCTAAACCATTTCATTTTAAGCAGTTAGAATCTATTCAATTTATTTGCAACATTTGTGAAATATGGAATCAATCAGTATCAGTCGTGTTCCAAATTTAAAGAGAACCTTCTTCAAATATTAGTTATAAAAAATTATATACGTAAACTTTTTGGAGCTGCTTAATTTTCTATTATTTAAATCTCTTTGGCATGATTTACTATCAGTTTTTAGTATACACATGGCATTGTTACAGTCATTTTAAGAAAATTTAAGAGTAGGGTTACAAACTTTCAAAATAAGATAATGAGATTAAAATTAGTAATATGTTTGAAAAATAACAAAATATTGTCACCAATAAATAAAGAAATACATTTTAGAGAACTTAGAATTAAAAAAAAGGTTACTAACTATAGTTATTAATTTTTTTTTTCAATTATTTTATAACAAGCTAATTGATATGTCAATAGTATTAACGTTCTACATTTAATATTTATCTGAGATGCGTCTTTTATTTGTCTAAAATTGTAACGTTCGGTATCTCGCGAAACGGATGGCAACCCAACTCATGAGTAATTAAATTAATGGCGGCTAATACTGTACCGCAAACTTAAGATTATCTTTCGACCTTAACTGCAGTCATTAAAGTTGAAAATTCAATACGAACCTTCTAAGACTATGAAGTAGAAGAGGAAATCCGTCATAAATAGCTTTAGTATCGCATATAATGTTTATGTACACAGTTAATTATATTTTCTTAGTATAATCGTTTTACACTGATCTAATCATTCAACAAAGTGAACTTTGAAATGGAATAAGTAGAAATAAATACTTATTTTAATATGTGTTTGGATGTTGTGAAATTTTAATCTTTTTTTTATTACTGTAAATTCACATAAATAAATAAATTAAGAAAAAAAAAAAAACTAGACAGCTATTTATTGGTACTGCCTATAGCAGTGAAAACTCAAAACATTGGATAAACTGTTTTTTTTTTATGTTTCAAATTGCATAATTTGTTAATTGAAATTACTGTCTACATTAATATTTAATAATATAACATTTGTTGGTCTTTGTATCTGTTCTCTCGGCGGCGCAGTTGTATTACGGTACGACTATCGTTCTGAGGTCTCGGGTTCGATCCCCGGGTTGAGTCAAGTGATATTGAGTTTCTACTCAGTATCAGTCCGGAGACTGGAATTTGTGCCCGATATGGCGACAGGCTCGCCACCTGTCCCATCTGGGAGGGAACTAAGCTCGGCGAAATATGGGTGGTGTAGTTCGCTATTTCACCTCTGCCTAACCCTTCGGGGATAACAGGCGTGAGCTTATGTGAGTTATGTTATGTTTATATCTATTGAAACTCAGAGCAAAAATTATTATGTAGTTTATTCATAATCAAAACATATGATAGCCTACATCAAGTATACATTTTATTATAATATCTCTCTCTAAGCGCCAGCACTTATGTTATACTTGACATACTGTAGTATGTTACCGGCTGACGTCATAGCATTGGTAAAGCGAATCTATAAGTTTATTTTTGCTCAACAGCGCTAAAGATGTTTTCAGTTCAATAATGTAGATTAGTACAAAGCGCATTAATAACGCACGTACGTGCAATGTTATACGCCCATTCCATATAATGCCAGATAAAGTATATCGATGCGTCATTCATTCACTGACTTCACCATTAGGTCCGTTCTTACAACCTAATGTCGCGCCTTCTTCGAACTCGCAGAGACACATCCGAATCCCCTCATAGTACGAGCCATTACGTACTTGCTCGTTCTGCGCGCCGTCTATAAGAGGCGGCGTCTGCGTAACATTTTAATCCTCCCGCACACTCTCCAGGTCCCCCTTTCGGTGGCGGCCCAAGACTTGCTCCGTTCCCCAACTGGGGAGGCTCTTGTCGCCACTACCAGCGCGATACAGTGACACAGCCCATGCACCAAGCATTACACACAGCACAGCACTGCATACACACTCCTGCACATAACACGCAGTTACATAGGTGCTGTAAGGAACCTTATTTTATTTATTATTAAGAAATAAAAATTGTAGGGTTTAGCTAGGTTCAAATTCCGCGGGAATTTTATAATATAGGTAGCGGCCAAGACGAGGTTCGAACCCTAGTGCTAGTTACCTTTTGCGGCGAGTGCCTTCAGCACTCACCCTTAAAGTTACGGTTAAGCTGTAAAGGCCCTTCTGGTTAACAACATTAGCTAGATTAGAAAAAAAAAAATCATTCACTGATCGTTGTGCCGATTATTAATATAATTTTATATAAAAGGCGCGTACAGCTACACGCGGCTTGGTCCCCATGGCATTCAGACAGTATGTAGCCAATATTATTTTTTTAGATGCAATCCATCTCGTTGCTAATTGTCGAAATCTGTATTGGGGTTGGTTGTAGAAAGGTAATAGGTAGAAAGGTAACAAAAATAATAGTCATATGACGTGTCGCCATGAAGCTTTTGTTTAGACTAGACGCTGCAGTGTTGTGCCTACTCTTGATTGTATGACTTATCGAGTTATATGTTTTATCGAAAAAAAAAAAAAAAATATTATTTTATTAATGAGTTACTTCGTAGGTATTGATGTTTTTATGTCTTTACATAACCACCAGTTCAATCAACATGCTTTGGATAACCATTTATATCATCTTATTAATATAGAAGCGTATTCAAATGTCTGACTTTAGTACATTATTGAAAATCGAAATTATCAAGTAAATACACTTCTACAATAAAATTATTTTGTTTGAAGGACATTAAAAATGTCATCTTTTTATTTAAATATTATTTTTTATTATTATTAATAATTTAATATTAAAACTAATATTAATATTAAAAATTACTTATAGTAAATATAATATAATAAAATTATGAAATAAATTTTTGTTCAAGTTATTTCTCTAATATTATCGAAACTGTCGATACGGTATGCGTACCGGCACTCGGTGCACATCACTTTACGAATTCCCTCTGCTACCCCCGCGACCCCTCGTCACATCCCCGAATACGACAAACATGGTCGCCATACTTTGTACTAATTTTGCAAACTTCTTTAGTGACCGCAACGACTTTGTTACTTTATGCTCAGAGTAAATGTTCTTACCTTAACAAAATTAAATTTACAAATAAAATATTTGACATCGTTTTGCATTTCGTGAACGATGTAACCTTGCTTTTGAGTACCTACCTACTAATCAACTGTATAAATTTACCTATAGCTCGCAAAGAAAAATAAGTTAATAATATATATTTCTCAAACATGTATGGAAATATTGTCATTATTTTCGAAGAAAGAACTCGCGAAGTATCGAATTTACGGACAAAGCAAATCAATTCAGAGCAGGAGCGTTTTTTTTGAATTTGGAACATTACATAGGTCCATCGTGTTGGGGTTATTCAATACTTTTTAAAATGGATCTCTTTTATCATTCTTGGCATACCAAAGTAGATCTCTTGCTTAGTACAAACTGCGTTCACGTGGCTGTATAGCCATAAATGCGCTTGCCTTTCGGTGCAGATGACAAATAGAAAATTGGCGGCAAAGCTGAAAATTCGTCTTGATTTGTTATTTACATACTTAATAGATATACATTTTAAAATGAGTTCCAAAGGTTCAGAAAATAAATGGAGATTGATTTGTACTCCATCAGATTTAAGATCAGAAGCCAAATTGGCAATGGAAAACCTGCTTCCAGCAAAGTGAAAAGAAAATATATGAAAGTAAATGAACATTTTATGGGTTGTAAAAACGAAAAAAAAAGTGAACATTTTCTACGAAACAGTATTTTTGGCGTATTTTAATGATATTACTAAAACTAAAAAGCCATCTACATTATATGCAATTTAATGCTGAAATGTACAGTTCATGTTAAAAACGGCATTAACTTGAAAAATCGTGGAAATTTAACTACTTTTCTTAACGACAATTGACCGGATTCAAAAGTAAAAAATCGAAAATTTCTACTAGCAAAAACATAAACCAATTTTTAATTACAGACCCAGGTGATTTATATTTAGCGACATAGGTATATATAATTATTCATTGTTTATTTGAGACACAGTTAAGCCAAAATAGCTGGATGGATTTGGATGAATTTTGATACACAGGATTTATGAGTCTTATTAAATATACTGCCCGTGGATGTAGCTTCATATTTAGTTTTGTTTGTTACAGTTTTCTATGATATTAGGCATTAACGGAGCATGTCGGAGTATCGAACTCTATAATATTACCACAAAAGACATAGCATGTCTTGAAGAGAAAGAAATAATAACATTACGCGACACTAAAACAAAGATTGACCGGATATTTGTAATCCTAGAAGAGTTCCTAACATATGTACAAAATATTATAACATTCGTACAGCGAACACAACATCAGATAGGTTTTTCTTAACTTTCAGAAAGGAAAGTGCAAGAAGCAGGTCAATGGAAGACACAAAATAGCTAAAATAACTAAAGAAATAGCAGCTTATTGAAACTTGACAAATCCTGAATGTTATATTAGACATTATTTTCATAGATCTTCAGCCACTCTTCTGACTGATTCTGGAGTGAATTTGACGACTCTGAAAAGACACGGAAACTGGAAGTCTGATAAAGTGGCTGAAGGCTACATTGAAGACTTAATTAAAATCAGAACTGATGTAAATAATAAATTAAATAAAAATATCACATTGCAACCCAATTCAGAAACAGAATCTCATCCGCTGACCAATTGCCAACATCTAACTAAGCCCACAGTCATCCACCTCAAAACAGTATATTCAGCCATCTACCACTACATCCAATGCCAATCTGCAAACGTCATCAGAAGTTCAACAAACAAACATAAATGTACTGCAAAAACAACAACATTTTCTTGTAGTAATTGTCCCAACATGACTAATGTAACTTTTAATATTAATTAAATTAATGTATAATATAAAAAGTATGTTTTATTTCCCTGTACTATTTTAAGAAAATCTCTATATACGCCCCGGTCGAAATGGCAATTGCCTGTCTCGTATTAGTGAAGTCCTCGCCATACTCGATCTACAATTGCCTATTTTACGGCCTTTGCAATAATGTACTATTAAGTTTGACTGCCTTGGATGTATATTTATTTCGCTTCCAACTGAAGCAAAAAGGTGAAACTAAAAAGAAACCGGGGTTTCTGACTGATCACGGACACTGATCTAACATTTTAGCGAAAAAGGGATCGAAATTTCGGATTGCAGTAGGTTAAATGGATTTAGATCGCATATTTAAACTGGCCGTTAGACTAGCTTTTCATGTCATATAACGGCAACGTCCCTATCTATTTGTTAGTAAGCTTTATTTTATTTCAATCGTAGATGAATCCTTTGGCCAGTTTTTACTATATACTTTATTACATTACAGAAAATAATGAATTAAGTTGATAAAAACTGACCATCAGCGCGATTCTTGTAATATGGTAAGTGAATTCAATGCTAAAGAGAAGGGAAAGAAGGGCGGAAAGGCACGGGCTAAATTAAAAAGTACACAATCCCAGGGACCGCTTCCTTCCAAACCAATTGACAAACCACTTAAAATTTATCAAAACTTTTAATACACTAGTATCATCCTGCTTAAAATATTTGAATATTGAAATAAAAATAGGTGAGAAATCAAAATAATTATGAAAATTTTGCGAAAGACTGTATACTATATAACACACTATCGAGCATGTCTGCAGATGCGGATCGATATACCATCGAAATCCACCGCGACTTTTTAATTCCATTACGCCTGGTGCAATTAATTTAATTTGTTTCAATACTATGTATCTAGTATAATAGTTTCGTAGACAAAAGGTTTCATGATATTAAATAATAAAGGTAGATGTAGGTACGCTGTATGCCCGATTGCCTTAATTTTATTCATTTGAAAAAATATACATCACATTAGTGAAATTCAGACATATTTTTACTAGAATTCAAAATATATTTATTTAGTTCATGTGCTCTTTGGCAGTTAAACTGACTCGTATGCCGTGACGAAATATGTGACGGCATAATTATGACTTCTGGTATGGTAACTTTGCTATGGTTTGTTATGCTATGATTTTGTTTGCATTTATAGTATAAAAATCTACTGACTAAATTCTGTGCCATCGTGTATTTTTTGCTATTCCTATGTATTTGCGTGACTAAACGAATGTAAACTCTCCTCACAAAACATTGAAATAAAATGTTTATGTCTTATATCAATTTAAAGAGATTGTGATGTCTCTATGATTAAAATATCAAATCAAATTTTTACCATGACTATTTAAAGTTAATATACTAAAAAAACAGACAAAAAAAACTATTTCCAAATTTGAGTGCCAGTAATTGCAGTAAGAGATGCTAGTAAGTGTGATGGGCTATAATAGGTCCAATTAAATATGTATAGCATATGCATAATGTATACTAGCTGTGTGCAGGCGGCTGCGCCCGCGTTTCGTATATTTTTCACTGCGTGATATAGTTTTTTTTTTCTACGGAACCCTAATTATTTTCCTAGATTTTTTTAGTAATAAGATAAAATTAATATATTTCTCATAAATTCAAGAACTTGCTCGTAAAACTGTGCATTGAATCGGATTTTATTATATTTTTTATGAGTTGTAATTTTTTTAGGCGGAACCCTAGTTATTTTCGTAAATTAAAAGTCACCCTAAGTAACTTCAGCTATCTACCAAAATAGTCACGTTCAAATTGGTCCAGTCGTTTCGGAGATTACCCATTACAAACAGACAGACAAATATTTAAAAAATTGGATTTTTTATTTGGTATAGGTATCGTATATATATTTATATCTATTTAGTAAAAAAATACTTTTGACATTACAAACAGACTCTTCAATTTTATTTATTAGAATAGATAATGTTTGCTGTAACCTTTCTTTCGATTTCATCCATACGTCGCGGTTACCGCGTACGTAAAACGAATGATGACTTCAACTAATCGCATAGTATTTCGTGCGGATTAATTTTAGTTAATCTATTAATGGTTTTATTTTTAAATTTACTATTTTAAATTGGACTTATAAATTCTACCAGTGTTCATTTTTTTATGTGAATCACCTATAGGCAGTTAAACGAAAAAAATAAATAGCCTAAGTTACGCGGAGTAACTCCAGCTATCTTCAAAAAAAGTCCCGTCCAAATTGGTCTAGCCGTGCTGGAGATTACCCGGAACAAACAGACAGATAGACAAAAACTTAAAAAATTGTATCATTGGTATAGGTACCTTACCCTATATATGAGTACTTTCATATCTATTTAGTAAAAAAATGTTGTTTTGACATTACATACAGACACTTCAGTTTTATTTATTAATATAGAATAGGAACAAGAATGATCATAAGTAATATAAAGAGCATAGGATACACTAGTAGAGAAAAATCAGTAGAGATTAGACCAACAAAATCTCGGATTGTGTTTGGGGAATTTGGGGGAAAAAACAACAGATAACGTCCGGTCGTTTTGTCGAGGCCATACGTTTAAATATATATACTCGTATAACAGTCTTGAGGTGCTATTATAAAAGCAGCTTTTTCGAAGTTATCAAGCGAAACTATGCTGTGAAAGTGGGCAATCATGTTTGACATTTTCAGGCGACTTGCGTCAGGGTTGACGCTTCGCAATTTCATTTCACAATATATTTATGTGTTTAAATGTAAATTTAATTTCGTGTTTACAATTATATGCAATTATTCTTTGTAGTATGCCCGATTAAGGTAATTACATTTGTAACTAAAGAAATTTTAGAGTTATTGACACATAATAGTAATAATAATAATAGTTTATTGCTTAAAAAGAGAGAAACCTTTTACAGTATTTGTTTATTTATATTTCGTTAAAATATATCATTCAGTATCGGCAATCTCTTCTGCTTGTCTTTCGACATAGGCCTTTTCCAGAGATATCTATTTTTAGGAATGTTAATCCATCTTTTTTTTCTAACCTATCTAATGCTGTTGACCGGAAGGGACTTTACAGCTTCACCGAACTTTGTGGGCGAGTGCTGAAGGCACTCTGCCGCAAAAGGTAACTAGCTCAAGGGTTAACTTGACTAACTTGGCCGTTAACTAAGAGTAAAAATTTCCGCGGAATTTTATTCTTAGCTAATCTCTACATTTTTTATTTATTTCATAATAATAATAATAAAGGTTCCTTATAGGACCTATGTACCTTTTTTTTGGACGACGAGGGTAATGCATTTACACACTACGCTTAGCTATTGCATAAGTGAGACCGAGGTCCCCCAATGCAATAGGTTTTTCTTTTCTATACTGTCTTGACAAACTTCTATTTTTTCTTGATTCTTTTTTGTTAATGCCCAAGTTTGACACCAATATGTCATTATGGGTAGAATATTTGTGTTAAATACTTTACATAGGTACATACGTGTTATTAGGTGTATTGAAAATAAAATAATAAGGAACCAAGTTACTATTGATAGTTTTTTTTTAACTTGTATGTTACGACCATGAAATTATATACGTAAACAGACATGAAATATGCTTTAAAGTGCTGCATAAAGTTTGTCTCATTGCGAAAGTTGGTTATAGGATGAGGGATTACATTTTAAAATACTAGCTATGTGCCCGAGGCTCCGCCCACGTTTCATAAATTCATTACTCGATAACATATTTTTTAAATATTCATTAGAAAGTAATGTTTTGGTGGTGGTGTCTATTGAACCGTATTTTATTCACAATTTCATGTGTTTCAATTTTTATACGCGGTACCTTAATTATTTTCGAAAAATAGAGGTAGAGGCCTAAATTACGTGGTACTCAACATGTAGGTTTAAAGACGATCGATATCTATATTCTGAATTTAGACACTAATCTATGAGGAAATTCTTTAACGGCTTGACCAGAAACGCAATCTTTTACGTAGTAACAATCACCGAAAAATACATATAATCTGGGGCGTGTGAGCTAATGCTATTAATATTTAAGAAAGCTATGGTTACCTAACATCCGAGATTAGACGAGAAACTCTTTTCTTTCGTCAAGGACGAGTCTAAATAAATAAAAAGAACTTAAAAAAAACAGCTACCTTATTTATTATATAGTCCAGATGACATCAGGTATAAAAGTACTTAATAAAAAAGCTTTAAAAAATAAGTTAATAAAATATTTCACCAATTATAATTAGTAAATTGTGATTGTGATATTTGTTATTTACGTACGGGGACTATAATAACGAGAGTAGTTACGGTTTTGTGGGACTACGAAATACACATTAGAGATGTACTGTATAAATAAATAAAAAAATTAGAGCTGACTGTCAACCTTCACTAGTTAAAGATCCATTATAAAAAGAAGTTAATGGAAGGTTAATGGATTCTGGTGACAACCCTACAACGTCACCATTTGTCAGAGAATGTCGCGCTACCCATAAACGAACCGTGAATGCGATGCCCGCCTTATTAATTTTATATTTCTATAATAAATAATTTTTACTAGTAGAAATCTATTAAGAATTACAAATAAGGAGACAGGCGTTGTATGTTTCTTACGGTATCTACCATAATTAGAGTTCGGGGTTTTTTTTTTTGCTGGAATCAAGTCTGCTATGTAGAGTAAATTAGCCATTATCTTTAATTTTGGCATGTTGGATGGTTATTGTTCATAAGTAAAGTATATAATTACAACAACATGGAACACGTTTTTCTGGGGTGTCACAAAAACTTTCAGAAAAATTCTACAAAGATGGCACGTACGTTTTGCTAGAGCTAGAGAGTTTTGTCGGAGCAGTTATCCAAGGTTGGAGATATATTTAACAAAATTGTGTACGTAACTCATAGATTGCCATTAAGCTAAGAAGAAAAAGAAGAATAATTAGAGTTTAAATGAGAATGTTTGTTATTAACTTTGAGTTACTTAGATAGAGTTTTGTACTGTAAATAGTTAAGCATTGAAGTTTGACGTTTTGGAGTTTTGTGGAGATTGATTTCATTTTATCCTCTTTGTTGTAACTCGATTTTGATGTAACATCTGCCAGAGTTTATGCCTGCACCACAGTCTGTCATGTAGCAGGTAGGTGTTGTCTTTAATTCAATGACTTGTGTACTGGACCCTGTATTGTGTAATTCTGGTGGCATTTTATGTAGTATAGTTTGGTTATTTTATACAAGTGAAGTATGTTGGAGATAAGTGCATGGAACATGTACCTACTCTGGGGTGTCACAAAATTTTTCTGAAAAGTTCTGCTAGGAACATGGATACGAGGTTGGAGAAATATATTTAGACTGCACGGTACCTTTATTCTGAGGTGCCACGAAAATTCCATGAAACACTCTAGAGAGATGACAATTGTCTTGGTAGAGTGTTGATACAAAATTGAACTTCAGAATAGGCAGTATGAATAAATAACTTTCTATTCACCTGTCTTATTTGACGAATATTTCTATAACGTCTGTCAAAGAACCACCAAAGTTTGTCAGTCTGGCACAGAACTGTATCATTTTCCTAACATCGTACTAAGTTATAGCTTCATCTCCTTGCATAGGTTGTTTAAAGCGAAAGTTAGCTGAAGCAAACAGAAAAGAAAGTACAAGTTTGCAAATGAATTTTACAAACATCCTTTTTAGCTACATGCGATTCATTGGCGAAAGTTACTTTAAGATCGCTCTGTTGAAACATCACATTGTACGAACGAATTTTACGATTGTTAGGATAATTATTCATATATTTTGATTATACACACAATAAGTAGTAATATTGATTAATATGAAACTGAATTTACGTATAAATTTCTAAACCGGAACCGGAAAACATATAAACGGAAGTGAAGTTAATTTTAGATATATTATCGATAAGCAATGTAAAAATGTTATATATTTTTAAAAACGTATTTTAGAATGTCTAAATATTTTGTTTGTGAAGAATATTATTAACAGGTATTGCATGCGATACAATATAAATTAGTCATCCATCGGGTATTTAATGTGTCGAGTACCCGTCAAAATAAGACAATAGAAAGACAATAGAAAAACAATGGAAAGCTAGCGTAAACGCCAGGTAAGTGCTCAAGGGGTTAAGGCAGTCGTTATCGAGACATGGGAAAGATAATCTACCAGATAGTGTAAACTAATATTGTGGAATACATGGCCAAATATATTTTTTTAATTTAAACCAATTAAGATACGCGTATTTACTGCACCCTGACCTGTCCCTACACGATACTCTATTAGAATAAGGAACGAATTTTATTGTGCGTGTGAAAGCTCAGTTGCGGAGCGACTAATTAAAACAATTGATCTCAATTACTGAATTTTCGAGTAGAATTAGATTAGTTAGTTGCATTGCGTGAGCCGAAAAACAGAATTTCATACATAATTTTTAAAATGAATTTATTACATTTTTCCCATATGAAGTTATTAATTCCACGATATAAGAATAGTGTTGTGCAATTCATAAAATCTGTGATAAGTTATTTACAATGGACATCATTGTAGCGTATACTGTATACTTCTACTTATATGCTATGTACATAAAGACGTAACTGTTTTTTTTTTTTTTTGGGAAAATCTTTAATACACTAGAACAATTTTGACCGGTTTGTTTTTTGATATGTTTTTTAAAAAAATACGAAGGATTTGGGTTAATTTTTTATTGTTATTTTGCATCATAAATGTTATGAAATCAAAAAAGTAAATAAAGCAGATGCTAAATTCATATGTCGTCATAGTGGGAGGATAAACATAAACAATAACTTAAAGAAAATCTTTACAAAGCAAATAATATTTAACCCCTTGAGCACTTACCTGGCGTTTACGCCAGCTTTCAATTGTTTTCCTATTGTCTTATTTTTATGGGTATTCGACACATTAATATTATCTCTTTTTTTCATTTTTATTACATAAATGTAACTCGGTCAATGTTGAGTTTATAAAAGCGTAAAGAATGCCACAAATGTTTAGACTTTAGATGAAAAAAAAACATTAACTTGGTACTTTAGGTCGCTTAAAATTGTTTAATTTAAATCGATAGTGAATAAAATATATTTTACGGACTTCATTAAAATCTGATCAAATTTATACAACAATTTTTTTGTGTGCCAGTGTTTTAGTCATATACATATATTAATTGTAACATTAAATTTATTTAATGGTTATCTACATGTGGACGTGCATTATATATAGTTTGCCGCACGCTCCGTAATGTAATAGTACCAAGCTATTGATAAAAAATAAATATTTAATAGCATGTTCGAAAGATTGAGAAGCGCTGGACGCTGGTATAGACTTAGGGTGACGCCATCGACCGGTCCGTGACCGAGTCAGGGCTCGCCGCAGTGTCGATGGTATTTATGTGGCTATGATAAACAACGGGGTTGGGTGACGTATGGGTAAGCCCTCGCCTACTTAAATCTATAAGAATCTTCGCTATAAGTAAACATTAAATTCACTACAATGAGCAATTATATAAAGATATTGACGTGTGGTGCGGGCTGAGAATAGTGCCACCTATATCGTTCCCGTGGGTGTCGTTAAAGGCGACTAAGGGATATAAACAAGAGGATGGGCAGCAGCATCCTCTGAGCACCAGAGCACCACAAACACCTGACTGCGATTGCCACCCCGACTGCCGCCTGCACAAGCGTGGCGATTTTGGCAATTCCTCCTTTTTTGGGGGAGACCTATGTCCAGCAATGGGCGTCTTTTGATTGAATCAAATCAATATACATATCACAGATTGGGGTCGTTCAAGTTAATACTAACAGCATTAATGTGGGATGGGGATCTGAATAGTAATTACGTTAGGAATATGTACTTATAATTTTTTTTATATGCTTGCGTAATTAAGGTAGAGTCAAAAATATATAAAATGTTGTTCGTAACACTTGAAGGGTCCTTAAACATAATTTTCTACAACTACCTATATAAATATTCAAGAATGACGCGACTGATGGAATTAGGGCCGGTTTTTTGATCCGTAAGTCAACTCGAGGAAATGGTGAAATATGTACCAGATGGTTAAAATATTGCCCTGATGCGTTTTTGGAAACATAGTTAAGCTAACGAATTGTCAAAAATGTGACTATTTGTTGAAAAAATTAACCACTCAGCCCAGTCGGTTTAAGTTGTGTTTATTTTTTTCCCCTCATTTTTTATCACATCCCTTAGATAAAAGTATGCTTTCATTTCATACGCCCGTAAGGAATAAGATAGAACAAAAAATGTTTATTGGATCCTTTTGACCTTTCCACAACGATTGGACGTTATCCAGATTTTTTTAATTATCTAACTCTGCACGGAATGTTTTGCTGTAATGTCGCGGAAAGAATTTTTTATTCGCACAAGAATCTTCGCGGGTTTACGCAGAACCAATCGGATCGGATGAATGGTTTAGAAAGACATACAAAAAAATGTTATTTATTATTAAGTGCCGTAAGACCAGTTGTTGTGGAGTTCCTTAGAGGCTTATGCCCACCAGTGGACGTCTTTTGGGGTGATATGATAATTAATTATTCATTAATCGTCTCATACCTAATGTATATATTATTTTTCCTTATGTATAAAAGTAGTAGTGTATACATAAAATGTAAACAATAATATAAAAATGTCATTTACATATTATTATTTCATGGTTATTACATTAATTATTACTGTTTAAGCTATACTATTTTTTTTTACTGTATTATATAGAATATATATGTATACCTACACCAAAAATACAATTTTTAAATTGTTGTCTGTGTGTCTGTTTGTTCTGGTTAATCTCCGGAACAGCTGGACTGATTTTGAGTGTCGGGATTTTTGGTAAGCAGCTTCGCGTAACTTAGGGTATTTTTGTTTTTCGAAACTAATTAGGGTACCCCGTAAGTAAAATAAAACCCATGAAATTGTGAATAATATCCGATTCAATGCACAGTTTTACTGGAAGGTGTTTGAATTTGTGAGAAATATCTTTACTTAATGATAGTAGAAAGAAAAAGTGTTGGGAAATAATTAGGGTTCCGTATAAAAAAAAATTAAAAACTATATACGTATAATACGTAGTAAAAAATATATTTAACGCGGGTGCAGCCGCGGGCACACAGCTGGTAAATTATACGTAGTAATAAGTTATTACGATTTGGGCATTATTGCCGATTAACTTGTACTTTGCGCAAAGCGGATATCGGAGCGACCGAAATCTCAAGGACCACATCGAACATGTCATCTCCACAACATCTCGGAAACTCGGAATCCTAACCAGAGTGCGACGGTTTTTCCTTCCCGACCAGGTGTACCTTCTTTATAAGGCCCAGGTTCGGCTGTGCATGGAATACTGCTCGCAACTCTGGGATGGATCCCCTAAATATCTCATAGTTGCCTTAGACAGGTTGCAGAGGCGGGCTGTCCGCATTGTAAATGATACAGGTATCACCAACTCCATAGAACCGCTTCAATTGCGCAGGGGCATTGCGTCTATAAGCGTATTTTACCGATTGTATCATGGCGAGTATTCTGAAGAGCTCTTTGAGCTGAACCCCTCCTCTTCATTCCATAACAGAACCACGCGGGCGGGACTTCCGTGTCATGGTTTCACGGTGACACCCATAAACTCAAGAACCAAAAAGTTTGCTGACTTACTTTTGTCACACTTTGAGGTTATGGAACCGTCTTCATGTCAGCGTGTTCCCTCTTTCGTATGATATTGGGTCTTTCAAAAAAGGCGTGAAGAGGTACTTAAGCAGCCCAGCATAACAGCGGTGACTGGCAGTGAATTCTGTTCAGTGTCAGTCGCCACTGTTTTGGATTGTACTGTACTTAACATCAGGTCCAGCGCAGCGCAATATTAAATAAAGAAGAAAAAAAGCATTTTCTTATTTCTATTGCCACAATCTATATGATCTTCCACTTAAAAGACTCTTTGTTTTCATCTTCTTAAATCACAAATCTGTGTGGGAGGCCGCGTTATTTATAGGAATAATATATTTATTATTCCAATACCCAAGAAGTAAGTAAACATTACTTACGGATCAATTCTGTATCGTTCTAAATACTCTAAACATCTATTAAATAAAAAACGGGAAATATAATGAAATCCAATCAAATTACCTTATACAATAACGTTAATTACGTGATTCAATTGAAACAAATAAAAATATGTAAAAGGAAACACGATTTATTTTGAATTGATTTGATATTCTTACTAATATTTTTTGAGTAAAATAACTATATTTTATCATTAATAAATACGCATGAACTTACAATTGCAACTTTGTCAAACATTCAATTTTTTTTTTCATTACGTAAGTACGTACTACCTAAGGAAAGATACATTTAAATAAACTTTGAAAAAAATTGAAATAAATAAATTTTAGAAATTTGATTTACCTATAAATAAAACTATTACAAGCTGAATAGGTTAATATTATTAAATTATCACAAAATTACTTAAACAATAATAAAAAGATAATTAGAAATCTTAAAAAAAATACAGAATTGAATTTATAAACAATTAAAAAACAAACCTTTAACTTCGATTTGTGGACAGCATCGTTGTTTTGTAACGATTCAAATGCATGCCATATGCAATTGGTTACATTTTTCAATAAAGCCGACATGGTTTTCAACAAAAAACACGATTGTCTCACACAAATACCATCACAATATTATTCAGCATTCAGACGATCACGTGTAAAAAAACTTTAACCAAATAAAGCACGAGAACGGATTGATACTGTTTCAAGTAATGTAAAACGCGTCACTCACACACGCGCCTTCAATTTTGAAACTGAGTAAAGTGTATACTGAGATAGGAATTGGATAGTCGGCGCAGTATATTACGGCGGGCAGTGGCACCGGAATGTCGGATTAGTATCGTGAAGCCGAAAGCGCAAAGTGGAAATGGATGTAGCGAAACGGAACAAAGTAATAGGGTTGGCCTATCCCTATCATAGTTATTAATATAAAAGACAATGTTTATCTATCTGTCTGTCCATTAGTTCGTTTATACTTTACTTATTTTGGATGGCATGGGGGTCTGAATGGTGATTATGTAAGCAATATAAAGCTTTGTTTATTGTTTAAAATTTATGCTTAGGATAAAAGTTTGCTTACTAGTGCTGTCAAGGAGGAGAGGTCAAAGATTACCGAAATGTTGGCTATTTGATATTTTAATGGCCCCTTTTGAGGCGAGCGGTTAGGGCGCTTTAGGGAGAGTTGTCGTTAGTGCAAGGGCATCAAAGTGGACCTCGGCTTAGGTTGTTACTCGAGACGCCGTAGCTATACCTAAGTTAAAGGAAATCTTGAGATCCTTTACAGAACTCATATACCTGCGTGTAGTGAGCAGGTGTGTGGTGTGTAGTATGAAGCCTAATAAGCGATGATGGCGTAGTGGGTAGTGCGGCCGTATTCCGCGTCAATCGACGCGGGTTCGACCCCCACCTATTGTACTCTAAAATCAGCCTCAGCTTTTGGTGAAGGAAAACATCGTGAGGAATCCATAAGCATGGTAGGGCATTTTATAATGATGCCCGCCTAGGTAGCTACCACCCTCAAGTTTGAAAACCTGTCGCTAAATACCAATAGGTGTGTTCCGGCAACATCACTTGAGAACCAGTACCTAGGTTTAGTGTGTTTACCTTCTGGACCACATCCTTTCTTAACATCAGGTGAGATTGTGGTCAAAGCACTGAGCCTATACCGTGTAAAAAAAATGCTTGTGCATGTCAGTGTGTCACGCTGGTGATGGGTACAGAATACGGCCTCCCTAATTGGAGAACGGAACACGTCCCGGGCAGCTTACGGAGGCAGGATTTTGAACAGAATTATATTCAGTTTAGATTAGATAAAATAAAAAGGTTTTAAGAGAAAATAGACGATAGCAAAAAAGTTCTATAAAAATTGAGACCTGCCATTTGACGAAGAGGAGTTCTTATACTTGTATATGGTAAAAACAAAGTCGCCAAGATCGCAGTCATTAATATTTATAATGAATTATTTAAATTAGGGTCAGCTCTATGTCTTAGAAACCTATAATCATTATATTCTGTGTGCGTCATTAACGCCTTGCCAAACAAAGAAGAAAAAAAATTATATTCTGTTGCATTTGATTATAAACTTTATAAGCAAAGCAAAAAATCCTTAGAAAAAGTTCTAAATAATTCGACTCTTACGTTGTCAAAATGGCGTCGGAGTACGCCTCGTAATTTTACATTACTCATCAAAGTACAGAGATACATATCGCGTCCTCGAATGTTGTCTCCATATCCGTGCGGCACATGACTCATGTGAAGACATGCGTGCTTGCAACTCATTTTATATATTCTACGACCGATACATATGCTGGTACAACTTATGTTTTTTAACATTTAGGGTGGAGTGCTCGAAATCTCCAGTTATAGTAAAGTTTAAATTTAAACTTAATCTTTACTATATCTTTAACCATAGCAGTAGTAAAGTTTCGAGTCCACAACCCAACATTTAGTTAGGGTTAAAGTTAAAAAATTTGTCAGTTGAAAGAGACATCAATCTCCTAATAAATATTAAGGAAAATATTTTATTTATGGTAACATCGTAAAAAATGTCAAAAACAATATTGACAAATAGAGAACAAACGTGTTGTTATTGTTGTCAGTTTGGACTAAAACGAATATTTTGATATATTTCGTTATGGATCAAATCCTATTAACTGTAAAAACTAAGTAACATGGGAGGGGTCGATATTGCAACGTCCAAAGAGGTTAAAATACTGGGAGTGACCATTGACAGCGGCTTAACATTCGGAAGCCATGTTAAAAATGTCTGCAGAAAAGCGCTCGCGGTATACAAACAACTCGCAAAAGCCGCAAAAACCAGCTGGGGCCTACACCCCAAAATTATAAAGATTATTTACACGGCGACGGTGGAACCGATTTTTACATATGCCTCCAGCGTGTGGGCACCGGCAACCAACAAAGCCTACATCAAAAACAGCCTCAACGCGACACAAAGGCTATTCGACATAAAAATAACAAAGGCGTACCGAACGGTGTCTCTTCACGCTGCCCTAGTGTTGGCGGGGATACTCCCTCTGGACATCCGAGTGAGGGAAAATGTCAGCCTTTACATGGCCAGAAAGGGATTGTCGCTGCCGCTATTGGACAGAGAGATAGAGACACCCGCTAGGTTCACTGAAAAACCTCACCCTGCGAAACATGTGGCTCGGCAGTTTATCCACCTGGAAGACGAAGAAGATGTAGTGGGGATACTGAAAGGAGGAACACACTACTATACGGATGTCAGCAAGATCCAAAGCAAGGTAGGAGCGGCTATCTCCATATGGAAGAATGCAGCTGAAACCGGGCGCCATAAGATCAAGCTGGCACCGTACTGTACTGTCTTTCGGGCTGAACTGCTGGCCATATGTATTGTAACTTAAATAGCCCTACGCAGTCAGGCACAAGATGTCGCAATCATCAGCGATTCTCGGTCCGCCCTAGAAACCATCACGAACTACGAAATCAGCAATCCACTGGCAATAAAAATCAGAGCGCTAATGAACAGGGCAAACAACAACGTAGAGTTGTTTTAGATCCGCGCCCATGCAGGAATAATTGGGAATGAAAGGGCGGACCAGCTGGCTAAAGAGGCAGCTCTTAAAAAATAAAAACGGCACCACAATACGACAAATGCCCGGTCTCATTCGTCAAGGGCCAGATTAAATCTCAGGCTCTCGACCAGTGGAACCGGCGATATCAGGAGGGAACCACCGCTGGCGTGACAAAGGTCTTCTTCCCCAATGCCATCGAAGCTTACAGAACGGTTCAGAAACTTAATATCAATAGTACGTTAACCCAAATACTAACGGGACACGGCGGGTTCTCAGAACAGCAGGCGATGCCGCGCACCGCCAGTCAGCCCGTGACCACGGTTGGTGAAACCCAGCCGAAACGTCGAGATAGGAAAAAGGAAAGCTAACGCATGAAAACCCGTTGTTAAATAATTTAAATTCAAATACGCAGTATATTTATAAAGTATTTCCTGATTTAAAAACGATTGTAAATAGATATAGCTTGTACTGTTAGCTGTATAGTGCTGTCTAAGAATAGTACCAAGCCCCATATAGTTCCCGTGGGATCCTATCAAACACCTACTACGATCGTAAACTCGCCTGCCAAGTGTGGCGATTATGGCAATTCCTCTCTTAATGGAGGAGACCTATGTCCATCGGTGGACGTTTAATGGTTGAATAGATAGATATACTGTTTAAAAAAAAATGTTTTATTAGATTACTAAGCCGCCATGATATAGTTTCCCTCTATGGAAAGCTCAGACCATTACAGAATTGAATAGGTGGGTTCAAACCTGCATCCATCGACAGAGAAACCAACCGTAGTACCAATTGCACCATTATCGTTCAACTATTAGTAAATTTGTATTAGAAGCACATACCTGTTTTATCTTCAAGTCCATAATAGAAGAGAAGTAGCCGTGAAAGACTCAGAGACAAATAGCGAACTCTTGTGTCCAAGGCAATAACTCACTTTGCGTCTAACGGCATAAATACACTACAGTGAACAATAAAAGCATAATTAAACAGCACTATTCATAGGGATTTATTTATTTATATGAATAATTTATAACAATACCATCAGGGATCACAAACAAACGATGACGTTATCTATTTACCAATCATTTTATATAACAATCAATATAATTTATGCATTTATTACTCAAGAAAAATAGAAGAATGGTGCTCTAAACACGACCTGACAGTTAACCCGGCTAAGACGGGAATTAGTACTGTTTACTAAAAAGAGAATTCAAGGAAATATGATATTACCGAAACTCTTCAATACCCGCTTGTCACTATCAAGTGAAGTCAAGTACCTGGGCGTTACTCTTGACAGTAAACTTCTATGGAACAAGCACCTAGACCAAAAGCTTGAGAAAGCTTGCATAATTTTCTGGCAGTGTAAAAGACTTCTAGGAAAAACCTGGGGGATCTCGCCAAAAATCACACTATGGCTCTACACAGCCATTATTAGACCATTAATTACTTATGGTGCAGTGGTCTGGTGGCCCAGGACAGAGCAAAGCACCACGAAAGCTCGCTTACAGAGGTTTCAAAGACTAGCCTGTGTGGCCCTAACAGGCTGTATGCGTACAGCTCCAACAGCAGCCATAGAGGCCTTTATTAACTTACCGCCTCTTGATCTGTTCATACAGCAGGAGGCGAGCATGGCAGCCCTACGCCTCACCCAACTAGGCTTATGGCAAAGAACAGGTGGGTCTCATACCAAAATATGGGACAGAATGGTAGGTATACAACCTCTTCTCGAAGCCCCCTGCGACAAGATCCCAAAAATTTTAATATTCGACAGAATGTATAAAATACAGCTCAGGGAAGTTATAAAAGATGAACAGATTACCCTTGAACATCACATCTACACGGATGGATCCAAGATGAAATCTGGAACAGGTGCGGGAGTATTCTCGCATGATCTCAATATCAAGCTATCTACAGGGTTGGGTGAGCACAGTACCATATTCCAATGTGAATGTGTCGCCATCATCCAAGCAGCAAACGCAGTCTTCAAAAGGGAGATAAGGGACTTTGGCATCCGAATTCTCTCTGATAGTAAGGCCGTACTCCAAGCGCTTGAGAATATTTCCATTACCTCAGGCCTCATATACGAATGTCACCTTGCACTGCAACGCATAGCGGCAGTCAACAGGGTCATCCTACAATGGATAAAGGGTCACAGCGAATCAATGGGTAACGACGCAGCAGATGAACTGGCAAGAAGAGGATCGACAACAACAGTGGCAGGCCCTGTGCCTTATCTTCCTCTTGCTTACAGTACTTTTAGATCATGGTTGCGTCAATACACCCACAGCACTCACAGTGAGAGGTGGGCTAACACTCCTGGCTGTAGACAGTCTAAACAAGCTGTTCCGGTAATATCACGGAGCTTGGCCCGGAGACTGCTCAGCTTATCTCGCACTGATCTTCGTCTAGTGGTGGGTGTAATGACGGGACATTGCTCACTTAATAAACATTTATTCACCATAGGTCTGACAGATAGCCCCATGTGTAGGGGATGTCTGGAAAAAGAAGAGACTGCTGCCCACGTGATCCTGGAATGCACGGGAGTAGTCAACCAACGGGCAAAAACCCTCAAGCAAATGAGGTCGCTCCAGGAAGCCTGCGATCGCCCCAGGAGGCTTCTGCGCTTCTGGAAGGAGCTGGGCTGGCTCGAGTAGCTGGCTGATCCTGCACGCACAATGGACCGCCAATGTGTCTAAGTGCGGAAACAGGAGCCCACCAACAAGTAACAAACAAGTAACAAGTAAGTACTCAAGAAAAAATAGAAAATTTGGACAATGAAAGTATAGTGTAAAGATTTTATTTCTTTACCTTAAGTTATTTTACTCTATATTTTATATTATTGGTGATATTTTACGTGGATAATGTTCGATAATTGTGCAAAAGTGAAGTACATATAAATAAATATAATAATCACAAGTCCCTACGTAGATTCTGAAGCGCGATAAAAACTTTCTGAAAAATTCAAACAATATGATCATCGTCAAGAGCGGTGCTGTGGTGAAATAAGAAATCAGAAATATATTCTACCTATATGACCAAGCCCGGATTAGCCATGTAGCAGGAGCATGATCAAATGCTGGGGCATCCGCGCCTTTATCCAAAACACTCCGAAATAATAAAAGCTATTCACAAAGTGAGCGCTGGTCATACTGTTATTGTAAAGGTCCATATAATGCTAAAAGTTTGAAGACCACGTGCTGCAGCGTAGAGCTTGTAAATCTTAATAGGTAATGCAATTCAAGAGTGATGAGAGGTTCATATTTGATGCGAGCTCCGCGCTGCGTTTATCCCACATGATATTAACGGAATAAAAAAGAAGGCTAAATCGTATTGCCCCAACGCAGTGCCATAATTTAGTCATAACTTTTTTTTCTTTCGAAAAGACTAAATTTGAACTCTTGAAGTTGAACTTTTTACAAATTTATAAGGGGCTTTGTATTAAGCGTTTAAGACGATATGCTAGCGGCATTTATTTCCATACAAACGTAGTACCCTGTTTCCTCCCTGGATAAGAGCATTATGGCTAATATTTTTGTACCAAAATGCATCCAGCATGCCATAACGTCATCGTAGAAATCTTTAAGGGAGACCTATGTCCATTAGTGGATTTCTTTGGGTTCAATTGATGGATGGAGGGATGTCTGGCCCGTACGTTTTGATTTTTCCCATAGCCTTTGAATATGAAAAAAATGCTCGATTTTTACCGTCATACGTTCGTCAAACAAATTTGATGGATAAAAAAAGCAAAACTGAACGAATATTAAAAATCGGTTTAATTTTGAAGGAGGAAACAGGGTACTACGAAGTGATGTTTTCGTCTATTTTGCATAGGTAAAATCAGCCCGAGCTGCAGTTGTCCCTTGCGTGTTTATAATTATTTCTTCGAGGCGCAATGCGATATCTTTAGATTTCTGAAATACCTACTTTTCTGACCGCATGTCCTTTTAAAGCACTCAGCCGATAACTAAACGGTGACTAGCACAAGGGTATGACAATTATACGAACCTCGGATTGGATTGTTACCAACATGCAATGTTCGCGGAATTTATTATATCAAAACTTATCCGTTAACGCTTAAGCAATCAAAGAGTATTGCCGTAATATAATGAGTTTACGTGTCTTTATTATTTGCAGTAACCTTTGCTAGTTCAGGATTATTACTTTAATAGTTTAAGACCTCTAATAGCCGATTGTGTTTTAAAGACTGCTTTCGTTATAATTGCCATTTAATATCTATGGCTATTATTTTTTATTGTGTTTGCAAAGTGCTTAGCGACAGAACTTACGACAGGGAGATAGCTAGATAATGTTATGGTTTCCTCGCGATGTTTTCTTTCGCGAAAGCTCAGGCTCATCTAACAATAGTACAGGTACATTCGAACCTGTACCTCTTTATAGGTTTATATTAAGTATCAAAATTTAATAAAATTTTATTTGTGATTAGCTGTGTGCCCGCGACTCCGCCCGCGTGTCACACATTCTTCAGTGCACAATATAATTTGTAAATAATCTTTGGACAATAACGTTTTGATGCCGCTGTGTATGTTGTTCATAATTTCATGAGTTTTAAGGTTTTTACACGGAAGCCTAATTAAATTCCTAACAATTGTTGGTACTAGGAGAAAGTAAAAACATATTTCACAAATTAAAGCACTTGCCAGTAAAAACGACAATTGAATCTTTTTTTTTACAATCTCATGGGTTTTATTTTTTACGGGGAACCCTACTTATTTTCAAAAAAATAAAAATAGCCTAAGTTACGCGGAGTACCTTTAGTTATATACTAGAAAAAGTCCCGTCAAAATCGGTCCAACTCTTCCGGAGATTATCCGGAATAAACAGACAGCCAGGGAATCATATTAAAAACTGTATTTTTGGTATATGTATCGTATATACATTCAAATTTACTTACTAAAAAAATGTTACTTTGATAATACAAACCGACACTAAGTTTATTTATTAGTATAGATGAAACAATTATTGTACAACAATTAATCATACTAATGTCACAACTAAGTTGTATCACTGACCACTTTTGTTGTAGGCATATTGTATTCGCTTTTTGCGTAGGTACTTACAAAGTGGGCAATGAGTATGTCACAATATGTTACTTTTACTTGTGGGTCATCTGTTAACAACATCCTCTAACGAACTTCAGTTACTAACATCATGTGGTTTTCCTTAACTTCCATTTGTTTTTTTACGGTCTATTGGTACATATAATCAGCAGCGCCCCGAGGGCAGGGGTCGTAGAGGTTATGCCCTCTCTAAAGGTCAAACTTAAAAAAAATCTAAAATTCTTCACTCAATTTCGGCCCTGGGAAAGCATCTACAAGCTTAAAAAAAATACAACCGATACAAAAAACAGTCGACAAGAAACTCGATATGATTTTTTTTTTTTGAATTATACAATTGATAATAAATAATAAACGGTTTTAGCGGAAGCACACGGAGGGGTGTCGTTTAAAAGACGGGAGCAGTCATTTGACTGCAATTTGAATTTAATTTTTGAATAACTCAAAAACCACTTGACTTAATGTACTGAAACTTTGTGACTTTTATTAATATTGCTAGTTAAATGAAACTATGTATGAAAATAACTCACATCTCTTTTGTTTATTATTTAAAATTTTGATATACCGACAAAGACGGCGGCAGTCATTTGACGGCTGGTATCCGATAAGTGTTTATTTGTTATATGAGAAGGTAGACTACAAAACAGTGTACGCTTATCCATTGTTTGTAGTATGCTAGTCAAATGAACCAGTATATTTTCGACTGCCAGCGAATTTTGTCGTAATTATTGTGATTCTTGAAAAATGTCTCGAAGTCTTCAAAATAAAGAAATACTTTCATTATTGCAAAATATTCGTGAAGATGAATCGGATTGTGGCTCTAAAAGTGGAGAACGCGATAGTGAAGATGATAATACAGTACCACCTATCAGTTCGAGTTCCTCTATGGAAGAAAGTGACCTGGAAGACCAGATACCTCTAGCAACTTTACGAAACGTTGATTTGAGATCGAGTTCTCGCAGCCGTGGTCGCAGCCGTGCTCGTGGTCGAGGCCGTGGTAGGACTCATAGTTCGGAAGATTCTGAATTCCAAGATCTTATCACTTCTATAGACGGTACGTCATGGACACCTCAAATGGAATATACTCAAAGTGGTCGTCGAGCACGGCACAATATCATAACTGAGCAAGCAGGGCCTACCTCATATGCTCGAAGAAATTTTACGGGACATTTGTCAGACTCATGGAGGCTTTTGATTGATGAATCTATATTGAGACATATTCAGAAATGTACTCTAGAAGAAGCTAACCGGCAACTAGGACACAACAACTGGATACTAACTTTGGAACAACTGGAAAGTTTTATCGCTATATGTTATGCTCGAGGTGCATACGGAGCAAAAAATATTCCAGTAAATGAGTTGTGGAGTAAAACATGGGGAATACATTTTTTTTCAAAAGTTATGCCTCGTGACAGATTCAAAGAAATAATGAAGTTTTTGCGATTTGATCACAGATCTGAGAGAAGTTTACGACTTCAACAAGACAAATTTGCACTAATATCAGACGTTTGGAAGAAATTCATTGAGAACTGCTTATCTTGCTACAAGCCAGGAGAAAACGTTACAGTAGACGAACAACTGTTTTCTACTAAGGTTAGATGCAGGTTTCTTCAATACATTGCTAACAAGCCTGATAAGTTTGGAATAAAATTTTGGCTTTGTGTTGATGTAGATTCAAAGTTTGTGCTCAATGGCTTTCCTTACTTAGGAAAGGACGAAAGCAGGCCACAAAACCAAAGCCTCGGTGAATCCGTAGTAATGCGTCTAGTGGAACCTTTTGCAAATGCTGGTCGAAATGTAACCACTGATAACTTTTTTACATCGTTGAGCTTGGCGAATAACTTGCTTGCAAAACGCACAACCATTGTAAGAACTTTGAACAGGGCACGACGAGAGGTTCCGCCTTCCGTCAAATCACTTCATATGACTTTGTTTGAAACAAAAATTCTGAAATGTAATACATGTACCCTTACAATTTATCAAGGAAAACGAAACAAGAACGTTTTATTGCTCAGCACGTTACATGAAAATGTTGATATAGATGCTAATCATCCTAAGAAAAAACCAGAAACTGTGATTTTTTACAATGCTACCAAGTACGGCGTGGATGTGGCTGACCAGATGGCAAAAAAATATAGTGTCAAAGCGGCATCTCGAAGGTGGCCTGTACAGGTATTTTTCAATATCTTAGACCTTGCAGGTATAAATTCCTTCATTTTGTATAAAAAAATGTCAGGTACCAACATAAAACGAAGGAATTTCATACTAAATTTAGCAAGTGAACTTAGCGGCAAAGTAGAAATCGAACCGAGACCCTCTGAAACTGATCCCTTGCCCGAAGAGTCCACACCTTCTACTTCTCGATCTTCTCAAAATCCGGAAATTCGGAAAAGGCGAGAGTGTTATATACAAAAGTGCAAAAATAAAACAAATAAATTATGCGACACTTGCAAAAAGCCACTTTGCGGCTCTTGTAACAAAAACAAAATGTTAAAATGTAAAAAGTACATAAATTAATATAATTATCATACATAATACCCTGTGTTATTACTATAGCTACCATTTTTAGCACTTAAATTTTAAAAAAAGATTAAATAAATTGGGGCAGTCATTTGACCGGTCGCCGTCTTTGTAGGTAGATAGATTTTCCCGTCGTTCTAGTGTTCGTAAAAATCTACAAATTTAAAAAAAAAATAGACAATTTATGAAGCTTCAAATTGATTACTAACTTCCTGAATAAAACGTCTAGACAATTAAATAAAAAATAGGTAGGTATTCAAAATGATTTTGATAAATACGGTAATTTAACTCCCCCAAAGTCTTTGGCTAAAACTGCTACAGCAAATAGTGACTTAACAAAATTGAAATTAATCTCAATAGAAGATAATATTCCTTTAGTGTGAGATACGTCACGTCGCTTGTGTTCTAAATTGTTTTATTTTATGCTATAAAACATTATTTTCGCTCTTACAGAGTTATTCGTATGACTAACCGTTTCATGAGTAAACTGTGATTGACCGAGTGGGCTCCCGTCGGTCGACTAGCTCTCGTTATGTTAATTTTAATTATAACATGTGGGTGCCATCTTCAATGTACTTTTTAAGTAATCTTGTCTAAAGCATCATGCAAATATTACTTAAATTATAATAGCGAGGACGCTTATTGGGGATTTGTCTACTGATAGTATCCTTATTCTTACAAAAGGTAATGTCTGTTTAGGGGAACACTAAAAACAAGGTTTATACAAAAGTTCTGTTCACGTATTGGCCATTTATATAAATACTAGCGACGCTCGCTGCTTCACCCGGTTTGAATTCAGACAATTTGCATCCTATGTTCTTCCCCTGGATGCAATATATGACGAACTTAATAAGCAGACAGGCAGAAAAATGAACTATTGAAATGTGTTCTTGAATCGATTCTGAAGTCACGCATAGTATTTTTCTTAAATATCTTCAATGTACAGATTTCGTCTTGTTACCCTTTAATTATAAGTACAGTTGGTTAACTCTAGCTGGCAATGACTCCAAAATTAACGAATCAGATAAATAAAGTAATTATTTATTGACTTTTTAGTGCATTTTTATTGTTTATTCTCTTGAAGTAGGTTTTGTTTTTAATTTAAAAAGTTTTTTTTATTCTACTTTTTAGTTCAAGTATGTACTTTCAGTTATAGCTGTGAAGCCTACTTCATAAGTTTGTAAACAATTTTTTTTACACGATATAGGCTCAGTGCTTTGACCACAATCTCACCTGATGTTAAGTGACGATGTGGTCCAGGATAGTAAACACAGTAAGCCTAGGTACTGGTTCTCAAGTGATGCTGCCGGAACGGTGTTAGCTACCCAGGCGGGCATCATTAGAAAATACCCTACCAGCATGCTATATTTTCCTCACGATGTTTTCCTTCACTGTAAGCTCAGGCCGATTTTTTAGAGTTGGGTAGGTGGGATCGAACTCGCATCGATTGACGCGGAATCCGGTCGCACTACCCACTGCGCCATCATCGCTTCAAATATAGCGAATATATGAAACACGAGTAAGTGTCTATTATATTCCCGGGTTTTTTCTCAATTTCACTGAGTTCCACTGATCAGATCCTGATTTGGTGGACATGGGACCACCTCGGAAGTGTACTTCTTCGATAAAAAAAAATTGTAAATCGGTCCACAAATGACGGAGAAATCGCGAAACAAACATTAAAAAAAACATAGACGAATTGATAACCTCCTTCTTTTTGAAGTCTGTTAAAAATGTGTGTCTATCGTAAGTGGAAATGGACCGGGCATATTACTAGTAGATCGGATGCCCGATAGGGCCAACGGATTCTCGAATAGTTGCCCCGTAATAGAAGACGTAGCGTGGGTAGGTCCCCCACAAGGTGGACCGACGACCTGGTGAAGGACACGGGAACTCACTGCCGCAATGGCGCAATACCGGCCGTTATGTAGATAATTGAGCGAGACCTACGTCCAGGAGTGGATGTCAGTATAACTGATCCTTGAATTGGACTTGTTCACAATTTTATTATATTTTTAAGTGGAACCCTAATTATTTCAAATTAAAAGAATCTTAAGTTACTACTTATATTTTCAGTTATTTGTCAGAAAGGGTTCCGTCAAAATCAGTCCATCCGATTTGGAGATTAGCCGGTAAGTCTAGTAAATACATTCATAATATGTATTTGGTTAAAAGCTGTTATTTTTTATATAACAAACAGACTCTTTAATTTTGTTTATTAGTATAGATTACATAATTTTATTATATTCCAATTACTTATTCATTAAATCTTAAACCATCTTCCTGAAAATTCTAAGGCTGAATAATAATTATTAAGATGCAAATTATCTTATTGTACAAGAAACTGTTTTCAAGTATTTAAAAACAAAACATTTTTGTTATTATGTAACTGTTAGGTGTTATATCTAATGTTAGAATTCATTGAAAACAAACTGTTGGTTATTTTATTGTAGAAAATAAACCATATGCCTTATGTATACGAAAGGTCGCGGCCATTCGCCTCAGATATGGCGAAGTTACCTTGGACCACTTCCGATAGAAGCCATTTGCATGTCTGACCTACACGCATATGGAGCCGTTCTCGATGTTTCCGGCTTGATTGGTTCACTTCAACCTCTTAAACGGGATAATCATTTAATACCATAATATTTTTATGTCTTCCGAAATGTTATTTATTTTTCACTGTCAATTTTATTTATATAGAACTTTATTATCAGGTATTTAACTTTATACTTTGTAACATATTTCGTGACTCCATACAAATATAATGTATACCTGTGATGTTATAAACTGTTATTTGACATTTCTTTTTTAAGAATTTGATATCATTATAATATAAAAAAGTTACTCTGCAAAAAACTGTTTTTCAATGTTTAATTACAATTGTATATTAGTTAAATGAAATGATTATTATAAGTCTATATAGTTGCCCATAGCGGGACTCGTCTACTTACTTTAGACAGTTTGATCGTTGTATTGATTAGTAAAAGTTGTTTCATGTAACGTCCTGTATTGTTTTATCTGGTAATAGGAAAATGTGGTAGCGCGAGATTCATTTTGAATGCTAAATGGTACTTAATTAGACATAGAGCGCATCTGAGGTGAACAATAAAATTGAGCGCTTGCACGGCTATTGTCCAAGTCTGCGTTCGTACCGTTGTACAGAGGCCTTGGCAGCATCACTGAACATTTGTGGCAAGCGCTTGGGGCACTTAACTAGTAAAAAAAGTAGATACCACACGGGACCAATGTAGTGTGTCTAGTGTGATGATCATTGCATGTGCTGTTATTATTTCGCATTGACGGCAGTAACAGGTTTTACTAGTTGGGGATCGGAGCACGTCTTAAGAAGCTGCTAGAGGGGGCTCGGAAAGGTGTAAAGATCTCTCCAGCTAACATACCATCTAGCCTTTTCATCTATAGCAGATGATTAAAGTACTTGTTTTCGTGGCCAAGCAGAGAGATATCGAATCCTACCAGACCTTGGTACACAATCTATGTCGAAAACATACGAGGAGTCTTAGATAGTTAGGCCGACCCAAACTGAATCCATTCCGAATAACCAGAACGGACTATTCAGTCTGGCAATAGATTTCTTTCTTTTTGCTAAATAAAAATAGTGGTGCTGTATGGAGCAGGTACTACGCTTGGTGTTACCACAATTATTAATCACCATCTCGAGTCTATGGCCAATTTAATTGGGACAACACACTACGAGTAAAACAACGT
Organism: Samia ricini; assembly: GCA_014132275.2. NCBI lineage: Eukaryota > Metazoa > Arthropoda > Insecta > Lepidoptera > Saturniidae > Samia > Samia ricini. Next base: position 12,251,296 of record AP028164.1, read on the forward strand.
ACATCTTTGGTAAGACTTTATTAAGAAATATCTACATATTATAGATAAAATTACGTTCACAAAACTGACAATGTACCTGATACATTTACATCTAAGACGCTTATCTATGGGTATATATTATGACATTTATAAGCAATGTGTTACAGGGTTGCCAGATATTTAATACATATAAAAATTATATCTATGAAATACGTAAATTTAAACAATAGATTATCACTTGTACAGTTTAGGAACAAAGCAAATATTCAATATATAAGATACATTTTTTCGTTATGTATTATTTTATTTATAAATACGAAAATCCGCGACGTTAGTTTACCAAATTACAATTTTATGAATTTATCTGGCAACCGAGCAATATTTAAATTGAAAGGCCTTACTTATGAAACGAAAATCATATGTCCGTTTCTCCATAAATTACGGATAAAAATTAATTTTCAAAGTCGAAAAATCATTGTCTTTTCATTAATTTTACTGTTACCATAATGGCCAAAAGCCTCATAACTGCATCAAAAAGTGATATTTCTTAGTTCGTAACCTTTATTATATAAAACATAAAAAAAAATTATAATTGAACTGAATTCATACAAAAATCATCAAAATTATAAGTAACCGTATTCCATACAGTATACCGTTAAACTTTTCTTAAGTAATTGCCACACGCAATATATAAAATAATAACATTTACAACCTGAATGCAATTCAATTACCTATAGTAACGGAAATTATAAAAAATAAGAATTTGACAAATGATTTAAAGTTATGTTTTTTCTACTAAATATTCAATATACTCTTAGGTCTATACCTAGGTATGTCCAAAATTTTTTTTAGTTAAAGATGTGATTATATATTATATGGTGTGTATATTTTAATTCACATAAAAATAATTTTAAGCAAGATAATATACATACCAAAAATAAGATATTTTAAGTTTTGTTTTTTTATTCCTTTGTAATGAGCTTTGTCGCTTAGCAACGAAGATGCACCGTAAGTACAACACATACATTCACAGACAGACTATAAAATTTACAATTCACACTAACTTTTTGCTAAAGCTAATTTAGCTACTTCGAACAACATAGGGCTTGCCAGTATCGAATTACAAATGTCTAATTCCATGGATCGAGTAAACTAAACTTCTACAATATTTACTCCGCACACATTCCACCAAAATATGTTGCACATCAACAATGACGCATTTTAATATTTAATTTAGCATGTGTTTTGGAGAGAATACATTCACAAAATATGTGGCCAAATTCATCTACACATATGTATAAACATCTGGAGTACTTGTGTAAAAAATAACATACAAATTAATAGACAGATAACGTAAATCAACATAACTCAAATCGATAATAATCGTAATGGATTCCACACGTGCCGTTTTATGATTGGATAATATTTTCCACTATTTAAAAAATAAAATAATGTAACTACATTTATGTTAATTAAAAAGATAGTAAAAATACATAATTTCAAATCATTTGTCATCACTGTTTCGAAAATTCTTAAAAGTAAACAGAAAAAAGGCAAGAATCGTCCAACAATAAATATAAAGTTTTTAAATATTATGTAAACAAGAAAAAAAAACTATATCTATTATATTATAGTAATAAATCATAAAGAGATCAAAATCTAATTGATAACTTAGCGCTTACAAAATTATATTAACGACATGTAAACCGTCGAAATGTTTGTAACAAAAATTAATTTCACAAAATAAAAAAATAAATTTATTTATCTCACAAAAAAAGAAATCATTAAAAGAGAGCATTACGTGCTGCGTACTAGATAAGACACATCAACTGGATTATTTGCGACACACGTGCAAAGCGCATCCACACTGCTCGTGAAGTTAAGCGAGTAGGATAGTGTAGAACGGCACTTCGAGCAACCCTAACTCGCAGCGGGCTACTTCGGATTGTTGTCAAGATTTACAAAATATGTATGTAGTTATAAGGTACGAAAGTGCACTTTTTTTTTTCACGGTATAGGCTGTGCTTTCACCACAATCTCAACCGATGTTAAGTGACAATGTGGTCCAGAATGGTAAACACAAGCCCAAACTGGTTCTGATGCTGCCGTATACACCGATTAGCATTTGACGACAGGTTTAACCTGAGGGTGGTAGCGGGCATTATTAGAAAATATCCTATCACCATGCTATGGTTACCTCACGATGTTTTCCTTTACCGAAAGACCAGGCCGATTTAATAGTTGGATAAGTGGGTTCGAACCCGCGTCCATTAATGCAAAATACGGCCGCCTATCAACTGCGCCATCATCGTTGCAAACATTGCAACATCAGCTGTCACTTGATCATAATTTATTGAACTGGCGCTGGTGATAAGCTCCCTACGAAGTTGCAGGAGTGTGTGGTCACATACTTCGAATAGTACTTCGGCGAAGCAATTTCACGAGCAGTTTCGATGCTACATTACATTGTAAAGTGTTCAGTCTCTATCAAGCGCTCGTCAAGACAAGTAGACATGACATCTTTGAGTGTATAATTATAATATAATTTCATTAATATGCCTTTTCACAACTGAGATACAACATAGGTTGTTTAAACCTTAATGAGCGTTTGAGACTTTCGTGGGGCAGTAGAAGAAAACCAGATATAATTAGGGGGTATTAAGTTCGCGCAGAGGAGGCGTAGGCAGATTAAAAATATAGTCCAAAAAAGGCTAAAAAAAAATTAAGATATGGAGTATAGATAAAATCAATTTCTGTAAGTGGGCAAAATAAGGTTGAGAAACTGTGGTTTAAACAATTCATGAAGGAATGACTTCTAATTATAGTTTTTGGCGGAGTCCCAGTCTGTCATGTAGCAATTATTTTTTTTAATTCATTAAACTTTTGTATCAGACTCTATCTCGTCTAATCTTGGTGGCGTTTTGTGTGAGATAGTTTGGTTATTGTGTACAAGTTAAGTTTCTTGTGGAAAATAACGCGTAACATTTATTCTGAGGTGCCGACAAAGATCCATGAAAAGTTCGAGCAGGATGGGCCACCGTTTTGCTGGAGCTTGATGCGTCCATTCAAACGGAATCCGTCTGCACTATCCACTGCGTCATAATCGCTTCAATCGCATCAATTGTGATTTATGGCGATGCTTTACGACGGCGGTCTTATTTATGTTAAGAAATATAAACTCCCCCGCTTATTCTTCACATGCGTCGAGTTTTTTCAAATATATTTACATGCTTGCTATATTTTTGCTTTTTTTAGGTTTTCTAGTACGTAGTACGTAATATTAGAAACACTTAAAGTGAAAAAAAACCGCTACAATATAATAGTTATTCATATAACAATAAATTAACAATAAATTAACAATAAATTAAAAGTAAAATATAAAGAAATACCGACAAACGGTAAGCAGTAGTATTTATTAAGATTTTTATTTAGTAGCAGTAATTTAGAATCAGTATAGATAGATATCTGTCCGTTCTATTTGCCAAAATTTGACTAAATCTACATTGCGCGAAAAAAACTACGTTGAAAAATCTTACTTTTTATCACAGCGGCAAATAATGAAAATTAAACTGAGTTATGATTTTTTAAATTATTATAATGAAAATATTATTATATAATATAAAGTCTGTAAAACCGTTACAACACTGGTTATTATTGCATTGGTAAGGTATTTATTTATATTAAGTGATTTTTTTAACACTAATGAAAAGTAAGATTTTCGTTTTATTAGGCGCAATGACGATCAATATATAGAATGTAAAAAAGTAAACGTACTAAATTCACTACTTAACATATAACTAAATTCTAGCAGCATATTAAATAAAAATTAATATCACGTAATCATCATTCTAATTACACCGCGTGGTCAAAAACCAGATCTTAGATCCCAACACTCTAGGCAAACAATGTTTTAGCTCTCTATATGGCTTTCGGCTTTATGTGAGTTTAGACCAGAGCAAATTTCGAAAAAGTCACCTTCCTAAAACCTCAAGAAATAACAACAAAAACATTCTAAAAAAACTGCATTTAAATTAAGTAATTCCAAAACTGCATCTATGGATTGTTAAATAATAAAAAATAACCAAAACTTATTTTTTGAATATCGATACTTGCAACACTTAATACATCTATTTCAATTATACATTGATCTATTTCTATAATGTTGGTATTATGTAACCATAGAGTATCATTACCAAGTAAGTGTATTTATTTATTATGCGCTAAAGCATGAACATCAAATGACACGAACATTCAACATGAAATCACGACACTGATTAAATATTTCGTTTAAAATATGAGGTTTTAATTTAAATACGAGTCGACTACGTTTCGTCACAGAAATATAACTTACGATTAAATGTAGGTAAATATTTAAAACAACATTTATGTAAGTAGGTATGCGTTACTTTGTGCCGTTCCACCGCGGATTATTTGGTGGTGATAGTATTATTTTGATGCAAATAATTTAATGCATTTTTATTATGTAAACGAAAGAAGTGAATCACGTAAGAATAAGCCCCTTAAATTTACTAATAATACGGTAGTAATGCAGTATTCATAAACGCATAAAGAAAATAACAACATCTTATTCATCGATCTCTATTGTGTAATTTGTTTCTATTTCATTACTTGTTATAATTATTATTAAAATAAACATTTACGTTTTACAGTTGCTGGTCAAAAAGAATTGAACAAGTATTTTGAAAATTATATGACATTTCTATAGTAAATAATTGAAATCTCAAGCTGTAAAATGGCGTACCAATTCGCAAGCCAAAAGAAGGTTTAATGTCTTTAATAAAACACAAAAAAGTTTTGAACTCATTATATACTATAACATTCTTCCAATAAAAAAGGTTATATTTAATTAAACAAAAAATAAATAAATATTTCACTCATACTATAGAATATACTCTATGACCGTACGAAGGGTATTTTTTAAAACTAACAATAAAATAATATACTTGCTTGGAAAGAGACTGACGTTATAAAAAATAAAATAAACAATTATATTCAATACAATAAGAATAAGATGAGAATATAAAAAAAAATATTTACAGACCAAAGTTTAGTTTTTACAAGGAAGGTTTATGCGCAGGATTTGTTGGGACAAGATCTCCTTTTGTAATATATAACAAGAGGTGGATATTTTAAGCATAAGAGACAAGATAAACTAATAAAATTTTAATTTGGAAAAATGGTTTCGTTTATTATTATCCAAACTCCAATAATAATCGATAATATTAGCAGTAAAAATTAACTACAAGTTATCTAATTAATTTAAGCAATGGCAGGTGTGTGGACGAGCAGACCTAGGTAGGGAACTATGTGATATAATATAGGGTAGAATACATATATACAAAGATATTATAAAGGTAAATATAGTTATAAATGTATGTCGTCAGTCTCGAGAGGTACATTTTTAAAAATCTGCTAGTTAGTTCACACCATACCGATTCAAGCGACAGTATAAACACTCTGCCACGACAAAACGTTTCAATTATTGTGAATTTAAAATTCAAAAACGAGTAAACACTATGATGTGAACTAACCTTAACCAAACGGTATGACCCTGTACTCAGTGATATAACCACAACAAATACGTTTACGTACAAGTCGAGTTCCGAATAATACATCATTAAAACTATTCGTAAAACTTGTAACAAAATTTTTACATCCGATAAAGTTACGAAATTTTATTTCTAAATTGGCCATTTTTTTTTAGTATTAAATATACGAAAACGTTTTGTATAGTATTTCGCATCGGTACGAATTTTACAGCTTGAAAATCCGAACTTATTATTGGCGCGACGTACAGAATAACTGCCTGACTCTCAAATTTATTAACGAGTCCTAAATAGTTTCTTGTATGTGATACATCATTTATAAGTTTAAATTCCCCACAGAAAAAAACTAATATCGAAGGTAGATATTGTCTAAACTTATGTAGGAATGTATAGAGAGTTTTGCGTTGAGAAGAAAAACTATAGCCCATTTTAGGTCGACCAAGTAATTTATAGCACGGTTTGGGACGTTGATGTTGCCTAGTGTTTCGCGTTCGTTGCGTTGTCTTTGTACGTTGTTTGTTAAGGAGCGGGTACGAATAAGGGGCTGGGGATACGGCAAGTGCGTAGCGGGTGGGCAGCTAGGGGGGCGATTGTGTGCGCGGGGGGCTTTCGGGTCACCGCGCACCTCGACCCCGCCGGCCCGGCTTGCCGCGACGATTGAAACCCCTAGATGTCAAAAACTTTATTATACTTTGTTTTCATCAAAACTGACAAACCCAGCATTTTTTAATTAATTACAAGTTTAGTAATTAGCCTATATTATTAAAATCTATAATTGACTCGAAGAAAATAAAAACCGGCAAACTAGATTTCACCAATAATTTTTGACATACAAAAATCTGACACATTTTAATTGTAGGTTAATTATGTTTTATCCAGTCGCTTAATTGTAGTGTTCACACAAAGTCGGGTTTCATTTTGAATTTTTCATATCACATTAACTATATTGCCCTTTATTGCCATATTTGATATTATACAACTCATTTGATACAATAGTAAAAATATTATTTTATTTATTTCAATTATTTTAAATTAGTATAAAATGATCCATGTATTACTTATACGTTTTCAGTAAGAACCTATAGTCTACTATAGGTCCTTACTGAAAACGCATCCTATATCAGGATAAAAACTGGTAATTGTAAAATTTCAAAATCAGACCAGTAGTTCCATATATTAATTACCTGCTAAAATACACTCAAATAAAAGATAATTTACTGGTATAGGATAAACATGTAAATTATTCAGAATAGAATGGCTATAGTTAGAAATATACCTGTATGGCCCACGATAGGTGTTCTTGGTACGAGGCGATGTGTTATCATTGGATGAGTTCCCGTTAGGCCGTCCTTCTGCATTCTCAGTCTTGGGGCTCTCCTGTGTTGTTGAGCTCGTGGATCCGTTGGCTTCCTATTTAAACATATAAACCTTTTTTTTTTTTTTTTTTTTTCGAGGGGAATGCATTTACGCACTAGCCGTCCAGCCAGATCTGATAGGGCTGAGGGATCTGGCTGAAACGAGTCTGAAGATGTGTGACAGTCTCTCGCACGAAAGCGCGAGAGGCTGTCACACAGGATTAGTGTGGGACTCGCGGCGAGAAGCGCCGTTGACCACTACCCACTAAACCCCCCGGTACCTCCCGCCACCTAGTTGGAGCAAACACGGGATCGCTATGCATGCACCGCGAGAAACATATTAACCTACTGGTTTCAAAAAAAACTATTGCCGTGCCCACTATTGCCACAATAGCGGCAATACGATTGGTTGCTACGAAAAATCTAGATTTTGTTTAAATAAACTATAAAACAATAATGGTTTTTAGAATAATATTTATTATATATTTATTAATTTATTTTAATCTTGTTGTATGAGACTATGTGATTTCCGTTTCGCATTCAATATTTTTGTCTATAGAAAATTAGACCACATGCATTTCATTTTCCTTAAATTGTGATGTTAGCTGGTTTTGAAAGTAATAGACTTGTATGGACTTAGAGATTCCAATATCGAAAGGAGCGATTAAGTTTATTATGCGGAGAGAGTAAAACATATTTTAGCTCATTAACGATGGCGATTGATTATTTTCCAAAGGCTGTTCATGAATAAGGGAACTTAAACAATAAATTAAACATTAGTCACAACTATAAACTATTGCCCACCTCAAGTCCTATAGCCTAATACAACTATAGACATTGATATTTTATTTATTTAGAATTGAAATTCATTATTATACATTATCGTTATCAGAAGGGGATGTGATGGTGAGCGGCGGTGGACCTGTGTCTCCCATGCAGACGACGCCCCGCTTGGCCACTTGTTGGGCAAGCAAAAGCGGCCATCTGCTGTTGCATCGCCTGGAATAAATAGATGTACTTCTCATCTGTCCATTCAAGCAAAAGACGTCCATAGGTCTCTCTCAAAAATGTGCCAACCGCGTCCAGCGGACTCCCGTGACCTTCGCCAGGTCGTAAGTCCCCCTTGTGTGTCGGATAGGGGGGGGGGGGGGTGAAGGGGAGTTCATTCAGGGAGAAAACAGGGGAATACGTTTGTATGAGACAAACGCCGCCAGCATATCCTTTTCACTATGCAGAAAGGCGAAGAACCAACCAATGGGTATTTAATTTGATTACTAGCTGTGTGCCAATGTTTCATATATTCTTCACTGCCTTTTAATTTTTTTACACAGAACTCTAATTACTTTCTTACAAAAAATCTTAGATAAAGATAATCTAAGATAAATTAAAAATATTTTTCAGAAATTACAGCACTTGCCCGTAAAACTGTGCATTGAATCGGATTTTATTTAAATTTTTAAAAGTTTAACTTTTTTACGCGCGTATCCCTAATTATTCTCGAAAATTAAATGTTACCCGGAGTAACTTCAGCTATCTACCAAAAAAAGGTCCCGTCAAAATCGCTCCAGCCGTTCCAGAGATTACCCATTACAAACAGACAGAAAATAATTAGGGTTCCATATAAATTATCAAAACGTAGTGAAACATATATGAAACGAGGGCGCGGCCGCGGACACACAACTAGTCGAAAATAGCATAAACCTCCCCGCTTCCATATTAATGCTTACGTAATATTTGAACGGCCCCAAACCTTTGTCGCTACGGTGTATTGAAAAAGATCTAAATTTATAGCATTAATGACATACCTTCAATTCTGGAGTCAGACAAAACGGTGCAGCTGTCAGAGATTCTATGGGCGGAGGAGCCTCTTTCAATGAGTCTACATCGCAGGTAAGCGTACAGCGGCACACTGGGCATGTTTGCTGAAAGTTAACATAACATATATTATTAAGTTAACATAACATACATTAAGTTAACACAACATATATTATTAAGTTAACATAATATACAGAGTGGGGGAAATGCGAGGCGGAGCGGCCAAACTGTTCCTTATGCGCAGAGCCGGTATTACCTATATTGCACCTGCAGCGCACACGGGCGCCGGGGTGTTTATGGTTTCGTCACACAGCGGGCGGATCGTGACGCCAGCGTGATGTTTTTATAAGGACATTGCCTCAATGCGCCTAAACTGTATGTTTAATGTTTAAATTTCAAAATTTTTTTAATTGAAATTATCAACCTAACAACATTTAACTTTTACTAAGTTCTTACATCTGTTAGTAATCCGAGCAATAATTATGTTGAGTTTCATATAGTTTATTCATAATTAAAACATAGGATAAGGTTGCATAATTATAAATTTTATTATTTCTCTCTGAGCCCTAGCACTTAAATACCATCTTATACTTGACATACTGAACCATGTCGAAGGCTGACCTCATAGTATTGGTATCACGAATCTATAACTATCCCCTACCGAGAATCACCCAATACTACTAAAAAGTTTTCACTTCAAAATTTTAGTGATTTTTACAGCATTTAAAATTACAATAGGTAAAAAATGTCAGAATATAATTAGACGTTAGAGGAATGCTGTAGATGAAAGAGGAATAAAAAAAAGTCTCAGATATTGTCAGGGGCAAGGGTAACTAAATATAATAAAAAAAACACTTCAATAATTACAAACACAAATACTTTTACATTGTTACTTATCAGATTAAATTGTAATCATATGGTAGCTGTATATATTTGTTTTATTTATACCCATCATGTGGCATAGATACTTATATATAAAATGGAAGACTCCATTTGTAATATCAAAATTTAAAAAAACAATCTAAATATACATGTGAATGTACACAATACCTACCGGGAAAAAAACAAATTTAAAAAATGTTGTCTGTCTGCTTTTTCAGCTAATCTCCGGAATGGCTAGACTGATTTAGACAGGACTTTTCTGCCAGACAGATGAAGTTACTTCGCCAACTTTTACTTTAGAAAATAATTATGGTTCGGCATTAAAAAAAATACTCACGAAATCTATATCAACAAATAAAATTGGAGTGTCTGTTTGTAATGTAAAAATTATTTTTTATACTAGATAGATATGAATGCATATACGATACCAATAACAAAAAAACAATTTTAAATTTTTTTGTCTATCTGTCAGTCTGTTTGTTCCGGGTAATCTCCAGAACGGCTGTACAAATTTTGAAGAGACTTTTTTTAGTAGATAGCAGAAGTTATTCCAGGTAACTTGGGTACTTTTTATTTTCGAAAATAATTAGGTTTCCGCGTAAAAAAATTAAAACTCATAAACTTAAATAAAATCTGATTCAATGCACAGTTTTACGGGCAAGTGCTTGAACATATAAGAATAATTTTTACTTTATCTTAGTATTGGACAAAAATTAGGTTTCCATATAAAAAAATTAAATGCAGTGAAGAATACATGAAACGCGGGCACACAGCTAATTTTGATAAAATCCGATTCAATTAACAGTTTTACAGGCAAGTATTTGCAAAAAAAATATTTAGGAAATTAATTAGGGTTTCTTGTAAAAAATTTAAAATTCATGAAATTGTGAACAAAACATGACTCAATGGGCAGCACAATTAAAATATTATTTTCCAATTATTATTTATAAACTAAATTATGCAGTAAATAATATGTGAAACACGGCCACACCACTAGTTAAATACAAAATAAAAATAAAATATACTTGGTAAGATGGTGCCTGCATTTGCTGCCATTTTGCTAATTTCTCCATCTTTTCGGCATGAAACTTCTCTCCCGCAATTAGATGATTGGCAAGACAGTGGTTATGAAAATGATGGTAGCATTGTGTCTTGATAAAAATATCACCATTAGTGAACCCAAAGAGGCAAATTACACAATTTCCACTTGGTAAGTTGCTCTCTGTGAGTCTGTCACGAATTAGCTGTAAAAGATATGCCATTTTTTTTAGTTCAAACCCAAACTGTCTTTATTCACAATTATCTACACTAATCTTATGACTATAAAAAGTGCCATATTCAAAACTACCTATATTAATCACAATGTCATACAAGCTGCATTGTAACAAAAGCAAATTTTATTATGAGAGAAAATATTCAGGTACTATAGACATTAGAAAGAAGAAAGACAAAGAAAGAATTTCTTTATTTACACAAAACAATACAGTAACAAAGACAAAAAGATATTACTTAAAAGTTATTAATATTACTACATTAATATAAAAAAATATATATGTACAAAAAACTCAATGTTGAGAGGAAACAAATATTAGAGAAGTTAAGTGAAGTAGAGAAGTAATGATATTAAATTTCTATATTATACATTGAGAAGAGGCACAAATGGTTTAAAATTTATCTACTACTAATTTCATATTTTAATATTGATTTTCATAGATTATGATTTGGTAAAATATTTAATTTATGATTTATCAAGTGGTTCTTTTTCTATAAAATCCCTCAAATACACAGTTAATTTTGACTATAGGAAAACAATTGAAAGCTGGCATAAACGCAAGATTAGTACATGACCAGTTAATGACATTATTAAATGTACTCTTAGGATTTCGTATTTTGCTTTTGGTGAAAATTAATAAAGGTATTGTATCCTATAATTAATATTTATTATCAAATCTCAGGTAAAAATAGAATTGAAATTAAACACAGGCAATATTTGAACTACCCAGCTACTTTATAGGTGTCTAATTTCCATGTTTTTTTGTAGAGTAAAGATATAAAAAAACAACAAAAATACTAGTTTATAAAGTAATGTAAAATCTCACCTCAATGAGTTCAAACACAACTGGCTGCCCAATACAATCTCCCAATTTTTGTTTGATTTGTGAATTGATGGTCGTTAGAATTTCATCGTCAAGACCCCTGGGATTTCTCAGGTTCACGTCCGGGCTACTGTCCGGGTATCCCGGGGTCAACTTCACTTCTAGAGTCACACAGACGAATTGCTGAGGGCGATGTCGTGCCCCGTTGATGGATGCACGACAGTTTCAATTATGTTTGGTACATTCCCATCTTTTTTAATAACAACATCATCCATCAAAATAGCTTCTAAAGCTTCCAGTTCATCGGTGATCCTAGAAAAAATGAATATTATTATCAATGAAAATTTTTTATATAAAAATATTTGTATTGAGCGATACACACCTCTCATCCACGAAAGCCGACATGGTGACTGAAATAAAATCCGGGCGACGGTTCAAAATGCAATAAGTTGAGGCAGGCGCAGTGCAGCTATGCACCCGAACAGCTGGAACCTCCGTTTAATTCGACGGGACAAAAATCAATCAACTTGCATCTCACTCTTAGTGCACGAACTGTAGAGTCTAGCACTAATTTGACAGACTATCGTACAGTGTTGCCATGAAAAATACTATAAGTTCTTAAACAGATCATTAGAGTCTCGATATGTGTCAAATATACATATTATAAAGAAATTTCCTAAGTATTAATAATAATAATACTTACCTGTATTATCATTAAATTATAGCCTGTTTTGGTAGTCAATCATCTATAAAATGAGTTAATAGAGATGATTTGACACCAGAGATGAATAATAAATTTAATACAAACAAGTAATGTCGGAGTGTTCTGGAATACTCGAGCATTCATTACTTTATTTAATATTTCGTCGAATCACTTCGGTAGTAGGTAGTTTCTTATTTATCTTTGGGTAGTGGGTAGTATAGTATCGAGGTTCCTGCATCTTATATGTTGGTTATTATATCTTATTACTATTTTATTGATTAGGGTGTCAATAGCACCATGCCTCACTGAATGATTGATAAATAATTATATTTTTTTTTGTTCTGTAATGATTTCAATTTTAATATTGTAAAAATGTAATGGTATGATATTTTATTGTTTATTTTAGATAATTTTCTGTAACAGCTATTTTTTTTTACTTTTTAATAGGTATCGAAAACAAAGAAAATTTGTTGCCATAGTTAATAGGTATGTACATATTTTTCTTTACACTACACGACTGTTATTTATGATTACCTATTTAATAAGTTAATCTCATAAGAAGATTTCAGTAAATTATATTGTATTTACCGTAAATCTTTGGAATTTTTTTAAATATTCAACGGCTTTTATATTATTTATCAAGTGTTATATCATGTAAACTTCACTAGACCGATTTTAATCGTTTTTTTGTTTCTAATAATATTGTGAAGGACATAAGCTAACTTTTACTGTGTATTTTGCATTTTTTAAAAATAAATAATCATTAATAAATAGACGCTATCTAGGTGAGTTGTAATTAATGCGAGCGGAACCCCGGGCATGGTTAAGTCAATATTTAAAGACATAGGTAATGGCTTTTTGTCAGGTAAACCTTGAAATCCTCTGAATCCTATTTTATGCTTACCTGGGCAATATGTTCTGTCGCTTATAATATTCTGATGGTATTTAAGTAATTTGTTTTTTTTTTAAATCATTAGAAATTTTATCATCTAAAAAAAAATAAACTTTTGCAAAATTGTAACTAATAGTACAGTTAACAAAAAAGTGTAATACTTATTTTAATTTATCAATTATTGAATTATTTTTGGTTAATGGGATAGGATTATTTAATAAATGTTTTCGTTTAAATATAGCTATACTACTATCGGTACTGTGTATTAAATGTTATAATATTACGCCACCAAAATGGCGATATACGACTTTTATACCAAAAATAAAAATTTTGTATGTCTGTTTGTTTCGGGTAATCTCCGAAATGGCTGGATCGATTGTGACAGGACTTTTTTTTAGATAGGTGAAGTTACTACATGGTATCGCGTAAAAAATTTAACATTTATGAAATTTCGAATAAAATCCGATTCGATGTTTGAATTTGTGAGTACTTTATCTTAGTACCGAAAAAAGTAAAAAAAATAATAATTACGCGGAGTCACTTCAGTTATGTACATCAAAAGCCCCGTTAAAATCGGTCCAGCTGTTCCGGAGATTACCCGGAACAAACAGGCAGACAAACAAAAACTTTAAAAATAGTATTTTTGGTATAGGTATCGAATATGCATTCATATGTTGGTTTTTAGTCAAATAATTTTATTTTGACATTACAAACAGACACTTCAATTTTACTTATCAGTATAAATAATAAATGAAACTAAATTGGATTACCTACTTTTGTATAGCAAGTTGTATAAAAAAGATACAATTTATAATTGAATATAACATTTTATTAATTTATACTTTTATAATACATGTTATTTTTAATTGTATTGTCTAAAAATAAATGCACTTCTTATAACACTAGATACTAAAGGAACACTCCTTAAATATAGAATTCAGACTACAATTGTGAATATTAGAAATTATGACAGGTAGATAATAACATACATACTCGTATAAATGAGTAAAAATATTGCACCCTCCGGCTAAAAAATACGCACCTCCACCAGGCAGCAGAAGGTAGGTTATATCAGATTCTTACAGACTAAAAGCTCGCGGTGTTCCTACATCACCTACTTAGGAATAGGAACTCCTTTCGAATTGCATCTACTCTTTGGCAGCTAGTCTTCTGAATGAGGGATTCTTTGGGTAGGATATTGTAAAACCATCTGACGAACAAATAGGGAAACACATCGAACGCCTATGTTCCTCAATCCGCCTGTGCATTTAATTACAAGGTCTATGGAAATGCCTGAGTCCTGAGGCTAGCAACACTGCATAATGTTATGATTTGTTAATAAGAAAAAAAAGTTTTTGTTAACACTTTGATTTGTCATGTAATAGTCCTTGTTTGTAATTTATTAACTTGTAGTATTTAAACCCATATTGTATAATTTTGTTGACATTTTATGTGATATAGTTTCGTTATTATGGTCCACAAGTGAAGTCTAACCCCTTGAGCACTAACCTGGCGTTTACGCCAGCTTTCCATTGTTTTCCTATTGTCTCATTTTTATGGACGTATTAAATTAGAATAATAAATTAGAAGTAAAAACAACTGCACATCACTGAGCAATGTTGATGAACACATACAATTTACAAGTTAAGTAAAAGATCTTTTTATTTATCATTGATGTTTAACACATAGATAGGTTCAGTTAGGATATATTCCGTAGATTTCTGAATACTAGTAACTGCCCAAGTCGAGGTTCGTATCATTGTGGTGACCTTGACCTTTTTTACAAACATCTCCACAAAAGCTCGTGTTAAGCTTTGTTTTTATACTGTCGATGACGGCCAGCTGGAGCCGGGAAAGTGGTAGCTAGCGCTAGGCAACCGAAGTGGTAGAGGCCTCAGCTTGGGCTGCTACCAAATACGTAGATTCCGCCCTTATTAAGGCGTTACATCTTTCTGAGTGAGGCTTAGCGTGGTCTACGTCTTAAGTTTATCTAGATTAATGTGTTAACGCCCTCAGACAATGGGTCAAAATGGATGCCAAAAAGATCCGGTGTAGTCAGCTGTTTTCATATAGGCCAATCTTGGCTCCGATCTAGTGCACAGAAAAGAGCTAACAGTCTTGTTGCATGAAGATTGTCTTTGATTTAAATGATATTTCCTCCGTGAACCTTCTGTCTTAATCGTTTACATTATACCATCGTTGTCGTTTCTGTTATATCATTAGTTTTCACAGACCCAGGTTTTCTACTGCTAAAGGAATATTTAGAATTACTTGTTGATGATTGATTCTGGAAACTGTATTTCTTTATACCGAACCTGAAATTGAAATACGTTTTGTTGAAATAATGATTACATCTCTTCATTGTCGGCGTATCTCAGAAATATCGTAGTCCATCTA
The DNA here is from genome assembly GCA_014132275.2 of Samia ricini. Classification (NCBI taxonomy): domain Eukaryota; kingdom Metazoa; phylum Arthropoda; class Insecta; order Lepidoptera; family Saturniidae; genus Samia; species Samia ricini. The sequence continues at coordinate 12,266,982 of AP028164.1, forward strand.
TCCATTCAACTGAAGGACGTTCACTGCTGGATATAGGTCTCCCCCAAGGATCTCCATGACGACCGGTCTTGCGCCACTTGTATTCACCGGAATCTCACGACCTTCATCAGTATCTTAGTGGAAGTAGATAAACTGTTATCTTCGTTATTAAAACTAGACTAGGAATTTGATTAAGTTCTAGGATAATTTTACGTTCACACGACGGGTCGCCTTTTAGTAAGAAGTGCTCCGATCTCCAATAGAGAAAGTTCTAGCAGCCATTGGTAGTGCGTTACAGTAACACCGCATGCACTAATAATCCATGCAACACACTAAATAACATATACTTGCACACTAGACTCAAGGTACAGTTCGCGTCATGTGAAAAGAATGCTGGGTATGATAACGGTGTGGATAGGTATTGTGACATCTTAGCTAAACAAGGATCTACCGACTGCGTTCCAATTAAGAGTCTACCAACACATGATTTATGTCACGATTTAAGGAATGACTGCTAATCCCACTAGCAGGAATATTTTGATGAACGCTCTAGAACTAAAGAAATATGGTACAATCGATTCAACCACATCACTTAAAGTTATTTTGGATAGATAACTTCTCCATTAATAGCCAGGAAGCTGTAACTGATACGAGACTACGTTCAAGGGACATTCCATCAAAAAAGTTTGCCCACATGACGGGTAAGGTGCGACCCTAAAATTGCCTGATATGCGGGCAAATCGACGATGATGTTCGAAATAATAAAATAAGATTAATGGTTTCGCTACACAGCAGGAGGGTTGGGACGCCAGCGCGACCTCTTCTATAGTAGAATGGCGTCCCGACCCGGCCGCTATATGGCGAAACTATTAAGCTTGACGCCTCTGGACAGTTTTACATTGGTTTATTTGATTTCATGTTAGTTATGTCTTCTTTTTGTAAAGATCTGTACATTAATTTAAGTTAATAATGAGAGTAAATTGTAAGTTGTATTTTGATACATATTTAAGGATAAAATTACTATGTCGACATTGTTGTTCTTGGGACTAAGCCTAAAATAAAGGAAACAGGTAGGGTGTCTAAGATGCCGCATGCCAGAAACAGCAAGATAAAGTAGAGAACCTACCATTATGGATTCACTTATGCTAGTTGCGAGTCACTGGTCTAATAGCCTAAGTGTACGCCACAAAGCCCGATGATTCTGTAAAAGGCTTTCAGGTCTACTAAAATTGATATCACAATGAAATATATAATTCTATTTATATGGAAAATATATAAACTATACGGTTGTAATTTTAAAAGAACCTCGAATAACATTTAAAGTCGTTGCTAGTTACTAGACGTGTAGTGAGATTTTCTATATAATTGTAATTTTCAAAGTATTTTAATTTCATATAAAACCTAGGTGTCTATACAAAATCTTTTATAACAAAATTAAGGATTACACATTTATTGAGCTTACCTATCGTAAAGCATAATTAATGTTTTCTTCTTGAAAACAACTAAAAAGAAGATGACCACACCTATTAAAGAATTGTACAAATCTATTGAAATGTACAATGCAACGCTATTAGTGTCATTGCGAAACATATGAACTAGTTCCAATACCCAGCTTACACCCATGATCACAGATAGTGTCTTGTACACTCTGAACCTGTAACATAAATAAGGGGTTATCGCATCACATGTTCATACCAGGACAGATGACTGCTCCTTAAGTTATCTGTTACTGGTGCCAATATCAAACTTTCTCTAATGTGCTCATTCCTAATCCTGTCCATTCTTGTTACCCCACACATCCATGTCAACATTCGCATTTCAGCTGCATGTAGTCTTCTTTCATTCGTCACCTTTATGGCCCAACATTCTGATCCCTACACGACGACAGGCCGTATCGTGTTCTTGTAAATCTTCCCTTTTAAATTAATGGCGATTTGGGGATCATACCTGGTCGCTGTAACCGGCTGTCATTTCATTTATGCTACTTTAAATATTTTGTTAGCAAACAGTACTAGAATTGCACATCCCTAGTTCACACACAAATTAAACTTATTTAAATTTAGCTATAATTATTCTGTTGAAATTTTACTTTAATTTTTGTACGAGTATTTTTTGTTCATTTAACTCTGAACTGCGCCACCAACAAAAAATATTGTATGTTACATCTATTTTGCTATGTTAGGCTTCCAAATCACAGGCACTACCTAGTTTCGAGCCTTAGTTAGGCTATATTATTTTGTTAATGTTTTTTGATGAAATAAATAAATATAAATAAAAAAAAGTATGTACCACATGTGATAGCGAGTGAAAAGAAATTGATCGAATTTGATGGTTATGTAATCCCGTAGGTACTCGGAGTCAATCGCTTATTCAGAAAATTCAAAAGTATAATAAATAAGGAAAATCAATTTGTTTAGTAGAGTGCTTTGATCGCAATTTCACCTAATGTTAAGTGACGAGTGGTCCTGGATGATTATCTAGTAAGCCTGAAGATACTGCTTTTCACTTCATGCTATCGGAACACGCATATTGATGTTTGTCGACAGGTTTTACCAGGCTGTTATCATTAGAAAATGCCCTTCCACCATACTACTGTTTCCTCACGATGTTTTCCTTCACCGAAAGCTCAACACATAATTCAGATTCCGTGTTATTATTTCCAATAAAGTTCTCTTGTCTATAATGCTTAATTGCTTATGTCACGTAAATACTGCGAATACAAGTTCTTTAGACCCGACTTTAGTACTGTTTTACTAATATTCAAGGTTTTAACAAAGTAGTGGCTATTTGTTAAAAAGCGTTTCATAGTTGACGTACACTGATTGTTATTTTCGATACATTTCAATTGTCAACAATGATCAAACTATATCTATAACTTAGCCAGTCGGGTGTTTCCATAGTAGAATTAAATTGTGTTAATTTATGTATATAAGGATAATAAGGTTCCTTTGACACATCATCACCTAAAAACTACTGAACATATCGGGATGGGACTACTGCCATTCGACGTGGAATTATTCGTAGGTTATTGGCCATTGACCCTTTCTTATTTTTTTTTTACGATTTACTCTTAAGTACATTTTTTTCGCTAATAAAATCAAAAGACTCTCATTTTCTTTATTCATTTGTTTTTTTAGGTTAGATATAAATTAAATGTTATATGCACTTTTTCACTCACACCTAAACAATATATGAAATGCGACACAGAGCCACGGGTACACATCTAGTAAATTAAATATTGGAAGTTCAAAATAAATATATGTTTACCTGTTTCTATTATTATTATTATTACTGGCTCCGTCGCTGTTATTGAAATCAATAATTTTCCGTTCCACAATCCAAATGTTATAAGTGGTCATTATGAATAAAATACAGTTAGACACGATTATTATAAACAAAGGTATGTATAAATACAATATGGTTTCATAACCTGAAAAAAAAAGAATGTTTAGAGAAAGATTTATCGAAATTCAGTAAAATTACTATACCATATGCAATGATAAATGATGTTTATAGGAAATTGTATCTTTCGCGATATATAGAGAGATTTGCTATAGTAATATAGGTCTAGTATACAACCGATTACATTGTATGTATCTGGATAATCCCCAGCTGATTCAGATATGCATAATACACAAAATATCAGTATTAGAACCAAAAATGTAATCAATTAAACGATGAATCGACTACTATGAACAAACGATCGATATTTTAAGCTTAATATCTCGTATCACATCGATCCAGTGAATCGATCTTTTACTTTAAACAATCGAGTTCCAGTGTATCTCTTTTGTATTACATCAGGTTCAGTACATTAATGTTACATCAGGCCACAGGGGTGTATAGAGCGAACTATGATGTGCTTGTAAAACAAATTGAACTATATTAAAATGATTAAAAATATGAATTTATATATAAATAAGTATAAATTCAGATACTGACGCTCTGTTGGTATACAACTTAGTTGCCAAATACTTTACATAAAATTTTAATGTACAATTAGGCCGACGTAACCCAAAGTGTTAAAGGACACAAAATATATGAGAAAAAAAAAAACGATTTTATATAATTTTAATATAATTGTAGCGGCGGTTGCGGATTTGTCACTACTTATTACTGGACGTAAAAATTAGGAAAACTGTGGCGTAATATAATTTATTGTAACTTGTACAAATATGAACAGTTTGCACGTAATAACTGATTTCTTAGTAGTGTGAACTTCGTGCGGATCCAACTTCACTTTAAAAAACGTTTCGTTTCGAAACAATAATTCAATTTGTTTTTACAGGCATATATATATATATGCCGCAGGGGGTGACGCGGTGCTTGCGAAAGCCACCCCGTGTCGCCCCCATCCCAAATGCGGCGGACGGCCCCGGGGGGTTTTAGTGCCTATTTCCGGGTGCTTCACGCCCGGGCGAGTTCCACACTGGCACGGAGTTCGTCCCTCCGTGCCCCCTTACCTATTGCATTGGGGGACTTCGGTCTTACTAATGCAATAGGTAAGGGTAGTACGTAAATGCATTTCCCCTCGACAAAAGAAAGAAAAGGCATATATGTATATATATATATATATATATATATATATATATATATATATATATATATACAACAATAAAGACAGGAAAGGAAAGAGAGGAAAAAGATACTGAACTGTTTTATCTTAGCCTATTTAGATATACATATATAAATATTTTTTTTTTTGTTGGCAGTTTTTTCCTATTTATTATATAGTATATATAGTACGTTCACAGTTATTTTACCTCTAGTCGTTAAGTTGTCGTTCAGAACATTCCGTTACCATGTTTGATATGTATTATTCGCCATAATTTGGTGGAGTATACAAGTTGAATGCGGTATGAAAAACGTGTCAGATTCAAAATAGACCGACTGGAAACATGAGTTATAACAGCAAAAGAAACACCATAGCTACTGGCCATTTTAGTATGTCGATGAGCCGTATACGTCAGTCGTAAGACCTATATTTCGCTAAAACCAATAGCTGTACAACAATGAAAACAACATAGATTATATCTATTTATTTCTGATCGTATATACATCAAAATTCTATTTTTAGATATGTATTTTTCTTGGAGGGCTCAGTATTGAGATGTAGAAGTTGCAACTTTTTCTTAGCGGAAAAAATAATGTAATATTTACTTATTGTAAGGGTTTTTTATTAATTTTATAATAAACTGAGATGACTTTTTCGATATTTATTCTTATAAAACTTAGAAAAATTTAAAACAAAGACAACACTATTTTACGTATGATTCATGGCGGCAAATCGTTGACAAGTGGAATTATGGGAGCTTTATTTGATTTTTCTTTTTCAGAGAATGTGCGTATAGCTAGAAAAATATTTGTAGTGCAACTTTGGATTTGTTTTGGCATGTTTTTACGATTTAAATTTGCTATAAAAAGCAAAAATCTAAAACGACTGACAAGATATTTTGTGTATATGACAGCTAGTAATGCCAAAATACCAAAATGAGACTTCAGACGTAAAATAACTGTGAACGGACTATAGCTTATAGATGAGCTTCAGTGTTATCATTAAAAAAATATATTGGAATAATCAGTTTTTTAAATGATAAACAAAGGTTATTTTTATTTTTTTCGCAAAGCAACATTTTAATGATGTTACAAATATAATTATTACATTACTCTAGTAACACTTACGAGATGCTAAGCAGCTTTCGAAATGGGGCTTTACGAATGAGGGCCAATGCAATAAATCAGCGTGGTCTACCATTACAGCCCCAATCGTTATCAATGCGGGTACACCCCATGCATATAGGCAGTACCACAAGAATTTGACTGTTTCTCCACGTCGATGGATTTTTCTTTGTTTTCTTGATCCTCTGTGGAGACATAACAATGGTTTTTAAAAACTTTACTAGTGCTTGACCACAGTTTCATCTGATGTCAATTAATTGACTGTATATGATAGTATGTAACATGCTACACTGAAACTAGATCTCAAATGTTTTATGGAAATACTCCTATAAGTTGTTAGCGGCGAATTTTTTACTTTATGCTGGTTACAATCACTAGTGAATATTAAAAAAATCCTTAATAAAAGCCCTGAAGTCGAACTACGTATTAACTGACCTCGCCATTGCTGAGCCAAATTCGTTTCAAAATGGAATTTGGCTTAGAGGGTAATGAAAGTAATAAAATAATGTAGTGCGAAAGTTCATTTCTATGGTTATGAGAGATCGAGCCAACCTGCTGACCGATTAAATAATAATTATCCAGAAGGAGGTGAACCAGCTCGCTTTGAATTACAATGACGCTGTACAGTGAAATAAATGGCTTCTCTTGATTACAAAGGCAGACTTGGAAATTAAAGCGGAATCAACGGAAAACGGCAGATACAGAAGAAGCAGAAAAACACCGATGGAAATTTTTCTACGATATAGTATTGGTATAGATACACGCGAAAAGGTGTGATAACTGGCTTCAAGTCCTTCCACGCTGCTGTGTAGTACTGACAAATGTTCATGTAACAAATATAAGTCTCAGTGTTAGTGTACAGTCGGGTACCGCGGCGATCGATTTAATTTCAAATCGACGTAATCTATTCTATAATGCAACGTATTCAACGCAATTTTACTAAGTTCCCCGACGTAAAGATCCTAACTGTCCATACTGTGCTGACTATACTGACTGATTAAAATAATTTTAACTCAAATCGCTGGAAAATCGACCAAAAATCTTTGATCTCATTTTTCTACAAAAGCTTGTTAATGGAGTTATTTTTGTTCCTAATCAGCTACAAGAAATAAACTTATATCTTCTATAAAAATAATCCGAGATTTTGAGTTCACAAAATTTTCTTAAAAACATAACACAAAACTAATATATATTCACCTCTCAATCGTCTCAAAAAATTAACGACATTAATAAGAATCATGTTGACATTATCATCTTGCACTGCTTATCTTACTCCTTTCGCTCAAAATTATTAAAACTGTACGAGCCTTAAATTATGCTTTATTTCATTTATTATCGCAAATTGATATAATATTAACACATAAAGACACATCATACAGATATAAGGTTATAATGTATAAAAATTTTGTGAATATGTCGTTGATGTGCCAATAAATAAATAAATAACGAGGAATAGTTTCGATGAAGGAAAAACATTATGATGAAACTATAGCATAGTGATAGGGCATTTAGGGCATCTTGCTCTAGAGCATCCTTGCTGCCCTTTTAGCGTGGAGAATCTGCAAATAGTTTGTCGCTCTCCCAATAGTGCAATTGTGGATTGTTCCAGGTTATAAATCTACACCGAAGAGTGCCGGCAGGCCAAACTTCATAGAAGTTTCTAACAGCGTTCGTGTCAGGACATTTTCACATAGATATTGCCAAGAAGATTTATTTCTTTCACTCTCAAATTTGATAATTTATATCCTCCCAGCTAATATTATATATTCGTGAGCATCACTTGAGAGCCAATATAATTAGATTTAGCATGTTTATCATTAACATTAGGTGAAAAAAGTGCTGAGTTTATGGGGTAGAAAAAAAGCATTTCATTATTACTGGATCTTTCCCCTAATTCGGAAAAGATCTAACTTAGTATTTATGGTTTAAAATGATAATATCTGTTTTGCTAAAAATTCCAAACCCATTTCTTTATTATCCGTATTGCATCCATCCATTCAACCATAATACGTGCACTGCTGAACATAGGTCTCACCCAATAAAGGGGGAATGCCATAATCGCCACGCTTGGGAGGTGGGTTGGCGATCGCAGTCTGTTGTTTGTAGTACTCAGAGGATACAGCTGCCCATCCCCTAGTTTATCCTTTAGTCGCTTTTTACGACACCCACGGGAAGATATGGGGTAGTACTATTCATAGCCGGCACCACACGGCACAATATTTAAAGATTTAGTACTTTCTCTTATAAGCAGGCATATTAGACTATATATCATTACAATATGGTTTTTTAACTGGAAGATCTATGCATACTAATATTTCCAATTGTGTCGCATCGCTAGATTCTGATATACAGATAGATGATGACTACTCGAAAACTTTTTATAGTATTAATCATAGTATTCTAACGCAAAAACTGTTCATGTATGGGATCCTGTAACCTTTAAAATAATTTTAGGTGTGCGACAGGGTTCAATTTTGGGACCACTAATGTTTCATGTCTTTACAAACGACATGTGTCAATGTTTTGTTACTTCTTCTGGCTTCATATTTACTAATAATCTCAAAATTGCTCGTAAAATGTATATGGCATAAATCATTCACCAATAAGTAAATAACGGGTAATGGGTAAATACATCACTTGCAACATTACTAAGAAATATAAGTGTGTAATCGTATATTAATATCTTAGAACATAAGGATTTTAAAGATTTCTTTGTGGAAACGAAATGATAATCTTACCTGAAAGTCCACCAGATGTCGAATGACATGATGTTCAACCAGAAAAAGCTTGACAAAACTGTGAAGTAAGTGATAGGAGCTGAAAATTAGACAATAATATTGATATAAATAAAAATATTAAAATCTATGTGACATTAGGAAAACATTTATTTTACTCATCACTTTGTAACTAATTTATTTCTCTGTCTTCATTCGAAAAGTGTGTCTTCATTTTAAGTGAATGTCTTGTTAGTACACATATTTTTAAAGTTTAATTTCAATAAATTGATTTTCATAAAAATCTTTTACCATGATTTCTATATTCCCAAAAAGTGAGGAGTTTCTAAACATGACTCAATAGTAGATTGTTGGGGTACCAAGTACGAATAATACAGTGAGCCTGTGATTTCTAATAACAAAAACGTAAACTCCGCTTTTAGGATTGCTAAGTACCATATTTGGTATATTCTGTCATTTAGTTTATTGCTAGTTTTACTATGTAACCATTTTAGATACTTCTACATCTTCCTTTAATATCCAGTCTATGAAAGTAAGTAAACAAAAGTGTTCGGAGTTTATTTTTCATAACGTCAAATTAAATAAATACATTCTCGATCAAAGTACACTCGGTACATTTGTTAGCAATGGATACAGGAAAACATGTAATAATTGCCATTAAATGTGTTTGTTTTTTATAAATGAATTGTATGTATATACGTATGTTAACAGACGTATTTGGTTATATAATATTCACAATGGTTTTCCTGTAAATTTAATAAATCCCGATGTTATTTCTATATACATCGTTCCTAATCATTGTAAAATGTACGGAAATGGACCCTTTTAAGTATTATGCTAGTGGGTACGAAAGGCGATTACGTATTTTTTTTTTTTTTTTTTTGACCTAGCTAATGCTGTTGACCGGAAGGGCCTTTACAGCTTCACCGAACTTTGGGGGCGAGTGCTGAAGGCACTCGCCGCAATAAGGTGACTAGCTCAAGGGCTACCAAAGTGGTACGAACCTCGGCTTGGCCGTCACCTGAGTACTCAAAACTCACTCGCGAGTTGTATCCTAGCTAATCTTTATTTTTATTTACATAAAAAAAAAAAAAAAAAAGGTTCCTTACAGGACCTATGTACCTTGCATGTTATGCATGAGTGTGTATGGAGTGTTGTGCGTGTAATTGCTCAATGCGTGGGCAGTGTTACTGTATCGCGCTGGCGGCGACGTCAAGAGCCTCCCCAGTTGGGGAACGAGACACGTCTTGGGTCGCCGCCTGAGGGGAACCCGGAGTGTGTGCGGGAGCAAAGTTAGCCGCCTGTCCCCGGCGGCGGGAACGGCGGTTTCGCGGGCGTGGGCGCTGGCACGCATTTGTACGAGGTAAAGGAGGAAAGATCCTATTACTACGAGTTATGGTATCGTCGCGACACGATAAGATCCTTTGCGGCCGACGTATACGACGCGGCTTACGTCCTGGCAAGTACGAGACGGCTCGCACGATGAGGGGGTTCGAGTGTGTCTCTGCGCGTTCGAAGAAAGCGCGACACTGGGTCTTGAAAACGGACCTAATGGAGGGCAGGTTGAGATCCCTGTGTAAATCCACAGTTCTCTCGAACCATTGGGCACCTACTGCCTTCCTTACAAAGCGATTCTGAATCCTTTGTAAGGCGTGCATACGCGAACGAGTGATGTGACCGAAGACAGGTGCGCAATACGTGATGATGGGTCTGACCACCATCTTGTATAGGGTAATCTTATGGCGGAGTGCCATTTTGCTCTTGCTGTTGTAGAGCGGATAGAGACGACCTAGCACCATGGAGGTCTGGCGCTTCACTTTCTTTATGTGAGATTTGAAAGAGAGTCTGTCATCTAATTGAACTCCTAGGTACCTGACTTCGGAGGAGTATGGGATTTCAGTACCCGCGTACTGTATGGGCTTGGGAGGGTCTTCCCTAAGTTTACGGCTTCTAGTGAATAATAACGCGGCGCTCTTACTCGGGTTTATTGCGAGACGCCATTTGAAATACCAAGCGCTGAGTTGGTCGACAGCGCCTTGGACGTATTTACGTAAAACTCTTTTCTTACGAAAAGCGAAATATATGACGGTGTCGTCCGCGTATAGACCTAACTGAACTCTTCCGAGATCAGGGAGGTCCGCTAAGTATAGGTTAAAGAGGACAGGCGCCAGAATGGAACCTTGGGGGACTCCTGCGCGTATGGGGTGGGCTATAGAGAGAGCGCTCTCTACTCTGTAGCGGAAACTACGATCGGTGAGGTAATCGTGTATGATTCTAACTAGGGTGTCGGGGATACCTAATCTAGTGAGCTTGTAGACGAGGCCCGTGTGCCAGACCTTGTCGAATGCTTTGGCAACGTCGAAGAAAACTGCGAGCGTATGCCAGGATTTATTAAACTGAGGGTGATTAATATTGGTGAGTACGTACTCCGTGAGGCGGAGCACCTGATGCGCACAGGAGTGTCTGGCTCGGAAACCAAACTGTTGGGGAGGCAAGAGATTTTTGTCCTCTATCACCTCTATGAGACGGTTCATAAGGATCCGCTCATAGAGTTTGCCTAAGGTGTTAAGCAGGCTAATTGGACGGTAGCTATCGGGTTGCCTGGCGTCTTTGCCAGGTTTGTGTATCCCTATAACTATTGCTGCTTTCCAGGCGGCTGGAAAGTGGTTGTTTTTGATGGCCGCATTGAAGATGCAGACCAGCAACGCTACCAGAGACGGAGGAAGAAGTTTGATGACTTCGTTCCTGATTCCGTCGGGACCGGGGGACTTTCTGGGCTTAAGGCCCTTGATGGCAGTCGTAACCTCGTCACAGGTGACAGGTGAGAGGGGGACAACCGGAGTAAGAGCGAGGGAGTCCTTCACAGAGGATTCGACAACAGAGATGTGTTCGATATCAATGTTGTCGGTGACGGGAGCGCATTGATGCTCGAGGCTATCGGCTAAGCACTCGGCTTTTTCGATATCGTCAAATGCGGGTTGAAGACCCTGCGTATTTCTGTCCAGGGGGGGCATGTTAACGATGGTACGGTCCATCTTCATAGATCGTGCGAGCTTCCAGTACGCGAGGTGGGAAGGTTTCAGCTCTCCTAAGAGGCTGTCCCACCTTTCATTACGGATCTGATCTATGCGGCTTTTCACCGCTCTACGCAAAGAACGCAAGCGCGCACGATTCTCCTCAGTCGGATACGTGTCGTGGGCGCGGGTCGCGGCGTTTTTTCTGGGTGAGCAGAGCTCTCACGTCATCGGGGAGTACAAAGCGGCGATCGTTCGCCGCTTGCACCTCTTTCGAGGTCTCCTCGATGCCGATCTTGAGGTGCTCAACCAGAGCATCGATCGCGAGGTCCGCGTCCGCAGACGTATCCAGTACATCTGGGATCCTATCGAGAGAGGGGGTGGACGGATGGTCCTTTAAATAACGGCCGAGCTTGTAATAGTCCGCGACTTTTACAACTGGCGGGCTAGAATTAGAGTCATCCGTGTGACCTAACATCAAAACTACTGGGCGGTGGTCGGAGTCGAGTTCGTGTACGACTTGTATAAGACGCACAGGAAGCGAGACTCCTTTCAGAACAGCAAAATCTAGAACCGACGGGCGACAGTTCGGTTGAAAATGGGTGGGCTCTAAGGGCGCGACGACCTCAAAATCGAGCTTCCGTACTAAGCGCATGAGTTCCGCCCCATTGGGCGTAACGCACGAGCTGTTCCAGAAGGTGTGCCCGCAATTGAGATCGCCGGCGATAATGACTGAGTCGCCTAATGCGAAAAGCTTCTCTAAATCTGACCTTAAGGGTCGCTTACTGGGGGGGAGGTATGCAGACACGAGTACGATTGACGGATGGCCAGTCATACCTATTCTACATACCGAAACTTCCATATTGGTAAGCTCCGGAGCTTGTAACGGCGAGCAATAGAGTGACCGTTTATAATAAATAAGGGTACCACCGCCCCTTTCAGGGGTCCTATCATTTCGTACTATGTTATAATTCGCAATCCCGGGATTGCGATCACTAGGCTTCAAAAAGGTTTCCTGGACGAGAAATACGTCTATTTGACGATCGCGGAGAAAGTTAGCGACTAATTCACGCTGCGGAGCTAATTTCCGCGCGTTAAAGAATGAAAGGGAGAGACCGCGAGGCTTGAACTTAGCCATCGATTACGGGTTAAGAGAGACGCGTGCCAGACCTTGAAGGGTCATGGCGATGGCAGGGAAACGCGCGATAGCCTCGAGCTCGGCGTTTCCTGAGCCGCTGTTCAACATTGCGTTGAACGCGACTACTTCCTGCACATCATGGATGCGCAGGAGAAATAAAACCCGGTCTAAGCCGGTGGAGTTGGCCTGAGGGGCCTGGGGGGGGGGGGGGTAGCCAGGCGCGGCTGCGCCTTGGCTTGGGGCCTAGGTGCCCACGGAGCCAGGGGGGGGGGGGCGGCGGGACGGGTCGGCACCGCGGAAGGCGACGCCGACGTGCCTGGGAGGCACGGGAAAGACCTCAGTGTCATAGGCGGCACTTGAGGTTGGAGGAGGAGGGGGGCAGCGTTCCTCTGAGGAACGCGTCTACCGCCTTTGTTAGGCTGGTTGCGTCTTACCTTGGGCGCACACGGGCACCCTCGGTAATTGGCGGGATGACCCTCCTGCCTGCACAGAACGCAGCTTGGAGGGTCGGTAGTGTCCTTGGGACGGGGACAGTCGGGGGGGTGAGATGATCCCCGAGACACTTGACACATCTCGGAGCCATATAACAGCTCCGAGAACTGTGTCCGTACCCCTGGCAACGGTGACATTGCGAGGGGTAAGACTGTTTGTGTGGGACTTCCACAGATATCCGGGAGAGGCCGCAGAGGGTCTTCAGACCGAAGACCTTCTTTCCCTCTTCCGTGGCGGACAAGGAAACTAAAACCATGTTAAACGGCTTCATCCTATCTCTTTGAGAGTGCATCCGATGCACCTCAATCACGGGGAAGTTCTGCTCCTTAAGGGAGGCAGCTATCTCGTCACACGAGAGTTCCTTGGGAACTCTTCGCATGACGACCCGAAGGGACTTTTCCTCCTCGAGTGCGTGTGTATAAAACGCGTACTTGGCCTCACGAAGGAAACTCGTGAGGGCACGGAAGGTGTCGGAATTTGCCACTTTGACCATAATGCCCTCTCGGACATTGGTCGCCGTGGTAAAGTGTATATGGCGGCTCGAGAGAGCCGCCGAGATCTTCGTCCAGGACGCCTTGTCCTGGATCGTGACCGGTGGTGGAGGACGTGTCTTCCTGGGCTGCACCTGAGACGGCGCAGCCGCAGGTTTGTGGGCGGCCGGTTTAGCGACGGGCAGCGAAAGTGGGCTGCCGCGACGCGTCCTCTACGGCGAGGACCTTTGGGACTGACACGGAGGGCGGCGGAGAGGCCGGCGCCTTCCTCTTATTTTTCCGCTTGGGGGTGGTGAACTCACCCCCCCCTAGCGGGGGATACGCGATATCCATTTCGTCCGAGTCTGACCCAGACGACGAATGGACTGCGGGAGCGGCGAACCTAGGCATCAGGCTCGGATGCCTATCTGCCTGGCTCTGGGGGGACAGAGGGGAAAAACTATTCCCCGTGCTGACATTGATTTGTTCCGCCGAGTGCGGACGGCGGTAAGGGGAACGCGAACGCGACCGCGAACGCGAGCGACAGTCCGAAAAGGACGAATCGCGCCTATCTCTAACCGTAGGTGGCGTGGGCGCGCGAGAACGCTCCGGTGCGTTGATGTTAGGAACCGGCTTCCTAACTCGAATTGAGGGCACGGCCGGCGATGGGGAATCCGCGCTAAAATTTTTAAACTCCCTGGCAAGGATGGGAGATTTTTCTAACAATAATTTTGCAAATTTAAGGAGCTTTTGCTCCACAACAACTGATTCGGCCATCCCGCGATGGCAAGAGGGCAGGGGGGGGTGAACTACCTCCCTGCCTGAGGGGCAGGGGGGCGCGCCAAAAATCTAGTGAGACTTCGCGAGTCTCGCAAAAGACCGTTGAGTCGAAGTGCAATGACTCACGGAATTTGGATCCTACGGAGCCTAGGGGGAAGCCCTAACAAGCCCTAGGGCAGAGGACGTGGGTCAGACGCCCAAACAGCACCCAGGGGATGGATTTGACGCAGGAGCGGAAGTCGGGTAAGAAAAAAGGAAACCCGGCGTGATCTCACACCAGATTCCGGTATTTGGAGACCCCAGAAGGGGGTCCCCAGGGAACCTGCTAAACCCTACACCACCTTAGGTTGGCACCGTTAGGTTTCCGGTGATGACCACAATCAAAAGAGAGTGGGTTTTAATAATGTCGAGAAGCGACACGTATCCTCACCTTAAGGGTGAGTATACGTAAAACGCGCGCGTACTGAAAAGTACGTTTTTCGAAAATACACGAAGTTATAAATAAATTTATAAAGTCGAGTATTTTACGCTCGCAAAAATACCGCAGTGCAGGAATCCCACACCGGGTACCCGACGCGGCACGCGCGCTTGCGTCACCTCAACCGTTGAAAAATCCAACGGCCGTTTGCTACGCAAGCTAACGGTCGATCGATGAAGGCAGCGAAAGCGAAGACGGTTGGCGCTAACGTATTTGTGCGAGCGGGCGTAGCGAACAGACACGTCCGTTCACTACGGAGCTTACCACAGCTATCTCTTCGCGATTACGTAAGTAATATTTCATCCATCCATTCAAACGAAAGACGTCACTGCGGACATAGGTCTCCCACAAAAATGTCCACGACTACCGGTCTTGCGCAACCCTTATCCAGCGAACTCGGTCGTCTTACCGGGTCGTGGGTCCACATTGTGGGGGCTCTACCCACGCTGCGTCTTTCAGTACGCGCCTGCTATTCGAGAACCCGTTTGCCACATAGGGCATTAGTTCTACGAGCAATGTACCCAGCCACTTTAGTTTGGCTATACTTCGGACAATGTCGGTTACTTTGATTCTTCTGCGAATCTCCTAATTTCCGATTCGATCACACAGGAAAACTCTGAGCAATATTCACTAATAAATTTTCTTTTCGTTTCCCCTCAAATTTATACCAATGCTTACGTAATCCAATGAGTAAGTATTTTGCTTACTATTTGCTGACAAAAAGTGGCGGAGTCATAATGCCCACAATTTTGCTCACGGAATAGAATGGCCCCTATACACATATACATGTGTTTATAAATATTATTAAAACAATACACTTTCGCCTTAAGATAAGTTTAATATAAATTAATTTCGATGCTATACTTTTCGAATGACTTTTGTTAAACATAAAAATGGTCAAAACACAATTACAATGATCTCATTTTTTACAATACCTCCATACATTTGGAATTATTAATGACATGTTTTATTAATACTTACTAATTATCTGACAAATTTTCGATGAGATGAGATAAAAGAAGAATTCATTTAACACTTTTAAGGTGAATGAAACTAACAGACTCGCGACGTATGCCATTAGAATCATGCCGGCGATCGTTCTCAGTTGAGGTAGTAGAGAGTACACTAACAATATCAAGACAAAAAAGAAACAGGAGACGAGAAGAGCTGCAAAAAATATATTATTTAATATAAATATTAACCCTTAATTAGCATCTATATTGAAGAAGTAAAACAGAATGAAAGTAACTATATATTTATTTAACCACAATCCCAAAGTCCCTAAAAACATCTTGCATAATAAAAAAAAAATCCATTTTATTTTAATAGTGTTTGTCGACACGACATTTACCATAGTCATAATTGAATATGTTGAAATTTGGGTTTTTTTTTTTCAAATATAAAAAAAAAAAAACCGTTTCCAAATTGTTTTATTCATAAAAATAAAGTTCGCCAATAACTACTACTCGTAAAAAAGAATGATTATCGGTTGACAATTGGGAAGAAAAAAGAATGTACTAAATCTTGCCTACTTATTATGGATTTGCGTAGTCCGACTGACGACGGTACTTTTTCGCACAAATTTTCGTCTAGGGGACATTCGGTATAAACATGTGGATAAATTTAGTAGAAATAAAAAGAACTATATCCGTTTTTAATAACTATTAAATTAACAATTAGCTTGAGCATTGTATGAAATGATCACAATCATATTATTTTCAATGTACTAATATGAGTGACCGATGCATACGTAAACCAAAAATCCATTACCCTTTTTTAGTCTTACCATAGATTGAATCATGAGTGTATATTATTTTATTTTTTTACAATGATAACAACTATGACTCGTGCAAATATTTTTAATAGATTTATTTATTTTATTAAAGTTAAAAGTTGAAGGACCCAAATAGGAATAATTGTTTCGCTGTAGTAAACATTAAGCTACCACTGACGATTGGTCCTCATTTATACAAAAAAAAAAACGACGTCAGTATACGTACAGTATTTCGAGAATTGCGTTATAATGTCTATATTATCCACTGTGGTTTGACTCTGTTCTTCCCATGCCAGTACAATATATCCGGGTTCCAATGTCGCAGGACCAGTTTTCGGGTGAAATTTTATTATGTCCACACAATATTCGAGAGGGTCCCATGTTGCAACCCAACGCTCGTAATAATTTGGCAATTCTCTCTTAAGCGAACCGTTCTGTAAATAAACTTTAATTTATTATTGGGACCATACCAGTATTACGTTGTCATCAACGTAGGTGGAGGATAGATCTGAGCTTTGCTATTTGTTGATGGCATCGGGTATTGGAAGTCTGTGATTAAGTAAGCAGTAGTCAACGATAGTGATGTCAGGAAATAACTCTTCTCTTTGCGCTATAAAAATGAATAGTACAATTATGGCAAAGGCCGTGAAATAGGCAATTGCAGTTTGAGTATGAGTTTGAAGGCCGAGCCGTTGGTGAGGATTTCACTAATACGAGAAAGACAATTGCCATTTCCGCCGAGGTATATATAGAGATTTTTCCAAAAGAATGCAGGGAAATGAAACATACTTTTATATTATAATACATTTAATTTAATTAATATTAAAAGTTACATTAGTCATGTTGGGACAATTACTAAAAGAAAATGTTATTGATTTTTCCGGTACATTTATGTTTGTTTGTCGAACTTCTGATGAGGTTTGCAGGTGGGCATTCGATGTAGTGGTAGATGGCTGAATATGCTGTTTCGAGGTATAATGGCTGTGGACTTACATATTGGCAAATGGCGAGCGGGTGAGATTCTGTTTCCGAATTAGGTTACAATGTGATGTTTTGATTTATTTTATTATTTATATCAGTTTTGATTTCAATTGAGTTCTCAATGTTGCCTTCAGCCACTTTATCAGACTTTGTATCTTTTCAGAACCGTCAAGTTCGCTGCAGAATCAGGCGCATTTATGGTTATACAACCATGTGAATGCAATTTGTAGTAAGCAAAGAGACTCACTTTGGTATGCCAAGAATAATAAAAGAGACCCAATGAGAGAGTATTTAATAACCCCAGCACGCCGTTTCATACAACATTGCTGGAACGTTGTAATGTTCCAAATTCAAAAAACGCTCCTGCAATAATGGATTTGATTATTTTTGTCCATAAATTTTATACTTCGCGTGTTCTTTTTTTGAAAATAATGACCATGTTTCCATGCATGTTTGAGACTAATCATTTTACCCTCTGACAATGCGTTTATGAACGTCAAAACACTATCTCCGGTTCGGCAAACAACCCAGCCGAGAAGAGCCAGCAAAATACTCGCTCTGGTAATTATTTACTTATTTGTATAAATGTGGATATATCTGTATGTGTGTAAAAACTGTACAAAATAAAATTATAACCGTTATTAACGAACGTAAAGACATAAAAATCGTCCACTAATGATCTACGTTGTAATAACCTTTTTGAAATTAAAACTTCCTTGACATGTTGATTAAGCTTATTGTCACTAGTACAAGTACCTTTTTTAAAAATAATGCTTACGTTAACATCGAGAGCGTGGTTGTTATGTAAGAGATTAGCTTACTATTGCTGATAGGGGGGAGTAAAAAATTATGCTTAGATATACTCGAAATGCCACTCTCTGATGTAGCTTAATTGTTGTTTTAAAGCAATCTTCGACGTCAGGGGCGTATCTACCGCCGTATTGATGATATTGGAATCCCGCGCTACAGGGACCCGGCAGTGTGTAAGCAGAAATTCCTAAAATCCAGTATCTTTACACTCCAGTTGGGCTTCGCCATGGTCGAGTAAAATTTTGTCTATTTTTTTTTTACTAAATACATATGAATACGATACCTATACCAAAAAAGGATTTTTTTTTTTTATTAACTAAAAAAAATTGAAAAAAAAACGTCTGTTTGTCTTGAACGTTTTCATGTGAACTTTACAGCGCAGATCTAACAGAACACAACAGTTGATCGGTTCTTATGATCTAATGAACGTGTCTAATTTATACTTTTGGGGCTAAAATTTCATAGTTCCTACTGAATTAGAACGAATTTGCTATATACATTTACAATCTCTAATTCACACACTTAAAGGTAAATTTTGAAATAAAACGCTAATAATCATTTACTTTTAGTCACAGGCAGGTATATGAACTTTCATGCTTCTTACTTCAAAAATGTCGAACTGCCTATATAAAATTGTAACCCCTAATTCACCCTCTTAGTGATAAAATTTTCCTCTTCATAACAGTTTATGTAAACACGAGGTTGCGTCGTAAATCACATCTGACTTGTCTCTTGTTTGGTATCATCATCATCATCAAATATCAAGAACCATCCTACTTATATAGGAAACTAACTTGGGTGTCGAGTAAGAGGGAATGTGCAAGTAAGAAATTGTTAACACCAAAACACAAGTCAGCAACGTTTAGAGGAAGCTTTCGTAATGCTCCATCCAAGGTTTGGAACAATATACCACCGCCTTTGAAAGTGGTAAACACGATAACTACTCTCAGAACACGACTGCGAATATTTCTTTTGGATGCACAAACAAAAAGTTAGTGATATTGTCAGGGACCTCTCTCTTCGTGTCGCCCCCATTCCAAATGCGGCGGACGGCCCCGGGGGGTTTTAGTGGGTATTTCCGGGCGCTTCACGCCCGGGCGAGTCCCACACTGGCACGGAGTTCGTCCCTCCGTGCCCCCTTACCTATTGCATTGGGGGTCTTCGCTCTCACTAAAGCAATAGGTAAGGGTAGTGCGTAAACGCATTTCCCCCCGTCAAAAAAAAGGGACCTCTCTCTCTTATATAAATAGTCTGTTATTATTTATTTACTCATTCATGCGTTTTTACACACGACATACTTCATAAAAACAATTTTCCTATTTAGCAATGTCCCTATATGTATGTATCTATATGTATGTGTATGTACATACGTGTACATGTGCATAATAATTTTAATATTTATCTCCTACATCTAAATGTATGTACTTTGTGTGATCTGTAATAATCTGTATATAACGTATCACACTCCGTGACATCATTGATAATTTATAAGTCCAGGCTGAAAACCAGCGCTTTTGCAACTTTCGTTGCGGTAGCAATTAGCTGAGTCTGGGGTCTTTTTTCTAGCGTAGCACAGCGCTTGCAATATGTGCTGTATATATGATGGAAATAAACAATTTCTTTATTTCTTTTTAAACATTGCAATATCTTTTAACAACCACACAAATAGGGGTAAGATCAATTCGAGCGGAAATGCATGCTCTTTGTTTCAGTGTTCGTTCCTTTTCTTTGACTTTTCCTATCAAGAATTACAAAATTTTTATCTAGAAGACGATTATTCTTTATGTTTCACTTTCAAGTGGTATAATTTTTGGTAAGGAACTATACTGGCGACAAATCGGATTTTTGATTGGTGTTGAATTTGTTAGGAAGTAAGGAAATAACATAATTACATATAAAATCTACTGGAAAAATACTACATTGAGAAGGGATGCTCTATTCAGTCTATTCATTTACCGCAAAGCGTGTGTTGTTAGTATTTAATTTGTATGAAACACGTTATTTTAACGTCATATTGTGGTAAATTACACTCTTTCTCTCATAAGAAGGATAAATAAATAATAAAGTGCTTGTAAGTTCCTTAGTTTTGAATTTTGTTTCAGCTGCCAACATTATTTATGGTTGCTCTATTGTTGCTAAGCTCTTTATTGTAAATAATATGTCGAAACACGTTTATACTGCATGTCAAAAACCACGCCCATAGAAAAACCACAACGCGAGAGCGTTTGTTCGTTTAAAGCGATTATGACTTATTGTTAGTCATTACGGTCAACAAATAATTGAATGAAGAAAGATGAAATATTGAACTTGTGCTGTTCATAAAAAAAAAACATCAATTCTTAACTTTAATATGATATGACATTCTCTTATATCGTTCTTAAGTGGAAAATATGTTTAGTAGCTGAGATTTTAACCACTTTTTTAAGCGTTTTGCTAAGTGGGATAATATTACATAATATACATTTTGCCCGAAGTGACAGAAATATCTAATAACTACAAATACCACCGCATTGCTAGACGCAATCGTGTGAAAATTCAACACCTTCCCTTTTTTTAATAGACTTCAAATAGGAGGAGGTTCACAATTCGTCTGTATTTATTTTGTATGTTTGTTATTCGATTTCTCCGTCAATTGTGTACCTATTTGCAAATTTTCAATCGAAAGATTACACTGCCGAGGTGGTCCCATTTCCTCCAAATCAGGATCTGATCAGTGGAACTCAGGGAAATCGAGAAAAGCCCTCGAAAATTATAGACACTTAAACATGTTCCACATATTCGTTACCAAAGCTATTAAGTAGGTAAAAGTACATATTTAGACCAAAAAGTAGAAAAAAAACTTTTTAAATTAAAAACAAAACCGACTTCAAAAGAATAAACTATAAAAATGAATTAAAAAAACAGTAAATACATAATTACTTTATTAATCTGTTTCTATTTACTACCCATTGTTTTAATATAATTAATAATTTTGGAGTCGGTGCTAGAGTTAACCAATGTACTCATTTATAAATGGAATCAACTGCCCAAAGTCTATTACAATTACATGTAAGTTTATTAAAGGACTGATGTGATTTTAAAGAACAATTAATCAAAATCGTATATAATTAGAGACGTACATTTACACCACTTTGTCAGTAAGCAGGCACCGATTTCAAAATTATTACTGATATTAAAACAAAGAACATATTGAAGTAAATAGAAACATATTAATAAAGTATTTATTTATTTACTTTCTAGTGCATTTTTATAAATTATTACTTTGAAGTCGGTTTTGTTCTTAATTAAGAAAGTTTTTTTAAACTGACGAAACGCTGTTACCCAAGAGGGCCTTGGCAGTTACGCCGGAATTTGAGGCAAGTGCTTAGCCTAAAAATGGTACTTAGCCTAAGAGCACAAAAATCCCTCATCCATCTAGGGAGAAATCAGTACCCACCAAGCAAGTACAAATTGGTGGTCATTCAGATGTACGCATATAAAAAATGTGTGTTCACAAAGCTCCCGAGTCTAAAATTCTATTAGCACGTTCGATTACGGGCGAAACACGCACGGTGACAATGGAATTCAAACCCCGTCCAAGAACCTCAACTTCCCTTTAGTCTGAACCTAGCGTGTTAGGGAAACTCTGATGGTTCCTGGATAAACATACGAACATAGGTCAAAATCCATCTATCAATATGTTGATAAATTGATCATTATACTGAACCTGAGATTTCAGTGAAGTAAAAGTTTTTCATGAAACCACAGCATAGTGTTCGGGTATTTTAAATTTATCGTCAATTGTCTATATATAATAGGTCTTTTCCGGCAGTATCGACTTGACACCCCCTAGGTACCCCTTTGAGATACACTAAGGTATCGTCATTTGACGTTAGATGACTGTAGAGAGCGCTGTAAGTATACACTATAAAAATGAGTTTATTAAGTAAGTACAGGTGTCACTATTCCTATTCTATTCCTCGTTCGGAGATTCTTTAACCCCTTGAGCACTTACCTGGCGTTTACGCTAGCTTTCCATTGTTTTTCTATTGTCTTCCTATTGTCTTATTTTTATGGGTACTCGACACATTAAAATAATTAGCCGCAGTGGCGGGGCTAGACAAATAGCAAGTATTTTCGACGCTTTAGAGAGTTTGTCGTTAAATCGAGTAGCGTTATATAGAGTTTACACTACATCTATACTATTATATAATTAGGTACAATGGGTTTTTTTTTATATATATATGGGTAAATTTTTTGTTTGTAATAGATTAACTTAAAAACTACATTATCGATTTAAAAAATCCTTTCATTTATTTAAAGCTTCATTATAAATATGCAGTAACTCGTACGAAGCCGAGGCGGATCGCTAGTTTTAAATATGCAATTAGTTTAGTCAAGTTATAAAATTGACTCCATTCACTATTCTCCTGTTAACGTAAAATATAGATAAAGAATAGATAGATCTATGATTTCACAAATAAGAATTTTATAACTCGGTTGACTGGCTATCGAGTTATAAACTTAACTAATAGAGAGACAGAGAAACGTCACTTCAAAACAATGGGCCTCAAAATAAAAACTTACCATTAGTAAGTAGAGATGCTTAGAGTATCTTCTAGTTATTCCCGGTCTTTCAATACACGTATTTGAACGGTTGCTGGGATCAAATTTCTTGTTGAACACTAAATTGTAATCGGCCAACATTTTTTCGGAACGAACGATATCTTTTTCTATATTATTATTATATATACGGAACATTTTGTAATCAACTGGATCACTTGTTTTCTGACATTTAGTAGACTTTTTAGCCATCGTTAATATTTCACCTTCTGGGCAACATTTAACGATGCAAGTCTTCGTTTTACAGTATTCATCAATATTCACCACCACCTCTTTGTTCAGTTTCGTGATTGTAGAATTACAAATCGTTGAATCATTTTCATGTTTCGTTTGATTCGTATTCACATCACATGTTATTAAACTTGTTAACGTTGTTAACAACAACAGTTTGAAGATAAACATGTTTTTTTCTCGTTTAAGTACATGAAAAATGTATACACACATCCGATATTGTTCTGTTTTATTATACCACTGTTTTAATTAGAAAATTGTATCGAGTAACTGAATAATGGCTGTTGTTTTCCTCGTGACTTCCCATTGCGTAGAGGAAAACTGATACACGCGTACTGTTGTAAAGTTTAGTTCATAAACGAATAAAAATTGAAATGATCGTAAATTACATAAATAACAATATTTTTTAAGTTCACTTCGTAAATTTAATAATGATTAAATACGTTAATATAATTTTTTTCTGTTTTCCTTTCACTGCATTAGAGCGATGTTTTCGTCCGGTCGATCAAACCGAAAGTTGCAAAATGAAATTCACATAGATAAAAATAGATTGGTTTATAAAAAAAAAAATGTGCGTATTAAATATTGTTTAAACTTACCGATGATGAAAATCGGAGTTCATCGATTTTTACTAAATCTATTTTTATTTTCGAATATAAAATATAAACCTACCATATTTTAATTCGCGTACACAACACTGTTTTGTTTAGGGCGTGAGGTTTATTCTATTTTCGTTCCATATGCCAGTACCGCTATCAGTGCGTGCTAGCAAATGTTATGTAATTATCTAATAATGATATCTGTACTATCTACTAATGAAATTCTAAACTAGTTTATTCCAGATTATTCCTTCATATTAACTATACATATAAGCGGGTGGTTGGCCCGAACGTTAGTTCAGTTCTATTTGAGATACCGAGGTGATAACTTGGACAAGCGATATCCTAGCGAACTGCTCGAGCCGTCTACTTGCTTTGTGACTTTGTGTGCATCTTTAAGTACATGCATAAAGTTTGAGGCATTGATCGTGCTAATATTTATCGTTATAAATCTACATCACAATTTTCTTCAAAGGTCCTTCTTTTCCGCAGGTCCCTTCTCTTCTTTATTTAATGTATTACGTCCCATGTGAGCGAGACGGAAAAAAGTGTAACAAGACCTCTTTTCTGACACTTCTTGTTATTTTGTATCAGAGTGGATCTAGTGATCCACGTAGTCGTTAACGATAGTGATGTCTGGAAGTGACACCCCTCTTTGTGCTTCCTCTAAAACCGTTTATTGTTATGATAAATTGTATAATTTTAATAACTTAGAAAAAAAACATGTAAAAAAAACCAGATCGATTTAAGATAAATAAGTGTAATAATACATAGTTAAAAAAAAACAGTATGAATGGTTTTGAAAACTGTCATATGAGAGACAGCGAATGAACGACAAAGATAAATGTAGTAAACGGAACAAAACGAACGTTTGCATGGCACTAATATGGTTTTAGGTTTTGGTGCAATTTAGAAGCTCATCGCTAATTGGTTCCGAAACTTTTACACAATGTGATTCCGTTAAACTCGTTTATTGTTATATATGAGTTGTATTATTTAAAGTATACTTTAAAAGTTCTTGCCGGCTCTTCTCGACTGGGTTGTTTGTTTTCCGAACCGGTGGTAGTTTTTTGACGTCTATAAGCGCCTTCTTAGGGCCTAAATGGAATAAACAATTTTTGATTCTGATTGTGATTGAAAATAATGATTAATATTTATTTTTCATCTAATTTGATTTGTATTTATATTTTTATTGTAATATAACTAATGTTTCTTTCTAAAATGAAAAAAGTATTGCTATATAATAAAATATGATTTGTACAGTTCTTAATTTTTTTATTTTATCATTATTTATTTTATAAATAATAAATATTTTATCGTGAATTTTTCAATTTATCTATATCATTTAGATATTACTATACTTTTACACTAATAAATATAATTGGAGTGTCTGTTTGTAATGCCAATTTTTTTTACTAAAGCATTATGAACGGATATACGATATCTATACCAAAACGACAATTGTTAAAAAAAACGGATTTTGACGGGACTTTTTTGGTATATAGCTGAAGTTACTCCGGGTACCTTAGGATACTACTACTTTCGAAAATAATTGGGGGGTACCGCGTAAAATAATTAAACCTCATAAAAAACTGAATAGTATCCGATTTGAATTTATGAAAAATATATTTACTTTATCTTAGTATAGTTATAAACAGTTAAAACGCAGTGAAGAACAAGTAAAACGCGGGTGCAGCCGCGGACGCACAGCTAGTAATTACATATTCTTCCCGGTCTGCATCCTAACCGCCTATGACTTAGATGTTGTACAGTGAGTTTTAAATAGTACCGTCATGCGTTCTCTTCTGCACGCATTTTGGAAAAAATAAAAGTATATAGAGAAAAACAATTGATTTGACATTTACGCCTGCTAATACGAAAACGCATCGAATTATTATAAAAGTAATATATTTAAAATGTAAAGAAAAGAAACGCGTTGTACCGTCAGTTCGTTCAACCTTCAATAATTCGTTTACAGCCTGCAGTGGCGACATACCAAGTTACGGGTGTTGGGTTGGTTGCGGACTGGTAAGTGATTTTCTTTAATAAATCTCTTCTGGTGTTCGAATCATTGAGAGGTAAAACATTTGCTCCTCTGTACCCCCGTTCTATTATTATGCGGTTATAATTTTTTTTGTATATATTGTTTTTGCCCACCTTTGAGGTGAGAACTATTTACACATTCCCACCACACCAATGATATTTAGCAAATGGCTATCAAAAAGCGAAAGGAACCGAGAGCCCATAGACCCTTCACGTCTTTTAGTTTTTTTGACTTTAAGCCGTACTAACTCCCAGACATACAGACAAACCCATGCTCTTTTAATATCCAACTATACTATAATTATAAAAGCTTTTAATTTTTAACAGTGTGTCTTAGTCTTTATAAATCTATAATTTTTCCCTACTATGAGTGTACTAGTTACTAAGTATGCTTGTTTTCTAATATTTGAGTTCTGCGCAACAGGTCTTCCTCTACCATTCCCCACTACTTGCAGTCATTTCCACATTCACTCCCTTCCTAAACATATCATTTTTCACACAACCCATCTATCTTTTCTTTGGGTTTCGCCTTTCTATATAATCGTCAACATTCATATCCAATACCTTTCTCACAACATCATCCCTTCCTTACTTCCTCCCATGCCCATACCAGGACAGAAGACTGCTCCTTAACTTCTCTGTTACTGGCGCCACTTTCAAACTTCCTCTAATGTTTCATAGCCAATATACAATATACTAACCATGGTATAGTCCTCTCCTTGGCGTAGGCCTCTCCCATTACCGACTATACTTTCCTGTTAATTGTAATTGTGAGCCAGCCTGGGCCAGCGCGCTCTCTAAATATATCTTCTCATCTTCTAAGCGGCCTGTTTTTTTTTCTTTGGCTACTTCTAGGCAGCTCGGTAATTGTCTTTAACCATCGATTCCATTCCATTCAAGACACGTGTCGTTTTAATTAAGTTCGATATTTTTGTCTTCCTTTTAATAATCTTGTTACTAATTCTATCTTTTAACCTTATTCCTAGCATACTCCTTTTTATCTGCCTTTGGCAAAAAGCTAGTCTATTCTCATTTTCTTTGACATCCATACGTCAGACATGGGAGAATCATTGCTTCATATATCTACTTCTTGATTGTTTCTTTATAGTTCGTTTCCAAGCGATTGCTGATTCTATGAATTTTGTTACTAGAGCTATTGTTAAAAAATATTAACTGACCCAAATATATTCATTTACATATTGTATGTTCTCCATTCTTTGTTGTTGGCCTATTTGATAGTATTTTGTTTTTGTAGGATTGAGAATCAAACCTATTTTTATTCAATTTCGTTTTATTTAGATTAGATTGATATATACGATTATTTAGTATGTCTATATGATTTTCTGAAAATAATACGATATCGTCTGCGAAAGAGAGATTAGCTTTTAGATTAAGGAGTTCGCCATTCATTTGTATTCCTTTATCTTTCCATTCGAGTCATATAAATTGTTATATTGTACATTACTAAGAATTTAATAAATTTGTTTTACTGTGCACCGTATATAAATCCCCATCTATTAATTTCTGTTTCCAATTTCTGTTTGTACTACGACATGTAACCTAATTTTTTTTTTAAATAACGTCGACCATACTATATAAAAACGAATTCCAAAAAAAAAAACCAAATAATAATAATTTATTAGACCAAATAATTACAAAATCTCATACATTATAAAATAAAAAGAAAAGCATTGGAAACATAACTTCTTAATTTTGTACATCTGCCTGCCAAACTAGGATCCCCTGTATCTTTGCAGTAGGTTTAGCTCTGTTGAAAAATGCTAATCTGTCGTATCAATATTTTAACAAATAAACCTATTGGTATTTGGCGACAGGTTTTTTAAATTGAAAGCGGTAGCTACCCAGGCGGGCATTATTAGATAATGCCCTACCACCTTGCTATGGTTTCCTCACGATGTTTTCCTTCATAGAAAGTTCTGGCTGCTTTTAGAGTAGGATATGTGGGCACAAACCCGCATCCATTGACGCGAAATCCAGTCGCACTACCAACTGTGCCAACATAACATATATGTTTTGTAGATTTTTTCACAAAAGAAAAGGACTTAGCAACTGCAACAATATTAAATTTTATTTTAATGTAATTGGGATACCCAGTGTTTCCATGCGTTTAATATTAACAACTCTACAAAAAGTTTGAGAGCCGTTTTATTACACAACGGAAACAAAATTCCTTCAGTTATAGTAGCCCATGCTTGATTTCTTAAAGAAAACTATGAAAGTGTTAAAATTTTGCTCGAAGCTCTAAAAGATCAAGAACATAACTAGCAAATCATTGAAGGTATTCAAGTGGTTGGATTTTAACGGGGCTCAGCCCTACGTTAAAGAAGCATGACCAATAAGAACGGAATTTTGTAACGGAAAATAAAACTTAAATTGTCAACCATTGCTGAACCTGAAAATGCATTAATGCCGACTTTACAGTTAGGCTTAATAAAACATTTTTATTAAGCTAGATAAAAACCGGAAGCTTGTACATTTTTTGCAATTTTTTTTTTGGTATTTTTATTTACCTCAAATTATTAAAAAAAAACATTTGCCAGGGAAGAATTTCCAAAATTCCTTGCATAAAAAGTTGGTTTTAAAGCAGTAGTCTCTGAATTTTTAAGTGATAACAAAGTTGAAAACAATCAGGAGCTAGTTTGAAATATGTTAAAGAAAAAACCGTGCGCTGCCGGATATTTTTAACAGTGCATATGTTACATGCTCATTTAGATAAATTTAACAACAATGTCTGCCAATCAGAAGAACAAGGAGAAGGTTTTCAAGACATCATGAACTTTGAACAGCTTTATCTAGGCAAAACTGTGAAAACTTGATGGCGAACTATTTTGTGGCTTAGTAAGATAACCTAGTTAGTGGACACAACATTTTTATGTTTTTTTTTTTCTATGATTTAGTAAAATTGTATGATAGTAAAAGTTAATAAAAATAACAAATGATCATATTAATTTTGATTGCTAAAAAAAAAATGAATTAAAATAATTATGTTACAGTCTAGTCCGTTCACTGTTATTTTACCTCTAGCCTAAGTTGTCGTTCTGAATATTACCATGTTTTATATTAATTATTCGTCTGGATTTGATTGAACATAGAATTTGAATGAGGTTTGAAAAACGTGTCGGATTCAAAAATAGATCAACCGGAAACATGAGTTTTCATAGAAAAAGAAACTCCGTAGCTTCTGGTCACTTTGGTATGTCGATGAGCCGGATATACTTCAGTTGTAAGATATATGTTTCGGTAATAATCTATAACTGTACATCAATAAAAGAAACATATTTTACAGGTATTTTATTTCTGATCGCATATTAAAATTTTTGTATACGTATATTTTCTTGAAGTACTCAGTATTCAGACATAGAAGCCGCAACTTCTTTTTTGTGGATTAATTAATATCAGATTGATTTATTTATTGCATTATGATACAAATCATTTTTTTTTTTATTATTATAACCGAGATGAATTTTGTGATATTTATTCCTATAAAATTTAGAAAAATGTAATACAGAGACAACACTATTGCATGTACGAGTCATGGCGGCGAATCGTTTGCGTAAGGAATTAACTGGGCTTTATTTGATCTTTCTTTTTCCGAGAATATGCTTATAGCTAGAAAGATATTTGTAACACTACTTTGAATTCGTACAGCGGAATTAATCTATACGTCCTTAGCGACAAATATTCAACTTAGAGTTAAAATGTAATGTGGACGGCATTTATTACATACATACAAAGATGGGGCCAACGGGTCCTTGAAAGGCTGCCGCTTACAAGAAGACGTTACGTTAGTACCACAAGGTACACCGACGATCTGGTGATGGTCGCAGGATTCCGCTGAATGCGGGTGGCGAAAGACCGGTCGTCGTGGAGATCTTTAGGGAAGACCTATGTCCAGCAGTGGATGCCTTTCGGTTGAATATGGATATGAAAGGTATTCCTCTGTCGTCCCTGGACATTACAGTAAATATTATTTAAAGTAAATACTAACGCCATGCCCGTGGGATTTGATTATTTGTATAAATTAGTTATTATAGAAACTAGGAGCCATTAAAAAATTGAAATTATGCGTTATTTTAGCCGACATTTATAAACGATTGTCAAAAAAAAATTTGATGAATAAAAACAAAGAACAAAGTTGTAGATAAATAAAGTAGTAGTTTATTCTTATAGTTTATTACATACATAGACAAATTATTATATAGTAGTCTTTAAATAGATATCTATGTGATACAATAACTGGGACAATTAATAAAAATCTTATTAAATTGACGACACCTCCTATAAAAACATACCTACGTGTGACCTACCACTGAAATTGTTCAGTAGCATTCTGGATTAAACCTTATTTAACATCTTAAATTTATCTTAATTAATTCATAATGTCTTAATTCTATGTATTTATTTATATACATAATATTAGATGGTTTTCTTTTGAATTTTTTAACTTAATCTATAAAACGTTTAAAAAGATACTCTATAAAAATAAAAACCCTCGGCTTATAAAGATGTATAAAGCAGTCAACATTATCATTTCGACATGAAGATAGGCAGTTTAGGGGCGATCACAATAGATACAGGACTGTTTTAGCTTACATAGCTCCTTTTCGAATAATAATAATAATACCTATAATTTCACTAATTGACTGGATATAAAATTGTACTAGATGACCCAGTTCGATACGAACGTCATCAACCGTCTTGAATTCATCAAACAAACGTTAGTGATTGTTTTTTTTTTATTTTGATTACACTATGGCGCTTTTTAATATCGGTCTGACCTTCATGAAATACATGTACAGACCTATCGTCAGTCACTTGACAAGTGAAATTGTTGTCAAATTCTAAACCTCAAAAACATTTTTAAAAATGAAGTTATATTTATATAAAGTAATTCAATTGAAAACATGAGTTACAGGTATATATAAAAATTATTCATAACTACAATTAGGTATCTAAACAAAAAAAATACAGATAATGAGAATACAGAATGTTCTTATCTATACAAATGTATATTAAAAACGTGTAAACATAGTTTGCATTGTATCGTAAACTTTTTTGACAGAAACCAACTGGCCATATCGTAATGCAGCCATGATAAATTATTTATAACTTAAACTATAATAATTCTATATACAATCTATAATAGAGTTTTTGGTGGATTTTTTTTTTCATATAAACTTAATTGACCGTATGTATCTAAATTGTGGTAATATTGGTGGGAGTTTACGTAATTCGGTTTAAATATTGTACACAAGTGGAGTGGATTACAAATTTAATTCTTTGGTTTTATTTTTATTTTAAAATTACTGTAATAAAGACTACTTTTCTTCTGCGGCTGAACTGTTACTGGTCTATTAAGCGTATCTTTGTGGTTTACAGGTTGCGTAGAATGTGTTCGATTATCATTTTCTACATTGTTGTTTCAGCACTCCGTACTCCATATACACTTGCTTGTGTTACGCCATGGGTTAAATTACTGCAAAGAAAAAAATATTTAAAAATTGATCTTTTATTAAAAGATTCTATATATCTCATTAAATGTTTGAACCTGACTTTATACTGAATTATTTTAGGTTCCATTTTTTATTTTATAGGGAAAGGCAAAGGTACTAAGATCATGCAGCCAAGTCTGACGTTTGGAACATTCCATGCAACGCTCTAAGAAAATGACGGTTCTTTGTTAAAGCTTTCTTTCTGAGGGACTGGTTGGGCGATTTCAGAATTCACTAGACTTGTGTAAAATAACCAAATAATATCACGTAAAATGCCACCAAGACCAATTAACTCACAGAGTTAATTAATCAAAAATAACGAATACTATATAACAAACCAAAAAATAATAACTTAATATTATATAAGAAGGGTTAAACATAGAGTATACATATGTACAATTTTACTTTTAAAAAGTTATGTACACGCTCGAAAAAAATACTCGCCGTGATTGATTTTAGAATTAGGACGAAATAATAAATTACTATTATGGATGTTATAGTGAATTAATGATATATTAATTATCTGTGATTGTTTTATTTTTAATTAATGTTTGTATATTTCGTTCTTACCATAGGCAAGTTTTATGAATTATATATTTCGTGTTTTTGTGGGACCGCGATGTACTTATAGATAGTATATTACTATAAACAACTAAATTGTATAGAATTTAAAATACGTTACGGTTTAGAAATTTTAACATTTAACTGATTTTTATTAGAAATGGAACATTATTTTTCAAAAGTCGATTAGGAATACTAGGTTATAAGTAGGTAACTTTACCCAGCAGTTGTGGAGATTTACACGTAAATTTTATATTCAACTATTTATTTTACACGTCTACATAAGTTCTTAGTGTATTCTGTTTTAAATAAAGTCCATTGTATTTAATATAATGTTTTAGTGATTTGTACCTATAAAATGTTGAGCAAGAGAACACTAAGGTACCTTTTGAATAATTAAAAGTTTATTACTTAGAAAATTTATACCGGATTATTAAAATATGTTTCTTGTTAATGTAAAGAACTGAATGAGACTTCTTGCCTTTTCTTAGATGATGTTCAAAGTGTAACTCGGCCTTAGCCAGTTCACTGCTTTGGATAAGCGGGCCCCTTTGGGTTACTGCATACGACTGGCAAACTCGCATCAAGAGTGGATGATATACTATCGCTTGTACTGCTCGCGTAACTCTTAGTTGAGGGGGACCACCGCGTCTTGTAACCTTGGAATCTGAGTAATTGAAATCGAAATTAATAATAAATTAATAACCACTAGAGTAATGTTAAAGTCTTAACAGATGCGCTGATTACGTACGATAGTAGCGGACAGCCAAACTGATCGAAGTTGTCAGTCACTTTGTGGTGACACTCAGGTACGGATGTCATTACAGAAGCGCGAAAAAGTAAACATTGTTATTTATGCAAGTAACAGACATATATAGGCAGATAATTTTAACCTTTTATAATATATATGGATTCTTTTGGCGGCGTTTTCGTTACCGCTACAGCAGTAGTAATTTTTCCGCACTTCGTTAATGATGCCCGTAGCTGACTGTGCCCACAAGTCGACTGTGATTTCAGTCATTCGCCCAACCATTTACGCGGTCCAATCGGTGCTTCTATTAAGGCTTTAAAATCACAGGGGTGAGTGCTTGATTGCTATTGTAAAATTAATAAATTCCTATTTCAACTTTTAATTGTTGTTTTGATTTGATTGTATTATGAAATGTGATAGGACATTATGTTATATGATACGTTAGTATCTATAAGTGGCGATATACTCAAAGAAGCTAAAATTATTAGTGCCTCTAATGTATAACAGAACTTACCAATTAGTTTTATTGGAAGTCCGTATAAAACGTTAATACATTTTTAGCATTCGTTTTTATTTATGAATTAAAATCATTATAATCCTATATGAACCAAACAAACTTTCAGCAATCACTATTGTAGATTTCAAATTCAATAATAATTAAACAATTTGGGACAAAGAGTCGTTGGAGTATTTCGTATATTATACATGTATTTATTTTTGCTAAACACAACATTTAATCGGTATCGACCGGATTCCGCGTCAATGGACGGGGGTTCCAATTAACACCTATCCAACTCTAAAATCAGCCCGAGCTTTCGGTGAAGGAAAAAATCGTGAAGAAACCACAGCATGGTAGTAGAGCATTTTCTAACAATGCCCGCATGTGTAGCGACCACCCTCAAGTTCGAAAACCTGTCGCCAAATACCAATAGGTGTATTCCGGCAGCATCACTTGAGAACCAGTATCTAGGCTTAGTGAGTTTACCATCCTGGACCACATCATCACTTAACATCAGGTGAGATTGTGGTCAAAGCACTGAGCCTATACAGTGTAAAAAAAGAATGATAATAAGGTAACCAATAATGAAAGGTTTTTTAAATTTCCTTTGAGAAGTGACGGAATTCAGCAATATATATTTGTCTAATTAAAAAAACTAAGATATACAAACGATGTGAACTTTAACGCAAGTTACAAATATACATACGTGCACTCAATATCTCAATTAATATGAAGATACTGGTGTAAAAAAAGTTGTACTTTGTGTTTGTTTGTTGAAATTGATAACTTGATAAATTAAAGCGTTTTTCTTGCAAACTTTTCTTGAAAAGAAGTTAAATCTATACATAAATAAGCAAATACATATAAAAGGCAAATAGTTAAAGTTTTACTAATGGGAAAATGTTACGTAACCATCAATAAAGCGGGGAGTCTTTGCTGTATTTATTTTATTATGTCATGGGGGACGGTGGTGTCTGATTGATTCTTACGTAAGCAATAGATACTTATATTTTTGTTTATTTTTTCAAGCTTTTTATTAAGCTTTAAGTACATTTTACTTATTGTTGATGACAGTTTAGAAATAGCTAAAATTTTCAATACTGACGAAATCGTTCGGAGAACGCACATAGTATGTAAATCGTTAATATGTGTTAGAGATATTATCTAAAACAAATTACAGTAATCATCTAAGAGACATGCTTTTGTTTTAATTGTTTATTTACACCTTAATTCATTATTAATAATTGTACAACAGCTAAAACAAGGAGTGATCGTGTAATTAATGATTTATAATCCGTACAATTATTCAATTTATTATACTTCACCGATATTAAATTGTTTAGATAAAAAATGACGTCACGAGAAATGTTAAAGTTTTTTGCTGACTTAATTCTATTCTATTATCGTAACTTAGGTACAGTGTAAACTCTATATAGCGACACATAAGAGACGACGCATCTTATGACGTTATTGAGAGTTGTCGTTGAAAAGACAGAAGTTATACTACTATAATATTTATTTTCTAATAAAGGGATAATAAAGGGAAATTAGGAAAATTTCCTATTTCCTAATATATAGACATTAACGTTGATACCAATATATTGCCTATAGTAACCACAACACACATAAGAATAAATTTCTTAGTCTCTGATACGTATAAATTAACCCAACAAATACTTGTTTATTGCTTATTAATAACGTATTGTTTTCGCTATTTAGAGTGGATATTAATCTACATAGAGTATATCATTGTATGGACAACAAGGTAAACCGACTAAAGTCTAGTAATTTCGACGTTTTAGTGGAAAAAGGACAGAGAAAAATATAGATATATAGCCACATATGTATTATAATAATAGAGAATAATAAAGTGATAACTTCAAAACTCTTACCGTTTCTTCAATTTCTTAAAAATCTTAATCTTGCAGACGAATATGAGAAAAATGAATAAACCCATTAGCATATTGTAGGCGTCTGTGAAATTCCACACGCGTAGACCGGGGTATACGTAACTGATCACTTCGAGCACCCAGTTTAATCCCATAACTATTGACAGCTTCAGATAAACCATGAACCTGAAATTATAACGACAACATTTGCATTTATGCATATTTATGATTTTGGTGACCGGAAGGTTCTTGATATCTTCACCGAACTTTAGAAGCGAGCACTTAGGGCAGTACTTAAGAGAGTGGTAGTTAGTGCCAGGGCAGTAAAGTGGTACGGACCTCGGAGTAGGGCTGTTATCTGCGACGTAAATTTAGTGGAATTTACCCCACGCTAAGCATACGGTAGTTATCTCAAAGTCCCTTACAGAACCAACGCACCTTGCTGGTATTGGGGGGGTGCAGTGTAAAGCGTATTAGAGGATGTACGTTAGTTCAAAATCTTACCTCCATCCCCATAATTACGTATGCATTGGCATAATTTTGAAAAAAAACAAACGAAGTTTTATGTTTAAAAATTAGCTGTGCCCGCGATTTCGTTCGCATTTATTTATAAAAAAAATAATTGAACCAAATAGAGAATCTAAACTATACTCGAATTTTCAGGAATAGACTCAAAAAAATTCATTAAAATCGGTTCAGCCGTTTAGTAGGAGTTTAGTCACATACACACACACAGAAAGATTTATATATATAAAGATTGCCCCCTTATTCCAGTGTATGAAAGTGTCACCGTATCACGCTGACGGTGAATACAGAGTACAGTGTACTCTTCATTTACTCGTTTTTTTCATACCATTTCTTACTCAACTCCATCCACACTTACTTTGGCCTTCCTCTACTTTACTATCCTTCCACATTCATACTCATTATTATTTTACTCACACACGCTTCTTCTCATAACATGTCCATACCATGACAAACGGGAACCTTTTAACATTTCTACCACTGACGCTGCTTTCAAAATCCCTCTAATATACATTGTTTACTTTATCCATTCTTGCAATCGTTTCTCATCCATCTTCTTACTAGCCCAGCATTCTGATCCATACAATATGACAGGTCCTTTGATGGAGTGGGTAGTGCGTAAATGCATTTCCCCCCGTCAAAAAACAAAAGAAAAAGGTCCTTTGATGGACTTATATCTCCTATTAATATTCATATGTATTAAGAAAAAGTTGTGATTTTTAACCGACTTCAAAAAGGAGGAGGTTATCAATTAGTCTTTATGTTTGTTACGCGATATCTCCGTCATTTGTGGACCGATTTGCAAATTTTTTGATGGTCCCATTTCCATCAAATCAGCATCTGATCAGTGGAACTCAGGGCAATTGTTTTTTTTTTCTAACCTAGCTAATGATGTTGACCGGGAGGGCCTTTACAGCATCACCGGACTTTGGCGGCGAGTGCTGAAGGCACTCAGCAGCAAAAGTTAACTAGCACAAGAGTTACCAAAATGGTACGAACCTCGGCTTGGCTGACTTCAAAAGAATAAATTATATAAAATACATTAAAAAGTCAATAAATAATTACTTTATTAGGAATTAACAAATAAAGGACTAGGGTAATTTTAAAGAACAATTAATCAAAATCGAATATAATTAGCGATGTACATTTATACCACTATGCTATCCGTAAGCTGGCACTAATTTCAAAATTAACGAAGCAGACTAATAAAGTAATTATTTATTGACTTTTTAGTGCATTTTATATAGTTTATTCTTTTGAAGTTGGTTTTGTTTTTAATTAATAAAGTTTTTTTATATTACAAACAGACTTCAGTTTTATTTTTAGTTTATGTTTATGATTTTTGATATAAATAATCTTAATTCAGAATGAAACAGCTTTTTGTGAGAATATTGTCAATGATGAAAAATCGCCTGGAACTATATAGTATTATTTGAAATGCATACTTTGTTACTAACGATAGTATCCTGTTTCATGCAAAAAAAAACATGTTGAAGATAGGTAGTATGTTCTAAAAATATTGTTTTATATCATTTAATTTAAATTATTATTCAGTTACCATTAAAGCTGTCTGACTGAAATTAATAATGTCGGTATTATTTTTCTTGGATTTTACATTGAGTGTATGTATGAGGTAAACGAATGCATACGTTGTGGATAATATTATATTCCATTTTGCTACAGTTTATTAACCTTTCTATCAATTATGTTGTCCTTATTAGTATCTACGAGTAAATATATTTGTTGAATATTATTAATTTTGGAATTAATTATGTATTAAGAACATTGTGTTTTCTTTTATTTATACTTATTTGAAGTTAGCTGGTGACCACACCTCGGTTGAAGTGTGGTAATCTTAGAATCCATAAGATCTCACTCGGTAAGCTTAAATGAGCTACCAGACGGTATTGCAACTTAACCTAACAAATACATTCACGGTACATGGCTATTTTAGGAGTTACCAAAATCGCATAGGCCGTAAGGTCACAGCTAATGAACTAAACATGCAGACACCAAAATGCTCAAATCTATTTAGGCGACTAAATATTTCCGTAAACATATTATTTGAGAGTATGAGAGTTAGTACGACTAGAGGTAAACCGTACGCGTTGGAATGATAAGAGAAAGAGCGAGAGAGATAGATTATTCTCACCTCTGTCTGTGAGTGCGGTGTGCAGCAGGAGTTCCAGCTGCAGCAGAATCTAATACGGCGGTTCCTCGACTGAGCCGCCAAACGTTGTATGCCGTCATGATATAAAACATCCAGTTACTCAGTATTAAAATCAACATTGGCGAATATAGATATAACAATTTTTCTCCACCTGAAATGTTACCAGTTCTTAGATGCTGTATATTGATGATGGAAGCGAAAGTACAATCTTTAATAATTTACAAAAAAATGATGACGTCGTCCCCAATTTTTTATTTTCATTGTAGCGATATGAGAGAAAAATTTCAACGAGGGTCAAAATATAAGCATTACGATTGTGAAAATAAAGGACGGAGGTGGTAGTGAGAAAGAAAGAGACGTTAGTAATAAGCACGATATAGTTTTTGACTGTAGAATTATTATTGCTTCAGTTTATGCTGTTATTGCTGTCGTTATTGAGGAAGCGTGAGTATGATTGACACATTATCAAGCATTAACCATAGTAGCGATGAGGGCTAGTAAGATAAATAAATTATCTTATATTATTTATTGTCTAATAAAGAGCAAACACCTAAAAGGTTCTAAATAATAATCACGTTGATTTTAATGAAAATATTAAATAATCACCATCCATGAAACATCCTTTCTTTCCGATGTTGGGTTGGATGACCCAAGGCTTGTCTTCGAAAATATTAGTGTTCATGATACCGGTGAAAATTGTCATTGCAAGCGGCAGGCCCCATGCGTATAGGCTATACATTGCGAATTTGAAATGTTCCCCACGACGATGGATCGGACGAGCTTTTGCGTAACCCCTGACGGAAATAAAATAACAATCTCAAACACTGTTAACACTGTTTTACGCAACTAGAAGATAATTACGTATGAAGCTGAATGGATGGATTGTGTGAAAAATGATGCAAATGCGAAAACATTATAGAAAGTATGAAAGTTGAAATGACAACTGAAGGAGGGGAGTGGTAGAATAAATTATCTTCTGCCAACACTTCTTACTTTCCATCCATCCGTTCAACCGAAAGACGTCCATTGCTGGACATAGGTCTCCTCCCAAAAAAGGGGGATTGCCATAATCACCACGCTTGGCAGGCGGGTTGGTGATCACAGTAAGGTGTTTATGGTACTCAGAGGATGCTGCTGTCCATCCCTTGTTTTATCCCTTAGTCGCCTATTACAACACCTATAGCAAGATATGAGGTGGTACTATTCTTAGCTGACACCACACCTCGGAAATGTAACTACACTTAATGTAGGAAAAGTTAAAGATAATGATGATACAATTATTTTACATATAAATATTTTTATAAGTAATTCAAAAGTAGATTATAACCGCATACCTGAATGTCCACCAAATGTCATAGGACATAACGTTCATCCAACAGAAGGTTGCCATGAAGAAGAAGTAAATTGCTAGAGCTGTGAACAAAAAAGTGGCGTTTGTTATTTTAAATTGGTATCAAGAGAAAATCCGATAAAGCTTAAACGCATCTCTTTAAAAGCATGGCGTTATGCCACATGATTAAAGGCTATTGAAAACGGATCTGTTTTATAACATAACTAAGTTTAATGGGTGTTAGTAAATTTAGGAACACCTTAGTCCGTTTCTTAAAAACGGTGGTTGTAAACGTTAATTTTAAACTGACAGCATTATGATGCTCTATATCTGCCCTAAATCATTTTCCTGAGAATTGTTACTTAGGAAATGGAATACAGGGAATAAATAAGTTGATAAATAACTATGCCCTTTATCTTTAATATCATATTCTTTTGTTTATTATTCCCTCAACATCCTTCGATCATAATTGGTAACTTTTTGTATCCTATATACAAACATACAGTTTATTTTTATATTTTATTAATAATTATTATTATTTCGGCAATACACATACGGCGTTCATTAATATATTTAATTGCACTTTTAAACGAAAACCTAAAAGTAAAAATTACTAGTGTTTTAAATATATATCGACAAACACTTACTCAAGTACACGCATACTTCGATCGGATAACGGCTAGATTGAATAACTGCGAGGAGGAGAAATGCCCAAAAAAGGCTCGCGACGTATTTGATCAATATAAGGCCACATAGGTTCCTTAACTCTGGCAGCAGACCGTAGACAATCAGCACGATGAGTAGAAATATGCAAGATATCGCCAGAGCTGGGGAGTAAGAATTATGTCTCATTTACAATTTAAAAAATAATTAACTTTGATGACAACAAATGAGAACCAGCAGGTAACTCTAACGTTGCCTAAATGCTCTTCAACAAACAATGCAAGTCAATCGAGTACAGCCGGTAAGAAACTTGATGTGGCTTTTTTGTTTAAATAAAATTATACAACTCATAATTATATATAGTTTTTAGTCTATGCACAGAGAATGTCAATTCCAGATATCGCCATCGTTTATATAACGATCCACTGTGTATCTTTGGAAATTCAGTGATGTACTTTGGGACCTTATCGTAAAACTTAACAAACCTTTATTATGTGTAAGCTGTAACCACAATCTCATCTGATAAGTAACGTAATTAAGTGACTGATCAAGTGGTGGTGTGGTCAAGGAACATAAACATTAGAGGGTCTAGAACTTAGCAAGCCTCAAGGGATTTTCCATCCATCCATTCAACCGTTAGACGTCCACTGCTGGACATTGATCTCCCACAAATGTCGGTCTTTTGCCACACGCACCCAGCGGACTCCCGGGACTTTCGTCAGGTCATCAGTCCACCTCTTGGGGGGCCATAAAAGCCTTCCGACAACCGACATTACCCGAAGATTTGCCAAACTGAAGTGGAAATGGACTGTGCACATTGCTAGTAGATCCGATGGCCGCCATTGTGGAGATCTTTGGGGAAATCTATGGCCAGCACGTCTCTGGACGTCTTTCGGTTGAATGGATAGATAGAACGGATTCCCATCTCCAAAAGCATACCATTATAGCATACGTCTAAGTTTCCAAGCTGGAGAACTCTTACATAAAATCGACGACGAAAGACGAAACAAAATTAATACATCCAGCAAAAAATACGAGAATACAAATAAATGCACTTTACATTCATAAAGGAATTATAGGAGTGTTACTTTACGACTTTATGCTTTGAAGTTACCGAAATATATTTTCTTTTGCAAGTAATTAATTAAGTAAAAGTCATAATTAAATATCTTACTTATGGGCAGAAAGATACTTTTCGTTGGTGTCGTAGATTGCCATTCTATCCAAACACGTGTCGCGGGTAATCTGCCTTTAGTCGATATCTGATAATCAACGCAAAAATGTTCTTTCTCAAAACGAATCCATCTCTCGTATGTGTTATGTGATTCCAAATAAAATACACCATCCTGCAAATAAAAATCTTCTTTAATAATTTTTATTAATAATTATTTCTGTTATAGATAAATGAATGCTCTTTTCCCTAGTAAGAGGGTTTTTTTTTATTTTTACCAAGTTTTTTTGACAGAGTTTACCCTTTAAACTTGATTGTTCTTTGCGTCTAGTAATAGTAGTTTTAATTCAAAGATTATTATCACATCACAGAAATAATACGGAGAAACTCCAAAAAATATAAATTTAATAAAGAACCTTCGTAATACTTGTAAAGTTTATTACGGACCTAAAAAAAAATTCGCTTATCAAAAAAGCAAGAGCAGTTTCTCGTTCGTTTTTTTTTATAATAATCCCAGCTGTATGCCCGTGGCGCTGTCCGAATTTCATATATTATTCTCTACGTAATATAGTTCTTAAATAATCACTGGAAAATAATGTGTTGATGGTGCTGTCCATGGAATCGTATTTTGTTCTAAATCTCATGAGTTTTAATTTTTTATGTGGAGCTCTAATTATTTTCGAAAAATAAATTATGCGAAGTACCTTCAGCTATCTACCGTATTTTAAAGTACCGCCATTATCGGTTCAGCCAGAACAAACAGACAGAAAACCAAAATATGTATTTTCGTTATAGGTACCGTATATTGTATTCATGTGTATTTTTAGTAAGTATTTATTATTTTGATATTACATACAGACATTTCAATTTTCATTTCAATTTCAAATTTCAATAGATGTGACCTGTATAGTACAAATATTTTTTTTTATTATTACCAAAGTGGTACGAACTTCGGCTTGGACGAACCCGAGACGTATATTATGGGGAATTTGTTGGCCTGCGCTAAATTTACAAGGTACATTACAGAACCCATGTGTATGTGTGAACTGTGAGGTACAGCTTTATGAGTTTTATGCTTTTGCATATAAATGTCATTATATCGCACTGGTGGCGGTTACAGAAGCCTCCCTAGTTGGAGATCAGAACATGTTCTGAACCGTTGCCGGACGGGGCCCAGGGGCGTTAAAATTATGGAGGCAGCTTGCAGAATCACAATTCCTTTTCCTTACTTAGGCACTGTACAAACACTGGGCGATACTTGAATTCCAATGAATGTATAAATGACAATTTTTTATTGAATTTGATATTTGTTTAGGTAGTTCTTTCTTTAGACTAAATAAATATAACGATACTCAGATTTGTAATGTAATGTATTAGCAAATCAAATTAATAAATAGTTTTGTAAAAATTAATCACATTTTCTATATTATTATCAATGAAAATATAAAACATTTTATGAATTTTGAATACCTGTAATGTTCTATATTGAGTTTTTATGTTGCGGGCTGCAACGAAAAGAAAGAAAGAAAAGATAAGAAAAAGAGAGAGTGGTATGCACATGACCTAAATAAACTACAATATCTCTGTATCCGGTTTATTACTGCTTAATGATTAAACGCTGAAGACTCACTTACCTAAACTAGAATAAATAAAATCATAAAAAAATATTTTACAAACAATAATAAACCTATCCACAACGGGTTATACAATTAACAGGATAAATTGGTTATATAAAGCAGCGTAGTTGTAGCTAGTTTTATTCTTTGCTATTCCGAAGCATTTAGTCACTAATTTGATTGTACAGGGAAAAAAACAATAGCCAGCGTATAATATGTTTGCTCATCTGTAAAACCTTCTCTGTAGTTCAATTCCATATTTTATTTTAATATTAAATAACAATATTAAGTTAATAATGATTCTCATTAATTATGTTAACTAATGGCATTAATTTATTTTCAAATTAAATTTGTCATGTCTTTTAATTTACTAATTTAATAAGTACAGTACAGAAGTAAAACTTTTTTACTGCGTGATCGAATCGAATATGTCATTAATAATTCCAAATGTGTACATTGGAGGTATTGTAAAAAATGAGATCGTTGTAATTGTTTGTTTTGACCATTTTTTTAACAAAAGTCATTCGAAAAGTATAGCATTGAAATTAATTTAGAATTCAAATTCGTATTACAATTAACTTAAAGCGAAGTGTATTGTTTTAATGATATTTATAAACACGTCTATATGTGTATGGGGTCATTCAATTGTGTGAGCGAAATTTTGGACATTTTGACTCCGCCACTTTTTGTCAGTAAATAGTAAGCCTCCCTTAATTACATAAGTATTGGCATAATTTTGACGGAAAAAAAACCAAAAATAATTAGTAAAAATTGCTCGAAACCACAGAAGTTCCAAGGTCCAAGGTAACCGACATTCCCCGAAGAATTGCCAAACTACGGTGGTAATGGGCTGGGCACATTGCTCGCAGAACCAATAGGGCCAATGGGTTTTCAAATGGCTGCCGCGTACCGGAAGACGCATTGTAGGTAGGTCCCGCACAAGACCGACCGATGACCCAGCGAAGGTCGCGAGAGTCTACTGGTTACGGGTTTCGCACGACCGGTTGTTGAGGAGATCTTTAAGGGAGGCCTATATCCAGAAGCGGACATTTTTCAGTTGAATGAATGGATAGATTATTCAAAGTTACATAAATAATTCTTCACACAATCCATCCATAACTTCATTCAGTCTAGCTCAAACATCTATATCCATCCACCACATACTTAACACTCTACCAGTGACGTGACGGTCATCTCTCCTCATGTCATGTCCATACCACGCTAACCTATTACTCCTTAACATTTTTATTACTGTTGCTATTTTCAAGCTTCCTTTGGTTACTTGTTTCTAATCTTATCCATTCTAGTTTTACCACATATCTGTCTTAATATTCGCATCTCCGCTATGTGCGTTTCGTCCGTTCAGACCGGTAGGGATACACCGTTTGAGGCAATAGGAGAAAACCTATAAAGGACCACTGATGAACAATTAAATTATTTCAAAGTTTACTACTTTTAGTTTATATACTTTTTTTTTTAAGTTTACAGTCTGTGGTTCAATTTATTAGGGCCAGCATACCAAAAGGTTCTTGCATTTTTTTTTAAATAGGGGAAGATAAAACAGTCCAGGACACATCTGTTTATCAATCGATTTTCTTTATGTTAACTTTATAAATAAAACTTTTAAATAAATAAAAAAAATCAATTAAACTACAAATTATAGAAAAATCATATTGCACACAGGTCAAAAACAAAATCAAACAATTCACAATTATTCAATTTAGATCCTAAGAAGGCGCTCAAAACGTCACCACACCGGTTCGGAAAACAACTCAGTCGAGAAGAGCCGCCAAGAAATTCGATCTGATTCGATTCTTTTTTGTATACATTTGAAAATACATTTCATTTTTTTATATAAAACGTATAGAAATTATAGTTATATCCATTGTAAGCGGAAGCCTAAACATTTAGCCCCACCTAATACTATTTAAAAATATAATTCTCATTTTATTCTCGTGAAATATAAGGCAATTATAAAGCTAATTTTGCGAGTACTCCGACGATAAGCTGTAGTATTAACTAATAGAAATAATTATTTTCATCATTAGACTTATAAAACTGTAACAATGTAAATATAGAACTGATAATATTAACGGAATAACTATATGTGTTTAATTAATCGATATAATAATAATTCCTTCCTTTGTTATTACACACAACTAAATATTATAAACTGACTTCAGCCCACGACTTTGACCTGATTGATTTTAGTATTTCGGTCCAAGAGCAAACTATGTTTTAAATTCTTGACTGCTAATTTTTTGGTGACATGGGGTACGGTACGGGTAACAGGTTCATCGGACCTCGAGGCGAGGGCCAGGCTAAAAATGGTAGCCAGCGCAAGGGCACCAAAATGGTACGAACTTCGGCTTGAGCTGCTACCC
Organism: Samia ricini; assembly: GCA_014132275.2. Classification (NCBI taxonomy): domain Eukaryota; kingdom Metazoa; phylum Arthropoda; class Insecta; order Lepidoptera; family Saturniidae; genus Samia; species Samia ricini. Next base: position 12,311,859 of record AP028164.1, read on the forward strand.
GTATTAAAAACTCCGCAGAATTTGCCCTAGCTATTAGTAAATCTGAAAAGGTACCTTGCATAACCCTCTTACCTTGCGTGTAGTGTACAAGTCTGTGTGTGCAGTATGATGCGTGTGATACATGGTATGTCGCCGTATAGCACTAACTGCGACTACAAGAGACTCCCCAGATGGGGATCTAAGCATGTTTTGTGCAACTGCCGGAGGGAGACCCGGCGTGTATGCGGAAGTAAAGTTAGCCGGCCCGTATAGGCAAAAGTAAGTTGCTGATAAATATGATAGAACAAGGATCACCGTGAATGAGTATATGTGTGGTCAAAAATCTTAATTCATTTGCTTCAATAAATAGAAGTGAACAAATAAATAAATGCGTCAGACGAAGCAACATAAGCATGTTTGACTTAACCGCAACTTAAGTTATCTAAGTTAATTTACTAGGAAGAACATCTGTTTGTTTGTATATGGTACTGGTTGTTCATTTTAAAATAGATAACAGGTTACCTTTGACCAATTAATTGTGGTGATATATAAACAATACTAAAAAGTTTGTTAATAATTTGTATACAATACAGTGTAGGGTTGGCACAGAATATGAGGTGAACCTTTTTTTTTTTTTTTTTTTGACGGGGGGAAATGCATTTACGCACTACCCTTATCTATTGTATTTGGAGGATCAGAGTCCCCCAAATACAATAGATAAGGGGGATATGAGGTGAACCTAACTTGTTCTTCGAGCTTTTTTATTTAAGAAACACAGAGTATAAATATCGGGTGAATGGGGCCATGCGTAACTTTATGCGCAGCCAGTATGTGTCCGAAAAGACACGGGGTGTGCTAGTCTCTATACTTACATATGTATAGTAGTTTGTGCTGGGTTTGTCAGAAGAAGCATGAAAGCAAGATTAATGCAGTAGAGATGACAAGTCTAAGATGTATAGCTGGCTTGAGAATGAGAGATAAAGTAAGGGAACGTTGTGGTGTGGTGGAGGAGGTAGTGAAAAAGATAGAGATAGGCATGCTTAATTGGTTTTTACACTTAAAGAGGATAGATGAATGAAGATTGACGAAATAAATTTACAAGGTGAGTGTGACTAGGTAGGCCGGTAAGGGTCGTCCTAGGCGAACGTATCTCGACCAGATCCAGTACGTTCTGGAGAATGGCCAAGTCAAAAGTATTTATAACCGAAGAGTATGTAGGACCAGGGTCGGACTGGGCCGGTAGGGCCCGGGTGTCTGACCACAAACCCGAGGCCCGAGCCTAGATGATGGTAGATTGGATGCTATCGGAAAATACTGAGACTCAAATTGAGATAAAAAAAATATAAAATTTTATTATTAACGATGTAATAAATTATTAGGTACGGTCAATAGCACATCAGAACATGTAAAATTCAATTTCGTTTTTTTAATATCTATAAAACAATATAAAATGTAATGCATTACACTATAATAATACACGTTTAACTAAGTTCATTCGATCAAAAGTTCGTTCGTTCCTTCGTTCAGAAAAAAAAAATCAAAACTAGTTTCAAGGGGTAGCATGCTTAGGTTCAACCATTTTTCGATTTTTTTAATTTTATTTCTCTCTAATTGTATGAAAGAACTATCTGATCTAGATTTACATTTAGGTCGCAAGAGCTGGGACTTAGCCTGCGCGGGCACCCTATCCTATGGTAGCCGCAAGCCCCGCAAGCCAGGCTGGGGGCCGGCTGGCAAATGCCACCTCGAATATATGGCCAGTCCCACACATTGTAGGACTATGAAATCACTTATGAAAGTAGAAGAAGCGAAAGACGTGTGTATCAGAATCGTAGCAGGGGGAAGGGGAAAATATTCAAAAAGGATGCTTGATATCAAATGTTACAAATATAGTTTATGCTTAGGTGTTTATAAGATATATTATTATTATTAAGACATAGTAGAAAGCATCACCTAATCACATGAATAATATGAGGCAATAGGAAGACAATAGAAAAAAATGGAAAGCTGGCATAAACGCCAGGTTAGTGCTCAAGGGGTTAACTTAATTCTCGTTTTAAAATTATTTGCAATTTTTCAATTACAAAAAACTAGTAAATTTGATATCGCAATAGAAAGAACTTTGCATATTTTCTCTTCATCATTTTCTTTTTCGGCTAGCCATTGAAGCTAGATTTTTCTTTTTTTAACTATAGTTTATTTTTATACTTAATGCGTTACCATTGTCTACTTGCAATTGTAATTGAACACGAACCAATAAAGAATAAAAAAAAAAAAAGTTTTATTCGGACATTTATGGGAAGATATTTTAGATGTAGCAGCATAAAAGCGTCCACTTGTATATTAGACAGACTATAGCATGTCGCTGAAGGTTGACGTCATAGGTGACGCGAATCTATAATTTTTTCCCCTAATGAAAATTGCTCAAGGCGGCTAAAAAAAAATTCACTTAAAAACCATGCAAATTTATGTTGTTATTCCAAAATTCTTTTAAGTGATTGAATGAACCCCAATACGATCCATATTGTTTGTCCATGTCTATTAAATTCCTTAGATATGTAGAATTAGTAGTGTACAATAATAATAATTTATTATATGTCCTTCCCAATATCGTAAGAAATAAAACGAAAAAAAGATCAGATCAAAATCGATTAATTGAATTTAAAGATTTTCTTATATGAAGATGTTCTTATAAGTAGGCTGTATAGTAAGGCATAAATTATTTTATGTAAGTATTATACTATCTACAATACCTGATAAATGAATGAATGATGTGCCGTGTTGTGCCGGCTAAGAATAGCACCACCCCATACCTTTCTGTGGGTGTCGTAAAAGCCGACTATGGGATAAATCAGAGCATGGGCAGGACGTTCCTCTTAGTACAAAAAATATGTGACTGCGATCGCCAACCTGCCTACCAAGCGTGGCGATTATGGAAATTCCCCCTCTTTGGGAGAAAGTTATGTCCAGCAATAGACATCTTTCGGTTGAATGAAAGGAAAACATAGGGAAACATTCTTCATTTTTGGAGAAAAAAAAAACTAACGGAATCTTAACCTCCTCAGGGATAAGTAATATATGTCTAAGAATTTATGAAAAAATAAAAACTAAAAAGAAATAATTTAAATAATTAATAACTCACCACTGTCAAATACGTTTTATAATGCTCAAAACCTCTACCGTTGAAAGAATTATTCTTAAACGTTTCATCAGAAAATGTTCCAGGAACCAAATGTGTATACTCGGTATCTGCCATTGTTGTCAATATTCTTGTCTTATCATCGTTATATAGTTTGAAATCGGAGAAATCAAACGTGAAGTTTCGTTTATATTCAACGCATTTTTTCACACCTTTCACATTTAAAACGTATGTATTAATCGGGCAACATTTAGAAATGCAAGTTTTCGTTTTACATATGTCTAAATCATTCGATACATTTGTATTGTAGTGTGCATTATTTTTATTATTTATTAAGTGAGATGAATTTTTATTTGAAGGAATTAATGGTGATATCTGCCCATAAATTATTATAAAGTTATATTGTAAAACGGTAAATAGTAATAAAATATAAGTGATGCGTTCACCCATTTCGATTCGGTTAACAAACGTACACTTTGAAACAATACGCCAAGAAAACTATTGATTATATAGGTTACAATACTTCAGTACATTAGTTAATAAGCTGTTAGTTATGTTCCCAGAATATAAAAGTTTACTATTTGTTGAATTCTCAATGACATCATTCTAATTTGCCGATATATATATATATATATATATATATATATATATATATATATATATATATATATATATATATATAAGAAACGTTACTTTTATAACGGCCGTGCCGCGTTTCATGTATTCTTCACTGCGTAATATAGTTTTAAAATAATCGTTGGAAAATAATATTTTTATTTTACATACAAAATCATGTTTTGATGGTGCTCTCCATTGAATCAAATTTATTCACAATTACATGGGTTTTAATTTTTTTAAGCTCGACCCTTATTAATTATTTTCGATAAATAAAAGTACCTAGCATAAGTTATGTCGTGTAAATTCACCTATCTACCAGAGTTATTCTTGTCAAAATTAGTCAAGCCGTTCCGCAGATTAGCCGTAACAAACAGATAGACAGACAAAAAAAATTAAGAATTGTGTTTTTGTTACGGGTATCGTGTATCAATGTGGTATGTATTTAGTAAAAAGTTATTAGATATTACAAATAAGGCCCCCAAAGGTGAACCGACGACCTGGTGAAGGTTGCGGGCATCCACTGGATGCGGGTGGCACAAGTCCGGTTGTTGTTGTGATATTTGGGGAATATCTATGCCCAGCAGTGGACGTATTTCGGTAGAATAGATTACAAACATACATTTTAATTTTTATATATTAGTATAGATAAGCTACGCAGGCGAATTTACGGGTATCAACTAGTTAATCATTTCTTTTTATGTAACCAAAGTCTTTGTAGTTGAATGGCTAATTATGACCAGAGAGTATTAACTCCATGCCCACAGACTCGCAAATATTTAAACAAGTTTGATGTAGCAAACGACCGGCATAATTTTATTACCAGAAATAATCACAAATTAGTCATCCCATGCTTAAGACATTTTTTTTTAAATGTAGTTTAACCTTCGAACTTTCGATTTTACCTTCGATGCCTGGTAAATGAAGGAAAACATAAGATTATGAAGTCTCCTGGGTCAGTAGAAAAAACTCTTATTTCGTCAAGGGACAATATTTAACCTAAATACGCAAAAATAATACACTTAAATATATGCAAAAGACTAGTTTTTTGTATAATGTTTTTTTATTTATCAAAACTTAAGTAATTTTTACCTTTTCTACATTAGCATAGATAGCTTTAAGCCTTAAAGTTTAAGGAATCTAAAAGACAAATTGTGCAGAATGAAACAAGATCGCATTATTTTTTCTCCGCAGAAAAGAAAAAAACCGTAATGGAATCCTAATGGCTCGTCTTTGATTAGTGTACAACATTGTTATGTTTTATTTGTTTATTTTCTTGTGTATTTTCATTTGTTTGTACTTCGCTGGTATGCCTTGTAAATAAATAAAATAAAAAAATAACCTCCTCAAGGACTAACTTACATGACTAAGAATGAATGAAAAAATAACACAGTAAACTCACCAATGTCAAATAAGTTTTATAATGCTTAAAGCCTCCACCGTTGAAAGAATTTTTCTTAAAAGTTTCATTAGAAAATTTTCCAGGAACCAAATGAACATATTTAGTATCCGCCATTGTTGACAATACTCTAGTCTTATCCTCCTTGTCATATAATTTTAAACCGGAGAAATCAAACGTAAAGTTTTGTTTAAATTCTTTACAGCTTTTCACACCTTTCACATTTAAAACGTATGTATTAATCGGGCAACATTTAGAGAAGCAGGTTTTCGTTTTACATATGTCTAAATCATTCGATACATTTCTATTGTAGTGTGTATTATTTATCAAGTGAGATGAATTTTTATTTGAAGAAATTAATGGTGATATCTGCCCATAAATTATTATAAAGTTATATTGTAAAATGCTAAATAATAATAAAATATAAGTGATGCGTTCACCCATTTCGATTCGGTTAACAAGCGTACACTTCGAGTCAATACACCACGGAAACTATTGAACATATATACATAGGTACAATAAGTTAGTATGTAAAGTATAATATTAATTAACAAGCTGTTAATTATGTTCCCGGAATATATATGGTTACTACTATTTGTTGAATTCTCAATGACATCATTTTTTAAAGTTATTTTTAATAAGTGTGTATAATTATAAATTATCTATTTATTAATTATTACAATTATAAAAAAAAATGTTTTTTTTTTTCGTATAACTATTTTCGTCTTAAGAATATAAGGAAGTACGAATAAGTGCGACCGAAATATCGTACTTATTCAATCAGATTTATAAATAGATGAAACACAATTATTTATGGGAAAGTCGATAGATGTATATTTTTATAATGTAACTAGGAGGTAGTTTATGACAAGAAGGCTAGGTCCTGGTGACGCCACCTGATTGCGTAACTCAAGGTTTCGACTGGAGAGCCGCCCGTCGACGCGCCACTTACGCTCGGGAGGTCCGCCCATATGTACTCTATGAACTTGCTATAGAATTATTATCCTGTATTGTTGTGAGTTAACAGAAATTTTGCACGGTATACCTTTTAAGGCCCTTCCGGTCAACAGCGTTTACTGGTTACTAAAAATTAAAGTTTTTGTTCTGTTCATTGATTTTTAATTTATTTATAATGGTAGTTTTTTATAATATTGAATATTTATGACATGAATTTCATGACAATTTATGAAAATATACCAACCGTCATTATTATATCTATACTATTATAAAAAGTAGGAGCCTTTGAAATCAAAAGAATGCTCGATTTTTACCGTCGTTTTTTAGACGTTCCTCAAAGAAATTTAACGGCTAAAATTAAAAAAAAGGCATAGCCAAAGTCTTTATTGTTCTAAAACTGAACGAAAATTAAAAATCGATTCATTTTTAGAGGAGAAAACAGGGAAACAGTGTAAACAACATAAAAAACAAATAGAGCAAGTTTCTTGCCGGCTCTACTAGACTGGTTTATTTTCCGAACCGGTGATAGTGTTTTTGACGTTTGTTATTAGCATCGATACAAAATTTGTAATGGGTCCAGCAGATAATACGTTTGTAAGGATAGAGGACAAAATAAACTTAAATGGTCTATTGAGGTACATAAGATAAATTTCTGTTTTAATAATTTTACATATGCATGCCTGCTAATTACAGGAAATATATAACCTGGTTTGGTGGTATGGATTTAACTAAATAATTCTTAGTAAAATACGTACTATAGATGTAGATGGTTGCGGATATATGTATGTAATATTCTTTTGACCCAATTAAAATATTATTTAAAATAAATGACCTGATTTTTCCAAAACCATTAATTGTTATTAAAATTATAACTGTTATTATTATATTAATAAATTCCTTTATGAAAATCTTAGTTTTCCCTTGAATCCTAAAATAGTTTAATCCATTACATATTATTTCATACATCGTAAAGTTCAGCTGGAGTTTTTTTTAAACGCTATATCTATGAAACACGTGGAATACGTGTTTACGCTGAAAATATACTTTAATTGTAAATTTAACCTTTCGTATAAAAATACTCGTCGATTAAATAGACATTGAGGGAAGTATTTTGTATCTCACAACTTACGCTTGTAAAGCGAAAAATATTTTACACCTTATTATTTGATAAATTGACTGAACTGCTTGAACTACAAACTATGCCCCCTATTGAAAACCAGCGTTGCAGTATCTACCGCAAGGTGATGCTGCAACAAGTAGCTGAATAGGGGGCTGTTGTTGGATTCATTCGTAACTATTTAAAATGTGTGTTTTTGTATTTGTAATCTGTATATTTGTTATCCAACAATTTATTGATTTCTTTCTTGTCTTCTTTCTTTCTAATTCAAACCGGATAAAGCTGCGGGTATAGCTAGTATGAGAACATATTGACAGTTGACATCATGATGCTGGATTAAATGATGATAAAGTCTCTAGGTGGCTTTGGACTTACACTTGTTAATTCTGAAAAGCGACGCTTTAACGTGCCACTATGGGTTTCCTTTGTTAGCATGTTGATCGCTACACGAAAGCTCCACCACCTGATCTTTCGGCGAAGGAAAACATTGTGCTAAGACTATTGATATATATATATATATATATTCAGTTGAAAATCTCTCTCGCAAAAAAAAAAGTTGTATTCCGTACCATTATTAAAAACCAATTTTCAGGACTTAGTATGCATCATTTTCGACCAAATCGTTTGTCAGACGAGAATGTGATCAATTAGAAACGAACAGTAGTGCGCTTAGAAGTTGCACGTAAAAAATTGGTGCTCCAATATATGTGGCGGTAGCCGAAATTTACATAGTGATGATATCTTTTCATACAAAGTTCTTGTTGACGAAGTTATTTAAATCATACGATTTACAGGACACAATGTGATTTGTTGCACGTATTTTTCTCATTCGTGCGTTAGTCACGTATGATCTACGTGTTATCATCTCACATATTTTCTACGAATGTTGTAAGGTTTGTGGGAATATAATCATCATCTTTTCGTTTCCTAAAGATCCCCGAAGCGATCAATTAGGGCCGTGATATTCTTAATATTCTTTTATAATTTATTATGTCCTGAATACAAGTTGTTTAGAACAACGTTTCTATTATTTTACTAATCTTCAATGTTACAACAAAGTGGCGGCAATTTGTTAAAAATATCCAAGGGAGTTGTTGTGAGACTTCAGAATTCTCGCTCCGTGTCATTCATTTTAAAGTATGAATTATGTTACTCTCCATTGAGAGTGTGATTTCAACTTTTCCAACGATGATGTGAACTAATTTTTTTTTTGCATTATATTTGGCCTCTAGTTCCCTTAATTCTGGACTTATAGATTATTATATGTGTATAGTCTAAATATTTATACAGATTTACGAAAAATATATACGCATTAAGTTATATTTCATAATCCATTAGGAACGTTACGATCGACTTTCAAACAATGATATAGAATCTTAAATATAGAAACTCTTGTCTTGTTTGCAGACAATTATCCATAAAAGTTCATAAGATAAATAAATAAAATACGATTAGGTGTTTTTGAGAGCCAATTTAAAACATAAAAATAATTATTTTGTCACGGTATGGAGGTTATAAATTAGTAAGTAGTAGCCTAGATAAATTATTATATTTATAAAATATCCTATAAATATGCACTAAATAATAAATAAATATTTTGTTCACCAACTCCCTCCCCAATAAAATTTATTCCCCCCTTAAAATGAATTGCCTTGTCATAGAGTAATTAACTCTTGTCTTGTTTGCAGACAATTATCCATAAAAGTTCGTGAGATAAATAAATAAAATACGACTAGGTGTTTTTGAGAGTTTTCCTTTGCTCGCCACTGTTCTGTCCATTCTTTGTTCTTCCTTTTTTATGGGGGCAAGAAGTATATCCTGCCCCCCGGACTTTAGACCAATTGGTGGTGCCTCTCTTCTTGAGAGGCGGGCTAAGAGGTGGAGGGGAAGTATTCTCCTCCATCCCTACCGGGCCATTACGCGGACGAGGCTTGGTGGGTTCGCCGCAGGGGGCAACGCGGTGCTTGCGAAAGCCACCCCGTGTCGCCCCCATCCCAAACGGCCCCGGGAGGCTTTAGTGGGTATTTCCGGGCGCTTCACGCCCGGGTGAATCCCACACTGGCACGGAGTACGTCCCTCCGTGCCCCCTTACCTATTGCATTGGAGGACCCCGGTCTCACTAATGCAATAGGTAAGGGTAGTGCGTAAATGCATTTCCCCCCGTCAAAAAAAAAGTGTTTTTGAGAGCCCTTTTAATTAAAGCATAAACATAATTATTTTGTCACGGTATTGAGGTTATACATTGGTAAGTAATAACGTAGATAAATTATTATATTTATAAGATAGCTATTCCCATAAAAAAAAGCGTCACATGCGAAAAGTTAAAAATCCCGTCTTATTTCTAGATGGCGCTCATTCATAGCCTACAAACTTAATAGAAGTAACTGAGACGTTAGTATTTAAGTTATATTGTCGTTAAAATTTACTAAAAAGTGCATACTATTTTCAAACGTATAATATTGTACAAATACATTGCTTTCGAAATATTTATGTTCACTGGAAAACATCGATGATTTACCACTATTTATGCGCTTTTTGACAGATAACATGATAGTAACTTACAAAGAAACGGATTGTGTTGTTATGAGGTGGCGTTCAAATAGTATTTTAAATTTATGATAGCTATATATTTATCCTCCCAGGCCTCATTTCAGCATATATCCCGAAAGAGATTTTATCTTTATGACCTCATCTGAAAATTTGCGAAATTTTTACAACAGAAATCACTCTTTATAACATGAAAACTTTTGATTGGCACAGAAAAATCTTTTTACAAATTTGTATTTATTAACTTTATTGAAATCCAAACCTAATTTGTTTTTAATTTAATAGGATAATTTATTTAACACCTTCATCTGTTCAAAAGGACATTCTCGTTGTATCAAATTACTTTTTACTTCATGGAAAGCTTGAAATCATCATGGGATTCGATTAACGTACTTTTACATCATACTACTACTAAGCCACAATCGCTTCTATACGGATTCTTCAGATTAATACGGATATATTATAAACCTTACCAAGTAGCATAAAACCTAAAAGTAAAAGTCGCTAGCAACCATTAGTATTTAAAAGTCTTGTATGTCAAAAAGTTTAATAGTGTTAACAGATGGTCGAACTCGGTACGGAGCATATAATGGAAATGAATTGGCCAACGACCGAACAGCGCTGCTACTTTAGCAGCAACACTACTGTTACAATAAAAATCTTGCATGCCTATTAGTAAAGATATACTCTATGTGCTATTATTATCACTATTCCTAGAGCCGGCTATGCAGGCTTCGACAGTCCTGTATCACTTCGATTTAAAAAGGACCATTGTGATCGCGCCCAACTGCTGAAGCAGTGAGCCTGCTTAAACTTACAGCATAGATGTACTGTAGAATCTTTAAAATCCGCAAACAAACAGTAATTTATTATATATTTATTTCGCGCTTCGATAATTTCGTATGCATGGCATCTGTACTCACACACTATGCCCACAAGGAACTGCTATATTCGATCCTCTGCGCTCAGCCGTACAATGTTCGAGGTCCATCTTGCGCGTCTGTTATGGCATTTACACTACGTCGAATGAATGCAGTGTTGTCAAAGGTTAAATTCTAAATTATCGTATTTCCACGTATGAATATAATGTTCATTGCTACAGTTTTTTTTTGTACATTATTTACTAAAAGCTGAAACTTATCGTACATTTACATAATTACTATTGTACATAGTACTATGTACTAGTGGCTGAATTATTGTATGGGTAAACGATGCTGAATCACACGCATTTTAATTTGTTTATAGTATATCTATAGTGATGGCAGTCGTTATTTGTCAATAATAACACCTCATTAAAAATTAAAATTTAACAAATACTCAGTATTTCAGATTTAGTATGTTTCTAATCATTATCTAATTTATAGAAATAGGTACAGATAATGATAGGTTACAATCATTATAAAAGTCGAAATATTGATGTAATAGTAATAACAGTATTAAAAAAAAAAACCATTTTGAGGGTAATCTATATATTGTGGTAACACTTCATAAAAATTTACATAAATACTTTCAAATACATATAGAGAGTTGAAGACGAAGAGCGGCAACGTCGCATGAAACGAAGCGTGAGCTGGCAACGTGGCAATTATAATTTAGCTCAATAGGGAAATTGAGGAATAGCGACATCCAATTACTTTTTGCGTATTACTAAGATTCTGACGTCATTATAGATAGGCTTATATTCAATTTGAAACACTCAGCGACACCTCTCATCCTAATATGTAATCATTTATCGTGTTACGATTCTTTGTATGGGCAAGAGCGGTCTGTACATTATTTATATCGTATTTGGTAATTGTAAAAAATCTATAAAAAAAATGTTTTACAAGAATATTTTTTATGTTTTGAATAATATATATTTCGAAACATAAATATTATAGGTACCTACAGGAAGGCGATGTATAAAAATCTACGTATTTTTAATATTTACCAATTGTCAATGAAAAATAGTCTTCGCTAAACAGTTGTATAATCTAAATTTATAATATACTCTGTGACATAAAGTAAGAAAGCCACAGCTAATCTATACTAATAAATAAAATTTAAATGTCTGTTTGTAATGTCAATTTTTTTTTTACTAAATGGATATAAATCTATATGTGATACCCATACCAAAAATACGATTTTTAAGTTTTTGTATGATTGTTCGGTTAATTTTCAAATCAATTAGGGTTGCGCGTAAAAAATAACTATTAAAAATTTAAATAAAATCTGATTCAATGCACAGTTTTACGGGCAAGTGATAACGGGCAAGCATAATTTATGAGAAATATTTTTACTTTATCTTAGTACTAGAATGTTATAGGAAAATAATTAAGCTTTTGTATAAAACAAAGTTAAATCGAAGTGAAGAACATATGAAACGCAGGTGCAGCTGCGGGCACACAGCTAGTGTATTATAACAGTCGAAATTTCTTGGTAAAAATGACACTTAATTTGAAAATAAGCCTTTTGTTTCAGTCTATTTTATTTATAAGAAATACAACGACATAAATCTAAAACCCAGATCTTTGTCCTTTGTTATATTTCAATAGTTAATACAATTCAGTACAAACAGAAATGACGACATTCATTATTATTATAAAGTACACTCGAATGACGCACATAATTGAGGTAGATTGATAAAAATTACAAACGAGTAATTCTTACAATTGAAATATTTTATAAATCGTAAATGTTAGTAAAACTATTTTATTATCATTATTGTTATTGTAACTATTTATATAATTAATCAGTGTTATATTTTAGTTGACATTTTATTTGTTTAATTTTTTTTGTACATGTTCTTACTGGCTTTATAAAAAAAATTTTAACTTTGGTCCCATGTCATGTAGGATTTCTTACCCGTATGACTTCTTATTCTTAAATTTAAAATTCTATGATTTTATTATGATATAATGTTTCAGTTTATGTCCTTAATTCCGATATTGCTAAGTTAGATTTATTCTCAATAATTTTACAATCTTTTACTGATAACAAGGTCTCGTTAAATAATTTTTTTACCAAATTACAATCAAACGATCATCGCCTGAAACCAGATTAAGAGACAGTTATGGATTTGAGAAACATCGTAACAGCTATTCAATTTTACCCGTCACACATTATATGGGCACAGATAAGCAATATATTGTTAACCTACGTGATGACCATTTTGAGAAAATGACAGTTAAACATTTAGAACACCTTTTTGAAATAATATACAAAATTATGGGTTATTACAGAAATTTTAACTAGTTTTTTATTTTTTTAGAACATTTATTTACGTATCATTTTATTTTAATTATTTATAATAGGATGCAATAAAGATGTTAAATTATGTAACATTCTGGTACGAAATTGATTAGCAACTGGTTTTGTGTTAATTTTTTATTTAGAAATATTACATATGTCTCACAATAATTAGTAAAATGTACGTTATCATGTGATTTTGGTTTTGAGACCAAAATCTCGATTATAAAAAAATATTTTTATGGTTGCTCTGTATTTATTTATCAGCGTCCATGTTACTGTTGACGTTGATGTTACTTTGCTAATTTCGCTTGAAATGATTTACAGCTGTCACGCATTTTAGAACCTTTACTAATATGATTTATATAATAATAGATGGATAATATGAAATAGCTATGTAAATAATTAGATTAAATAAATGAGCTTCCGTGGTAGTCACGTGATAACCGTAATCTATTACACGTGTTTCACCTCTCCACGAGGCATCCTCAGATGTAGACACTTCCGAGGTAAGCGGGGGCGATTATAATAAAAATAATTACATCAGAATTTACATAATGAAAGACAGCAGCTTTTAGACTTCGTCTGATTAATTATAAGTACATTGCAAAATTAAACTATAAACATATTCTACCTAGTTAGGTTCTGGGTTTAACTTATTATGATATTCGTATTATCAATTAATAACACTATAAAGCCGTGAGGTGCCGGCTAAGAATAGTACCACCCCATATCTTTCCGTGGGTGTCGTAAAAGGCGACTAAGGGATATAAGGTATGGTCAGTAGCATCCTATGGGTACCTAAAACACCTTACTGCGATCGCCAACCCGCTTGCCAAGCGTGGTGATTATGGCCATTCCATCCCTTAATGGTGGACACCTATGTCCAGTAGTGGATGTCTTATGGTTGCATGAATGAACATTATAAAATACAAAATCGAAATCAAAAACAGAGTTAGGGTGTATTTGATTATCTACGTTACTGAATTAACTTAAATCATAAAATATGGACTTTTCCAAGTTCTATTCGATACTATAATCAGGCTAACCAATTTGCCGTTGCTAAATAGGTTTAGTTACATTTGTTCAAAGTAAACAAATTTATGAACTTGAACAAATTCAAATAGTATATCTTCCTCGTACTTAGGAATGTGGTCACCCAATAAATCATTTATAAAGTGCAAGTCACTTAGATAGCTTTGAACAATATTAGCTATTTTTATCCAAGGCAAGGCCTGTAATATGTAAGCCAAGTTGCAACAATTGTTCTTTGAAAGAGATAGAAATTAGCGCGGCTGCCTTATTTTGCATATTTTATGATAATTTGGTTAAATAATGGTACTGGAATAAAGACCCAAAACTGATCTTAGAGACGTGGGCAGATTACCAATGAGATGAACCGACAACTTAATGGAAGCGAAATGAAGTTGAATGAGGACTGCCCTTGGATTTGAATGTCATGCAATACCAGTGCCACAAGAAACTGAGATACAAGATAAGAAGAATTCTTTACAAGGGTTAACTTCCAACTTTTCAGTACATGACGTCCATAGATGCTCATCTCTTACGATATGTTTCAATATTGCATCTTAACTTTTAAATTGAGATCAGATCAAAAATGAATCGGTATTTCTGACTGATCACTGACTCTGATCTGATCACTTTGAAGTATTTAAATTTCGGATTACAGTAGGTAAAAACAGATTGAGATCACATTTTGAAACTGACCGCTAACGATCATTGCCATTATTATGATAGTTTGCAATATATTTACAATGAGGAGAAATGTTATATTGTAAATAAATGAACTTACATTTTTAAACAATGTATAAACTCTTTAATTTAGTACGCAAACGGTTATAATTGTATACAGTATTATAATCTGAAACATATTATTATATATTATTATGCGTATAATTTAGTTTAGCATGAGTTATGTTTTGCTTGTTTATGTCTGTGGTTTTCCTAAAGATCCATAGTCGATGACTCATCAGTTAATTTTCTATATAATTAGCAACTCCAAATATTAATAAAGTTTCTAGTATTCATTTAGCATAATTATAATTTTTTTAATTGTCCCTATTGTAATAATACCAAACAAATCAAAGAATTAACTTTAAAAATATTAAGAGGACATGCGGTAGGAAATGTAGGTATTTCAGAAATCTATTGCTATCGCGTTGCGCCCCACAGAAAGAGAGAAACACGAAAGGGGCAACTGCTGCGGGCTGATTTTACTTTTGCGACATAGACGAAAACATCACTTCGTTTGTTTCCCTGTTTCGTCCTCCAAAACTAAACATATTTTTAATTTTCTTTCAGTTTTAGAATAATACAGAATTTCGGTATGCCTTTACGTTTTGCTTTTTCTAATTTTATCATCAAATTTGTTAGACGAACGATTGAAATGACGGTAAAAATCTAGCATTTTTTTTCATTTTCAATGACTCCTAGTTTCTACAACAACTAATTTATGGAAAAAATCAAGACGTACAGATATGGCGGTGGTGTATATATATTATTTGGTATAAAAATATTTAACATCAAGGGAGTAAACAGGGGACTACGTTTGTATGGAATAAATGCCACTAGCGTATCCTCCTAACGGTTAATTTGATTTTATTCCGCTGCGGTGAGGTGGGTAATAGTTGGTAAATTCCGTTGATGTGCGCGTTTTATAGTCATAGATCAAAAGTCTAAAAAAAGTGACTGAAACTGACTAGTTGTCTTTTGAGTTACTCATATTTGTTATTATTCACTAAACTTTCTTTTAAATTTACGTGTCATTTATTCATTTAGTCATTATTGGACTTAGTACATTTTAATATTATGAAAATAATATATTTTAAAATAATGATTAATGCTACATGTAGTTTAAATTTTTTTTTTTAAATAAATTAATGCTTTGTTTAATTTATTAATGAACATATAATTTTAATAACACTCATTCATTGTGTTTCATTCCGGAATTCTAATTTAAATCTTATGTTAGTTGGCCAAAATAACAAACATGGCTGGACAAAAGGAATATTTAATAACGAATTTACTTATATAATATATACTTCGTAATATAATAATTTGTGCAATAACTATAGTAGTGCTTTCAAATTCAATAAGTGCGTGATAATAGAGAAATTTATAAAATTCATAATTTTTTATTTTGTTTATAGTAATAAAGTAAACATAAGTTTACATTACGATCATCGCACAAGATAATTCTAGCAAATGCATCAAAATTAATTTATAATAATTTCATAATAAATCATATATTATACGAGCATATACAAGCTGTTTAATCGATCTTTAACGGGCTTATTGAACGAGAGTCTTACGCGAAGTATTCACATATTATTTTAAGACCGAATATAAAGACAGCACATATTGACGTGAACAACTCGTCGAGCTACGTTTGCACCTCGTTGGCATGCGGTGCCCCTTCAGCTGCCCGCTCACCTCCCCGTGGTCATAAGTCGCGCAGTACGGTTCGTCAAGTGTGACGTAATCGACGTCAGGTACAAAGTTAACTTGACCTCGACTGGGTTGTAGATAATATTCTCAAGCAAATAGTACATTACTTGCCACTATGAAATCTTAAATTAACAATAATCTTTTTTTGGTATATAGCAGCTTCAGTGTTTCAGGGTAGTCCAAGAAAGCTCACAAGAATTATTTTAGCCTTAACTTCTTCACTTTATCTTGACATTGCCTAAGGGTATCTCATCCCGGCTGGAATAAGTACGGGTCGACGTTGTTGTTTGCGTTCTAGACATCGGATCGCCGCGTAGTTGTTTGTATCTGTATCATAAATAAATCAGTTAACACACAAAAAAAACAGAACTGAGTTTGTACAAAATATACACTATCTTTTGTAATTGACGGGCTCTGAATTGCATTTATATTATACTTATTCATATTTTAATTTCTGTTAAGATATGTTTCGAGTGCCGATTGCCATAAAAGGCATAAATGTATGCATGCATCCTTTTAGATTTGTAATGTCAAAAATGCACCATATAATTTTTTTTATCCTCAATAGCTTTGTAGGAATTCGTTAACAAAAAAGAACATCGCATAAAAAAACATTAGTAGCTCTTTTGGCATAAAGCCGTGACCTTTGTGGATTTGACACGTGATTCATCAAATCCCTTACAAAATCATTGCAATCTTGTGTTTTAATGTGTCTATATTATTTAAAGGATTGAAATTTCAGTATTAAATAGGTAAAAATAGATTGAGATCGCATATTTAATACAGCCGTAAACAATAAACATATATATTTTTGCTAGATGGTGTATCTTCATAAAAGAAAGCCCACAGAGCTAGCTGTGCTTCTGCTGACAGCTTATCTAATTGTCTTCTTCAAGATTTGTGGTGAGCACTTAATATTATCTTAAACAAATTGCGTTGTTTGACACAAAATCCACAAATTAGGATCAAAAATAGTAATCAATCAATAGTAGGCATATCAGGCATAAGCACACACATAAACTATCTCACACAACCATGGAATTAGTAACTGTAAGCGTCTAGAAGTTTCTTAAAAAAAACTAGAAAGTAGGTTAGCATAGTGAATCAAAGAACTATAATTATTGGTTATTTACAAAACGTAACTCTAACAGTGCAGTGTTAATATTACGATGCGTTAATTACTTTAAATAAAAAAACAATATATGGAGTTTTATTTAACACGTAAAATAAATAAATATTTGGGTGGAATGCGTATAACTCGCTTTTTTGCCACACAGCAGACGGGTCGAAAAAAAACCACCTCAATAATTCTATAGAAGACATCGCGTCGACGCATGCCGAGCGCGAGCTGTGCATAACTTCTTCAGTAGTAAAAGTGTGCTGGCGCCCGACCCGCTCGCTGTATAGCGAAACCATTATAGCTCAGTTCCATATGTTATTGAGTAGCTCAAATGTGAAGTGACGATAGTTTAGTGGCCGTATACCACGTCGACGGACATAGGTTAGGTTGGAATCCATCTGTTTTGTTCAAAGTTAAACTGAAATGAATGAACACTTGGCAAGCACCTGTAGATGCGTTTCGGTAGCTTCACTTGAGAGCCAGTAGCTATAGGTTAAGCGTATTTACCATCCTGAACAACATCGTCAACTAACATTCAGTATATACGTATGTATAAAGTATATAAAAAAGAAAGACAATATAAATTAATCCTTTGGGTTTGTTAATAAAATGTGCGGTTTCATTTACGGATAAAATGTAAAGGTATTGAACTTTACAGATAAAATAAGCAAGTAAAAATGATATATTATAATTTTTATTACAAATCTTATTGCGGTAAAAAGATATGCTTTGAAAAAACTTACTGTATAGCATTATCTAGACAAAAAATGTCATATCAATCTCTTAGAAATTGTTGTACTAACAAACTATAAAACGCAAGGTCTCTCTATGTACGTTAGTTTAAGAAATAATTGGAGAACCACCAAACCGATCTATAGGATTTAAATCATAGATATATTTGTTGGTCATATTTTAGTGATTTTTTTTTCTTGGACAATTTAAGGAAAATCTTATAAGGAAAAAAGTGAGTTTAGTTAACAAAAAACTACAACCAACGCCATCGTTAATATGTGACTGAAGTATATACGACGCAGGGATCTGATAAAAATAGAGATTTGATCAAACCTTTAAGATCAAGAAAATCAATTCAAAGGAGATGTTAAACCATTAACAAATAAACTAGTAGCCCTATGAATTCAAGTTAACACGACGCAAGCTTAATCTTTTATTATTATTCCGAAAGGAGCAGTGCAGACTAAAAGAGTCCTATATCACTGTGACCTAGAGAGATCTACTGTGATCGCTTCATACTATTAAAGCTAACTGGCTACACCTACACCCTGGATATAATGTAGAACTTTTTTGGTTAAGAGCGTCTGCACCTCCTCCGGGAGCAACGTATGCTTTTCGAAAATTCAGTTGCTTATGAGTAAGCAACTATAGATAAGTTATGAATAACTATGGTAGCAAGTATGGATAAGTTGCTTATCCATAAATATATGGATCACATTTACACAAGGCGTGCTTTAACGTCTGCAGTTATGCAGCAATGTGATGCATGTGTTTGTCCAAATAATGGTATGTACGTAGTGGTCGCAATAATACTCGTAGCGGATTCCTACTGAGCATAAAGTCTTCCTTAGCTTTGCGCTAAGTGAATATCACGATAAGATCTTTATCTAAGTCCTGGTAGTTTGTTCCAGAATCCCGTAGCTTTATTAATTGGTCCCTTATGTTAATCAAACTAACAAGTCAAACCTAAACTAATAAGAGGTTAGATTGCATACTTTTTTTAGGGGAATGTTCTTATTTTTACATCAGCCGTGAATTGATCATTTAAGACATTTAATCAATATCCTATTTTTATTATCTACCTGCTCCATCTTTATATAAACTATATATAGTTTAAGATTATATACCAAAGTAGGATTTAATACTGTATGGTATTTTTAGACAGATATACATATTAAAGTGCAATTTTAAAATCCTTGAGAATCTTTTTTTTTGTATGAGTTATTCTAATACGTTTATACTTAGTGCTGTTTCATAATAAGATTCAAATAAAATTGCAAAGAGTTTTTACAAAAGAAAAACGTCGTTAACTTATAAAGTGTCGCGTTATTCAGCATGTTTCTTAATCTTCATAAAAAGACCAGAAATAACTACTAATACATATTTACATACATATTTATATAAAAATATGTATTACCAATACTTCTGCTCCCAATTTAATATTATTGAGGATCACAGTATGTCTTTTTCTTCCTTGAATTTCTGTCGGCCACTATTCTTTCACTAACCACTTTTAATTTCATATATTCCTACACAACACTCCAACCATCTTTTCTTTGGCCGTCCTCTTCCTCTTCGTCCATCAACCTTCACATTAAACACCTTCATAGTCACATATGTGCATAACAAGACAATTCTCTTACAGCTTTTCTATGACTGGTGCCACTCCAAAGTCCAAACTCCCTCTAACATTCCCATTAGCCACTGTCCATTCTTGTTACGCCACACAACCATCTCATACTGCATCTTCTAATAGAGAATCAGAAAGATTGATAAGCTTCATAGATAGTAGCCACTACTATATAGCAATGTTAGTCAGACAACATCGAACTCTATTCATAAATAAATATAAAGTTATAAACTCTCTTAACATTAAACATTCGAGTTTCATAAAATTGAAGGTAATATGCAAATTTAGTATTTTACAAACGTTAGTCACTTTGTTATTGACTTGCTGTAATCTAAATTGGTGCAATACAATCAGAAGTCACGTACATATCAAGTCGTTCTATCGTTGTTTTTCTTAGCTTCACCGAAAATATCCATTGTAGATTGGTTCACTTCGAATCTGAGCCTAAAATTATTTATTTAAAATTACATATAACTATTAAAACTAGTGTTTAACGCGACGGTCGATAAATTTGATTATCGTGTATTTGAGTACTAAAAACTCTATCTAAAATCATTTAAATGATTTGTTATCAATAGGTAAACAAAAAAGTTACGTAGGACCTCATAGGGGGACTGCCGACAGAAGTGAACACTCCAAACTTGAAAAAAAAAACAGTTTTTTTATGTATGCCTAACATTTGCCCATTATGTTTTTGCATCTTTTTGAATTCCGAACAATAATTATCTACATTATCAATTGTATATTCATAACCAAAACATAGGATAGGCTGAAGTATAATTTTTGTTATTTATCTCTGAGTACCAGCACTTAAACGCCCTCTTATATTTTATATATTGTAGCTAGTTGACGGGGGACGTCATAGCGTTGGTAACGCAATCTATAGACTTTTCTCCTACCGAGAATCGCTCGACGCCACTAAAGAAATATTTATTTCAAAAATAAAAGAGTGCATGTGCTTTACGTGCGGTTGAAATAAAAAATCTTTGACTGTTGTGGCAAAGTATTAATACAAAAAAATCTTTAACGTGAAATAAATAAATCATATTTAGAGTAGCATTTATTGATAATATAATTTACAGTATGAGTAATAAAAACTAAAGAAAGCCCTATTTAATGAACGTCATTTCCGTTTGAAAACGTTACTTTCGTCCGAAAAGTTCTGAGTTACTCATCACATGGCGCCTAAAGATTTACTTTAAAAAAAAAACATTTCATAAGCAGAGAAGAAATATGACCCGAACTGTTTTATGTTTACAGATAACTACAATTGGCCAAAAAGTGTATTATGAAATATAATTAATTTTATAACTTGACGAACTCAATGTGGTCAGACATTTTGTTTCTTTAATAATGGATGTATTAAATGCTTCAGTTACCACTTTATTGTTTTTTTTTATTATTAGCTAAAATAAATCTTTAAGAAGGTTTATTATAACATTTATGATTATTAATAATGAAATTAATGGAATTAGTTGTATTGAAAATATCATCGGTAAAGTTAGTCACTCAAGAACTCTCCCTTTAGTTATTCCAAACTCCACAATCGATTGCAATAAAAAAGAATACCTTTATCTTAAAGTATCCAAGCTTTTTTTTGTATTGTGGAAGAATTTCTAGAACTTTCTTCTTAGTACGAATATCGTCTATATATTTGTTGGCGTCTGAATATCTTATGACGTCATTTGAACCACGTAATATTGTTGTGATATATTTTAATTTCCCTATTTTACTTTAATTAAGTATTTATATTTTTTTAAAGTTTTATTTATACACTTAGTAAATAATCCATGTCGCTAAAAATGTGTTCGCTAAAAGAGTACAATCGCTAAAACCAGAGCGAGGGCATTTTTTTAGACATTTTCGTTTCCCATTGCAGGAAAATCACTGCAGTGGACGAGATTTTTATTATATTATTATTAATGCTTGTATCGAGGCTTAAGACTGTTCTTATGGTGTCCATGCTAGCCCTTTGCTGTGGTTCGTAAATCCACCGTCGCTTTTTAAATTCCATGGAATTCTTCATTGGATCATTACTTGTCGACTGTTGCCATCTTTCTTTTATCCTGGATAATACGTTATTTAAATTTCAACTTAAATTGTAGTAAAAACAATAGATATATACCGAAATTACTTTATTTACCTAAAAAAAAATATAACGTAAAGAAGACAAACCAGCGAAAATAAAATTAAAATCTGACCAAAAATAAGGAACTTACGAGTATTTTCATTTCATCCTAGAGAGAGAGGAGAGGGCATTATGCTATATTATGACGTCACTCTATACGTACTACATACCAGTTCTATACTAATAATCGTTTTATGAAAAAGGTATAGAGCTACCACTCTCAATCCCGACAATTTAAACTAGGGTATTTAAAAATGTGTATTAATGTTTTTTTTTCATTAAACGAATTAAATCCAGATACATGTATTATTTTTATTTATTTTATACGTTTAATATTTTTTTTATTTTTTCGTGCTCATAAACATTATCAATAATATACTAAACTAACCTTTTCTTAACAAGCCTGAAGATCTTTTTCTTGCACACGAAGATGATAAAGACGAAAAGACCAATAAGAACGTTGTATGTGTCAGTGAATCGCCAGAACATTTCAGCTTCCGGATAGAGGGCGCTGATCACCTCTAAAATCCAATTGAAGCCCATGACGACAAACAATTTCACGTAGAGAAGGAGCCTGAAAAATGAAACGCAAACGTATTATAAAATAATTGTTATAAACTTATGGTAACAAATAGAGGTATACCAATTAATTATTTAAATGAACGATGCCCATGACATAATGTTACCCCTATTAAGTTAATTTTAATTAATAACATACAATAAATTTCTCATTTCCTCATGACCTATTAATAATTTTAAATTATGTCTTCTTATGGTTAGTACAAATAAGAAGTCAATAAAACTATTTCAAATCAACTATAGAATTATAGTTAAAATAAAAACGTTTCTGCAGAGTACACGTGTTAAAAGTGAAATTTCTTTGGTAATCTTTAGTTTAAATATGTGACACAAATTATTAGCAAGAGATAGATATATATAGAAACCGAGAAACTGAAAATGATTAACGTTTTTTTTCTGTAATTCATTAAACTAGTGTATTTGTCTCTATATCATGTAATAGCTTCGTGGCGTTTTGAGTGATATAGTTTGGTTATTAAGTTAAGTTTATTATAGAAAATAACGCGTAGCATGTATTCTGAGATGCCGACATAGCTCTATGGAAAGTTCGAGCAGAATGAGCCATCGTTTGGCTGGAGCTTGGTAACGCTGATAGGTACAAGATTGAAAATATATCTTACCCACATGGCACTGGCACAAATTTTGTTTATACAGATCACCATTATCTAAGAAGAAGAATAACTACTAAGGGTACGTCCAATTGTTGCGTAAGCAAAATTTTGGTAATTGTAACCCCCCCCCCTTCTGTATTGTAAGCAATAGCAAGTAAAACTCTTACCCCTCAACCATTGGCATAATAATGAACAAAACATTAAGGTTGTATTATATAATATTGCTTACGTAATCATCATTCTGCCACGCAACGGAAAACGCAGCGTGAGTAGGCTCCCCACAAGGTGGACCGACGATCTGAGGAAGAATGGGGGCGGCGCAAGACCGGTCGTTATGGAGCTCTTTGGGGGAGACCTAAATCTAGCAGTGGACGTCTTTCGTTTAAATGGATGGATGAACTATCATTCTGAACACCGCCCCCCAGTGTCAACAAAAATAAGCAACACCTGAATTCTTACGTAACATTTGAATGACCCCTAAACGAATAATATTGATTGGCAAACAGAAGAGAAGAAGGTATTGAACTTCTCTTTGCCTATTTATAAATAGATATTAATTGTTGTATTCACCTCTGCTTGTCATTTCTATGCTGATCGTGCGTAGAACTCTCTCTTGATTTCAAAACTGAGGTCTGTTTCTTGATTTGCGTTATCTTCATTGCGGTTAATACAAAGAATATTAAATTTGCCACGCACAGTATTGTTATAGGTCCATACAAGTATAGCAGCTTGCTTTTACCTAAAACATATAAACTACGTTTAAAAAATCATTAACTTTGCAATTTTTTTACACAATGATCAGAGAAATTTGAATTAATATAAAATCGTAGATTTTTTTAATAATGATGTCTAAACTTTCATTATTAACTAGCTGGTGCCTTTATCTAGATAAAGGCCAACAGACCCAATAGTCTATAGTCAACTGTTTCCTTTTACAATGATAATTAAACCCTTTGAATATTAACCGTGTTAAATTTCGAGAGCTTCGTACTATCCTTACTGTAATTATATAATCCGTTATTAATTTGGACACTTATCTTGATTACATTTTAATTTTGTTTTTCATAGTCTATGAGTTACTGAGCGACACATGCTTTCCGTACACCAAATTTTCGTTAAACCGATCAAGCGTATCTTGAGTTTTCTCAGATTTTATGTT
Organism: Samia ricini; assembly: GCA_014132275.2. NCBI lineage: Eukaryota > Metazoa > Arthropoda > Insecta > Lepidoptera > Saturniidae > Samia > Samia ricini. The sequence continues at coordinate 12,336,267 of AP028164.1, forward strand.
TTTTTCATATTATGATATAGATAAAAATTACTAATCTAAGATATATTGTATCCTATATCTTTGTCACTAAATTTAAGATTAAAAAAATATAATTAATAATAATTCTGGCCTACCAATTACTTCTTAACATTTAAATCGGAGAAGCTGTTTCTGAGTTAATATGACACACATACGGATAGACAGAAAAGTAAAATAAAGCCAGATTTGAAAGAAATAAACATTTGTCACAAAATTTGTACAGATTTATAGCCATTTCAATATAATAACATACGATAAGCTCACGCCTGTTATCCCCGAAGGGTTAGGCAGAGAGGTGAAATAGCTAAACTACACCCCACCCACATTTCGGCGAGCTTAGTTCCGTCCCCGATGTGACAAGGGGGCGAGCCTGTCGCCGTATCGGGCACAAATTCCAAACTCCGGGATTGTACTGAGTAGATAAACCCAATACCACTTGACCCGACCCGGGGTTCGAACCCGAAACCTCAGAACGGCAGTCGCACCGTAATACAACTGCGCCACCGAGGCAATTATATAATATACTTGAACTAATTACCTAATGATTAATTATTAGTTTCTAAAAGTAAGCCAGTGTTTCGTCATTTATGGTTTTGACGATACATGTTTCATATCACATTTTTTTTACAAAACTTGTATTGAACTGATCAATAAAATAATCGATAGAAGCTTAATTATATCATAACGCTATCGACACTAAGAGGTTATACATTGCTTGTTGCGATCAAATTGGTAATAATCATAACTATATTTTGTGGGGCCTCATTTAAATGTATTTTTTTATGTCCACTCTCTTATTATTTGAATTTTTATATGCCTGACATTTATTCACTTTAATTGAATATTACCGTACGTAAATATGACATGTAAAGAAAACTATAGACGGATAAGCATTAATTGTTAATCCATCAATTTAAAAAAGTCAATTTTATATATTCACATGCCCATTTTATAGAATTCATTACATTTACATAGTTTTGAGCAGCAATTTTACAGAAATGTTATAGTTACCAAATATAAAGCAGCAGCCCTGCTGTCGAATTAGCGGAAGCAGCGGATGCTGTGGAATACCAGAGAACTCCAGAGTGATCAGCAACGCAGTGAGAGCGGTGGAAAATCCGAATGAGTACAGACAATATGCTAAGAATCGCGCTCTGATTGACATCTTCTCTAGTGACATCCCACGGTTTCCACTGAAATAAGAATGTTTGACTGGTTTTACTCTCTTATACAAAATATACCTCAAGGCTGACCACTGAAGATAAATTAAAAATCAAAAGTAAGAAACTTATAATCATTTTCGTTTTATTTTAAAGAGATATAATACTACACTAAGATATAAATGTCACACTTTACGTATTTCATACGAGTTATATACTAACATTCGTTTTACGAGTAAGGGATAAAGCATACCCTCTGTAAGTCTCTCTAGATTGCAAGAACTGCTCAATCCTACATAGCCCCTTTCGGCATAATAATAATAATCCCATGCAAAAACTTTAAACACTTGTATTTCAAAATTTTTATAAAACAACTTTTTTTCTTCTGGCCGTGTGGTGCTGACATAAGAATAGTATGACCCCATATCTACCCGTGGGTGTCGTAAAAGGTGACTAAGGCATATATCAGGAGATGGGAAGCAGCATCCTCTGAGGACAACAAACACCTACTGCGATCGCCAACCCGCCTGCCAAGCGTAACGATTATGGCAATTCCCCCTTATCTCTGGGGGGGAGACCAAGTCCACCAGTGGACGCCTTTACCGTTGGATGGATGGATGGATATTTTTTTTCAATTACACTTATTTGTATGTAATTCATTTAGCCGGTTGTTTTCAACAAATTAAACGGAACTATTAAATATTAGTAGGCAATCGTATATCTAATTGATATAGATTATTATAAACGATATTTACTATAGTTTATCTTCACTCATTGATATTAAGGAAAATTAAAACTATCTTGTGTAAAAATATGTTGACCTACAAAAAACTATTAAATGTATTGAGAGTGGTTTCATAATTATTGCGTAACACCATTCACTTCAAGGTAATATAGCCGTCATCAAAGTTTAAAGAAACACAAAAACCTGTAACAGACTTCTTGGCCAGATAAAAATATTCGAAAGTTATTCAATTTGGTTTTCAATGTAATACGATTTTATGCATATGAAATGTTTTTTGACACAATATATTATAATTTGTAATTTTGTTTTGTCGTTTTACACAATGTGGTTTTGTTATTTACTACTAAGCCCTAGTGAGCTGTTTGGGAAATATTAACGCGAAAGTTATTGCAAGATGTAAGATAAAGTTGTAGAAAGTTGGGCCGCCGTTTTGCTAGAGGATTACATCGTTGATACAAGATTGTAAAACAAAAATCTTATCCACATCATTTTATCATTGAAGTGAGACTTCCTTGTGCGCTATGAGAGTAAAATTTCAAAGTCTCGTCACGCGATCTCCGTCAGAATAAAACCACCACGATTTTGAATGTTACAAGTTGGGTAGAAATACGTTTTGAGAGAAGAAGCGAAAAATAACAAGAATGTTGCACTTTTTGTCTAATTAATAATTATTTTCTTCCCTTTGCTCTACATTCCTTCTTGAGAAACCGTGCGTATTATTGTAATTTATATAGTGGATATAGCTTATTTATGAAGTGAATCTTTAGCGGCATTCAGCGATTCTCGGTAGAGGAAAACCTTAAAGATTCGCGTTACCAATGTTATGACGTCAGTCTTCAACATGCTGTATGTCACGTTAAAGATGTAGTTTAAGTGCTGGCGCTCAGAGATAAAAAAAAATACAATTCGTAAGAATTGTAAAACAAAAAGTAGTTTTTATTTTGATTATTTGTTCGGAGCGCCGATAAATGTAAAAACCAAACGAATGTGACATATTAAACGTTAGGGTATGTGAATAATTCAAATTCACAAATTACGAAATTTTGTTAAAACAAAATATAACAATATTTTCAAAATCAAAATCAAAAACATCTTTATTCAATTTAGGCCCTAAGAAGGCGCTTATGAATGTCTAAAAAACACTACCACCGGTTCGGAAAACAACCCAGCCGAGAAGAACCGGCAAGAAACTCGATCTGGTTCTTTTTTTTTAATAAATATAATACATATTTAATATATAATATAATTATTATTTAACGTATAATTTCGTTTATTTCGTATATCAAATATTTGTTATTGAAATCTAATTAAATACTAGGTTAAATATTACTTGTAAATTTATAGTACATATGTGCTAGAATTCTTTTTTCTGTAGACGTAAAGTCCATATTTCCGCTTATAAACAAAACAAAAAAAAACTGGCAAAACGTGTCTGAATCGACACGAAAACAACCATATGAAATAAATCAATATGTATTTATGCACGTAATTTTCTGTTTCCTACGTATTAATAAAATTACACGTCAACAGAAAAATGTCCTTAGGTATTTTAATTATTTCAACCATATAGAGTTCTGTACCTAATGTGTAATTGTACACAATTTGTGAGAGGTTAAATTTGAAACTATTGTAGTTGTTATAAGCTCGATATTTCTTTAAATATACAAATTACGATGGTGATAATATATTTATTAATTAGGTGCGTGAATAACACGAAAATTATTACTTAGCAGGAAATATTCCTACAATTACCTGTTAATGTTAATATTTTAATGTACCCATGAATTAGTATGATGTTTCCTTTTTTAGTCTGTTGACTATTGTCAACGAAGTAATGTAATCTATTTAATCTAAGAATTCCTTTTTTAGTGTAGTCTGACATGACATGATATAACAGACAGATATCCCGTCAAAAACTCCTTACCGACCATATTATTATTACGAAAAATAGAGAATAAAATGAAGAATGAATTATTCAAGAATCGTAATATGTTTGTTTATCTTTTAACTCCTCCTAAATCTCGCAACGGATTTCGATGCGTTTCCTCAATTACATTCTTTTTCAAGGACGTTTTTATACACAATATTTTTTTACACGGTATGGGCTCAGTGCTTGGACAACAATCTTCAACTGATGTTAAGTGACAATGTGGTCCAGGATGGAAAACACATTAAGGCACTGATTCTCAAACGATGCGCTGCCGGAATACACCTAGTGGTATTTGACAACAGGTTTTCAAACTTGAAGGTGATAGCTTAATTAGAAAATGCCCTACCACCATGCTATGGTTTCTTCACGGTGTTTTCCTTCACCAAAGCTCAAGCTGACATTAAAGTTGGATAGGTAGGTTTGAACTCGAAATCCAACCGCACTATCAACTAAGGCATCACCGCTTCAAAAAATATTCTATTAAAGTTTTTTTTGTAAATGTGGGTCGGGTCAATCAACGGTTTTTAATCAAGTCGCAAAAAAAAAAAAAACAATGTTCTTGATTTACGTAGCCTAAATCTTGAGAGATACATCAAGATATATAATATTAGTAAATTGTGTTGTTCTTTCTAGCGAAACCATTCTAATTCTAAAGTCAATACAGCCGAAATCGCGGGTAGTAGCTAGTATTCCATATGAATCAGATTTATAAACATCATATAAACATTCACAAACATAAAGGCAGGCTGATCATCGTAAACAGATTAGATTCATTCATGGCACATGAATATTCATGATCACAAGAAACAGAACTTATTTATATTCTACAATAACAAAAAAGTTAAAAGGAAGAGTCGCGTGTTTTCCAACAATCTAAATTTTAATATAAAAACAATAATTAAGACTGTGTCGAACAGATTTACTTTTTATACGAAATGGCTTCCAGACGCCGTCGAAACGGTCCAACAATTACTTTATAGAAAAACCCAACATCGAGTGTGATCAAATCGACTTGATAATCGTGTTTAACAAGTTCCATTAAGAGATATCGTTTAACGTATGTTATTATTTTTACAGGAATTATATGAATAGATTGGAAAAATACTCATGACGATTGTTTACATTCGTATAGGGACCATTATGAAAAAGAGGTTGTTAAATAGAAGGTATTGACGTATAATTTTATTTAAAACATTGTAAGATGTATTCAAATAAATCTGTTAACGTATATACATGCCAGTACTATACGTGTTTGATTGGAAACTGGTTTCGTATTAACCTTATTTGCATTTTTTTTTAACTTTTTCAATTAAAAACAATACCGACTTCAAAAGACTACACTATAAAAATGCACTAAAAAGTAAATAAATAATTATGTTTACTTCAATACATCATTTGTTTTAATATTATTAATAATTTTGAAATCGGTCTCAGCTTACGGATAACAAAGTGCTGTAAATGAGCGTCGCTAATAATATTCAATGATGATTAATCGTTCTTTAAAATCACCCTAGTTCTTTTATTTAGCTTATACGTAATTGTGATAAAGTTTATGTAGCTATTTCCATTTTTTAAATAAGTACATTGGTTAACAAAAAAAACATACAGACGAATAGATAACCTCCTTTTTGAAGTCGATTAAAAAATAAAACACTACGTTCGCTATTATGTGATATTGCGTTCGACTCCAAAATCTCGTATTTTTTTTTCAAGGGTTGACTCTTTATTGCATATGAGGTTCCATTTTTATATAGATTTTGCAGCGTATCAAATCGAAACGATATATCGATATTTAATATTGTATATTGAACCCGATACTCGAATCACTATACGATTAAAATTAGTTGATTTTGTTGACGATGTTGGCGATCGCCGTCAGTTATTTGTGGTACTCAGAGGATGCAGCTGCCCATCCCCTGGTTTACGTCCCTTAGTCGCTTTTTACAACACCCCTAAGAAGATATAGGGTGGTATTATTCTTAGACGGCACTACACGGCAAACGTTTAGATATATTAAGAAAAAAAAATCCTGTGGATTTACCTGAAAGTCCACCAAATGTCGAAACTCATAACGTTTAGCCAAAAGAAAGCCGCCAGGAGGAAGAAATAAATCACGAACGCTGGAAACATAAAATACATAAATAAGATTTAATAAATAGATAAACTATTAATAGGTAGAATGTTATATGTGCATTATCGATATTTGTGTAATTAGTGACTGCCTGTTATGTTTAATTATTTAAATCGTTATTAAAATTTTACTTAAGAAATTTATATCTTAATCACCGATATCATAATGTCACCGAAAAGGTTAGTTTTGTCACTTAAAGAAATTATTAAAAATTAAAACAATTGAAGGAATGATGTATAATTATTGTTTTCTTGTAAAAGTTTTAGCATTAAACGCCGTTATTATTAATCAAACTGATTAATAGTACATTTATATTGACAAGTGCTCGCCTGTGATCGAAATTCGACCATAGTTCATAAAAACGCTAACAATTTTGTTTGGTTTTCGTTGTCAATAGCTTAAAAGTAAAACTTCTCAAAAGTCAATATTCTGTCTACGCGGTAAATAAATGTCAAGTCTGACATTAACATGTGATTGATAATGCATTGATAAAATCGTAAGGGATAATGATAGATGTGTGTGTGTCAAATTTATGGTAGTCTGTGAACTGTATTGTTTTATTAATTTAATGTATTTTTTATGCATATTTGAAAAAAAAATATAGCATTCTGCACTTCTTCTCTATATAAACTATACTGTGTGCAAAATTTCATACTCCTCCGTCCGCGCAATTTATGTAAAAAGGGGTACAAAGTTTTTGCTTCACGTATTAAAATTCTGTTGATGATGATGATAATAAAAAAAGCTATATCATGATCATTTAATAAATGTTCAACGTCAAATACGTCAAATAGTCATAAAACTTGAATTTTGTTTACGCGTTACAAAAATTTCATTCTAAAGACGTTCCAAGCTGTGCTACACATATCAAACGCGTTTGTAATGAAACAACATTTTATTAGGTACGTAAAATTATTGGAATTATAGCGTAATTAAGTCACGTTTGTAGAACGGATAAAATAAATTCGCACTATTTAAAGGTTATTCGTTTTAATATTTATATAATTACTTTGGTATAATCATATAATGAAGGTGAAATTTGAGTTATATTTTATAAAAGAAATGAACTTTATACGATAAAGGATTTCCGTGTAATTAATGACGCTTATATAATTAACCATAGGCGATATTTTTTTACAGGAAACGAGTAAGTAAGAAAGACAAGACACACGAATCATTTAACTGTTAAATTGTTTATTCTATGCATCAGACGTCATTCTGGTAGTTTATATTCGAATTTCAAGAGGATATGCCAGCGGCATTTATTCCATACAATCGTAGTCCCCTCTTTCCTCTGTAGATATTATGGTAAATATTTTATACCAATTAATATATATACACCACCGCCATGTTTTAATTTTTCCATAAATTATTTATTGTAGAAACTAGTAGCTTTTGAAAATAAAAACAACTGTTGCATTTTTGCCGTCATTTTCAAACGTACGACAAAAAAATTTGATGAATAAAAAATAAAAAAAAAGAATTATAAATCGGTTCAGTTTTGGAGGAGGAAACAGGGTACTACGAAGTGATGTTTTCGTCTATTTTGCATACGGTAAAATCACGCCGAGCTGCAGTTGTGCCTTTCGTGTTTTATAACCCTTTCTCTGAGGCGCAACGCGATAGCAATAGATTTCTGAAATATCTACTTTTTAAATCTGTTGCCGACCGCATGCCCTCTTAACTAGCTACATTGTATTTTTCTTCAGCCCTTTTTACATTGTTGGAAATACTGATAGACTTACACTGTTTGCACAATCTATAATAAACCACCCGAATTTTGGTTAAATAATATACTCGTCGTTTTACTATATTTTATCGTACATCCAGAAAAACAAATATCATGTATTGTGTTGGACTATACTGTATGACTAACTCATCAACTTTCTTACCCTGCCCTACATGTCAACTTTGATACTCTGACAAAAAAATAAGGCTTACCATCAAAGTTGGCTGATATGAATTTAGCTGCAAACAACGAAAATTAGTTTTATTTCAATATTTTTTGTTTTTTTTTAACTACATTTCAAATTTTCTCTGATAAAACTTTTACATGTCTAATAGAAAAATAATTAATGTAACAAAATATGTTATTAATCTGACGCTGTGAATATAATAGCCCATTCAATTCTCTAATATAAATGAGATCAAGCTTATTTCTGGTAAATATAATACATAGGTTTTATTTGGCACGAAATTATTCTTTATTACTAATTAATTCAAATCTAAATAAGTGTTTATTTAACTTCAAGTTAGCGACCCATGAAAATGACCTCAAATAACTTAATGTTAATTATAATATTATACTTTTAGTCACACGGCAAATATTAATTGTTAGTACTAAATATTAAAGCACGTTATTCTTACACCGAAAGCTAAATTAATAAACAAACGACACTCACTAAATGCTTCTAAGAAAGTTCCCAGACATAGAAGGGAAATAGACGCTGTTACCATTTCTTATCTAAATTTATGGGCTCTTTTTTGTAATGACACCTATTCACGTCGATGAAAATGAACATTTCTACGAATCTTGAAGTTAATTCTTTTTTTTATTTACAATATATATTTTTATTCAATTTTCAACCTTAATTAACATTATTATCGCATTAGAATTCTTAAAACGTTATCTATTAAAATAATTAACATATTTTATTTAAGAAAAATGTTTTATGAAAATATGTTAGGTTTCTCTACTTAAAGCAATACGGTGTTTGTCTTTACTATCCTTAATGTATCCGACGTTATTCGTATTGTGTATGGTCGGCTATTATTGGTTGGAGGTAAGGAGAAACGTCTCATTAATTATGTATCTAATTAAGGTTTTGCGAGGTACAATACATAAGCCTGATATTCTTGCCGCTCTGAAGTTGTGCGTACCCAACGAATATTTTATGAAGCGACTCAAATCTGCGCTGCTGTCCGAGACGCGAGCGCGCACTAACTTATCCTAATGCTAATGCTCCAATTCCAAGGGGTATACGCATATTAAATCTTCTGTCTCAGGAAAGTGATATTTACAGTGATAGTCTGACGAAACTCAAAGAACTTGTGGAAATATTAGTAACTAGTTTAAACTACCAATTTTGTAATTGTTGCCTTTAGCACATAATATGTTTTGATTTACCTGTTAATATTATAATATGTGTCTATGAATTAATTAAATAAATCTTCTAATTTATTATTTGCGGTTAGTTACATTATTTATGTCTTGACATTAAGATTTAAATTTGTATATAATTTATAATAACGTACTTTAAGGTTTCAAGCCGCAAGGTATTTAATTAATTCATTGGCATAGAAAGAAAGGATACATTTATTCGTCAAGGAGATACACGCGTAAATACATATGAAAATTACAACAATAAAACTCAATAACACACATATCACCCACCAGCATACCTCATCAGATGAAAGGGTGTCAGTTCAGCATATCTATCTTCTATCTATATATAATCTTCTATATTATAAATAAAGAAAATGGGGGTTACTTTGACGCACCGTCACCTCAAAACTACTGAACATATCGGTATGGGACTACTGGTACTATCGACGCGGAATTTTTCATAGATAGTTATAGGCTATTTATTTTTTCCTTTACCCTTTCTTATTTATTTTTTTTTTTTCAATTTACTCTTATGTAATTTATTTCCACGAACAAAAACAAAAGACTCGAATTTTTCTTCATTAATTTGTTTTGTTAGGTACTCAGTGAAACGCGAGTGGAGCCGCGTGCACTAGTTAGTGTACATACATATATGTAGATTCTACGAATAGTAGAAGTTCCTGTAAGATTCTAATCACAAGAGCAATAGCCAAACAACCTAGCTGTTGTAAAATTCCGGTTCGAAGGATTTACCACAGTATAAATTCTGTATATTTATACTGTGGATTTACGTAGCGATGGCATAGTAGCAGTGTTGTTGGAAATCAGATCAACGGAAGTACGTTAGAATCTATATCTTTTTTCCTTTACCGAGAATCGCTCAATGCCTCTAAAAAGTTTTATTTCAAAAATCTATTTTTTCTATTATAACTAACTTCAAAACTGCAGTGTATTCGAGACTTGTAATAATGATAGATTATTGTAAAAACGATTGCCACCTGGTCAATTTTATTCGTGTTTATTTTTTGATAACATTCAATTAATTTAGTTATTTATATCTCAAATATCTATATATAGTCACGGATTATGATTATCGCTACGGCAAACCGTATCTTCGATTCGGGTAAATAAAATAATAACAAAGGTGTTGACCCCGCTCTGACCGAACGAAGACCATCTGAATGTAAAAAAACCGATGAAAAACAAATAAAGATAAAAACATCTTTCATCAAATATTTCACACAAACATCTTTGAATTTATAAGCCAAGATAATGGATTGTTTTGCTGTACTTAATGATATTGTTTTGAATTATATTTTGAATTAAAAAATAAAAGTACAATTTAGTTTTCGATTCAAGTGAGTATTTCAATATAATTAATATTAATTAAGAACATTTTATTTAAGTTTCTTTTTCGTGAAATCTCATAGAACTAAGCTACAATTGATACGAAAAAAAATGTAGAAGAAAAAGTGTTTATTCGTATTTCAAATATCATTTACATTGTGTATTTTTGTGTCTTTATTTTATAAAAGCTATTAAGTAACTCTTTGTTTACTTAAATATTAATATTAAACAAGCAAAGAATAAATTAATCTATGGTACAAGTGATAAATATACAACCATAATAAAAATTTGACGATATAAATGTGATGTGTCTTTAAATAATATAGTAGTTTGACCCTAATCCTAACTGACGTTAAGTTACATATTACAAATGTGTAAACACCGAGATCATTAACGTGTGTTATCGTTAACTTCGCTGAAATAATTTGTCTATAATTATCATGTCCGTAATGCAATCCGGACGCCATTAATTCAACATTGTGAGAATTATTCGTAATGTACGAGAAGGTATTTAAAATGTTATGTTCAATAAATAATTTTTATTTATTTTATAACAATACTACTGACTGACTGACTGACTTATGCCTGTTCCCAATTAACTTCGCATCGGTACATTATGTTTTCTGCTTCCATACGGGATGTTATTACCCGTCATCTCTTTATTTACTCCTTTTGCTGTCTCTCACACACTCCATCCATCATTTGTTTGGCCGTCATCTACCCTTCATATATTGAATTAAATTATTATATATATACATAAAGAGACATCATTTTATTTATTAGTTTTAATTTTGTCGGTTTTATGTCAAAATATTTTTGTTACTAAATATATACCAAAAATACAAGTTTTGTCTGTGTTTCTTTCTTTTTGTATGTCTATCTGTATGTTTGTTCCAGATAATCTCAGGAACACCTAGACCGATTTTGACGGGACTTTTTTACTTGAAGTGACTCCGCGTAACTTAGGGTCCTATGTTTGATTTGTACGCTTTGACAGTTTTACGGGCAAATATTTAAAAATTATTAGAAATATTTTTATTTCATCTTTTATCTTAGAACCTACTAACAAAAAAATTGAACAATAATTACGGTTCGCTTGGAAAAATTAAAACGCAGTGAAGAACATATGAAACGCGGGTGCAGCCACGGGCACACAGCTAGTTTACCATAACACTTTAGTAACAACTTCCAAACTGAACCGGGTGTAGTATACACTAAAACTTAAGATGAAATATAGTTGATATTTCGCATTGAAGTAAACCCGTGATCTTCACAAAACGTAATATTAAGCTTCTATTGTTATTCACATTATTTATGCGAGTAATCAATAAAATTGTATATTCATGAAATATCCTTGGTATAACACAACTCTTAAATTAACCCACATCTCTGTGCTTCCGCTAACATTATTAAGACTATGATTTGTATAGTTTTTATATGACAAAAGAAAATGATATATATTATATTTATTAAAAAAAAGAACCAGATCGAGTTTCTTGCCGGCTCTTCTCGACTGGGTTGTTTTCCGAACCGGTGGTAGTATTTTAGACGTTCATAAGCGACTTCTTAGGGCCTAAATTGAATAAATACATTTTGATTTTGATTTTTGAAATCTTATAGCAGCTACATACGGTATGATACGGTAATGATTTATCGTTGTACGATCTGTGCAATTTTATTCGAAATGTATATCATTGCAGATTATTTAGTTTGCACAACTGATTAGCGGTAGTGATATGTAGTATGTATGTAGTGTAGATGGTAGATATGTAGTGTGTAGTAAGCTATAAAAATGGGAACTGGACTTTCGATTATGGTAAGTTGTTACTGGAAAAGCAGGTGCTTTAAAAATACTTCGAATTAATTCCAATAGGGAGATGCAGTGAAAATAATACAAAGATTCAACTCACTCATGATAAGGCACGCGTGGACAGTGATATTGTTGACGGTGAGTAGAATTTGCATTACAGCGAGCAAGAGAAACGCTACGAAGAGGCACATGAGATACGCCATTAGAACGCGGCCGTGTAAATTCTGCAACTCTGGTAACCAGGCGTACACTGCAACCGTTGCCAGGATGAACACGCATGAGATCAGCATGCCTGTAACAAAATATCATATTATTACTTACTTGTTAGCTATAATAGTTACAGTTTACATTTTCAACGGCTTACAATATTAAAACAAGCAAAAAAATCACGGAAACAAAATGTATGAAGACAATTGATTTGTTTGTATGGAACAAGAACGGATTGGCTTATTTCGGCGAATTTTTTTTTGTCCATCTCTCTGACACGAGTAGTTTCCCCGCAAGTGGAAAAAAATCAGCTAATTTCATAAAGTTTATTGATTCTAAGACGGTAAAATCATAGTACCTTTAAATATCAAACCACTTCGACAATTTATTTAACTATTACAAAACACTAGAAATATTTTTCGTTTATCTTAATGACATTTTAAATTGGAACTTAAAAATGTGTGTACAATAAATAATCTTATCGATGTCAATGAACGAACAAATGGTTTGAAAGGACACCTGCTTGTAGCGAAACATCGTAGAATACAGAAAAACTGTTAGGAATTTACCGGTTACCGTCTGATTGTTACGAAACGTATTTTTTTACATTGTAAAAAAGTCAAAGTCATTTTGTTTGTCTATCATCAGTAGTTTTATAGCTCGAGAATCACTGATGCAACGACATGCGTATTTTTGATCTCAAACATTTACTGGCTTTACAGTTAGGGGCCATCCAAGTTTTAGGTAATCCCCAATCGTGGGAGTCTAAATGCTGATTACGTAAGGAACGTGTAGGTATTTGTTCATTACTACAATGTAAAAAAAAAACCAAAGTCATTCTGTTTGTCTATCTGTCAGTTGTTTTATAGCTCGAGAATTACTGTCGTGGGGATTAAGAGGATATGCTAGCTGCAACAAACATACAAACGTAGTCACCTATTTCCTTCTTGGATAATAGCATTATGGTAAATATTTTTTACCAAATAATATATAAACACCACCGGCATGCCCGTACGTTTGATTTGTTCCATAAATTAGTTATTGTAGAAACTAGGAGCCTTTGAAAATGAAAAAAAAAAAATGCTCGATTTTTACCGTCATTTTCAGACGTTCGTCAAACAAATTTGGTGAACAAATTGAAAGGGATAGCTAAAGTCGTTTTTATTCTATAACTGAAATAAAATTAAAAATCGGTTCAGTATTGGATACGGTAAAATCAGCCCGAGCTGCAGTTGTCCCTTTCGTGTTTTATAACTGTTTATTTGAGTCGCAACGCGATAACAATATATTTCTGAATTACCTACTTTTCAAATCTGTTGCCGACCGCATGCATTCTTAATAGCTTCCTTTACTATTGTTGACATGGACGAATGAAAAAATATCTGAAATTTTGCGTATGTAATATTTTAACGGCCCATTAACTAACGTGATTTAATTTATTCAAAAAAATAATCGAAATCAGTCAATCAGTTCTCTAGATATTGTCAAAAAGGCCGTTACATACAAACTGTAGGTATGTAAATTTTGTTTTCGTGAATTTTTCCATTGTTTTTGCAGTGACAGCAAACGGAATGACACATGTTTAATATTTCACATCTGCCATGTGTTCCGTAACGATCAATTTTTATAAAATCATACCTAGGTTTATTTTCTTGCTACATGTTAGTATACTTTGTGATTAGTAAGTAATATCTAATATGAGATTATCTAATATCTCATATGAGATTTGAAAAGTTTTCTGTCTATGTCTTGATCGATTTTGATAAAATGTTGAAACCGAAAATCATGTGCCGATGAGTAATTATAAAGATTAAGTAACAACAATAAAAGTATCTGGATTTTAAATATTTATGAGTTATTATAATGCAGTGAATAGAAATGATTCTATGCAGGCGGAACCGTGGAGTATATCTAACGTTAGATAATGCTGTTGGGGAGACTTATGACCATAATGGTATTAAATTGTAAAGATATTATGAAGAGTATACGAAACAGTTAGGTAATTAATAAGATCTTCGCATTTGGATTAACGCCATATTTGCAAACAGCTGTGTGCTTGCAGCTCCGCCCGCTTTACACGGAACCTTAGTTATTTTCCTATTTTATTTTATTTTTGTACTAACAGAAAGCAAAGATATTTCTCACACATCCTAACACTTGGGTTATATATATATAAATATTTTATGTAGTACATATTTAAAAGAAACAAAAGTAGCCTAAGTTATGCTGCGTAACTTCAGCTATATGGTCGCAAAAGTCCCGTCAAAATCGGTTTAGATTAGCCGGAACAAACAGACAGACTGAAATAAAAAAAAAGTGTTTATTTCATAGGTACCTATATAGCTATAATAATATAGCTATATATTCATGTGTATTTAATAAAAAAAATATTATTGATATTACAAACAGACACTTATAAAGTGTACTTATGTTCTATGAAACAAACTGGGCGCTGTGAACAATGACTTTTGCCTATTGAACCGTAATACCGGGTTACACATTGGCTATTAAGTAGGAACACAAACCGATTTAAATTTTACTAACATTGCCGCGCGCCGCGACAGGTTTTTAAACTTGAGGGTTGCAGCTACCCAGACGGGCATTATTGGATAATGGTCTTCTACCACTATGCAATGGTTTCCTTCATCGAAAGTCCATTTCGTTCATTTACCATCCCGTATTGCTCCACACAAGGTGGCAGGAGGATCAGGTTTCGTGTGTATTACCGGCGTTTCTCGCTGAGCGAGTCTCACACCTCCGCTTCCAACCTCCCGGGAATTACCCGGTGACATTGATCGGGAAGTGCGTAAATGCATTCCCTTTGACAAAAATATAATGTTGATTTTAAGGTTGGATAGGTGGGTTTGAACCCGCGTCCATTGACGCTTTATATGATTTAAAACGCGCAAATTAACAGAAACATAATTTTTCTTCCATTGTTTAATTTTACATGCGTTGTTTTTTATATAATGGCATGTTGTTGGTAAATAATTGTAGAAAATTAACGTGACTGAGCGATAGTCAGTTGATCGTGAGTCTCATATTAGATATATAATAACATTGAATTAGCACGCGACAGCTCAAGTGTAAAAATATTACATAACCTCTACAATATTAATAAATATTAGCATTTGGTTTTTAGTTTTGTATTGAAATAACATAAATAAATTTACTCATAGTCGGCAATTTTCTTTTTTTGTTAATTTTTTTGGATTATTTCATTCATTGTATATCTGTACAACTATTACTTTATAACAGTGGTATAAAAACTAATTGCTTCCATGTTTTTTTTAATTGATTACGCTAAAACGCGTTAGTAGTTACTAAGAAAATTCAACTGACAATAAAGGTACTGAACTGTTTTATCTTTGCCTAGATATGTATAGATTTTAATGATATTGGAATCAATAATTCATTTGTCAATGAGATTAAAATAAAATATTTTTCACACCTCTTAATAACTCCACCAAATTATATCGACCTTTGATTTAGGTCGAGTGAAGCGGACACGCATCAGCTATTTGTGTATAAGCCAAATTTATAAACTCAATAAAATAAACTAGCGTAGGTATAATAATAAATAGTAAATAAAGAATTTATTTCAAGATGATAAACAAGGATCATATTTCAATAACCATCTATTTTTATAACTCAAAGATTTGTACCATAAATTCACACGATGTTAAGCGAAGGTGTGGTGCTCCAGAATGGTAAACATACTAAAGTCTAAAGCAGTGGTTCCGCACCTTTTCTTGACTAAGTGCCTCGGTTTCTGCCTAGGAGGCACAGTTGTATTACGGTGCGACTGCCGTTCTGAGGTCTTGGCTTCGATCCCCGGGTCGGGTCAAGTGGTATTGGGTTTTTCTACTCAGTATCATCCCGGAGTTTAGAATTTGTGCCCGATATGGCAACAGGCTCCCCCTTGTTTTATCTGTGACGGAACTAAGCTCGGAGAAATGTGGGTGGTGTAGTTCGCTATTTCACCTCTGCCTAACCTTTCGGGGATAACAAGCGTGAGCTTATGTATGTATGATTTCCTTATTGATAGCAGGGACCAAGATAATTAAGAAAAATAAACTGAGTTTTTTTTTCAAAAGTTTTGCGAAGTTCATAATTTCGATATTTTTCAAGTTTTTCATAAGCATTTTTGTCCTGTGTTTGTCAACTGATTTTCTTGATTTATTTTTATTTTAAAGGTTTAATGTTATCAGTAAAAATTGTGTTGAATCAGATAACTGAAAATAATTTCCTCAAAATTTTAATAACGATTTTGCTACAACTAGACTAACACTAATTTCAAATAGATCTACAAAGTAATTGCAAACATTTCTAAGAAGTTTCTCATCTTAAGTTATTCTTAATGCATACTTATTTTTAAACTGGAATTCACAATAAGTTGCATGACATAAATAACACACGACAAATATGATACTGAGCTAGGTTAATTGCAAACCATAGGAGCGGTATGCATACATGCCACAAAAATTCACAAGCGCGAAATCTGCACAACATCGCTCGATGAATTTAATCTAACTACATAACTTAGGCACTGTTTATTCCAATTATTTCTGCATCCTCTTAGAAATATGGATATAATATGTGTGGCGTATGTACTAAATGTTCCTTATATATGTTTGGGTAAATCTTTAAATTCTAAATATTTGTCTGTTTCTTACTGTGGATATATCCGGTCTTAACTCGAAAACAACTTAACCAATTTTGATTAAACTTCGTACTCGGAAAGTAAATATCAAGAAGCAAACAATTGGTTTTTAAAATTAAGAAATCGCACCACAATAATTAAGATTATCGGCTAATAAAGAAACCCGCTAGTATAAAACTACATAATTAAAAATAGTTTTTAGTTACTTACAAACCAATTAACGGGCAAAAAAGAGGTTGTGGTCAGAATATTTCACAAGGATAAATATGTGCTAACATCTTCATATTGTAATCAGATATTGCACATTATTTATACAATTCGTATGAATTAGATTGCGAATACTTTGGTTAAGTTAACAGGATCAAGAAAATTCTAAAATTACTTTTGATTTATTTTCGAAAAATCGAAGAATTGATAAAGTATAAACAATAGAAATTGTGTAACGATTTACTTAGTCATCGGCATTGACCGATGACATAATTGAGAACAAAAAAAAATGAATTTTATTGTTTTTAGGGCATGCTCTAAATTTTCAGAGTGAAGGAAAAAATTGAATATACTAAAAACAATGTGAACCCAACATTCCACTATAAAACAAGAAAAGAGAACAATTTATGTATTAAAAAACGTAAGACGTAAGCACCTTCTAGCAGAAGTAACACTTATTTAGAATGGGTCAAGGTCTTATCAGAGCCTAAATTGAATGAAGAATCTTTTGATGTGTATGACAAGGCTATCTATCATTTTTAAAAACTTACCTGTACTGCTCAAAACGTAATGGTTTTCGTCTTGTTTCTCGGCGAAACAGATGAGGGCGTCCAGGCGGCTTGTTCTTGCTCCGGTATTCGGGTCCTCGTAAACGAAAGTATCGATGCAATAATTCTCTGGACCTCTGATGAGCCACGGTGGAATGCTTTCCGGGAGCATGATGTACAGCCTTCCATCCTGGGTGATAAGTACATATTTGGGTTAATATAAGTATCTATACTAGTAAGTAAAATTGAAGTGTCTGTTAGAAATGTCAAAAATTATTTTTTTACTAAATACATATATATATACGACGCATATACCAAAAACACAATTTCTAAAATGTTGGTCTGTATCTCTCTTTCTGTATGTTTGTTGCGTCTAATTTCAGAAACGGCTGGACCAATTTTGTTTGTTTCTAATAGATACACTCTGAAGCTAATTAATGAACCAATTTTAAGAACTCTTTCATCATAAGAAAGCTACGGTTTCAGTGATTAACATAGACTATATTTTATTTTAAATTACATATTTATATATACTCGAGCGAAGCCGGGGCAGGTCACTAATATAATTATGTGTTTTTTAAGAAGCTGTCTAGTAATTTAAAAATGATCTACACCCATCAATGTAGTAAGCGCTACTACACAGTTCGTAATAATATTGGTGAACCAGAATAAAAAACACTTTTTAATTATTACCGCGTTTTGTTACGTTTCTTCTGGAGTTTCCTTTAATTTAATATGCGTTATTTTATTGTTTTCGTCATATTTTTATTTTAGTTCGAGTAAATAACACGTATTATAGTAGTAGGGAAGGATAAATACTTACATGGTGGTAAGTAAGCGATAAAAAATCCCATTTTTAAAACGCATAATACACGTTTTAAGAATTAAAACGCATGCGTACATCTCTTTCGCACCTACAACGCTACACTCTCACTGTCCCTTTCAATAACCAGTGGACATCTGTTCGTCTGGCATGGTAATTCGTTACGAAATGTCATGGTTTTACGATTGTCATGTGTTCATGTGAGTGAAAGGGATAGCTTATAAGTAATCTGTATATAATTATGCTAAAACTGTAATGACCTAAATCAGTGGTCATCAAACTGCAGCTCTTGACCGGTATTTCTACGGCCCGCGACTTTAGCAAACAATTTTGAAAGACAACGACTCATAACCGAGTTTACATACAATGAAGTTAACTAAATAGAATTACGCAGGATAAGAACATGAGTATAATTAGAGTCAGTAAGAGGGTTGCCCGCACTTCCCTTTTTCCTGGACCTCCCTGCTTTATGGTTGATATTTTTATGAAGTTTAATAAGGCAAGGTCCTAAAAAGATGATCATCAGACAAATGATGAATTAAATATTTGCATTCGTAGCTAATGGATTTGAACATTGTTTTAGTATGTAGTAAGGCGATCCAAGAAGGTACCTAATATTTGTGTATGTTAAAACGAAAAATATTACTAACTTTTTTCAATGTACATTTACATGTATTTAAATTCATTCTCATTACGCTACCTACTTTTATAATAGAATATTATTCAATTAGGTAGTATACAACCTCTCTAAAAACACTTAATTTTGGCCCTGAGAACCTAATCATTTTCGATTAACTGCAAATTAGATTTATTCTTGCTTTGAAATCAATGAAAAATTAATTAGTGAATTATGTTGTCAAAAATGACTTCATAAGTTATTATTGCACAAACAGAATCTCCGGGGAATTCGCGTTGGGCAGCTCACAGAAATATGCCAATTAATAGATGGTACAACTACCCAAACCGCAAAAGTGCGGCCCGTAGTGGTACCTAACATTGATATGTGGCCCTTGACCAGACAGGTGTCACCACCACTGACTATATGGTTGGACTTAAAGGTCAATTTTAAGCAATAAAAATTGAAGTGTCATTAAAGATTATTTGCTTATTGTCCAACATATCTATACTTGATAAGTAAAATTGAATAGTGCCATGTGGTGTCGGCTTAAGAATAGAACTACCCCTATCTACCCCCGGGTGTCGTAAAAGGGGACTAAGGGATACAACAGGGGATGGGCAGGAGCATTCTCTGAGGACCACAAACACCTACTGCGATCGCCAACCCAGCTCCAAAGCGTGGCGATTATCTTTGGGGAGGACCAATTTCAGCAGTGAACGGCTTTACGGTTGGATGGATGAATGGATGGAGAATTGAAGTGTCATTACAAACAATGCCAAAATTATATTATTTTTTTACTGAATAGATGTGAATGTATATACGATACCTATAACAAAAATACAATTATTAAAATTTATGTCTGTTTATTCCGGTTAATCTCCGGAACGGCTGGACCGATTTCGACGTGACTTTTTTGGCATACAGAAAAAAATTTGATTTTCGAAAAAAGTTAGTGTGCTGCGTAAAAAATAACTATAAATGTTTGAATAAAAAACGATTCAATAGTCAGTTTTATGGGCAACTGCTTGAATTTATGAGAAATATTTTTACGTTATCTTAGTACCAAAAACATTTTAGGAAAATAATAATAATTCCGCGAAAAAAAAAAATTCAAACGCAATGTAGAATTTATGAAACGCAGGCGCAGCCGTGGGCACACGGTTAATAAATAAGTAAGAAGAAAATAGTTCAGCGCAACAGAAAAAGGCAATGGAGAGAGGGCTGTGCTCGAAGTTTCGCTGCATGATCAAATTAGAAATGAGGAGATCCGCAGAGGAACCAAAGTAACCGACAGTGCCCTAAGAATTGCCAAAGTAAAAAGGCAATGGGTTCGGCATAAGACTGTGCTGGAATTTTTACCATCGGGCCAAGACTAGTACATATAATATATACATATTTAAACGATCAGACAAGTGTCTTAAGCTTCTCATTAATATGTCATAAATATAACGTCGGCTGGATTTTCCTTATCCAACATCTGTAGAGCCTCTTAATACGTGATGGCAATATTTAATTACTGAATATATTATAGCGTACCTGTTTTTAAAACAATAAAACATCACTATTATTCTCATATAACCAGCTGTAATCAATTCCAGCTTAAATAATATTACAGGGTTTCTCAACCCGAATTTCATGTCGGGCGTATTAAGTTAAGTAAGTTAATGTTATGTTTCGCAAGCAACAAAAATTCAATTTAAACATGACAGAGCTTGTATTCACCACTTTATATCATTAAAAATGTGGTGAACAGAGCGATACGAAACTGTCAATTACCGGGCGATACTTAGTATGTCTATTTTGTGTCACCCAAAATATTCTGAACGAATAATTTAAAACAAACACAATATCATAGTATTTTTCAATGATATTACCAACTAGCTGTTTGCCCGCGGCTGCGCCCGCGTTTCATTTATTCTTCACTGCGTTTTAATTTGTTTCTACGGAACCCTATTTTTTTTTATAAAATCAAAGGTTAGGGTAAGTTTAACGGAGTAACTTCAGCTATCTATAAAGAAAAATCCCGTTAAAATCGGTTCTGTCGTTCCGGAGATTACCCGGAATAAACTGACAGACAGACAAATAAAATTTTTAAAAATTGTACTTTAGGTATAGGTATCGTGTATACATATGTATTTAGTAAAAAAAATGTTATTTTGACATTACAAACAGACATCAATTTTATTAGATTTGGTTAATAGTTATAATGATGGTCTGTGTATTCAAAAGAAACGAGAAATACAAAAACAAAATTTCTGTATGAAACATCTGCATTATTTTTAGTGAAAAACTTGTCTTTTTCAATAAATTATCAACTAAATTTAAAAGAACTACACAGCATTATGGCAGACTCTGGTGTTGGATCTGCCAGAATGCTGTGGTATGCACCTACATTCCAGATATTAATACTGTTGGTTTTTTTCTGAACCGGTATTTCCCATAATTCTTTAGAATAATAATTACTATAACGACATTCCTGGTAAAAATTTTAACCAACACATGGTAACTATGAGTCATGAAGCACTTACAGAAAATAAAACTACACAATAATTAATAATTTTACAAACTAATTCTCTATTTCAAATTTAAATGTTATATGTAAAATAACTCAAGAATGATTGAACCGATTTTTATGATCTTTGATTTGTAACCACCCCGAATAGCAGAATAACCTGCTATTGAAACAACCAAAAATATCATAAAAAAAATAAACAGTTTTTGAATTTGTTTTTATAGAACGTCTTTTTTGATAATATCTCGAGAACGGATTAGCTGATTTCGATAAACTTTATAAACTCGAACAGTTTTCAAAACTAACATTATAATTTATTGATTCTGAGACGGTTTTGAACACCTAATATTACAATACAATCTTTGTAAAGTTTATAAAGATAACTTATAACTTTATAAACCTTAAAACTAAAAAAAAGCGTACGAAATAAATGTAAAAACATATTCCACTTAAAGAAAGACAAGTCGTATGCCTATAACATCCTAAATAGTCAGGTTCGAGTGACTTTCACTTGAATATTTATAAGGAAGGAAAATGGTTTAACATCCAACGGTTATCGCTACTTTGAACTGTACTTTGAACTTATATTGTATAATTGGCACTGCCTTTGCATGATAATTGGATAGTTCTAATGTTATAGCTCTCTACACACAAACAATAAAAAAAGCAAATACGTTGTTTGTGACTACTCGAAAGGATCACCAGTTACAAAAACTAACATTTGTTGCTACCAAAACCAGAGACAATAAAAGCCGAAGTAAACAACAACTAAGCAAACCATTACAACGTTGTGGAGATTTTTGGGAGGAGATTTATGTCCAGTAGTGGACGTCTTTCGGATAAATGGATGGATGAAAATTTGTAATTAAATTAATAACACACAGAGAACAATTTGGTCCGTTCTATAAACGGACTACGGGACAACCCAGTCAGTTCAATTGAATAACAAAAGATCGTAAACAGCCTACCGATGAATAATGACGTTTGTGTATAATTTGTTTATTAGGCGAAGAATCAACTCAGGTTGGATGAAGTGGCTATATAAGTGATGATTATAAAAATTTGAGGAATAAAGGGGGGAGGAAGACATAGTGGCTGATAGAGATGTAAGCAAGAAGAAGATATACTGCACCGACCCCAAATAACAAATTAGGAGCGGGATGTGTATAATTTGTGTACTGAGTATTTTCATAGAGTATAGTGCCATTTTAGTTACCATGTATCCAGTTTGTGGTTTAGCAAAATATCTTCTTTTTCACGTTATGAGGTTAAACTGACATGGTGTTTAAATGGTGTCAAATAGTCACTTTAACCTGAAATTATTTATGTGTCACCACAAAAAGACTACAGTTTCCTAAGAATACTAAGAATACTAAGAACATAATTAAAACGCATCGCGTACCATTGTGAGATATTTACTGAAAGCTGTTGGAATCTTACAAAGTGGGTGTGAGCAAGGTTGCTTTGAGACACAATTAGATATGGGTGCTCATAATCGAAACTAACACAGACTTTACCAATCAGGTACATAATTTACAATTGATAAATATGTGCAAATTAAGAAAACGTGACGAGAATACTATATATTTATATAATAACTAGCTATGCATGACGTTCCTGGGTTACATTTTATATATTAAAACCTTATATACAAAAAACAAGGTTTTACCTTCATGATTACTTAAGTATTGCCATAATTAAAAGAAGAACAAAGTTTAACAAGTAAATATTGTTTACGTTGGTTCACCATTAAGACTCTCCTGTTCCCTATGTCATCAGAAATAAACAAAGCATATTTTTTTTTACAAATGGCGAACGAATGGTTCAACATATTATTTTTGTTTAAAACTAATTCCCGTATGTACGATTTTTCCAGCTAGTCATAGTAAATTACGTTGATGGAGAAGTAATCATTGAAATTAAAATAAAAGTTAGTATATTTTTGCAAAAAAATATGTAATTACATTCTTATTGTATTATTACAATATTAATTAAACAACCAAACTTTTCAAAAATAATTATACATTTTTTTTGGAACCGAACTAAACCAAAATTTCATAAAGAACATGTATATGAAATTTATTTTAGAACAATGATGTTGACTTATTACTTTTTATTGGCTCTTAAAAAAAAGAGACCGTAAAGAAGGTCATTGAAAAGAAGTTCAAATTGCCACCGAAAATTTTAAATTCAGAAATTTTAGAATTTTATTTACCGAATGAAATAATGTTTTCCGTAAATTAAACACCAGCCCAAAGTCATAATGTTATTGTTAATAACAATATCATATTGCGTTAAATATATTATTTATATCATGATTACTAAAATTTGATAATTTTCATTCAACCACAAGACGTTCACTGGTGTACGAGTACATAGGACTCCCCCAATATGGAGGGAATTGTCATAATCGCCACGCTTGGCAAGCGGGTTGGCGATTGCAGTCAGGTGTTTGTGATGATCAAAGGATGCTGCTGGCCATCCTTTAGTTTATATCTCTTAGTTGCCTTTTACGACACCCACGGGAAGATATGGGGTGGTACTATTCTTAGCCGGCACCACATTAACATTACTCAATAATTAAGACAACGCCTGTATTGACAATACCGACGGTATGTTACATATGTAGATTATAAATGGATCTCAACTAACGACATTTTAAAACATTAAAACTAATGGTTTGCTTGGTTCGTAATGTCACAAGCGTGAGACGAACAAATATTTCATGGGAATTCAACGACGTCATAGTAATTTATAATGATAGCTTTGTTTTATTTTGTTGAATCTAATTACTTAGTCACTTGTAGTTGAGTAGGGTTGAGCTTGATTTTATGTATATTAATTCTATTTTTAATTTAATTTATGATGTTAAGAAAATTACTGGTACGTGGATGCTTAAGCTACCACAAATTATAATCTGGGAATATCATATAATCACAGGACAAGGTTGTGGTGAAAGGTTTAACCTATTTAGTATAAAAATCCCAATTGTTCTTTACATTCCTTTTTACAATATTATGAAAATATTAAAAAACCATATAGCAGTACAATTTAATTTTTTAAAGACATTGCTAAATAGAGAATAAACTTAAAACTTACTGTCTAACTGACTGGTTTTAAACCACGTGAAGTAAATAAAAAATAGATTCTGAAGACTGCGTTCCGATTGAGCAATTCTAAACAACCATAGGTTAAAAAACATTTCCTTGGCTTACGATCAAGTATTAAATATTCGTTAATAATGTTCGTTTTTATCTTTATTTATTCTGTTGTTTTTCAGACATCAGACAGAGCGAGTTCAGTGCCGTGAATCTTAAATATTATTATTAATGTTATTAAGCGAAACGTGAATAAAGTTTTCGGATTTGATAATTATCCGTTTATAATGTTTGTATTATGTATTAATTTAAAGTATTTATTAGAAATATCATCTATATATAAACAAGTAAATATAAATCACCTCAAGACCTTTTTCTCCTATTTGTGTCAAAAAAAAATCCCTTTTTTGTTTAACACAATACGAGCTTTAGTGTTATCATTCAAATAAAAATAATTCAATAATGATCATTGTCGTATATCGATCTCTTGACGAACACTAATTATTTTGATTTAACCTTATTTATAATGAAATTATTTAACATTCATATTTTTGGTGTGATTTCAAATCTGAGCTGTGAATGTAAAATATATTTAAAAAATAAGGCTGAGACGGCTTTACATATTAAAATAACTGTAGATAATGTTACATAGCTTAAATACACTTCTTTTATTTTGTTTAATTTACGTAATTAGAAGGTAAGCGCATAACCAAAAAATTGTGTGGTGGAATTTCTTTTTTTCTTAAATCATTAAAGTATTTATATCTTTTGTATATTCTTAAATAAATTATGTTTGTACATATTAGTTTTAAAATTAGATTAGAAAATGTCACCAAGTAATATTATATTCATAAACGCCTTTTAAAGGCCCAACATTGAATAAAGAATATTTGATTGTGACCAAATTAAATTTAAAAATATTTACATTCATCAACATTTGTGTTATAGTTAATAACACAGCTTTTATGTCTTCTTTTTTTTTGGATTTTCAAATTACATACTTAGGTATGTTCTTCAGAACTGGTACCATAAGATTTTTACATTAGCGTAGAAGCTTCCATAACAGATTTATAATAAAGACTAGTACTATTTATTATACTTACTGTTCCCAGATAAAAGTATTTATTCGCTTTTCCGACTCGAACTCTCTTATTGTCCTTCAAACGAGCCTTGCAATTTAATGACTCTGGCACAAAGCGAAAAAGTTGATTTGCTTTCGTCGATACACTAACAGCTTCACTCATATCTGGTTCCCAAGCCGTCGGATCGAACGGCTCACTTATTTCCACACATGTTTTCTTATCAATTCCATAACCGTAACCGACCGGGCAGCATTTCCTCAGGCAGTACTCTTTCTTACAGACACAGCCGCGTTCGATTCCCGTCACATTGTCAACGTAATACTCGTCAGATTTATAAGTAATCCCCTCGTAAATAATATCGCCGTTCGAGAGACGATTACCCTCCGTTAAATCCACGCTACTGTCTATATCGCACACGTAGAATTCAGATAAATTTGTACCGAACGTCCTTGATAGTAATGACAGTATAATAAACACTATCTGATTTTTGTATTTTGAGATAAACATTTTTTTTATGTTTCTGGTGATGTTGACTACCTTATGTGGTCACCACGACAATACTGAACGACGACTGTAATAATGTATAGTTCACAATTATTACTCAACTAGGGAATTCCGCGCCCGTGTCCATTGTCCAGGTACATTTACTTCGATCAAATTAAATTACTAATTTGTTAAAAATAGTTTACATAAAAATATAGTAAATAAGTTTCGATTTTACACACACAGAGACAGTTATATCAATCCGAACGCTTATAGTAATCAAAGCTCAATACTAGTACCCTTAAAGATTGTTTTTGTTTTTTTTTTTTTTTGTTTTTGTTTACCGGTAACTGGTTTATCGGCTTGATTTTAGTAGTAGAAGTTTAAAACTGGTTTTTAAAGCGCTCTTTAGATTTCCTTGTTTTTATTTAAAACGTAATTGTACTTATAAAAATAACGGTAAGAAAATATTTTTAAACTTTTTACGTTAATGGCGATATTTATTTTTGGAAAAAAAAAATACAATCACAATGTTTAAGTTGAATTACTTTTTAGAAAAAAAACCGTCACAATAAGAATATAATTCTCATTGTTATCAAGTGATATTTAATGAGATAATAGTTTTTGTTTCCTCTATTATTAATTTTATCAAAAATTTACACAACTTTCAAGAAATAAGTTCGTAGACGAATCCTGATAAAAAAGTTAACAACAAAATAAAACTTTACTTCTCGTTTTAAAAAACGTTTCGAATTCGAATTATCAAGACTTCGATACGTCTATCAAAGACGAAGTCCACGCGGATACTGAATCATCGAATGGATTCCAACTGGAAGTGCCATCAACAGTATAACTACTACTTAAGAGAATATATCCTAGCGGCGTTTATTCCATACAAACGTAGTCCCCTGTTTCCTCTCTAGGTAATCACATTATGGTAAATATTTTTATACCATATAATACGTATTCACCGCCGCCATGCCCGTAAGTTTTCACTTTTCCATAAATTAGTTATTGTAGAAAATAGATGCCTTCGAAAATTAAAAAAAAAATGCTTGATTTTTACCGTCATTTTCAGACGTTCGTGAAAATTTGATAGATACATTAAAAAAAAAACTACGGTTCCGTGTAAAACGGGCACAGCCGCGGGCACACACATTATTCCATTGTCCAAGTCCCCAGTAATTAATTCATTGATCAATAACCTCAATTTGGTACTATAGGATGGTTGGCAAAGCGCACGTGATATCTCTGGTGTTGCAGGCATCCATAGACTACGGTGACCGCTTACCATCAGGCGGATCGTAAGCCTGTTAGCCAATTTATACCACAATAAAAAGAGCAAACAACGTTTCAGTATGCTTTCAGTCTAATTAATAAAACCACCCAATTTACACTGCATTTCCTTGAAACAGTATTATTTTATTCATCAATGACTAGTCCCTTTACGATTTACCTGTTCCCTTTAAATGGATGACTGGGTGTGTTATATGAGCAATTAACCACAAAACGGGTCACGGACTCAAAACCACGGTACATTTATCTAGGTAAATTACTTGTTAACAATACTTTTATAGCTACCAGAAGTTAAAAAAATATTTAAATATTATGTCTACCTTTACATTCGTTTCGAAGCTTCGCTTGTGTTGTAATTAGAGTAAAGAGTTCGGGGGAATATTATTTAATATAAACAAATCTTATGTCTGAAACATTTACAATTTTAAATTTAACAATTTAATCATAAATTTTCAGTCATAAAAAAAAATGAAACAATATTCACAGTATCCTTAGATATTTTTTATGATAATGTCAGAAAATTATAAAACAATATTATCCAATACTTTAACGTGCATATATAAAAATATCTGAGGAATAAAAAAAAAATGAATGAAATGTGATGTGTCATGTAACACAAGAGTGTTCTGTCTTTTTAGTGAAGAAAAACATCGGGAGGAAACCATGTGGTGGTGGTAGGGCATTTTCTAATAATGCATGCCTGGTATGTAGCTACCTACCAAATTCAAGAGTGAAAATCTATCGCTAAAACACCAATAGGTGTTCTCCGGCAGCATCGCCTGAGAGGCAGTACCTCTAGGCTTAGTGTGTTACTATCCTGGACCACATCGTCACTTAACATCAGGTGAGATTGTAGTCCAAGAGTTGAGCCTATAAAGTATTAAATAATCATCCAAAAGCATTTATTAAGAATGAATGGAATACATTTTTGTGTTAAAAGATCTAATTTACATTTATACAATTTATAGTAGATAAATAAAATAAATTCCAATAGTTTTGAAAGTTCTGTGACTGTTTTACATATTAAAAAAGAGTAGTGTATTTTTTTAAATAACCAAACGCACTCTACGTTTTATTAATTAGAACAGAACGGGCCCTTTCCAGCACTTTTGTAGCATTTTTTTAGATTTTAAAATGGTTTCCTGAACGTTATTTAGTGTAAATGTATACATCGTGCATGTTTGCTATGTATGTATGTAACACAAATATTTCTTTCATTATTGTTATAGTTACCTAGGTACATAGTACAAAAACAGTGGTAGATACATTGATGAAACACTTTACTTACTTAGTAAAAATATTTGAAATTTTACATTTATCGAGTTATTTCAAAATACGGAATGTATACAAGCCAAAGGTTCTTTCTTCATTTTAAATGGATTGCTTAACTGTTACCATTATATAAAAAAAAACGCCTTACATAAAACTTTGGACAATATAGAAGACCTATTGCTATGAGAATATTACAGGCGCTTTCATTAAAAGTTCCAATGTAACATAAACAAAATGTAACATACCCCTATATGTAGTTTAAATTATATTACGTAAATATTTAGTAACATAATACAAAAGTAATAGTAATTTTAAATAATTATGATGTAATCTGAAGTCATCTTTGAATTCCATGTAAACTATTCGGATGACAATTAATTTTTGAACATTAACTCTCCGCATGCTTAAAAGTCACAATTGATTTAATAAAGTTAATAATATATAGTTTTTTTTATCAATAATAATTACACATACTATTGATATAATACTATAAGGCTGTAACTAACTATACCTCTAACCTTACAGTGCTTACCGTCTTGAGTTTATGACTGCTTTTTTTACATTTTCTAAGGTTCCTAGTATCTATAATAAATTATTAATGAAAAAAAAAACGTAAGTTACGGGCATGATGTTGGTAGTTGTTATGATATATATTTATTAGAATGCTATTATCTAGGGAGGAAACAAGTGAATACGTTCGTATGGGAAAAAAACGTCGCTCGCATATCCTCTAAACCTATTGTATTGTTATGTTATGTTTTAATGATACAATATTTATGTATGAAATGGTTATTGAAATAAATGTAAATGCATATATATATATATATATATATATATATATATATATATATATATATATATATTATTTAGGCATATGCCTAAAACTATAAAGTAGTTATTAAAAAGTGAGTGTTATAATATTATAAATTATACGATTGGCATATTTATTACAGATCCAACGGTAAGACTATAAAAACAAAAAGTTTCATAACCTTAATTTTGTACATATCGAATTCAATTTTTTTTTTCATCACTACATACTTGAGATAGAGTTTACAGGTAGAGGTGATGTGACTAAGGGGTTATTATAGACAGGGACAACTTTTTCTTTATTCCTGGAATTCATTAAAACATTTAAATTCATAATAGAAAGGTCAGCCACGTGGGAATCGCGCACATATGTTTTTTTTGCTAAAAACTTGATGCTACCACTACCACCAGAAAAGTGGTGTCCATAGCATTCATTGAATTCTGCTATTTGTTTATTCCAGCACTGGATAACAACTCCTTTATTAATTATATGAAGATAGAATTAAATTAATTGGGCAATAAAAAAACGACACAACTTTTCTTATTATGTCTACACTTGATAAAATTGAAGTGTCTATTTGTAATTTCAAATTAACAACTTTTTACTAATTATTAAAACACATTTTTTTTATTATTTCTGTTTTTTCTGTCTGTCAGCTTGTTCTGGCTAATTTCCGAAACGGCTCTACCTATTTGAGCAGGACTTTTAGTACGTAACTTAGGCTACTTTTAGTTTTTCTGCTTTCTGTAAGTACTAAAAAAAAAATAATAAAATAATTAGGGTTGCGTAGAAAACATTAAAAACCCAAACATTTTAAAAAATAACGATTTAATGGTCAGTTCTACAGGCAAGTGCTTGAATTTGTGAGAAATATCTTTGCTTTCTCTAAGTACGTACCAGCAAAATTTTAAGAATATAATTAGAGTTCTGTGTAAAGCAGGCGAAGCCGCGGGTACACAGCTAGTGATTAAATAAAAAACATAATCTGTAAAGTTTAACTTCAGACCACAACGGTGATCGATCAGCCATTGTAAACAATCTTATAAAGAATGTGTACAGCGCATTTTTACACAACCAAGACAAATTATTCACTTCAGTTGTATCCGAGCGTAAAATTAGAATCTGACATAAACAGCACACTTTATTCCCTTGGTCGAACAAGGAAAACATAAAATGCCTAGTATATATTCAATACTACAATAATTTTAGAATTTCAGGTGAAGGTCTCATATATATGTACGAAGGAAGAAAGCGTTTGCCAGACGATACTCATAGTTCTGTTTATTTATAAATTCCACTAATCATAACAAACGTAATAATGTTTAACTATTGACTGTGTTTAAAATGTTTATTGAAGTTTAACATTTTTATTCACATTGTACCTTTAAATTTACCTCAAAATAGTTACTTTTAATATATTTCTTTTACCATTTACGAGTCACTGCTGAAGAGTTTAAAGGCCACAAAGGCATAGCTTTTGCCGTTTCAATGATAGGAGGCTCTGAGCTACAAGGGCTTATTTTGTCTCTTTAATTCTAGATTTTAATAACGATTACGTCTGTTTAATAGCACGATACGTATCAGACAATCTATCCAATTCTAGAAAAAGAAGAGTCAACCGTGTAATTTCTACATTACCTCTTTCTTGAGGTAGCTTTTCCCTTTATCACCAATAGGAAGCAAAGGTCTTCTCTCCCCACCAAGCTTCAATGATAACGAGGGTAACGGCTTAATTTAAAAAAAAAGTAAGCAGCCAAGGAGTATGCTGATAGAAGTAAAATCTTTTAAAAAAACTTATTTTTAAAAATGTAAATAACGATACACAGACTACAGTTCTGAGTCCGATGATCTTATTTAGACAACCAACGGAATAGTTCAGTAGTAGTCATTTCTACTCGAACATTTTATTCGAGCGTTTATGTGACACGTTTGTGTGGCATCACAAAAGAATCCGCTTTAACGCCCTTTTATATTTGACTGTAGCATGTCACTGAAGGTTGACGTTATAGATGACCCAAACCTATAAGTTTTTCCCATACCGAAAATCGCTCAAAACGAAACCGTAAACCACCATATTATCAAAAATAAGGAAACCAACAGACTTCCAATTGATACATACAAATATGTAGATAGAATGACGTTACATTTTATAGTAGGCAAGGAGGATAGGGCAACACAAGCAAACTTTTTCTCCCGATACTGGTAAGTCTTGGTTTGCGACAAAGCGTGGTGGTTGTAGCTCGCGCCTAGATGATTCAGCTATGATGGGACAATGAGTCGACAAATTAAAAAACACTATCTTTCACAGTTATGTGATAAGCTTGAGGAGTTTTTTGGCGGGATCTTAGTATATTATTATATAGTAGTTTTACATTAGGCATTTCTGAGTACATTTTTTATACTGTACTAGCTGTGTGCCCGTTGCTTCGCCCGCGTTTCATATATTCTTCAACGCGTTTTAATTGTATTATACGGAATCTTAATTATTTTCCTAAAAAAAATTAGTAATAAGATAAAGTATTTCTCATAAATTATAGCACTTTTTTTTCTTTTTTTTTTTTATTATCTATATTTAATTTAGGGACTTGGGTTCACCAAGAACATGTCAGTCCCAGCGTTAATTATAGCACTTGCCCGTAAATGTAACTGTGCATTGAATCGGATTTTATTCAAATGTTTATAAGTTTTTTTTAACACGGAACCCTAATAATTTTCGTAAATAAGAAGTAGCCTAAGTTACCCGGAGTAACTATCTACCAAAAAAGTTCCATCAAAATCGGTTCCGGCGTTCCGGAAATTACTCATTAGAGGCGGACAAAAATTTTGTAAACTTGTATTTTCGTATAGGTATACTTTATTGTTCTTTCTTTTCTTTTACATGTTTTTCTTTATTTCCCTCTCATTTATTCCATCCATTCAACCATGAGATGTCCACTGTTGGACATAGGTCTCCCCCAATAAGGGAGGGATTGCCATAATTGCTACGCTTGACAGACCGTTTGGGGACCGCAGTAGGTGTCTGTAATACTCAGAGGATGCTGCTACCCATTCTCTAGTTTTATTCCTAAGTTGCCTTATGGGATGGGATATCAACGGGAACGATATGGGGTGGTACTATTCTTGGCCGGCACCTCACGGTTTTATCTCCACATCTACACACCTCTTTTCATTATTAATATTTAATACAACTCTTACATTTAGTTTTATTTATTTTTTGCTATTAATTTGTTTCTTCTTGCAGCGATTTCTTATGGACATAATTTAAAAGGCACTGTAGGGTATTCCAACCTTCCAGCAATAAAGCCAGGGTTTCTAATGCGACTTTACCGATCCTGCACTCAAATAGCTTGCGTGTAGTGTGTGTTAATAGTATGTGTGATTCTAGTGGGTATGGTTCAATGTATCGCACTAGAGGGGAGTATATACTACTACCCTATAACTAAAATATGATTCCTCTAAAATTTCCTCCATCGCCAAAAGTTGTAGCTCTTTGTAATTTCAAATACATTACTGCCACCAAACTGCTATTAATTCCAATATTCTTAACACGCTACCTACACGTGGTTATGCAACCCAATTGATGCAGATTTTGACGTGAATAAACTACTACGTATTCGCATCACGCACATACAGTCTGCGGGTTTTGAATCAAATATTTATGTTACAAACCGACGCAAATAGTCCTTCCGAAAGTTTATAATGATAATCTTAATTTATTTAACGGCGTTTACGCATTCTACTGTAACTACATCCTAACATGCTAACATTTTTTTTACAGTCACTTGATTATTTTTAAATATTATAACGATGGGTGTAATTTTCCAAAACAATCAAGTAAAACGATTACTGCAAGCATTTGTATACCATAAAAATGTATCATGGTTTCAACACACAGCGGGCGGGCTGGGACGCCAGTGCAATGTTTCTAAAGAAAATATAACGTCGACGCGAGCCAAACGAAGCTTCTTCTATAGTAAAATCGCGCTGGTGTCCGATCCCGTTCACTGTGTGTTGAAACCATTAGTACTGGTAAAAAAATCTCAAAACTATAATTTTCCTAAAACGAAGTGTTTTTTAAAATAAAAAATTATAAGTTGAAATAAGGTTCAATTGTAAATCAGGCTCAAAGACCAGTTGAACATTTTCTACTATTTTATAAATATCCTCGTTAAGGTGAAAATCTGTCGGCGGACTTTTTTCGACTCGCTCTAATGGTTCCACTCGAGAACCAGTTTCCTTTCCAGGTTTACCTAGGTAACTATTTTCGAAGAGATTTAACATTAAACGTATTTGCGGACATACAAAATCATAATAATATAACTTATCATTGTTATTAAAAGTTGAAAGATAAAGTTAAGAATGGTAGAACTAAATGATGATGATATCTTAATATTTACAATTTTGCTTTGTATAGTGTTTATCTCTATTAATAAATAAAATTGAAGTGTCTGTTTTGTTATATAGTGGATTCCAAATTATTGATCCATATTCTAGCAGAGAACGAACCAAAACATTATGAAGAAGTATAATAGAATCTACTTTCAATTTATAATAGGTGGCAGTGGCCACTTAAAATAATGTGGAAAGTGTGCCTATTTGCTACTTCCATACCCTTTTACTCACGTATTAAAAAAAGCAACGTCTCTCAGTCTGTTCGTTAATGTGGATATACTAATTCACACGATTCTTTTTGTTAGTCATAGATGTATTATAAACCCTTTTAGTGTTATATTGGGAACCTAATAGTTGATAATAACAGAAAGCAAAGCAATTTCTAACTAATTCAAATACCTCCAAGTAAAACTGTGCATCGAACCGGATTTTTGTCAGTCTCAATTTTTACACGTTCCACTAATTACTTTCGATAAATAAAAATCCTAAGTTACGTGGAGTATCTTCAGGTATATGCCAGAAAGAGTCCCGTTAAAAATCAGGTCAGTCGTTTCATAGATTAGCCGAAACAAACAGACAGACAGTTTTTGGGTATAGATTAGTGTCCTAGATCACATCGTCACTTAACATCAGGTGAGATTGTGGTCAAAGCACTGAGTATATACCGTGTAAAAATGGGACTTAATAAAAAGTATTTATTTTTATATTACAAACAGACATTGTATCGATATTTATTGCCAATAATCATATTTTAAGGGAATCTTAGACAATAGTATAAGGTACAGCGAGCGACATATAATACAAAACATCTGTATTCTGCAGTAGTGAATAACGCGTACGAAAAATATATAAATGCGAGATGAATAATGAATCAACAAGGAAACTTTAATTTAAATAAAGAATTACATTGCATAGGATAATATAAATTGACTAAAAAATAATCACTAGCCTAGTAATTAAACGTATATAATTTGTAAAATCACTTTAATTAAGTTTAAACATATATGTATGTACCCACAATCCATACAGCCTTGAAACTTCCTGTTATAGATATTTCGTATCTACGTTTGTGATATAATTATGTTATGTTATTTATACAACCGTTAAATGTTGCATAATTTTCTAAGCTAGCAACCCTATCCTATGACTAGTCACTTGGAGTTACTGGCGCGATTTCGGACTGTAATGTTGTGGTCCTTGTTTTTAATTCATGAAGTTGCAGTAAATAACTTTATATTATATAATTATTATTGTACACAAGTAAATTGTATCGAAAATAATGATGCAGAGCATTAATTTTGACATCTTCCAACAATGTAGAACGCTTAACAAATGACCACCACTTTGTCGGGCATTGAAAATGAATATTAATAAAATAATACGAGAGTTTTTGGCGGGATATCAGTCTGTAATGTAGCGGTTGTTTTATTTAATTCATTAAATTTGTGTATTTGACTCTATATCGTGTAATTTTGTGTGATATAGTTTGGTTATTGTGTACAAGTCAAGTTTATTATGGAAGATAACGCGTAGCATTTATTCTGAGGTGCCGACAAAGCTCCGTGGAAAGTTCTAGCAGGATGACTATACGTAGTTACCATGGTGATAATGGAGACTGACATGCGTAGAAACGGCTAGGGAAACTAAAAACACAATTCAATTACGCGGCCATTGTTACTGGAAGTAGAGTAATAATTTGTTTATAAATACATTTTCCCTGGCTGAACTGCTATTTTGTTAAATTTTATTTTTTGTTTAAGTTTAATTTATTAATGATTAACGGATGTAAATAGCTAAATGAACAAACATAAAAAGTTGAATTACCTATATGAGTATCGCATTTTACACTTACTTTACTAAGCTATATATATATTTATTATATCGTGGTAATAATCATTATTTTGAAGTTTACCTAGATACAAAATTCTATGAAATGCTATTATTAAGTGGATGATTATAATTTGCAAGGGTCGACGGATTTCTCTCAAGGTAACGAGATGCGTCTGTAACTAGTGACTAGTGAGACGGCCTTGGAGGCCTATTATATTAGTCACGATAAAATTCGCAATCTATAAAGTACAATGATGCTAGATAAACTCCAGTAGCAAGGGTATTTTTGGCATACGCAAGCGAAGACGCGGATTATGCTAAGAAACATAATTCGCGTGCGCCAGGCGAAAATCAATTTTGCGTACCTCCCGTTGACATTTAAATCCCATAAACATTTCAAAATTAATCTTTTGTGGATAATAAAACTGTAAATCTAAAAGTGTAGCACTAAATTACTAGAATATTTAATTTATACAAGTAATTACCTAACACAATTCTGTCAATTTCATGTGAGAAGTTATGTTTTTTAACGTTTCTAAGCTCCAGCAAAACGAATCTTGCAAAACTTTCTATAGGGTTTTCGTGACACCTGAGAATAATCATTTTTCGTATTTATTTTCTATACACTTCGCCTGCGCACAATATACAAAATATATCATATAAAACGCCACCAAAATTACACAATATATGATCAAATACACAAGTTTCTTAGTTAAAGACAATAACATGACAGACTGGGATCCCGCCAAAATTTATTTTTTATTTTTAATTATTCCTTTTTAAGGAAAAGGCAAAGGTACTAGTACACCGTGCATCCAAGTCAGACGTTTGGAATACTATAAATAAATAAATGGCGGTAACAAAATGGTGTACTTCTGTTACGACCACAACGGGAATGATTGGGAGATTTTAGAATTCACGCTCCGCGTCATTATTTTCACTTCACTACATTTGTGTATCATAACTACACTATATCACGTAAAATGCCACCAAAATTACATAATATATAGTCAAACATTGCAAAATAATGAATTAAAATAACGACGACGGCATGATAGACCAAAATCGCGCCAAGCACCCCCCGCAAAAATATATTTTTTCTATTTAAGGGAAAGGCAAAGGTACTAGACCATGCAGCCAAATTTGTTGTTAAAAACACCTTTCATATAAGGTGGGGTAATAAAATGACGGCCTTCTGTATAAAATAATTTAATTGAAATAAGTAAAATACGTGTGGACGCTTGCCTACTTAAAATCAATTAAAGTTTAAGTTAATTTCTTCGTTGCTTACTAGGTCTAAGCAGAGCTTTACGGTTAAGCATATTCTTTTCGATAGATTTCCGCATAGTTTACACCTTGGTTGATCAATGGTTGAGCTGGTTGAGTTGGATTCAATGTATCCACCATTCGTTGATACTAGATTTCTTCCAATATAATTTTCTAAACGGAACCCAGTCTCATAGGCTTTTTATATAAGAGTAAAAAAAGATAAAGTTAAAGTAAAAGTAAATAGAAAGAAGAAAAATTCGCTGATACATTATAATAAGAGCTTAAATTGTAAACAAATCTGGTTCGTAAAGGTCAATGTACTGTTACATTTTATTTGGCTGTTTTGGGTTTCCTTATGTAAGATTTAGTATTAATAACACACGTAATTTGTTTTTTGTTAATTATTCATTATATTATGCAGTATTATTTTCACATAATATCTAAATATGAAAAGTGTCTGTGTGTAATATTCAAATAACAACTTTTGACTAAATACATATATAACAATAAACGATACCTATACCAAAAACAGAATTAATAAAATTTTTGTCTGTCAGTTCGTTCCAGCTAATCTCCTGAACAGCTGGACCGATTGTGACGGCACTTTTTCTGGCAGTTAACTGTAGTTACTCCGCGTAACTTTGGCTACTTTTATTTTTGGAAAGTTATTATTAGGGTTCCGTGTAAAAAAAATTGACACCCAAGAAATTGTAAAATAGGACGATTCAGTGATCAGTTTTACTAGCAAGTGGGTGAATTTGTGAGAAATATCTATTGTACCAAAAAATTTGAGGTGTAAAATTATAGCTTCGTGTAAAAGAATTAAACTCATGAAATTGTGAACGAAATACAATTCAATGGACTGTACCATCAAAACATTATTATCCAATGCTTAGGGATTTAAAACTATATTACGCAGTGCAGAATATAAGCAACGCGGGCGAAGCCGCAGACACACAGCTTGTTGTAACATAAATCTCGAAATTATGAAAGCAGTTAATTAACTATTAAAATGATTTAATATCTTAAAGTGTTACTCACCTCTTGAAGAAACCACCGACCACCGTCTTCCAAATAGACATCCTGACAGGGCTTTCCGTGTAGTAGAGCAAAATTAGAACCCGCTAAATCAACGTTTCTATCAAACGTATTTATAAACGACAAATTCAAACCTTGCCTCAGTATTATATTATTTTCGGGTATACCGCTGGTGCAATTCTTAAACGTACCGTTCAAATACATAACAGAATCAATATCACAGCACTTCCTTAAACAGTCTTTCACTTTACACAAGCACCCGAATGTTCTAACATCGCCATCGATGACCTTCGTAAATACAACATTCGGAGGGAAAGAAATGCCGTTTTTAACAATCGTACCATCGTCAAACACATCGCCTTCAGTTATATCCACACTATTCTTCTCAGCACACGGTAATTCGAACGCTTTCGTCGTGAATATAAACATAAACAAGAATAGAAACATTTTTAAATTCATATCCGCATTAATAGTTAAAAAAAAACTTTGATATAGCGCGCCAATGCGTCGGAGCGCGTTCGACTTTTAAACACAGTCACTTCAATGTGAACATGATACGCACTAGTCTATTTAGTGTGAATTTATTTAAGTTCGATACAAACGCTCGGCGAACGAACACTGACCGGAAAGCGTTTACCGGGTTGTCATTTATACGACTAGGAAAAGGATTTGGAATTATCAGGGGACGAATTAATTAACTTTACACGCGATAAAAGAGCCGACTTCCGAATAAATGTATTCAGGAGTCGACGAAGTGCGTACTTATTCTTGACAATTGAATTTGTTAAACTACAAATAAATTATTAATTACGCGCGCTTTATCACTTTTAGATGTTTATTATTCGGACGAATACGACGAAGCAAATGATTTCTAGAAAAACTACTATGGATAGACCATTGTATGTATTCGCATAAATCATATTTTATAATTCTATTTAAATTGCAAAATATTCAATGATTCGTCGAATACAAGCTTTATCAGTTAGAAACAAGTGATGCAGGCACTGTGTAATATTTATTTATTTCAATAAATCTATAGGTTTCTTTTCCAAATGAATTTTAAAAAATAATAAGCCAGAAACTTTTTCTTATTTATTTATATAGTTGACTTAAACAATGTAAATTATTTTGAATTTGAAGAATAATATTTAGACTAACAAAAGCATGACTAATTTAAACATAACGTTGATGCAATGTAATTTAAACGTGTTAAAAATTAGAAAATATATGGTTGATTTGTGTATGAGTGAGTGCGTGGTTGCATGTATGTGCGCATGAATGAATGTGTTATTAATTTATTTAAACTTAAATTCGGTTGTAACTAGGTGTACTAAAATGTATACCAGAATCAAAATTCATCAGTTATAAATAATATATTTGATACTAATGATTTTTTGTAATAGTTTTTTTTTGTCATTTTATTCGTTGATTACTTTTCAGTGTCTTCAATTAGGTATATTCTTGTTTAAATGGGAAATAATGTATTCTTTCTTTCATCAGTAAAAATTGACTTTAAATTTTATTTACCACGACAATATATCTTTAATTTAAAGATTAATATATTATTTATTATAAATTAGGCGAATAACGTACATAATAATCGAAATAAACAGATACCGTGTCCCGTAAGAAATGTATAATTTGACAATTTATTTTTTAAAGTAATGACTAAGACAGTAACATTTCGAAGTTTAGTTAATTTTACTTAGTTTTAATAGGCACCTAATAGGCGTAACATCAACCACAACCTATGACTAATATAAATCCATTGACTGCATCAAAATTTAATTTATTCGTCATTTATGTTGTTTCTACAGTAGAACTATGAAGTGTTATATACATGTATACGTAAATGAGTACTAAGTACGTCCTTCCACGCATACATTGGTCTTTTTTATCTAACCAAGATGCTTTTAGCGAACGTCGTGGTAACATTTCTTTTTATGCCTTGTATTGTTATAATTATTTATCAAGAAACTTCTATTTGCCGACGGCGTGGTTTTTATTATTGTATAGGAAGTCCCAAGTTATCTATACTATTACCTATATAAAGAGGTACCTAAAATTGATTATATGTTTATTACGGATAAACTAAAAAAAAACTTAAACGATTTTTAAAATCTAAGACGCGTATAAAGCTGCTAGCCTATCATCGAGTAACAAAGGGTGACTTAAAAATAATTGACATCAATATTTACTCGTGCGAAGTCGGGGCGGATAGCTTGTACTGGATATACTCACAAATGCCTGTCAACACTTTTCTGTCTGTAAATGCCAAAATGCTGTGTGGTGCCGGCTTAGAATAGTACCACCCCATATCGTTCCCGTGGATGTGGTAAAAGGCGATTAAGGGATAAACCAGGGGATAGGCAGCAGCATCCTCTAAGCACCACAAACACCTACGGCGATAGCCAACCCGCCTGCCAAGCATTATGACATTCTCTCCCCCCCCCTTATGAGGGGACCTATGTCCAGCAAGGGACGTTTTTTGGTTGAATTAATCAAAATTGCCACTAAGACGGCACGAATGATTACGTAAGAATATTTTAATGTATGATGTTCCCCTAACTGTTGTGTAGTTTTTTTACATATAATTTATAATTAAATCAAATCCTCAGAGACGGTACGAAAACAAGTACTTTTTGTCACTACCGGATCACTTATCATATTAACTATATTACGTCATCAAATGAACGTAACGTTACTCGTAACTACCAATAAAACCAAGGTAACGTCGTATCGGATGATTTCATATAGGTAGGTTCGAATAGGTAGGTAATAAAGAATCAATTCAATATATTATGACTTAGGGCAGGGGTTCCCAAAGTGTGCGCCGTGGCGCCCCGGTGGGCCTTAGAACGTGAAGAAGGGCGCCGTGAAGCGAATTCTCTTTACCATTCTCCGAAACCTCCACTTTCTTGTTACACGAACGAAAACAATCTTGTTATTCATTTATTTTGTACATATTATTTAATATTCTTAGTTGTTTTCATTTTTTGGCCTATCTACCTAACCTATTTCCTCCAAGTAGATAAATTAGGGAGGGTGCTGAGACAAAATAGTAAACATATTTGTGCACCGCAGACATGTTCACTATATTTTGTATATATTTATATATATATATATATATATATATATATATATATATATATAAGAAAAATGGGGTTACTTTGACGCATCATCACCTCAAAACTACTGAACATATCGGGATTGGATTACTACCGTTCGACACGGAATTTTTTGTATAATAGATGGTTATTATTTGGATTTGATCGACCCTTTCTCATTTTTTTTAACAGCTTACTCTGTCCATTTTTACCGATAATAAAAAAACAAAAATCTCTCATTTCTGTTCATTAATTTGTTTTTTTAGGTGCACTGTGAAGAATATATGAAACGTGGGCGCAGCCACGGGCACACGGCTAGTATTATGTATATAACGAAATTAATAATTGTGAACAATGAAATTTGTTTGTTTACGAATAGAAGTGCGAATCATAGATACTACTTTTACTATACTAGCGGGCGCCCGCGACCTTGTCTATGTATTTTCATTGAATTTGGGATGTCCTGATTTTGTTTTATTTTTTCATAACTTATTACGTTCGTTAGCGAACGACACATGCTTCCTGTACCTACAATAAATTTCACTTTTTTTCAAGATTTTAAAATGATATTGATAAGCTGTATACCCTGTCAATCGCTAATTAGCATACCAAACAAAATATTATCAAACGCGGTCAACTCGTTTCATGTTAAAGATGAACAGAATTTATTTTTAATTTTCTCACATTTTTTTTAAATAATTGAACACATTTTTATAGCCTATCAATTGCTCGTTGGCAAATATTTCTCGTGTACAAAGTTTTATCGAAATTAGTAAAGCCGTTTTTGAGTTAAATTCGCACATACACACAGACATATATTTAGACAATCAAACATTTTTTTATTTAAGATTTGTGATTAATAGCGACTAAATAGTCATCCGTTACAAAGTTTCTAAAAAAATGTACGGACAAAACTTTAGTTTTTTTTAATAGTA
This sequence comes from Samia ricini, assembly GCA_014132275.2. Classification (NCBI taxonomy): domain Eukaryota; kingdom Metazoa; phylum Arthropoda; class Insecta; order Lepidoptera; family Saturniidae; genus Samia; species Samia ricini. Next base: position 12,378,706 of record AP028164.1, read on the forward strand.
TATAGATTGTGAGTATACGGAAATATGTTTTATCTGGTAAATCTATTGGACATTAATATTAAAATTTAAAGATATTTAGCGTCGATTAAGTGTATTGGAACCGATCACAATTTGAAGCGACAGTACTATTGGTAGTGTGGTCGTAATATCCATCGATTAACATGGGTTCAAATCCCCTAATCCTATCTTGAGGAAAACATCGGGAGGAAACCGTTGCAACAGTAGAATCTTGTATCAATACCTCAACGTTCCAATAAAACGGTGAAGTTGATATGTAACGGTTGATATATATTATATTTATTAAAAAAAAAGAACCTGGTCAAGTTTCTTGCCGGCTCTTCTCGGCTGGGTTGTTTTCCGAACCGTTTTACCGTTTGGGTTTTAGACGTTCATAAGCGCCTTCTTAGGGCCTAAATTGAATAAACGTGTTTTTGATTTTTATTTTGATTTCATCCATACTTAGTGTCACCAAAATTACATCTATATTAATAATTCGATTAGTAGACTCGATTGAAACCTAACCTGAATAATAAAACATAAAAATTAATGATTTCGAGTTGACAACATACATCCGCAAAATGCGGGTTGTCAAGTATTTTGTAAAATTCCAATGATGCAAAAGGCAGTCGCAATATTGGGCACTCAGATGCCAACTTGAGTTCGTTAAGGCCTATTCACACGTATCAGTGAAGTTACAATTCCTATCTACATTTTGTAAAAGATTATGTATTATGAGTCACATTTCACCCGAGAGAAGCCGGGTTTTCATCTAGTGATATTATATTGTCAAATCACGCAAGTTAATGAATTACAAATACCGAGCATACTTCAATTCCACCAAAAAGCTCTTACACCATTCCTTAATATGTGATATCGTTAGAAAGATATAAAATTTTTTACAGCACAATAAAAATGTATAATATAATTAACAATGTAACAATTTACCATCGAAGGTTAGCATTATTTACAAAAAAAAAAATGTAGAACTAACAAGAAGAAATATAAACATACTATTTGTAAACGAAATATTAAGAATCTATTGAAAAATGTGAAAGTTCAATATTCCACGAAGAGAACCCGACATCTTTTCTAAGAAATTTATAAATTCTGAAATCATATTTATAAATAGTATATATGGGGATAAAAGAACTCGTTATTATAAATATCTATATAATAAGGATAAGCTTGGTAAACTAAAATAAATGACGAACTTCGATTGGTACAGGTATTTTCCCTAAACATGTTTTATTTCCATTGTAATTTTTGGGTAAATATTACTCGTATGTTAGATGTTAATACGCTTCTTCATTCTCTCGTGTTAATGACAATAATTAAAAAAAAACATTTAGGATTAAAACCTCTCTACAAAATCACCGGTCAGATTTCCGGAAAGAGTGAGCTCGATACTCGAAGAATTTTCTTACTCGTAGAAAAATAATAGAGGAATTCTAAGGAAGTTGAGGTTGTGATTGGGAGTCACGGATACCTGATATCTTCGATAATGGACGCTGAAGAGATAGAATTAGGTTTTATTTTATTTTTACTTGGTAAAATCTTGTACGTATACTAATCCTCACCGGGCAGTAAAGCGTGGATTACTTAGACTTGTACTGACTAATGGCCTACGGTGTTCCGTTCATCTATTTGGCCGGGCAATAGAAACTGCTTTCACATTACCTTTATTAGTTCTGGTGGGTACAGTCCTACACAACCTGTCTGCATTCGAATTATGTTCAATTGGTTTATTTAATAGTTAATAAGTAACCTTTAGCATTAGGGTTCACGATTTCCAATACATGACGAAAGTTAAAAGAAAGAGTAAAAAGAGAAAGTATATTAAAGAAAACACAGAATAGGTGGTTGTAGATCTTTTTCAATTAAACATTATCCATTAGAACAACTCACTTGACTTATATACAATAGAATAATGCCCTTAGTATAATTAAATTGTAGGCTCAACTCCCCTGTGATATATGTATTTACAGTTTAGGCTTAATTAATTTACCTGGAAAGGCCTCCACGAGCCTTTTTCGACAATAGAGTAGTTGACTTGTGTTTAATTTATTGAAAACAACAGACCCAGTTTTAATATAATTACGTGTAAAAATATAATTATTCTGAAATTTTAACAAATAATAAATCTAACTACCACATAAATTGGAAAGTATATTTTGATGCAAGATCAAAAGATAAAGGTATTTGATATAAAACACTACAAAGCGAGCCGGCTAAGTATACCATGGTTTGCTAACAGTAATTTAAATAGATCCCTCATTGTTACAGCTCTCAGAGCATGTTGCGGGCTTATCTATGTCTCTCAACAGATTTATTTTCTTCCGAAAAACAAAAGAATTCAGCAAATTGCAATTTATTTCCTGAAGATCTACACCACTTGTTGATGGAAAGTGCCCGTAACAAAACTAAAAGTTTAGAAACTGCAGTTTAGTTTTGAGTGCTCATTTTAACCTATGGAACATTTCATTAAATTTTAATCTTGCTTGCTAGCATAGAAGCCAAAATTTTGTGCAAGTTTGCGAGTAATTTTAAGTTATAGATTGTTACTTTTAACTTTAGGTTACGATGGGACTGACGTGTTCTTGGTGAACCCAAGTCTCTAATTGAAATATAGATTATAATAAATAAAAAAAATCGTGTAGTGTAAAAATATTTTATACCTACGGCTAAAGTTTTTGATGGAGATCGAGATGCTCTATTCCTTTTCACGCAAAACGAATGTTTGCATAAAACTTGTACGAAACGTCATAAGTTAGTATAGCATGCACTTTCTTATCTTTAGGCTAACATAAAATAAGTTCCTTACTGCTGATCAGATTTTTTGTTTCTAGTGGTTAGTACAACTTTATAATTTTATTCTAGAATATTTTTTATATTACAGTTTGAAAGAGGATCTTCCATTTGGGAGTCCCATATATTGACAGTTTTATCTAAATGCGAGATTCCAGAAATAAGGGATCCGAACCTATTTTGCTAACTTCTGCTAGGCTTAGCCTCATTTAAGGTAGTTTTCTCGTAATTCTAAAACTCTCGTAATTCGTTATAATTATATACAACAACATTTCACTGTATAATAAGAAAAGGGAATTCTTTGCGTTAACATGAAAACCAAAATATGCCATGTTATAAATGCCAAATAGTTCTTGTTTTTAATGAATTAACTTGCAGTAGATATTGTATGAATCTATTTTATATTGTTGGTAACTTTTCACGTGATATATTTTTGTTGCCATACACAAGTGAGGTGTACACGCAAAAAATACCTGGTGAATCCTGGTATCTCACAACAACATCCTTGAGAAACTTTAACAAATGGCCGCCATTTTGTTAGATCACTAAAAATTCTTAAAATTATACGTAATTAGGCCTAAATAACTTATATTCAGTTCTGTAATAAATTATTTTTAAAAAATAATGGAAAGGAAAGGAGTAATTAATTATTATACTCTACACTTAGTATCATGTCATCTTATTTAATAATATCCTTATTTAATATGCAATTACACATTGAATCCCATTACGTAAAACTAAATGCATGTAATACGAATCATGAATATTAAAGTCCGCATGCATACAAGTAAAAATATCTTTGTTTTTTAATAATACATATATATACGTTAAATCAGTTTTTACTAACATTCCGATTATTTCTACCGTTTTAAGTCTATTCGATTTAGATTTGTTACAAGTTTTTTCATATCCATTGGCCTAACATCCATTATCACTATTTATTATTATTTAAGCGTATATACTATAAATTAATCTTAAATTGCATCCGGCTAATGGGAGCGGATATTTTGAAACAATATTGTCGACATAATTAAATCACATTGTTTTAACTCAATATAAATGACTCACATTACAAATAACTTATGATTTTTTTAGTCTTGTTATTAATTTGAAATCTTAATTGTGATTCTTTATTTTTAAGTTATTTCCACTTTAGTCAGTTTATTTAGTACAATATCATTCTTTATAAGATGTATCTTATTTGCAAATAAACAATTTCTATCCAAAATGACTCGAATTGTTCTTAAAATTGCCTAACTTTATACCTATAGTTTAAGCATTATAAAAATAATCATAAATAATGATTACAAGAACAGTGGGTTGATTTCTTACATATTATAAAATCCATATTTATAATAATAATAACCTATAACTAATATGCTGTATAACTCATTTCATTGTTCTTTAAAATATAAAGAATACTACATTTAATATTTGACTAGCTGTGCCCGCGACTTCGTCCTAGTGTAGTAGTGTGTTTGGGTAGCTTTTTAAATTATTTAGGCTAATTATTTTACAAATAAGATACATACGTATAAATTAATGTTACATCAGAATAGTTCTAATGTTTTGTATCTTGTCGCAAACTTATAAAACATCCACATAAACCTTGCATAGTTCCATACAAACTTTAATTCCCCATTTTAATTATACACCCTTGAGTGTAAAACCCTTACAAATTTAATGTCATATTTATATATATCGAATCAACAGCCTAAAAAATAAATTACAAGCTTCTAGCTCTAAAAATTACGATACTTCCATACAACTTTTCATCCCCCCTTTCAACCCTTCACAGTCCTTTTTTAGCATTAAAAAGTAGCCTATGTCCTTTCTCAGGGTCTAGAGTATCTGTGTACCAAATTTCATTTAATTCAGTAGTTTAGGCATGAAAGCGCGATAGACAGACAGACAGAGTTACTTTCGCATTGATAATATGTATTAGTAAGCATGGTATCATAGTAATAATATTGCTCTAAGAAACATTTCAGGCGTTTCAATATTAATTTGTTTTTCTTTGCCTACGTGATTACTACGTCCCTGATATAAACAGTTAAACACAGTGTCAATAAAAAATAGCAGTGATCATAGTTCGGTGAATCAGGCAAGGTCCGTCCGGTCAACAGCATTAGCCAGATAAAAAAATGTTTGATAGTTTGATAGATTTATACAACTAAATACATACTTGCCTAGTGGTCGAAATTCAGCCAATATTCTTATTGAAAAATAAATTTTAAAAATCCTGTTAATTAAAAAAAATGTATATATTCAAACAATAAAATAACATAAACAAGATTCGATTGATAAATACAGGAAAAATATTATTGAACTGTTTTGAATATATAAATACACTATATAAAAAAATATATAACAACAAAAAAAACATAAAATTAAAAGCCGTTTATTACCGAAAATTTATAGAATTTAGTACAGTAGGTATACAAGAAGAAACTATAGAGTCAAGTTAGAAGGCTGTAAATGCTACCGGACGCACCCATTATACCAAAATACGACAATAAACATTCCCATCAAAATAGAGAAAAGGTGTGGTAAAATATTAATACGATATCTTTCTTAGGTAGAGATCTTACACCTACTAAATTTGGTCTATTACATATCCATTAGCGATTATCATAAAAATAATATTTCTGTGAATAAAATAATACAAACCCTTTACCTACAACGCGGAATAATAGATGATAGCAAGCGTTATGTTATGTATGCTTTTATGGTGACTAAAGAGATACCTACAAAACATATTATTATAACTTGTTACGATCTGGATACACGTCTTTCGTTCCTTCTAATTTCATGAGCGCTTTCAAACATGCTCGTCGTGTTAATTATAATTAACTTAAGAGGATATTTTAGTGGCGTTTATTTCATACAAACGTATACCCCTGTTTCCTTCCCGGATAATAATATTTTAGTAAAGACCAGCTAATATATATTTACCACCGGCATGCCTGTACGTTTTGATTTTCTCCATAAATTCATTATTATAGAAAATAGGTGCATATGAAAATGAGAAAGCGTGCACAATTTTTTCCGTCACTTTCAGATGACCGTCAAATAATTTTCATGAATAAAAACAAAAACCTATATCCATCCAAGAGATAGCCAAAGTCTTTCTTATTATACAATTGAAAGAAAAATTTAAATCGGGCCAATTTTGGAGGAGGAAACGAGGGAATATGAAATGATGTTATCGTTTATTTCTCGTAGGTAAAATCAGCCCGTGCTACAGTTGCTCCTTTCGTGATTTTCATTGGAGCGCAACGCGATAGCAATAGATTTCTTGAATACCTATTTCATCACGTTTACAGCCGGACCTCATATCCTCTTTATCATTTCGAAATCGTGAGGGTTCACTGGTACCACTGACCGTTGAGTAGGTCCACTGGTGATTTACTTTTATCTTCTAACTAGCTAACGCTGTTGACCGGGAGGGTCTTACAGCTTTACCGTGAAATTGTGGGCGGCACTCAACCGCAAAAAAATCGGTAGATTTACCCAATCAGGCAATCATCTAAATTAAATACATAGAATAATTATATACAAAATGATTTAAAAAAAAAACTCGGTGCAGCGAAAAATGTTTTATTTATTTATTACACGAAAAATTTGTTTTCTATATTTCTAATCTTTCATTGTTAATTACTCATATTAACCAATAAACAGATTTTACTAAAGAACATTTTCGAAAATCCTCTTACAGCTATTATAAATCTTATCAAAATATACATAACACGTTAATGAATTTTCTGATGCAGCGTACTTATCGCTCAGCGAAAATAAAACATGCCCTTGTACCGGGTGACATTATCAATATTGACATATCAATTAAGCTCGCATGAAGATATCTGATACGCGTATTAAATAATAAAAAGTATGTAGGTATAAAATTAATATTATGCTCGTATGTGGTACATATATTCTGGAGTTTTAAACACTTTCTTAATTGTTTATAAGCCATTAGGATGTTTATAGCAAATGAGAATATTTACAGACTACAAAAAGGACCTTTATTATTTAAAAAGTAAAAACAAAAATCATTGGTTAAAAGGAGTCGTATTTTATAATGTAGTTTATAGAAATTGCTCATAGTTTTCATTTTATAGTGTCGTTGGGTGAAAGCAATGTATGTATGTATTTTCTGAGAATCTTTGTATGGGAAATAAAACAATTAAAATTACCAATGGATTACCAGTGATATTTTATGCACTAATAACACTAGCAATATATATATATATATATATATATATATATATATATACACTAAACACAAGACATCTATGTTCTTCGTTACCTTGTTTTATAATTTTTTCTGCTTGTCTTGCGGATAAGTTTGGTTTAAGATAAAATATGCGATATTTGCATGTCGGTATCATATCAAGTTAAAAATCGTACTACCATTATTGGTGTCCTCATGCTAGTTACCGTGTTTCAGCTGAGTAGCCTGAACACTCAACCACAAAGTCCCAAAGAAGCTGTAAAGTCCCTTCAGGTCAACAGCGTTATTCAATTCGAGAAAAGACAATGACAAACACGACAATATTCCATTACATATGTTACATCACATATAGTAAATTAGACCAATATTACAATTTAAGACCAGATGTTGTCAAGGAGACAACACATTTGGGCTTAATCTTTTGTAAGCATTTAGTCTGACATAATTTATTAAAATCACATTGATGTCTTATACACTTGGCCATACAAATTTATATTTATCATATAGCTAATTCGAAAACACGTCATACGAATAAAAGTAACTGTGACAAATTTGAGAACGGTATAAAAAAAATTGTCTACTCATTTTTATACGCAACAGAACGAGTATTCTTTAATAAAAGACAATTATGTGTTTGGAAGAAATATAAACAGTACTTTTATACTACCTAAACTTTAGTAAACGCCACATCGCCTACATAAGAAAGAAGACTAATCCAAACATTTGCAACAATTATAATTGGTAGATAAAACCAACGCTTATATAATACTTTGAATTGATCGTCGTTGAAACCAGTGCGTTTCCAAATAACTGAGTATTTCTAATAATAATACTTCAGTCAGGGTTGTCACGTTTAAATACAAGAATGTTCTCAAATAAATACCATAAAAATAAAAAAAACATATGTTAAAATTAACTAGGTTCGTATGCTCAGTTTTTAGCATAAATATTTAACAAACACGTATTTCACAAACTATTAAAACATATTCTATTATTAAAACTTTCTTTAATATTCCTCATGAAAGTAAATATTTTCTATAATGTTTATTCAATATTAAAAATACTCGTTGCGACACATATTAGTTAAGTTTTTGAACACCGCATTTTACAATTATTATTAATCAATAAATTTGCTGGAAATAACTGTGCAGTGCAGAAATCCACCGTTTAAGACATAAATTAGTTGTTAAATAGGCAGCAATTTGTATATTTTTATTGAAGGTAATATTTTTTATCTATAACCACATAAAACTTGTAGGTACTATTTTAATCAAAGTAGTCATTTCAAAAGAAAATGAAGAGTACTCGCGAAAGAAGATGACAAATATTCTCGAAAGAAGTTTATGTCCTCATAGAAAAAAACGTGAAGAGGAGGGAAAAACTGTTTAACCCCGTGAGCACTAACCTGGCGTTTACGCCAGCTTTCCATTGTTTTCCTATTGTCTCATTTTTATGGGTAATCGACATATTAAAAATGATACACAGATTATCTGTACTGTAAAAAATAAGAGGTAGGAAATCTAAAAGTAGTGACAATCATAGAGAAACATATTACGGTTAATCTCAGGACGGTCACCATTAAAATATTATATAAAATAATAGAAAGAAAGGAAAGAGTGAGTCCGGAACCGGAGCAAGACAACCATGTAAAAAAATTACTATTAAGGGTGACATTGCGATTTGGTACCTCAGTTCGGAGCCTCTTTTTGGGGTCTGCCCTCGTCCAGGGTCACGGGCGAATGCGAAAATGATACCTGTGGCCTTTGGCAATGGGTAAAAAAGTGTCGTTTACAACGGTCAAAGAATTTATTATCCCACATTTTACGCACACGAATACACGACTACATACACACTTTATTGGTAGTTCCCAACCGCACTATTTACAGACCACGTTATTCGCTTGTCACTCTCGGAGATCGTTCCCAACTGTCCACTTTGCTGTTTTAACTAAAATTGTCAAAACTGTCTGTTTGTATATATGTTTAATGAGTTTTAGAAATACCGAGAATTTTATTAACTTTATTGTTATTAAATTCTATGACTATAATTCTTGCGTTACGCTGCCTAATGTCTTAAATTTAAGAAGGTGCTTAGATAAGCAAAACATGAAAAGAAATATTTTACTGTTACCGCAACAGTGAGTTATAACTCTTTGATAATCATCACAACAGTACCGTATTAAAATCTGAACGAAGCCCCTCTCACAAAGTAAAAGTAATACAATACAGAATAATAAATTCTTAACTGGCACCAAATTAATTAATTCTTAATTTGATACTGATCAAAGATTCCTAATTAATTAACGGTAGTATTTAATTAATTAACTGTAAACAACACACGTAACGTGCGTAATATGATCAAATAAATTCCATGTTGGATATATATTCGTGAAGCTGTAGTAATTTGGACAAAGTCGTGTTGGTTCTTAAAGATTACGAAAAAACCATAATAAAAAAAAGCAATGCTATTTAAGTCCTTACAAGTTAAATTGGTCTTTTGTCGAATTGGATTGAACTCAAATATCTGACGTTTGATTAGGAATTCCACATTCAATTCAATTGGATATTTGCGTTACGAATTTTATGATTCATTTGTTTTCGTAAAATTTGATTGCCTTTAACTACTTACTTAATTCATGAAAAAACACTACAGATAGAGAGACGTTGCCTTTTATACGTAAGCATAATCGTTAACGCGTAATTTATTATAATAAGCCACTATTTCGAGTTTTTAAATAAGTCAATCTTCAATATATCCGATAAGAATTTGGCACGTTTCCAACACGAACGACGTCACTAGGAAAGACTAGTATTAAATCATTTAGACTTGTCGCTTCTATGAATGCCGACGTGACTCGATAAAATCACTTATACACGTATTATTTAAAAAACAAACATTTCGTGTGAAATGAAATGAACGAAATAAACCATAAAATTTTAGTTTGGTACGTCGCGTCATATCTTAGTTATTTCTATGAAATACAGATTATTATAAGAAGTAACTTTTATTTGTATGTCTGTTTGTTCAAGTTGGTTTATAATGAAGCGATTGTGACTCGAATACCACGTTGATAGACGCAGGTCGAGTCCACTTATTCTATATGTTTGACCGATCAGTGAAGGAAAATATCTTAATGTAACCATAGTATTTTATAAAATCTCTCGTCATGTCCCTTTAGGTATATTCTAGCAGAATCATTTGTGAGCCAGTATTTCTGTGTTTAGCGTAGTTATCATCTGCGGTCATATCATCGCTTAACATCAAATGAGATTATAGTCAAAGCGCAGAGCCTATTATTTACAAAAAAAAATTTTTTTTTCAGACATAAGGATGCTTTTCACTCAACATACAGGGCAAAAAGGACCTAGAGTGTATTTACTCCTGACAGTAAGTTAAATCTATAAACAAATGAAAGGCAGCGCATTCTTTTCTAATACTTCATCTAGAGTTCTAGAGCATGTGTCAGCAATTAGATTTATTGGGTTTCCATACCTAATCTGAAACAGATTATCGTGGTTTAGTTGAAAATATATAAAGAGATACCAAATTTTAACATTTAAAGCACAGAAGAAGTCGACATTTTTTAAAGTGTCGGCAACGCGCATATGTTACATATGATGTCGCAGGCGTCCACAGTCCACGGTAATCACTTAAGACTAGAAGGATAGTATGCCAGTTTGGTAATTTCGTGGCATAAAAAAGTATATCGAATCTTTAAAAAAAAAACGTTTTAAATTAAACATTGATAGCTCAGAAATCTCCGGTGTAGATTTCAATTTGATAAAAAGAATAATCATATTGTTTAACCTATTTATTTAATCTCAAGGAAAATTAACAGCTAACATTAATTAACTTAAATTTAAGGTTAAATTAATGTAGAAGGCTACTTATAAGTTTTCACTGTTATCCATTCATCCATTCAACCGAAAGACGTCCACCGCTGGGCATAGGTCTCGCCCAAAGATCTTTTGGTCCCCGACCGGTCTTGCGCCACCCGCACCCAGCGGAATCCCGCCACCTTCACCAGGTCGTCGGGCCACCTTGTGGGGGACCTACCCACGCTACGTCTTCCGGTTCGCGGTATCCATTCGAGATATAGGTACTATAATGCCTATATATATATACGCAGTGAAGAGTATATAAAACGCGGGCGGAGCCGCGGGAACAGAGCTAGTTATTATATAAAAATATAGAATTGCTTTTTTATTATTTTTATGAATTAACTCAAAAACTACACAAATGAATTAAAAAATTCTTTCATCTGTAGACCGTTGAGTATCACTATCAGTAACCTAGGCTATATTTTATTTATTTTTCAAATAAGAGATTTCTATATACGCGTGTGAAGTCTTGGCAATCTTCTCGTGAGCCCAGTATTGTTCGAACAGCCCAGCAGCAGAGCAGCACGCAGTTCCCTAACCATCGTTTATTAATAAAATAAAATTTTACAATTTTTCCTTAAAACACTACAAATGAAAACTACATGCTAAACTATTACTAAACTTATGAACTAATAGGGGACACGGGGAAACCGCATCAGGGCTATTCTCTTCGACAGTGGCCTCTCCTTTGTCCGCACCTACGGACAAGTCTACTGGGTGAGGCGCACAATGTGCGACCCTCGTGGAGTAACCTTCTGAATTTCCTGGGAGCTAATCCTTTTATCGATCGGACTCTGAGGGCGTGCGTGTGAAGTCGAGGCAGATTGCTAGAGTTTATTGTAGTGACTTGAGTTCGCACAAAAAAGTTCGCCAGTCCTGATGCGGACCGCGGTCCGTCATTTGGTATCCTCTGATGTAGAGCATTTAACAGTAAATAAGATCAGGGATTTATTAAACACGAACAGAACCGTGGACAGTGGCTAGTTCGTAGCATAACGTCACCTAAATAGAATTCATTGAGTATAGAGTAAATTATATTTCGAGGAAATTATTCGTAGTGATTCCCCTGAGTTAATTCGCTTTTTCATGATTTCTTATTTAGAAATTCGTATCGCATACTGCTAAGGATTCGGTGACTCAGTTGCGATTATTGTATAGTACACAATTATCTCGGCGATATCGTACACCGCGCCTTTAAAGTTTTTCCTATTTCTTGTATGTAAAACGAACCAAAGTTAGCTTGGTTTGCATATGCGATAAGTATGTGATGCGTTTGTCTTCAAAAAGATTTAAATTAAATAACGAACTTTCTAAATCTTGTCAATATTTAAACTATAACATTATTTATATGTTCTTGTTTTAGGCAATTAAATAAAATATTTAATTATCCCATGAGTTCCTTATTTAGTCTCTCGTCTTATGCTATTTACAATTCTATACTAATAAATAAAATTGAAGTGTCTGTTTGTAATGTCAAAATAATTTTTTGTTACTAAATAGATATGAATGTATATACGATACCTATAACAAAAATACATTTTTTTTTATTTTTGTCTGTCTGTCTTCTTGTTCCGGTAATCTCCGGAACGCCTGGACAGATGTTGACGGGACTTTTTTTGGTATATAGCTGAAGTTACTCGGGGTAAAGCTTAGGCTACTTTTAATTTTCGAAAATATGTAGGGTTCCGTGTAAAAAAAAACTCATAAAAATATGAAAAAAATCCGATTTAACACAGAGTTTTACGGGTAAGTGCTATAATTTATGAGAAATATATTTACATTATCTTAGTAGTATGTTTTTTAGGAAAATAATTAGGGATTAGTAAAAAATGTAATGAGACGGAAAATTAAGAAAGTCAAAAATGACTCAGTGTATATTATTATTATATTAATAATTACTCACTTACCTCTTGTAAATATAGTTTATTCTTCGGGATATATCTTTTCCTGCACGTTATCCCAACGACAATGCCAAAAGCTTCAGTTAACAACACAGAGTTTTTAACATTCGATCCCGTATGAACGTTTTGTTTTTCATTTACAAACGAATCTATTTCGTTCACGTCCAAATATCTACAACCACTTGCCCGCGATTTACGTTTTGAATAAGACATACCGATCGGACAACATTTGCTTATACATGTGCCACTAGCACATAATATATTATTTGTCTCGTCTCTCAACGGCACTGAAGTTAAATGATTCGTATTTTGAATAATAAACGATTTATTCTTATCGCATGTTATGCAATTTATTAAAAGAAATATCAGTAAGAATTTTAGGAACATATTCATTTTTTATTATAGCGAGAGATTTGATCAATTTTTATTATATTTTCCGCTCAGCGTATATGCGTACGCCTCATGAGATAGAGGACCGTGAAATGACAAGAGGCTAAGCCGCCATTAACAACATCCACACACAAACACACACACTAAAAATCAAATCGTTTACTGCAAGCATCTGATTTTTGCAATCCATTAGCGCTAATTAACACCAAACACTGTTGGGCAGGGAGCATAGGTAAATTAAAACAGTCATAATTTTTTTTATTAAATTTAATACTGTTAACTTTCAACAAATTATAAAACACAAGTAATATTTATACATGTTTAAACAATACACATAAGGAAATAAACAGTAACGAATTGTACGACTAATGTGGAAATAAAAGAAATATAATTAATATAGAAAAATTACAATCTTTACAATATTATGTCAAGCTGCGACTGGCCTTTATTTGCATAGAATCTACATAGAAATTAATGATAAGGATACTAATTAATAACAAAAGAGAATATACAACTTCGACAGTTAAATATCTGAACTGCATATTTACAAAGGAAACAAATATCTACTAAGACTAAAGATATATCAGAAGATTTTTTTAACGTCAAGGGTTGCTGTTTCGTTTTTCTGGCTTATAATTTAATGATTTCTAAACGATTCAACCTGACGTTTGGTCAATCTTATCTGTATACATACATAAATCTAAAAAGTGCGTAGTTGTAAACGTTAACAATTTAAAAAAATTACATTTAGCTAGTTTTTCTACTTCGATATCTTGTTGAATATTTCGGTATTTGATACGAGAACTTTTGGTCTACAAACATTTAATCTTAAACAATTCTATCCTAAAATACAAAACTTTTTTTTTACTGATTAATGATTACTCCATGGCTTCCTCTGTTCCAGCCCCTAATGCTTTGTATTTTATTATGATTATTTCTACAACAGTAACTACACTGACAAGCAAGCAAATTAGTCGTGATTACGGTACTTGTAATAGCATCATCTAGGATGAATAGAAGAATAGGACATAATTATTAATAACTACAATAAAGGGTCGTATCACTTGGGAGTGGGGGGACTATGATTTGTTTATTTTTGATGATTTCTTTTTAAACGGCTCAGTGTTTTTGACCACTATCTCACCTAACGTTAAGTGACGATGTGGTCTAGGATGGTAATGCCTAGGCTGATTTTTTTGTGTATTTACATTCATCACATTTCATATCAGAGACGAGAACTGCGTAAGCAATGTTGGCTTGTTTACTTTTATTTTTCTCTCAGTTATTCTAATGTTTGAAGAATAGGGAGAGTAAGAGCTCTCCTTACTATTTCTGACAAAGGGTTGGGGAGAGTCAAAACTGTGTAAAAATTTTGCTTTCGTAATACTGGTACGAGCCCTAACAAAACGAAAGTTTATATTTATCTTATAAACTTCAATGTATTGAAGTACTATCAATAAGAGGAATTAATCCAATGAGTAGATATGAGTAGATTAGTTTTCTCTTTACGTCTAACTAATTACCAAAGTCCTATAATCTAGGCTAATTTCAGAATTATTTTAACATATATTGAAAAAAAAACAGACGTACTTATATGAAATGCACAAAAGATCGATCTAATTTGGTACATTAATAACAAATAATGTAGTTTTGGCTTAAATAAAAAAGGTTCCCAACATAGATGATTACTAGTTACTTCATTGTGACAGTAGATTAATAAACTGTAGGTTGGTACCTTAAATATGACAATCAGGTACTTATTTGTGTATATATCTATCCGTACACAATTTATGCTTGTTATAATAACTAACTGGTCCTAACCTTAATTATTTAAGTCTACAAAGAGATCTAAATTGTCATTACTATTATTATAATAATTTAAGTTAACATTTTAGATACCATGTCATTGAAAATTACTAAATCTACTATGTTACACTTGCACACGGTTCAATGACTACTCACTAAGTAAGTGACTAACTAACTCACTAACTAAGTAAGTCGTGAAATGATCTTTAACTCATTTTAATTCCTTAATTTTCCATCAAATACTTGCATTAAGGTACTAAAATCTTAGTACTTAGGTCTTAGTAAGGAACATAAATGCTTACCTTCTTTTAGGTAGACGAAAAACTTTTAAGATTAATGATGTTAACCCGGTAGTCAACAATAATCATCATTGGGTCGTCTATTAATCACGTTATATTTCTTTATCAAATTTGGGACCGCCTTCCCACTCTAAGGTGATACGTTTTGAGGTTTATATTAACCCCCCTCCTACCAAAGTTCACATATATTTTTTTGGTACAAAGTATCATAAACATTTTCAGAATATGTATCTTTAATTATAGGCAACTACGAGTCAAAATCAGGCGCTGCTTTTCAGTTTAAATATCACGCGTCCCATAAAAGTATAAATACACGTGATATCTCGCTGCACCTCTTCTCCCTCCTTGTATTTTTTTCCGAACCACCCTTTCGAGCCTCATGTGTTTAATGGGCGATCCCATTATTGATTTAAATTGAAGAAGAAAAACTGACTGTTTTTTTTGGTAACACTAAAATTCACTAAACGAAACAAACTACACAAAAAAAACAGAGGACTGAAATGTTTTGGATTGTTTTATCTTTGCCTGTTTATATGACAGACATTAACATTCTTTTTTTGTGCAAGAGTATCGAAGTAGATGTAATATTGCAATTTATCTTAAAAGCTACACGGTAATGCTATATTAAACTTCCACAGCATCAGGAAAGACGTGGTCCAAATACGCTTGATGGCCGTAACTTTGTAATGGTTTGGGTCTCTCTTTCTTGAAATTGCTAGATTGAGAATTCTGCATACTGTTCCTATTGAATCTAGAAGCGATTTCTTTCACTTTTCCCGGTCTAGGTTCGTAGTCTTCTTTCATTTCTTCTTTACTCTCCTTTGTATTTTCAATGACTTCAGATTCTTCAAACGATCTTTCGTTTTCTGCTTTATAAGTTTCTGTTGGATCAATATGTTTACTGCGGTCAGTAGTCCGTTTGGTAGCATCTCTATTAAATGCATTTCGATTTCCTTTAAGAAAATTATTTCTCCTACGGCTACTATTTCGATATTTCTTAGAATTCCTGTTTTCGTTGTTTCTATTATTTTGTGCGTGCAAATCTACAACGTCTCTTTTAAAGCTTTCTCTTATGACTCCAAAATTCGGGTCTTTTGAATATTCAACATCTGTATTCGTTTTACAGACGTAGTTCTTTTGATAACTATTTTCATTTCGATTTTGGTTCTTCTTATGAGATTTTCTTATATTTGAGTTTCCAGCTTTAAATGTATTAAAATGATTTTCATTAATATTATTATTATTAACGTCATTACAGTTTATATTTTGCGTATTAGAAACGTGTGTTCTTTGGTGAGTTAAAGGCTTAGAGAGAGATAAATATTTAGGCGGTTCCCCGTGCTTATTTATCGTTATTTCATATTGAATATGCGGATCTAGTACCGCATACACGTTTTCTTTGGCTTCTCGTTCCAGTGCTGACAATGCTGCCTAAAAACAAAAAGCTATTTTAGTTCAAAGATTTACTTACTTTTTTATTTCATTTGACTTATGCTTTGGTAATAACATTTTACTGGAAAAGATCTAGATTGAGTATTTTTGGAATTAAACTGTGGTTACCAGTATAAAGTCGTTCGAAATATTGCCGCATTTTGAGTATATTTTTGTTCATAAAGTCTTTATAAATTTACTTTGAAGTAATAATGTAGAGCTAATATTTTTTCTACTTTTATATCAAAATGATTGTTATTATAATTCGATAGTTCTATTAGCTTTTCATGATATCATTTTACCTATTAATTGTTAGCAGCAAATTATAAAAGTGTACTCGAAATAACTCGAAGTCTAATTTGTAGTTAGTACTGATCATTCATGAATTTTATAAATTTTATACATGTGTTTTGTTGCATCTTTTGTCTATTGCTATATAGTTTTTATATGATATTCGGTACGAAATAACATTCGTGTTAATAAAAACATTGATCACTAAGACATTATTACACACTATACATAACGAATTCGGGATATTGGGGTAAATTAAGTTAATTGATACAATATTGTCCTGGAGACAACATGACGCGTGTAGGCATGTGTTATATATTTTCGGTTAATTAAATTACATTAATGTCTTATTGACATAACATCGTTCGATGTTCATGTCGGAAGAAGAATGGGTACAGTACAAACAACTGCTTATTCCAATGAAACTATTAAACTACTTCTAAATGTCTCACTAATATTTAAACCTTTAGTAAATGACACTGAAGTTTATTGATATAGTTTTTAAATAATAGCGAAGACTTTACAAATGAATAAAGCGATAAGGGCGCAGTGTATAGTGAGACCAGATTCCGCGTCAATGGACGCGGGTTCCAGCCCACCTATCCAACTTTAACATCAGCCTGAGCTTTCCGTGAAGGAAACATCGTGAGGAAACCATAGCATGTTGGTAGGGTATTTTCTAATAAGCACCGCTGGGTAGCTACCACCCTCAAATTTGAAAACCTGTCCCAAATATCAATAGATGTGTTCTGTTAGTGTGTATACCTTCTTGGACCACATCATCACCTAACATCAGTCGAGATTGTGGTCAAAGCACTGACCCTATACCGTCTGAAAAAAAAATGTAACGAAGACCTTAGAACCTTAGACCTAATACTAAGGCTCAATAAAGTTTATCTTCCTGGACCACATCACTCTTAACATCAGTTAACATCAGGTAAGATTGGGATCAAAGCACTGAGCCTATACCGTGAAATAAAAAAGGTTATTTATTTGAAGATAACCTAAGGTAGACAGTGTACATACAGTGTATCAGTGATATCAGTGGTATCAAATGTATACAGTGTATCAAATTAATTCATTATATCTCAAAATACCTATAATATATCATATTTCCATATTATTTTATAATATCTGTTAGCATTCTAACTCTTTATTGAAGCGATATTATTATCAAATAATGCAATCATTCTAAATTTATGTGTGTTAGTAATTTGTGAAGGGTTATAAGCCAGAAGAAATTAAGTGGACGTTCAAGTGGACGTAATCAAAATTTTTGACTTTTTGCCCCCCTCCTCCTGTCAGGAATAGTAAGCAAGACTCTTACTTCTAGGGATGTGTGCATCTCGAAAAAATGTCGATATATTTTTCTAAATGATATATCGTAACGTTTCATCGATATTATGAGATATATCGATATTTTCCATATATCGCGTATGCTTAACTCAAGACCACGTCCTCCCCACCGTCTTAAAAGTTTTATAAATATCTATTATTAGAAGTGTTCTTTTAATATTTGCGTTATATTTTTATCGGATGAAATATATCGATATGAGATGATTCGATATATCGAAAGTATGCCTCGATATAGATCGCGCACTCTTACTTACTCCCCCCTATTTCATGGTTATGTAAGTTAATAAAAGAAAAAAAAATTGTTAAGTAAATATTGTTTACGTTATCAACACTAGGTGCCCAGCTCCCCATTCGTGCTCACGTAACACTTGAACGACCCCTTAGAGAAGAGTGTATAGAAGGTGCTGACAGTGTGCATTGTGTCCACACCTGTGCGCCGTGGTCACTCGCACACGTCACACTGTGGTCGGCGGCTGCAGAATGACGGCCGCGCGGCGGACCTGCAGTGCGCCCGGCGAGTACCGCGCCGTTACAGAGCCTGCCGTCACGCCGGCGACGCTACCCCCACCCCCGACACCGGCCCCAGCCCGCGCACCGTCACGCGCAGTGTACACCGCGTCCGCCGGTAACACTGTCTTCTCACTACCAAATTTAATAATAACAGCATTTTCACGACCGATTTTAATATGCGACCTCAATCTGTTTTTCCATACAGAAATGTGAAATTTCTAATTGTTTTTTCTCGTAAAGTGTCAGTGATCAGTCAGAAAAAACCGTTTTTTTTAGAGTACTGCTAACTTGATGACTTTATTAAAGTTACAGCAAACGTGCGGACCGGACCGTTTACATAGTACGGCGAAAGACTGAAATGTCCGTAGCTTATCAATCACCTTGTGGGTCACACTTGGACACGGACGACATTATTGAAGCACGAAAAAACTAACCAAGTAACCGAAATTACGATAAATAATACCGTACCTGACAAGGCGACTGATAACTTCGCCCGCCTGTCGTAAGTGCCATACATTGTACGCGGTCTGGTCCGTGCGTCTTGTAGGGCTTTTAAAATTAATTAGGTTTATTTTCAGATATTTTCTATATTGTCTAGATATTGTCACCATTAATTTGAAACTTGTTGATTATAACTATTATAGTCGACATTATAAAATATTCGTTAACACTAAATATTTATATGAAAAATAAAGTATTCAATCTACACTAATAAAATTCGAGAAAGAGGAAAGATTTGTATTGTTGTATGTAACGAATAAACTTAAAAACTACTGGACTGATTTGGATGAAATTTGGTATGGAGATAGTTTGAAATCCAATGACGTAGGATAGTTTTTTATTCCGAAAATTTCACGGGAACGGGAACTACGTGGGTTAAACATGGGAGAGCAGCTAGCCTTTCATAAAATTATATTTTAAAAGATGTTTCGATTGCTTGTAAAATATGTTCTATTAGAAGTGGGTAGTTCGATTTGTGATTGTTGGTAGTGTTATGAAATTGCGTTCGTAACGTTTAAGATGCCACTCGTGATTGAGCTAAGGAGCGAGTTGGTAGTCTGTAGTAAGGAGATTTAACACAAGCTTCAAGCGAAATTGGTAGTATATTAAATTTTATAATTTGCCTAAGCTTTCGGTAAAAGAAAACTTCGTTGTGAAACCTATACCGAAGAAAGGTAAATTAATACTTTGTATATATAAATTTTTTGTGTGCGTGTGTATGTGACTAGACTCCTCTTAACCGGCTAAACTGATTTTAATAGAATTTTTTGTGTCTATTCCTGAGGCTTCGAGAATGGTTTAGATTAACAACTTGGTTCAATTTATTTTTTTGTATATGAAACGCGAATGAAGGCGCGGGCACAGATAGTTCTTTGTTTTATATATATATGTGTATATATGTATATTTACTCACCTGTCTAAATCGTCAGTCTTGTATTCGACGCTCTCTGTAAATAAAATTTTACAATTGTAGGTATATTATGACTTTAAGGTATTATAGGGTTTATATGTATATTATATACGTATAGTGTACCTAATAAATACAAGTAGAATTTTAATTATATCTTAAAAAGTAGACAAAAAAAACATTTTGGACAATTCGATGTAATTTAATTTGTAAAACCATGTCAATTTAAATATACATGTGTACTTATAATAAAACTGTAAAGGAACAAAACTGTATATTGAAATTAATTTTTGAGAAATACTATTCGGATTATTTTTTTTACACGGTATAGGCTCAGTTCTTTGACCACAATCTCACCTGATGTTAAGTGATGATGTGGCCGAGGATGATAAACACACTAAGCCTAGAGGTACTGGGTCCCCAGTGATGCTGCCGGAACACACCTATTGGTATTTGGCGACAGGTTTTCAAACTTGAGGGTGGTAACTGCTACCCAGGCGGGTAGCACTACCTGCACTACCCGCTGCGCCATCATCGCATTAAAAGAACTCGTCTTTATGATTTTTGAAATTTATTGGATTTTTTGTTGAAATTCAGTATGGCAGTAGTGAGAAGTCTGAATCCCGAAATAACAGATGGAATTTAATAAAATTATTAACTCACCCTAAAACTGTAAAATGAAATGAAAATTTTATAGGAATTAAATCAGTTTTGGAGACATGAGCCTATGGTATTTGAGTTTTTATTTAGTTATAAAAGAAATAGTCTATATATCGGAGTAATGTGTAAGATACATAACATGTTGAAACTCGTAATGTGAGTGAAAAAGGGAAGGCAAATTTATATGAAAGTAAGTCACAGGTCCTATGTTTAGTTTATTATCGAAACTGTGAATACATGTCTATATTTTATTCAAGTCGTCGTTTTTCAAATGCGGAATTTCACGCGGAAGTAATTGCGGGTATAGTTATCAAGAGTCACCAATTATTGTCGCAAAACTTTTTCAAAAAAGAGTTTTTAATTAAAAATAAAAAACATACAATTAAAAACCATTGCGGACCTGAAGTTTACAGTGATCAAAAAATAATAGTATAGTTGGTATTTATCTGAATATACCTCTTCGTCTTCTGCAACGTATAATAAGGCAGAGTACAATCACCAACAACGCGGCTATCACTAGAGCGGCCGCTATTAGTGGCGCCACGTGCGCTGTCTCTGTTAGCGAAAAATTATCTGTGTGAACAAAACGTTACTATTTTATACACATGCAAAAATAAATCGTTACCGTATAATTATAAAGCTCATTATTGTATGCAAATTAATTTTATTGGCGATGCCAAAGCGCTATTCTGTTAGGATCAGCGTGCACATCTGTATACAATATAAATGATTATAGTATTGTGCAATTAATTAAGGGTGCTAATAAAAATAAATAAATTAGGTAGCCATGTACATTGCCGACAGAAGTGAAAATTCGAAACTTTAGAAAAACTGTTTTTTAATATTTAAATTTTATAATTTAGTAATTGAAATTATTAACATAACCTAACATTTAACAAGTAACATTTATCTGGTTTTTACATCTTTTGGCGTTTTGAGCAATAATTATGTTCATTTTCATACAGTTTATACATAATCAACACATACGATATACAGCGTAAGTATAAATTTTATTATTTATCTCTAGCGTGAGCACTTCACTTGACATACATACTGTATCATTTTGACAGCTGACGTCATATGGGTAACATGAATCTATAAGTCTTTTACCTACCGAGAACCGCTCAACGCCGCTTAAGAAGTTTTTACTTCAAAAACTAGTAAAAAACATAAAGTAGTATGTTTTTTAAAACAAAAATAGTCGAATAACAAAATACTTTTTTTCTTTTCCTATTATAACTACCGTTGACTTTTAACAAGGCTATTTGTTTCCTTTGATGACATGTAAAAACTGCTTAAATAATACGAGAGCCGACAATAAAATAACAAAAACAATAATGCACTATTATAAATGATGTAGGAATAGTGGAAAACGAAAATGAAACTCACCGTGTACAGTCAATGATACAGCGTGAGATGAAAAGCCCCTTTCATTCTCTACGTGAAGAACGTAGACGCGCGCGTCCGCCACTCCCGTGTTGGAGATCAGCAAAGTGTACCGGTAACAACCGTTATCCATCGAAGGTTCCACTGACCTGTACCGACCTGCGTCCAAATGAAACAAATATGGATAAACCTTTATGTACCTAACTCTCTAGTATGAGTTTTTGCGGCATCTTAGTCATGTAGGTGTTTATTTGTTATTCATAAGCGTGCAGTATTTAACTATATTTGCGAAAGAGCCAAAGTAACCGATATTGCCCGAAGAATTGCTAAACTTAAGTAGCAACAAGTCAAGCACATTGCTCGTAGAACCGATACCCGATGGGGTCAACAGGTTATCGAATATCTTCCGCATACCGAAATACGCAGCGTGAGTAGGCTTCCCCAAAGTGGACCGACGACCTGGTGCAGGTCGCGGGTGGCGCAAGATGGGCGTTGTGGAGATCTATATGGGAAACCTATGTCCAGCAGTGGACGTCTTTCGGTTGAATGGATGGATGGATGGATATTTGCGGCATTTTACGCGGTGTATTTTGATTTATATAGTTCGATACTTCCAATAAGATGACCACCCTTTTGCTAGAACGTTTGATTTAACATTGGTTTAACTTGGTACGTGATCAAGGAACCTATGTATTTTTATTAGTAATAAAACACTAAAACCAAAAAAGTTCTTTGGTATAAAAACTCATTTTGACAACTTCTTGATGTGCAATTATGTAGTCCATTTTTGCAATAACTCGGAGTATTCGAGCCAATGTTATGGAATATGGGTAGCCTTTGCCTTTAACTCAAAAAGTACAAAATGGAACCAAAAAAATATTTCTGATGTAAACGACGTCAGTATTAATCATGGATGAAAATAATAATAAACTTCTATAATCGTTTGTACCATGGATTCTATAATAATTCAAACTACGAAAAAGTGTAAATTACGTAATAAATTTCTTTTTAGTGTACAAGAACATAATTTAATATTTTAGAATAACAAAAACGTATACGATTTATTTAATGAATTTCAAAATACATAATAATATTTTATTACAATGTCCGTGGAATTTGAAATATGTTTTACTTTTGCACTCTGAGCAGAGCACAAGCTGTTAAATTGTCAATACGCGTATATTTGATAAATTCTGTGTCACCCGCATCTTAAAATATAAGCGCGGAAGCGAACTTCAGATGATGTTGTGAAATTTGTATTATTTTTAAATCGATATTTGTTAAATTAATTTATTTGAGACACATTTTTTTCATTATATAAAATACTGTTGAAAAGACTATGAGTAAATGGTAGTTTAATCGAGTCTCATTCTACAATATGCTGAGTATCGTGATGAATCTAGATTTCTTGTAATGTTCATTTGGTAGCCGTCGAGTTTAATACCTAATTGGTTACCAAGGTATGTTTTGACGGAATCAGGTGAAAATTAATTTTATGTTTGTGTTATTTCTCATCATGGGTAATATCTTCAATCACAAACATTTATAATATACAAAAATTGTCTACGGTATTGTCTAATGTGATTATGTTTCGAAACATTGCAGAAATATTTTACCAATCTGTGAAGGTACTTGAAGTCTTAAGCTGCCCCACATCCAAGCGGCTGTCCTGGGAGGAGGGTCAGCACAAACGGTCGCGTGCAGCCGACCCTCTGTGCCGCTCCACGCGTGCGCTGTACCGGTCTCAGCCCCCACCGGTGGGCCCAGCACATTCAGAGTTACCGGCTCCGACTGGTGACTCCTAATGACAAACCGAACTTGTAATTAAATGATAGTTTTAAGCAAAGTTTTGGTTATTAGTCCCCACGAATTTCTCCGCACAAATTTTCTTTAACTGACTAACGCTTTAATACTAGAGGCTTTTACAGCTTCATCGAACTTTTGGCGCAAGTGCTTAAGACACTCAGGCGAAATCCCGCACATACCCCAGAGACATCTACAATAACCCAAGACTTGTTCAACCCTTTACAGACACTTTTTTCTGAGGCAAGTATCGGAATTTATACAGATTTTTATGGCCGATATAAATAGCCTCTGATCTACAGTGATTACTTAAAATGACTTGTTTAAGTTTTTTCTATAACAAAAATTTACTAAGGTCATCTAAAGCTCATCATTATCTTATAATCCCTTTTATAAAGTAAGGTCAGACCTCTAATACTTTCACTTTTTCCTACTAGCTTATTGATAAATATAAGCTATTTCAGTAATTTTACCCACGCAAAAGACATCATCATCTCCCTACGCTTTTCCCATTTTCATTTTGTGGTCGGTTCAACATGTCTTCCTGTGCCATCCATTCTTGTTCCTCACACATCCACCTCAACATTCGCATCTCAGCTGCATGTAATCTTCTTTCGTCCGTCACCTTTAGTAACATAAAAGACGCAAAAGACATATAAACTGCATATACTGACCTCTCTTCAAGCCCGATCTGATTAGTGGCAACGCAGGTATATCTTCCGTGTTGCGTGTATGTAACGTTGTATAACTGGAGCTGTGGTGTGGATGATATCGGATACCCTTCTTGCTGTAGATTGTTAATGCGAGCTGAAGGGGAAGGGCTGTAAAAAATACAACAAAATGTTATAATAAGAGACTGTACTTGATGCCCAAACAAATGAATGGAAAGCTCTCCTAATTAATCCAGAAAATTGTCAGTTCAACAGTGTCTAATTTCATCGTCACATATATTTTCATCACAAAATAGAGTATCAGACAGCTCTATTCTATTTCATAGAATATTTGATTAAGTGTCAAGAAATTCTCAAGTACGTATAATTTGCAAATTTTGGTAATAATTGCAATTCTGTTTGAATATGATTATTCCTAGCAGCTACAAGCACCAGTGATTTTCTGATTTTGCTTTAATTATCAAATTAACATCAGCCATATTATTTTGAAAAGTATATAGTTTTTATAGTTACTCTTATATAAGTACGCTACTCAAATTCTTTGTATAAAAAAAAGGCTATGTTCCAATTTAATAAACTAAATGATCCAAAAAGATTAGAGTCATTGAAAATACTTACTTGTGATACCACTGGTAGGACGGTGGTGGGTTACCCTCAGCCCTGCATTCCATTGTCACCTGAGAGAATAGATTCGCTTCCACCACCGTATCCGGTCCAACCCACGTAACTCGAGGTGGATCTAAAAATAGTAATTGAAAAAATTGTACGGTCTAGGGACTCCCGTCAGGAATTAAGTTCTTAGTTAAAATAGAAATAGAAAAATAAAACCGAAGGCCTCCATGGAATAATTAGAAAATGGCTCGTTATGAAGAAAATATCTTAAATTATTATTATGCCTTATTAGAATTAAACATCGTGCGACGCCATCTAGTGTTCAAGCTTTGAACGTTTAACAAAATTACTTCAGTGAGAATCTGATTTAATATTGTAAAATAAAGCGCCATCTCTTATTTCTAGTACAATAATAATATACAAAGAAACAGCTATTTACAAGGATAATAATAATATAATATAATAATAATATAATATAATAATAACAAACTGCAATAATAATAACAGTCATCATGTAGACTATAGATTAGACACTGTATAGCCATCATACATAGACTATACATAAAAAGATAAAAAAAGAAAAAATATGTGTCAAGTATAACTATAGTATTTGCATAGTAATTCAATCGAAAAATTTATTAAAAAAACTGTGATTTGTAAAAATAATCTATTTCTAAATATGTCATTTAAATAACTTTAAATTACGTCAATGTTAAACATTAAACATACAGAGAAGATAATACTGAAATGTTTTTATAATTGATTATTTATATTTAGATAAATTTTGTGTAAAATAAACATTAAAAGTGAGATTTTTGTATTGAGGTATGAAACATTTTATGTATCGTAAGATTGAAAAAAAAAACTACACGCTTTCGGTTGGGCTCGAACCACCAACCTTTCGGTTAACAGCCGAGCGCGCTAAACAATTGTGCCACAGAGGCGATGTTTATTTTGCTGAAATTTAATTACACCTACAAAAAGGTTAAGCTTTTTTTTAACATTACGGAGATTTTTTGCCGGCTAGAGTACCCCTCCGCAACGTCTTATAAAGAACTTCGTTCCAAAAACTAAAACAAACCATGACAAAAAATGTATAATTAAGTAGTTATATTTCAAATTCTAGGTATACGTACATTTTATGTCAATTTCAATTTTAACCGAGTCTGATGTACCCACAGAGTTTCTAGCTTGACATCCGTATATACCTGAAATGCAAACATACAATTGTATCTTAAATAACATGTAAATAAATCAGATAAACCGTGAGTTATTTTTAAAAGTTTGAACATCACGAGACGCCCGGCAGATGTGAAACCTCTAATGTAATTTCCCGTCACACCAATCGGTTTAAATGCCAAGATTTTTAGACCAATTACACTAGTATATACTTACTAGTTTTGCATCAAAAATATCAAAAGTTATAAGATTTTCTTTGACAAAAATGTTTACCTTGTGATGTTGTATAATTTTACCTTGAAGTCTAGAATACAAGCTGGATCTCTAGTATGTCTACATACAGAGTTTCGAAGATAGCTTTGAAAATAATGTAAGTTTCAATGCAAGCTAGCCGAACAGCTACTAAATAGAAAATACCAGTAACCATATACAAATTTCAATTTAAAAAAATGTAGGTCTGTATACTCAAATTTCTTTGGTGTCATAATTTGTTACAGTCTTTATGATTATGATTTCAAAATCGTTAAAAAATAAATCTGAGTTGCCTTATCTGTTTTCCAGTAACCGTTATACCAAAGACCAAAAAAATTACAAAAAAAAAAAAGTTAAACTGTTCATAATAATATAAGTTACCCGAATTATTTCTGGAGACCGGAGCGAGAATAAGCTTTGGGCCATTGGTTGCGAAGACTTGGCCATTCTTAGTCCACCATACGTAAGGAGCCGGGTTGCCTTCCGCTTTACATTCCAGCGTTAATGCGCTGGACCCTTCCTCAAGACTGGCCATAGCGCTCGCATCTCCACCAACGATTGAGACAACTGGAGCAACTGTAAATAAATATATTTCTCTTGAATCTATGAAGTACAATTTAAAAATGCATGTTATATTTTGACAATACTTGAGCTAAATGTTGCACTTAAATTGACAGAATAGAATATGGGAGGAAACTCCATAGAAACTACGTATATCATTATGTGTCATTGCCAGTACAATATTAGAAATAATGAAGACATGGTTAAGAGAAAAGTAAGAACATTTATTAGTATTAAATGTTAACTGTCACAAATAAACACGTAACAAATATAATTTCCGATTCTTTATTATCACCAGATTCCATTAAGAGTGACTATAACGTTGAAATCCGTTGAATTTCATAATTCTCTGTAATTACAATACCTGCTCCTATACTTTAACGAGTTCAATTAAATACGTACAAGTAACATCAAGCATAGTGTAAGAATCCCTGTAGTAAGGTGATGGGTATGATGGATGATGAGCCCGGCATGCTAGTTGCCTTCCGTGCGCAGATCTAGTTGCTCCCAATTCCAACACCGACCTCGCAGCCCAAACGCGAGGTCTCTCTACCTCTGACGCATTAGTCTGACTCCATGCTGTTAGGCGTTCTTTTTCTGAAAGTAAACATTTAAATCCCGTTATATAAGTTTTAAAGTTTTAAAACATTCAAGTATTGTATATATATATATACGAGTATATATAATAATTATTGATTTGTGCAAATGCAAGCAACGAAATTATATGATTAAACTTACTTGTAGATATAGTAAAGGTTAGATAGGTATACCTGTCTATTACTTTTTTAAATAAAATGAGTAGTATTTTTCATTTATTTATTTATTTAAACAAAAATGATTTATTTATAAATAAAACCGCAAAATACCTAACAAAAAGCAAATTATTATTATAGCTTTATTTTATTTTTGATATTATTTACCTAAATACCATTCAATGTAAGCCGGTGGATTGCCATATCTAGCTTCACAAACAACCGTTGCTCGAGAACCAGCTGGCACTGTGATATTCTGTCCAGGCATAATATGAGAACCATTGAACAGTATTCTAGGTGACTGCGGAGGAACTCGTACTGCTAACGCTGCTGGAGGGCTGGACAAGGCGTCCTGAAATGTGAAAATATAAAAAAATCAATAAACCGAGGACGTCAACAAACAAATATTATTAATTTTATCTAAATCATGATATCTTAACTTGCGATTATGCACTCGAGGCCATTTCTAAGGATGTCTAAATGTTTTGTTTTTAAATTGTCTAAATGTTGTTGAACCGAAAGGCCTAGACAGCTTATTCCTAGATAGATTATCATGAACCTATCAGTAAGTTACAGTAAATACAGTTGAGGAGCATTAACTTATATTATCAGATTAGTATTTATATATATACGTGTATTTATGAACAGTTTTATGTAATTTTCATCAGTTGATTACCTAATAATTAAACAATTCATTACCTGTACGTCGTAATTGCTAGCAGTAACTTGACACTGCCACTGACCGTCGTCTAACTGTAGCGTCGCACCTCGCACCCACAATGAGCAGTCACCGCCGACAGGACTGTTCTCATTGGCCCATTCGTATTTCCCTCGATATATACCGACAGGCTGGAAAAATTATAGATCATTTTAATACGTTTTTAGTGTCATGCGTGCGCTAACTCGGTAACAAGTAACTCGGTTTGGTAAAGTTTTTTTTAACACTGTGCAGGTTCATTTCACAATCCCACCTTGTATTAAGTAATGATGTAAACTAAGGACCTTTACACACTAAACCTTACTAGCTCTCAATTACCTATTGGTGCTTGTCTTGGCAATGTTTTCCTTCACCGAAAGCTAAGGCTAAGCTAAGGATTATAGAATTGAACTGGTGGGTTCGAACTTATGTTCATCGACGTTGAATTTGACCATACCAACTAATCCACCATTTCTTTATACCCGACAGCAAGTCATTTCGTGATCGGCCAATGTATACCCAGATAAAGAGGAACTCCCTAAGCCGGCATGCCAGCGACGACTTGCGGTTACATCGTCGATCTCTTAGCAATTGTGCCATGTTTAGATCATACTATGATTACTATCAGGTACATTATAATCTTTTTCGCGTTCTACGATTGGGCAATGCTGAATCTTTTCAAATTAATTGAAGTAAAATGTTCTCTGAGATATGGCAATATCGGTTTTGGAATGAAAAACATCTAATTTTATTTAATCGAATTTATTATAATTATTATGACAACTACTTCATCTCAGGGACATGATTCGACTATTTTATGTTAGTTTAAAAAATGTTGTGCAAAAATTATACCGACAACTCAGCATGTCTCTTACGTTTACTTTTTTGTTAATTAATACCAATAATTAATTTGCTTTACCTATACCTATATTAGATCCCTAGATTTTATGGTTTCACCACACAGCGGACGGGAAAGGTCGCTAGTGCGATGTTTCTATAAAAAATATCACGTCGACACGACCCGAGCGCGACCTCTACTTTAGTGAAGCCGTGCTAGCGTCCCAAACCCGTCCGCTGTGTGACGAAACCATTACTGCAAATAGGACGTTCGACATAAATCATTATAAAAAAAGAATAAATAGTAAAAATCCTAATTGAATTAATCTAAATCTGGTCATCGAATCAATAGTACAAGGAGCTACGAAAGCCTTCCATAAAAAATATTTAAATTTCAATACCACTGTTCATTTCGTTCAAGTTATTAAAAAAAATCCCCATGTTAATTAAAGCCGAACCCAATATGGCAATTCATTAAATAAAATAAACCTTTACGATTCCTTCTCACAAAGAAATCTGTGCCCCTTCGGAATTAAAGAGACGTACGTGTACGTACCTACTCTTCGTCCATATAATTCACAAATGACTGTTAAGAAAGTGAGCATATGAATAGAATTACGTGCCCGAGGGAATCACAAAGAACAGGAAGCCGGTAACTATATAGACGAATATTGTAGGGGATTGTTAATTAATATCGATATAATATAGGCCTTTTTAGTCGCTTTGTTGCACGTATAGATGGCGCTCCTAGTATATTACGCTTTTGTTTTGGTTCTTATTTATTTACATTTCAATTACCTTCAAAATATATAGACTAAGAAAAGATTTACTTGAATCTAGAATATAAGGAATATTCAATAATTTTTTAGTAACCGGTGTCTGCGACTTGGTTGAGACTATTTGTAATATATATGATGTGATTATAGATGTGATTCTCAGTTCGTTTTTTAAGCTGATCACTTTGAAACAATTAGAGCATAGAGACTGCTCTGCGATTACTGGATAGGCATACTTTTTTACACATTCACACAAACACACACACACAAAAATTAAACTTATTTTTACACTTAGCCATAATTATTTTATTTAAATTTTCCTTAAATTGTTGTATTTTTTAAGTCATAACTGCGCCACCAACAACTGTATTGTACCTCTTTTTTGGTATCTCAGGCTTCCGAATTTCAGGCTCTGTCTAGTTTGGAGCCTTAGTTAAAGCTCTATTCTTATGTTAATGTTTGGAGGAAATAAAGATATTTGTATTGTGTATTTCTGCCCAAGGGCCAATGTGAGGCGACACTGCGGTCCGCACCTTAATGGTTTGGGTAGTTGATTTCATCAATACCATATATTAATTGACATATTTTAAGTTTCCCCATAAATTTTGTATATCAATAACAACCTATGAAGTCATTTTTGACATCCTAATTCACTAAATTTTCATTTATTTCAAAGCAAAATAAAAATCTATTAATGAAATCTATACATGCCCTTATATTGAAGGGGGGATGGGGAGTAAAACCCATTTTACGTAATATATTACAAGTCTAAATTTATAATTAAAAATCGATTTCTATCGGATGCTGAATGATTATCTTCATTCCGTAATGTGCACTTGTAAATCGAAGTTTTATTTTACACATTTTTATTGTTAATTAAAATTTGAAAATGTATTTGTTCATTTTCATCCATTTTATCAGTCATAAATAGTAATTATATTAAAACAAGATTGAATCTTACGTAAGAAGAGAGAAGGGGGGTCGAGAAATCTTATGTACCCTTATATAGGGGTTAGGGGAATCAAAAATCGTCAAAATCATCCTTACATAATTAATTAATGGCCCCTAACAATCAAACATTTCTCGATACAAGGATCGATTATCAGATTACATTCATTAATAATAACCATTATTATTCCAACGCATGATACAAATGAATGTTGTTCTAAAACATGTGTGATGAGCGATTAATATGAATCATATCGCGTAGGTAACCATTCTATCGAGCTGCGAAATCGTAGAGTAAGTAATATATTCTCGCTACTTTTTGCATAAATAATAACGTGAGGCGAGCACGGTTCAGTGCGTTCTTTTATCTTCACCACAACACAGCTGTACGTAGGTAAAAACGTAAGTCTGGCAATTTACAAAATTACTGTTCCACGGAGTGTGCGGGTGAAAGAGTGAATTCCATCAGCGTTCTAGGATTTTAACGTCTCTTTTTTGTTCTTACATTGCAACGAGCTCAAATTAACCCGTTCTGGTTGTACGAAAAGGATTTCTGCGTTTTGTTCCACTAAAAAAAAGTATATTATGAATAATGTAGCCGGGAAACTTGTTCAAATATAATTGAAAATAAAATATTCGTCTATGTACATTGTACTTATTCAATGTTTTAGACAAATTGCTGCTTAGGGACGTGTTGGTAGTATGTTTTGTCAACTTTAATTTCTCGTAACTTTTGTCCATATACTGTCAAATATAACAAAATATCCCTTAAGTAGGGACTTAATAAAGTAACCGACTTGGTATTACGTAGATCTCACAACTTTTTACGGTAGAAGAACTGAGTTCCAAGACTTTCTTTTTGATACCATATATTTTACCAGAGAACACACGAGCAAAATGTCAAAATAAAAATCATGTAAATCGATTCACGACATATAAGCTAACTAACGCCAAACAGAGAAAGAGAGACGTTGATATTTAACAAAGTAAGGATCAAAGCTATAAGACCTTTCCTAAATAATTATTTATCTAAATACCATATACAATTGGAAACGTCATTCAAATTGTTTATGTAAATCGAAGACAATAAATGGACACGTGCCGGTATTTTTAGACACTCAATATCATACGCGACCGCACAATACTAAACCGGAAAATTTACTTTCTAAATACATTTTCCGAACACATGTAAATGTCTTTTTTCTCAAAAAAACGCTATGACATTTTTCGGCAATCAAGTTCACAAATTACACATAGAACAGTAAAGTGAGTGATATGAATTCTATAAGGCACAAAACTTATTTAATTAAAAATAAACCAACCTCAAAAAAATATACTAAAAAAATGCGCTAAAAAGTTACTAAATAATTGCTTTTTTAATCTACTTAGATGTACTTCGATATATCCTTTGTTTGAATACCATTAATGATTATGAAATCGATGCCAGCTTACGGATAGCAAAGTTGTGTAAATATACATCGCCAATTATATTCGATTTTGATTAATTATTAATCTTTAAAATCACCTTATTCCTTAGCTTAAGTTTATTTAAGCTTACATGTAATCGTGATGAAGTTTAGATTTACGTTTATAAATGAGTACAATGATTAACTCTAGCTAGCACCTCCTCCAAAATTATTAATGGTATTAAAACAAAAGATCGAGACGATCATGGTGCAATAGTAGCGTAATCTGACAACGTAAGGATTCCATTTTTAAAATGATCTTTAATTTTCTGTAAGGTAAACGTGATAAAATATATTTAATTGTATTAGAGTATTTCTTAATATCCGCTTTGATTACTTTCCAACTCATAGGTGTGTTGGCTGTTCCATTTTCAAAATAAATAAATATATTACCCAAAGGGTTGACCACGATCCACAATCTGGGCCACATCGTCACCTAACATAAATAGTGAGACTATGACTAAAATCTGTCACCTGATTTATTCGGACCGTTATTTAACGGGATCCAATCTTCCGGCAATTAATTGATTTTATAATCAAATACTATATAATGTATAAGTGTATAATCAATTCAAAAAAGTTTTGTTGTATTTTTTTAATTAATAATAATTATTATTATATAATATGTTTTAACAATAAAATTTACTTCCGTAAAAGCAAACGATTTAACTTCAAATAACAGTGGAATACAAAAAATAATGTTGTTAAAAGTCGATAAAAAGCGCTGTTAAATAAAATTTATGGGCTTTACGTGAGTGCTCGCCTGTCTTAAAGCAACTAGGAAACTTTAGTGAAAAGTGTTATATTTTTAAATATTTTTTACCTGCTTGTGCAAGTGACCTATAAATTGAGAAATCTGTTTAATTTACATTTACGAAAATTCGTAATCTATTGTACATATTACATTGAATTAACGTTACTTGATAATCTATTTAATACTTAAATATGCAAAAATAAAACAATACCTCTTTTTCCTCTGTTTAGCAACCGATTTTTAATTGTGTAGTAATTGTTCATGAGCATTAGCTTAATAACACCAATGTTAATCTATAGATTAACATAATTTGAAACTAGTTATTTGAAACAAACGTTGAAACATATTTTCACAAACAAAAGAATAAACTGAATAAATAGATAGATCTAAATACTTCGATTGACAATTATCAGGTAAGTGGTTAAATTTAAGCTTTTTTAATAAACTGATTCATTGCAATCGGTGTACAAAATGCGTTATTGTAGACACATATTTATTAAGGAAGCTTAAGACAAATTATTCGAACTGCAAAAGGCCCAAATATAAATTGAAATTTATAACTATGAAACGTATAAATTGGATTTGTGAATGAAGAACAATAAACAAAACACTACCTACGTCTTTGCAGAGTGCATCATCGTTCGACATCCACGAAATTGTAACTGGTTCAATCAGACATCGTGTGTAAACAGACTAAGCGGCGAAATTTCACCTTCGCAAAGACAACGGACCGTGACGAGCTTGATTTTAGGGAGCACAAACAAAACACAAACGATTCTTTGATATACGCTACGAGCGAGAACAATACCGGCTTAGTAGTAAATTTGACGTAATATCCGCTGATTTGGACTCGCCTTGCGCGTCTACGTTTCCTTTAACTAATTCATAAGTCGGAGATTACTATAGATCAGCACTTATAGAGAGAATCAATTTGGATTATCTTGAATACAAAACGTTTAAGATTATCTGTATATACAGCATCAACGTATGGCGTTTCTAAGTCTACATTAAAAGTGGTGATGGATCGATCAGTAGTTTTGGGCTCGGATACCCCCCCCCCCCATCTATGGACGTAGATACGAATCTATCTATATTATTCTATTAAGTCTATTGAGCCTGAGCTTTCGGTGAAGGAAATCATCATGATGAAATCATAACCTTATCAGCGAACACGCTCAAGTTAAAAATTCTGTCGCTTGGTTTTAGCGTGTTTACTATCTTGCACCACGTCTTCACTTGATATCAAATGTGATTGTGTTTAAAATACTGTGTGTTTGTTTTTCTTAATTCAAAATAATTCGTAAAAATGTATTAAATTTTTTTTTAATTTAACGAAAGACTGAATAATTTCTCGCAAGCTTGCAGTTACGCTTGAAACACTACAATCATATTGCATACAGCGAATGCAAATTATTCCTCTCCGGCAAGCGACAATTTGAAAATGAACAAGATAAATCACTTCTCCACGTTTTTTTTAATTATTTCGAGATGTAAAGAGTTTTAATTTTCATCGTGTACAATAATTATCTTGACGTGAAAAGTTGTTTACTTCGATAAGATTCTAGACGCAAGATAAGGACCGTTAAAATTTCAGGTAAGCATAAATGGGGAGCGGGGGTTTATAGTTTGTTTATTTTTGATTACATTAATTTTTTACACGGTAAAGGCTCAGGTGATTTGGCCTTAATCTCACCTGATATGTAACGATGTGGTCCAGGATAGTAAACACACTAAGCCTAGAAGTACTGGTTCTCAAGTGATGGTGCCGGAACACACCTATTGGTATTTGGCGTCAGGTTTTCTAACTTGAATATGGTAGCAACCAAGGCTTTTAAAATACCCTTTTTTTTTGACGAGGGGAATGCATTTACGCACTACCCGTACCAAATTCATTAGGAGGATCAAAGTCCCCCCAATGAAAATGATAAGGGGGTGTGGAGGTACATCTCCACACCAGTGTGGGACTTACCCGGCGAGAAGCGCCGGAAATACCCACTAAACCTCCCGGAGCCGCCCACCGCATTTAGAGGGGACGATACGGTATCGCGGTTGCATTCACCGCGTCGCCTCCTACAGCAGGCCCAACTGAGCCTTGTCCAATCTTTAGCCTGGTTGGGGATAGGGGGGAAGTCGCTGCCTGACCCACAGGCTCTCTCCCTGCCCACCTCTTCGCCCACTTTTCAAAGAGAAGTATTCGTCCGGGGAGGGAAGGGGTTTAACCTTTACAGGTTTGACCTATATGGGTATCACTCCTCCCCTCCCCCTTCTCTCTCTCCGACCTCCAACAGCTGAAGAAGAGCCCTCTCCTCCTCTCGTCTAACAAGCCGTAGTGAAGAGAGGGCACCAACAACAGCTGCCTACCCACGTTCTCCCTCCCGCAGCGGCCTTGAGCCGCTCCTTCTATTGGCAACTGCCACCTACTACACTGCCCTAGAGTAGGGCGCCCTCACCCGATATGAGGGGAAGCAAAAATGCTTTTAAAATGCCCTACCACCATGCTATGGATTCCTCACGATGTTGTCCAGCACAGAATGCTCAGGCTAATTTTAGTGTTGGATAGGTGGATTTGAACCTGCGTCCATCGACGCGGTATCCAACCACACTACCAAATAAGCCATCATTGCTTCAATAATGCGGTCATCACAATCACAAAATCATGGTATGCGGTACTGCGGGATCTAAATTGCGATTACTTAAGCAATGTTTTTGTTTTAAATTACATTATTACTAATTTTTCTGGTGGGTAGACGGCAAGGCTTTGTTTATTATTGCTTTTGTTTTGTATTAAAAAATCTTGAAATTGTCCTTACGTAAATTCCTCGAACGGGCTCATATGAACAAAGCTACCATTAAAAAAAAAAGTCCGTTGTCAAAATTAATTAAGCCGTAAACTTAAAAAAAATACTATTTAGCTCAAGATAAACATAGATGTACGATCATTCTGTAGCTATGTATGTGTATACATGGTTATACACACACTACACAGTTCGAAATGAATCCTGAGGACTAATAGAGTACATTGCATACAAAATTATTAATGCGTGTGTTATTATAGAAGGTTTCAAAAACAATACGCCATTACAATTTTACAATTATTCACGTTGCGATGCACGTACCTATATAAATATTAAATACATACACATAGTTTGTACGAATAAATAAAACATACTTATTCTGAACATAGTTATTCATATTATTATTCGACGACTTTAATTACGAAACGAATTATTAAATAAGTTTAGCAGAAATTTTTCTACTAGAATAATATAGTGTTTGTAATGGATTTACAATGTTCAAACGCTCAGAATGTCAATAGTCGCACGCGGAGTGAAGCTATTTCAAGTAGGCCTTAAAAGGGTATGTGCGTATTTCGTTACGTGACTGTGATTATGTAATTCCGTGTCTCTTACACGCACACCTATGTATATATATTTTCTTGTCTTTAGTGTTAAGCGAATTTTTGTATGTTATTATCGCTCTTAGCGTTATTGCTCTATGGTTACTACAAAATAAATCAAAA
The DNA here is from genome assembly GCA_014132275.2 of Samia ricini. NCBI lineage: Eukaryota > Metazoa > Arthropoda > Insecta > Lepidoptera > Saturniidae > Samia > Samia ricini. Next base: position 12,415,892 of record AP028164.1, read on the forward strand.
TTGTGCAATTATGACGTGTTTTTCACAAATGTACGATGATTGCTATCCAGTAGACGTTAAATCAAAATTCTCTGAAACCTAAGCAGTTTTACTTTGGGCCTTCGACTACTCTCATATAAAAATAAATTGCCATTATTTACAGTTCGTATTTATTGGTTTATGTCTTTTTTAAATATATTTTTTATTATGCTGGTGTATATCAAAAATATCATTTATGATGCAAAACAGTTAATTGCTTTGAAAGTAAGATCCTAAGTATTGCCGCAATAAACACATGATAGTTTAAATGTATGCAAATGAAAAAAAAAAAAACTCAATTTATCAATGAAAACAAAGAAATTTGCGAGGTACCGAGTAGTAATACCTACCAGAGTTTATATCCAGCCATTTTTGAAATGCCACGAGAATTGAACGCGACTTGATTTTGCCCACCGTACTTTTGCGAAAAATCTGCCAGACTGGCACGTTAATACGCGTAATATATATACAGACTTATAGATCCTGATATTGATGATGACCTATAATGGTGAAAATCTATCTATAAACACTTCATCATTCTTTGACTGTACTTTATTTACATTCATAATGTCACGCCTGTCTCCTATATGGATAGGCAGAGACCACATCCTTCCTACGATCACACTTGCTACGATCATGACACATCTTTCGCTTCTTCTACTTTCATAAGCTCCTTCATACATGCTCTTCGGTTACGGGTACTTATGACCTGGAATTTCTCCAGAACGTCCTCGATCTGGTCGCACAAACCATGTACATTTGTTTCATCAATCTTCCTTCATCCATCTTCTCTACATGTCTAAATCAATTAAGCATCTCTTTATCTAACAAGAGCAAATATTTTGCGCAGTTAAAATGAAAAAAAAATGATTATCTTTATATTCATTACTGCTTCAAAATATTATTATTAAATAACATTCTTCCTACAAATGCCGACAAACATATGCGAACATTAACAATGGTGGGATCGGCTCTTTGTACTGTCAATAGCTCATGAATTCACAACACGGCCCATTGAACGACGATATATCGCGTCGCTGGATCCAAGGACGAGAATACCATACGAAACCCTTGCTTATATGATCCGGGAGATTAGTTTTTGTCGGCTATAACAAACGTACTATTATATATTTCTATATAATAGTTGCGTTATTCAATACCAGGTAAGCTATGACATGCAATCGAAAATTGTTACACAATAAAATACCCTTTCAAATGACAGCACTTATTATATCAGAAAAAAACCTGGTTGACACTCCAATAAGGTATTATTGAGTAGTTAATAAAAATGAAATAGAAATCCGTTATTATAAAAATAATACAACTTTATATATACCCATACTAGACGTGTGCCCGTCACTCCGATCGCGTATACTAACGGACAGACATACAGACAGATACGTTGTCTTTTATATAATGCAAGGAATGTATGTAATGTAAATAGATGTTGTAATGTTTTTTGTTGTTGTGTATATTGCAAACACTTTTAAAATATTATATAAATTATTATATTATATTATACAAATATTACTTTACTAGCTGTGTGCCCGCGGCTGCGCCCGTGTTTTAATATATATTTTCACTGCATAATTTATTTATTTATTTATACTTTATTTACAATTTGTGTAAAAAGGTGGATTTAATGCCAGAGGCATTCTCTATCAGTCAACTTTAGGGTGGTGCAGAGATAAAACAAAGTATGGTTTTCATTTTTTTTATACGAAATCCTAATTATTTTCCAAAAACTTTTTTGCTATTAACATTAAGTAAACGGCCCTGCTCTTCCACGGACCTCGACGCGGGTCGCTCGATGGGACGAGCATCTCGGTAGGAGGGCATCGAACCCGAGTGAGAACCCAGCCTGATCCTGGATGGTCGGTAGCGGTTCGAGCCTCACTTCAAGGGGCTCGGGCCACGCATCGTCGGTGCAGCGGCAGCACTGGGGCGGCTCCTTGCGAACGTGGGGGGCCCGGCCAGAGGTGCAGCCGGCGCCATTCAGGGGTCGTGTGGAGCATGGCTGTCTACGGGGCATCATTGTGTGCAGACGCCCTCAGCGCCAACAACATCCATGTGCTACGATCAGCGCAGTGCACGGTGTCCACAGTAGCAGCCTGCGCGCTCGCCGGTTTCGGCAGTGAGGAGGAAAGGTAGTCAGCTCCGCTTCCACAGCGCGGACGTGGTTATAGAGAGGGCCAACAGGATGGAGGAAGCGTTTCAGCGTTAGGAGGAGGACCTTGCGGACGTGTGATACGGTCGCTCAACCGTGGATGTCTTCTGTCCGGTCCTCAAAGTGTGGGTAGAAAGAAAGCACGGCTCCTTGAGGTTTAGGCTTGTGCAGATAATATCCGGGTATGGGTACTTTAGGTGGTATCCGCACAAGATAGATATAGGAGGGAGCCGTCAACCACGTGTCACCATTGCGGCGCGGCTGAAGATACAGCGCGCTACTCATTTGCTAAGTGCGCTGCGTGGGTGGAGCCACGCCACGAGGTGGCACCGGCTGTGGGACCGAACCTCTCGCTTCCGGGCATGGTGAAAGCCATGCTCGACAGCGATGAGATCTGGAATGCTGTCGTCTCCTTCTTAGAGCAGATAATGTCGGAGAAGGAGCCCGCTGAAAGGGAAAGGGAGAGGGATCCACAAGCGGATCCCCTGTGCCACAGAAGAATTGTTCGGGCGAAGGCATGGTTTTTGGGAACACTCCCCTCACCGTAAAAGCCAGCAGATTGCGTCTTCTTCAAGGTCCCTCTTCTTTTCTTCGTTACACGACGAGTAAGAGGAGATGGACCTTCAATCTGCTGGCGGATGAAACTGCTTAAGTGGGGGAGGGGAGACAGCCTGTGTGTCAAGCTGTAACCGCCCCTCCCCCAGATGATCACGCTCTTAAAAGAGAGAAGTAGGCGAGGGTGGAGGGAGAGAGCCTGTGGATCAAGCAGCAACCCCGTCCACCCCAACTGGGTGAGATGAGTGGACGAGGCTCAGTTGGGCTTGCCGCAGAGAGCGACGCGGCGCTTGCTTCTCCGATTCCGTATCGCCCACCTTAATGCGGCGGGTAGCCCCAAGGGATTTAGTGGGTATTCCCGGCGCCCTCAGCACCAGGCGAGTCCCGCACACCCCCTCTATCAACCCCATAGGAGAGACTTCACTCACCGGTGGGGTTGATAAAGAAAGCGCGTAAATGCATTTCCACCTTAAAAAAAAAAGAAAAAGAAGTCGATTGTCCGTCGTAAATAATCTGATTGATATTATTATATTTGAAGCGGGATTAGGAAAGTCTTATCAACTAAATTATTAACGGTTAAGAAGGGATAACAGACAAATTTAATACGAACAAAGTAAAAATAAACTACACAGTATACAAACAAAACAACCGCAAACTCAAAATGAAAAGACTCAATCATAAAACGATCAAAACGAATGGTTTCTGTTGAGTGCAATCATTTGCAAAACCCATAGCGCAGTTTGCCCGCTTCATGTCATCACTCTGTAAATTTGAATGTGCCTTAATCCCTATAATGACAGGCGGACGAATATACCTTCATAATTCATTCAGGTTGATTCACATCACGCGTATATGAGCACTTTGAAATAATCCTCCTCTATTCAATAGAGATTTTAATATTAAAGGATCGATTTTATGCAATGAAATTTCATAATAACACACGTTAAGCTTTAGAGATGTTTATTTCTATAAACGTTTCAGCGGCTTTGCCTTTATAGAATGGGCTGTATTAAAAATATATATCTATAGTAATAGTAAATCTGAAGTGTACAGTGTGTAGTTACAGATGTGTAACAGATATGACTTTAAAAATATTTATGCCCCTGTTATGTGTATGTCCTGATTTAACTCATAAACGGGTTGACCGGTTGTGTGTATGGTAATTAGCGATTGATAAGGTACAAAAATCATCAATATAATTTTAAGAAAATATAATAAAACAATTTTTTTTAATATATGATGCTGAGTATTCGGAAAGCTATGAAAAACGGTTTCTAAAATACTCATAATCGACTTGAAACATATGGGATACATTCATTTAAAGCAGTACCCATCCATCCATTCATTCAACCGAAAGACATCCACTGCTGGACATAGGTATCCCCCAAAGATCTCCAGGATGACCGGTCTTGCGCCACCCACATCCAGCGGACTTTCGCGACCTTCACCAGGTCGTTGGTCCACTTTGTGGCGGGCCCCTACCTACACCACGTCTTCCAGTTCGTGGAAGCAATACCCACAGTGTCAATTAATACATCCATATTTATGGGCGGCATAGAATACTAAAAGATTTTTTTTAATGAAGATATTTTTTTTATTCTGCTAACATTAAGCAAATATATTTCTCACAAATTCCAATAGCTGTCAGTAAAACTGTACATTAGTTTTTTTTACACGGAACCTTAATTATTTTCGAAAATTAAAAGTATCCTAAGTTACGCGGAGTAACTTCAGCTATCTAACAACAAAAAAACCGTCAAAATCGGTGCAGCCGTTCCGGAGATTACCCGGAACAAACAGACAGACAGACAGACAAAAAATTATAAAATTGTATTTTGGTATAGGTATCGTATATACATTCATATCTATTTAGTAAAAAAAAATATTTTGACATTACAAACAGACACTTCAATTTTATATATTAGTATGGATTTAAAAAGAAAGTCTACTTACTTGTAGCGTCTGTCTGTCTGAACGTGATACACTCAAAAGCTATAGAACGGATTTTCATACGATTTTACGAATACACAGAGTTATTTATGAGAAAAGTTAAGGTATTAAAAAAAAAATTAATGTTTTTTGTTAATTTGGTATACATTCTCAACTATTAGGAGTAGGTCGCTATTAATATTATTAATCGTAGTAGATATATAAATACGACAAATACATCTGATTCTTTACATCGTAATTTAAAAGTTTTTTTTTATTGTGTAGACTTAACACTTTGACCACAATCTCACCTGATGTTAAGTGATGATAACAATGATTCACAAGATCGTAAACACCACAGTATGTAAAAGGCACTGTCTAAGTAAGTAAGTATAAATGACGCTGCCGGAACAAACCTATAAGTACTTGATGACGGATTTTCAAACATCATTGTGATAATTCATAATGCTATGAATGCTATGGTCTTATTTGTTCCTTCACCGAAAGTTCAGGCTAATTCTAGAATATTATAGGTGAATACGAGCCGAGATTTCATTACACTAACATTAAGCCATCATCGCTGCAACTGAAATAGCGTTTGCATTATCCATCTTCGCATAAAACATTTATTTATTATTGAATTCAAAAATGTTTACAAAAATCCATCCCCAAAATCCCCGCAGCGTAACTAATGAGAGCGTACGAAAGTCCTTTACAAAGCCGTAAACGGCGACGGTATCGATGTATCAGCCGCATAGCAACACGTCTCACTGGAGACGACTTACGAATGTTAAAATATATAGTCACGAACGCCGAATTATCGTGACTCCGTGTATGAAAGATACTGTAACTATTAGCTATTTAGATACATGCAAATGTGTGGTCTCTCTTATTTGTAATTTGTTCATTCAAAGTCGGTAATTTTTAACATGCAAAAATAACAATATTAAAGTGTCTAATTTTATATTAATTACCGATTCATTCGATTGTATTTTTATTTTAAAATAAATATAACACATTCGTTATTTTTTGTTTATTACTGGTCGCAAATTACATTGCGTTTTTTTTTTGTTAAGATACATTATTAAGTTTACTAAATACAAGTTCTTTAGGGTTTGTATTATTTTGTTCATCTTCAAATAGTGTTGTTATATTTGTTTATATTTGAAATTTTGACCTTATTTTATTTATTTGCTTAATTCTGAGCTGTCAAAAAAACAAGTTGGAAAGTTCTAAAATAGCGATTATTTTGCGAAAACATAAGAAAACAAGAAAATATGTTAGGTATGGAATTGTTATTCTATTAATTCGAAGAAAATCTCATAAAATAATTGTAAATATGTAATTGTATAAAAAGTAAAGTATTAATTTCCCATTTTGTACAAAATTTAAATGGTACAATTATACCTCGGCTTTTTACAGAGTAAATTCAATTTAACGGGTTATAGCATCTATGACGTGTGTCAGGAAGAATTCTGAACTAATTCCAACTCCGTAGGAAATTTATCAATAAGTTTTGACAACAACTTTAATAGGAAAAGTTTGAACGGAAACAAGGTTCTGCTAGTGTGTTAAATGAAAATAACCACAAACAAAATTACTTGACGACATTATAGTGTAGAAACACGAAGAGGCTATTAATAATATTTTTGTGTACGGTTTGTGAGAAATAATTCAAAAAATGTAAAAGATGTTTAACGTTGGCTGGTTACAGTTGAAAATGTTTCTGCTTGAAAGCTAAAATAATATGTACATTTTTATTTCCTACTAGCTGTGTTCCCGCGGCTGCGCCCGCGTTTTACATATTCTTCAGTGTTTTCATTTTTTTATACGGAAACCTAATTGTTTCCTAAAAAAAATTTAGTACTAACATAGAAGTAAAAATATTTCTCATAGATTATAGCAATTGCCCGTAAAACTGTGCATTGAATCTGATTTTATTTACATTTTTATGAGTTTTACTTTTTTTTACGCAGACCCGGAGTAACTTCAGCTATCTATCAAAACAAGTCCCGTCAAAATCCAAAATCAGTCCAGCCGTTCCAGAGATTTTAACAAAAATTACAGACAGACAAACAAAAAATTAAAAAATTATATTTTTGATATAGGTGTCGTATGTACATTCATATCTATTTAGTAAAATTAAATAATTTTGACATTACACAAAGCCATTTCAATTTTATTTATTATTATGGTATAGATGAAACTGTAATGACACATCTGACGTAAATGTAAAAGACTATGTCCGCGTGGAATGCCGTTTTAAAACGATTTCAATAAAATATATACCTAGACACATATTCAGAACTTCGACATTAAATTAAACATACATACATACATAAATTAGCATCCCTTTTTAACTTACTTTGGAATTAGTTTTCGAAAACTCTTTAAACCTATATTTTGCACTGGGATATATATTACTTCCATACAGAACTTTATCAAAATCTATCTGGTAGTATTGTAGTACACAGACAGATGACAATTTCAAATGTTATATAAATATCTTCTGGCGTTGATTTTACAATCCTCTAAGAGGTCCTTCTCAAATTATTACGTTAACAGTAATGGTCGGTTAGGAGGTTTATGGTTTGCTTATTTTTGACGATGATATGAGTGACGGGGGTGGGGTGTGAGAATGGTTATAACGTAAATATTGTTTACATTTATTTACTTTTAATTACTTTAGCAGATTTCATCAAAGTTATGTCAATGCTTACCTACGTTACCATGGGGGAATTACCATAATAACTTTACTTATACCGATAAGGGGAGGGGTAAACTCGAACGGCATCAATATAGCCAATGTAAACTTTTGTTTCTTTACAGTTTTATTAAATTATTTGGTATTTTTCAATTTTATTTGACTTGGTGTGTGCGTACAATTGAAAGAAAGAAAGAAATAAAATAAATTTATTTGTAACACACATAATAGTAATAATAATAATAATTTGTAGGTGAACGCGTGTGATATGCGGTGCAATGTGTTTTGCGCTAGTCAATTCTGATGTCACTGTATCGCAAGGCAATGGACACGATGACTTCTTTCACATAGAATCCAACTAATACTAAATTAATACTATTTCAATACTCTGAAGATAGTGGATCAACGAGGCATAAGATAAGTCTTCATTATTAATAATGAATTAATTGAAAGTGTGAATATTGATTTCAGCGATGGCTGGCTGGTAAGATACAGAAAACATGTCTAATTTTAAGAAAACATATATAACATACTAACAAACTAGAACAGGTATTTAAAGCCTCGTTGCAGGTGACGTACGGGAGTCGAGCGGGAAATTATTGAGCTGTCATAAATTAACCGATGGGATGCAAAAAAATCCTATTTTGTTGGGTAAATTTGTTTGATGTTAGATCACATAAATACAGTGTCATTTTGTGGTAAATGTATCTGACTATTATTAATGTAAAAAAATACATCACATAAAAAAGACATGACACATACGAGAGAACCCTTCTCAACGATAACTCAAAAAAATCACCCGTCGCATTCTGATATTTATCTTTACCATAAGCCCGTGTTTATCGATACATCTTTATCTACTATCGGCATGTTTTATTTCTATCGAAGGATTGTCGAGAAAACGCAAAAAGACTGATGAATCAGTGCCGTAGTGGATGTGATATACGATTAGTAATGACTAATGGCTTGTTACTTATGACACTGAAACCGACATTTAGTTCGACTATTGATTTTCTTTTGTAGGCTTTAAAAATGATGTGTTTAAATTTTAAATATTTTTATCATTATGTGTTTAAGTCACATACGTTCTGAAAAGGCTTTTTTGTGGGGGGAATTGAAAGTGTTATAGCGTAGTGGATAGTGCGGCCGGCTTCCGCGTCAATGGACACGGGTTCGAGCCCACCTATCCAACTCTAAAATCACCCTGAGCTTTCGGTGAAGGAAAACATCGTACGGAAACCATAGCATAGTGGTAGGGGATTTTCTAATAATGGCCACCTGGGTAGCTACCACCCTCAAGTTTGAAAACCTGCCGCCAAATATCAATAAGTGTGTTGCGGCAGCATCACTTGAGAACCAGTACCTCGAAGGTTAGTATGTTTACCATCCTAGACCACATCATCACTTAACATCAGTTGAGATTGTGTTCAAAGCACTGACCCTATACCGTGTGAAAAAAATTGTAACGTAAACCTTAGACCTAAGACCTAGGCTCAATAAATTAGCCAAGATAGTTAAGTGATGATATGGTCTCAGGCTATACCTAGAGGAACTTAAGTAATGCTACGATAAAAGACCTATAGGAAGAAAGGAAACGAGTACTCGGATAGTGGTGTGGATCGGTGGGGTTTAGTCAGTACACCTCATCATTTAGGATAATCCATCACTCCCGCCTTATTAGACCTTATTAGAACGCGACGAAGACACCGCAACACCCCAGTCGACTGGTGACTACGGCATGTGCAACCAGACCGAATCGTCGGCAAATTAAAACATAAGTTAAACTGATATTACTAAAATTATAAGCAGATTCCAGATGTTATTATAAAAAAATAAAACATAGTTAGGTACTTTAAAAAAGTAATTCTTAAAGTATATTTAACTCATACTCTGTACTAATAAATAAAATTTAAATGTATGTTTGTAATGTCAAAATATTTTTTACTAAATAGATATAACTATATATACCACACCTAAACCAAAATACAGTTTTTAATTTTTTTGTCTGTCTGTCTGTTTGTTCCGGGTATTCTCCGTAACGGCGAGACTGATTTGGACGATACTTTTTTTAGCAAATAGCTGAAGTTACTCCTGGTAACTTAGGGTACTTTGGTTTTTCGAAAAAATTAAAACTCATGTAATTATGAATAAAATTCGATTTAATGCGCAGTTTTATTGGTAGGTATTTGAATTTGTGAGAAATACCTTTGCTTAATATTCGTGTTAAAAAAAATATTTGGAAAATAATTAGGGTTCCGTATAAAAAAGTAAAAACTATTTTACAAAATGAACAATATTTGAAGCGCGGGCGCAGCCGCAGGCACACCGCTAGTACTCAATATCATCCATTTTTGTGAATTATTAACATAGTATTATGTAACGGATTTAAACCTAACCTAAAAATTTATGTTAAATAATTAAAGTAATGAATTAACTTATTTCTAATTACAAAAAGTACAATTATATATTAATCCAATATCTAGTATTATAACACAATAAAAATAGTAAGGAGCGTTCGTAGTTGTACGTAAAACGGATTCAAAAGGCAATACGACAAACGAAAATCACGAGGACGCGTTTTTTTTAACACCGTCACACGCGGACACACGCGGAATTGCAAGCACATAGTACTGAAAAGCGCTTTATGGTTTGGTATAAGTCACAAGATATTTATACAATGATATTTTTTTTTTAATTTATAACCTTTCGATTGATTTTATCTTGTTTTCTTGTACAACAAGTATTCATAATCATTTATTACTTTGTATAATATAATATATTTTATGTTTGATATAATTTTGATTGGTCTCAGTTCGTTCTGTGAAATTGGAAAATATAATCTAACCCTGATGTTTGAATTTCGATCACAATTTTATGATTTCCTCCTTCGATTTTCATTGCGATCCTTTTTAAAAAAACCAATGGAATACGTGAGCTTCTATATCACGATCACGGTATCAATATCGATAACTAAATCATTTATTAAATCGTTACAATATATGTCTTAATTTTTGAATATTTAGAAAGATAAAACCTGCTTCCCTCCCGTGTTTATATTGATAACATAATTTGGGTAGTTCATCATCATCACCCAACCCTTTTCCCATTTTTATTTGGGGTCGGCGCAACATGTCTTCCTCTTCCAATTCATGTTGCATTTTAGGTTTCGGCTGTTTGATTTTATGACCGGCCGCCTGCCTGACGTCAACCCTCCTTGGGAATGCTATTGTTGATGGTAAACCGCCACCTACGGTATGGGTGTAGATATATACCCGTGTTTTTCCCTTTTGGGTAGTTACTAAACAAAAAAACTTTTGGCAAATAGAAGGAAACAAAGGTACCGAACTGTTTTATCTTTGCCTATACACATAAGTTTTGTTTTAGAACGTGCTTCATTTGGCTAACTCTTTCAAACTTCAGTCTTACTTACTCCTATATTTTTATATCTTTTGGTAAAATAAACAACAGGATAGTAAAAGCACTGAGTTTGTTCGGTGATCAGCCGAAGAGTGGTTCGAGATAATTATTTATGATGTTTTAATATCTACTATATCAAGCCAAATAATTAAAAAGGAAATAATCAGTTTGAAAGTTAAAGTGGAAATATTTGGAAAAAAAAATTGATGTTATTAAAACGCTTTTTGAAAGTGATTGTATAGGGTTTCCTACGATGTCTTTACTACACATAGGTCCCTAGATTAAATACAAAACAAACACTTAACTTGTCACTACGACGTCCCAAGCGGAATAAAATGTTGCAAACAAAATAAATTATAATGTTGGATTGCCAACACCTTTTTAATAGTTGTACACCATACACCCAAATTATATACCCGTGAACGGATATGTAATTTAATTTCAAATTAAAAGGAATTATTATCAATAAATACAACCGCTGTAATGTTATAATTTACGGCAGTTCGTTTAGGCGTAGAGAACAATGCACTGCATATGACTCCGTGACCGCGTGGCGTGACTGACTGTGCCGTACCGTTCCTACCATAGCCTCACCGTGTACCTCGGTGTTTATGTTATGTACGATACGTGTAAATAGTGTTAGTTAGTTTACTAACACACTTTATTTTTTAATATTTACATAGAAAATATTATTTCGTATTATTCCAATTTATTGCTAAAATAATAAATTAAAAAAAAAAAGCACGTGTAACCTTTATGCGAGGTTCAAGTGTAGCTTCTTTGGTTGTTACTGTTTGACATATAATTATATATGTCATATTAAAGTTTAAAATAGTATTTATTTGTAATTTAATTATATACAGTATGAGTAACAAAAAACATTTTTAATTAAAAACATAATCGACTTCAAAAAAAATAAACTATAAAAAATCATTATAAAGTCAATAAATAATTACTTTATTAATCTGCTTCGTTAATTTTGGAGTCAGTGCTAGCTAGAGTTAATCAATGTACTCATGACCAAATGGAATTAACTCCCTAAACTTTATCACTATCACTAAGTTAAATAAAATACTAGGATGATTTTAAAGAACTAATAATCAAAATTGAAAAAATAAATATCCATATTATCTGAAAGCCATTTCCGTTTGAAAAAGTTATTTTCGTGTATGTGACTTACTCGATATATCGTACTCGTTTTACGTCAAAACAAAATATAAATATAAAAAAGTATGCAGAACTAAAGTTAAGTTTATTAGAAAGCAAAAATAACCCATTTCCAAAAGAAGTAAAAAATTAACAAAAAGTTGTATTGAAGTCAATGAAGAATAACAACAGTACAATGACAATTTACAGGATAGTACTAATATTTATCTATAATTTTACCAACTTATGAATATGTTGTTACAACTTAAGTTACATTTATTTTCTAATTTTAAATTCAATTCAACATTAGGGAAACAAAAGTGATCTCCTTTTGTGTGTTAAACGGTTCGAAAAGGGTTGTTTAAAAATTACAAATTTACAACATTAAAATAAAGAGGACAGTAACAACAATTAATTACTTAAAGAGAAAGTTAGCTAATAATAAAAGATTATATAACACGCAAACTACACATACGCACGTAAATGTATCTCATTCAAATTATTACAAAACGAAAGTATTTGAGAAATATGTAAAATAACATTAGTAATTCTCGTGGGTAGTAGAACCGTGAACGATAATCACCGGTTGTTCCGCGGAATAGTCACTTAAAAATAAACCTCGATTTAATTATATACAAGTCAGTGTGAGTGTTGTGTCACTGCCACCAATGAATATGTCATGCGATTTGCAATGAAACTACAATTATAGCCCTCATATCAATTCGATAAATTATTATTCCATAAAAATTTTGATAGCAATACTGTATTTAGATTTAGACATAATTTAGATTAATGCTTATGAATAATATATTTTAATATTTTAAATTGCCTAATATTTTAATTATGTTTGTTACTTTATCTGCTACTGTGTAATATCAAGGAAAATAATCGACATTTATAAAAGGTCTGTTAATTTTAATTTTATTAATGGTATCTACCTCTCCATCTTTTTTTCACGTTTATTTAAATCCTAGGTTCTCAATGTGAGCGATAACGCCTCCTTTGTGGGCCAAAGGATACCAGAGAAAATTAGGGTGCATTGAGATAGCGTAGAGGGGGCGTGGACAGATTAAAAATTATAGTTTTAAAGGTAAAAAAAACATTAAGGAGACTCTAAAAAACACAACCTCAAAGTGGGCGGTGAGCGAAATAAGGCTAGACAACGGCAGTTTAATCACTCCAATATAAAGCAATATCCTAAAAGTAATATAAAATTAACTGATTTACGTATAAATGTCAGTTTTCGTCTGCTAAATACGATGATGGTTCAATGGTAGTGTGGTCGGATCCTGCGTCGATAGACTTGGGTTTGAATCAGTCAATACCAATAACAATAGACAATAATAAGTCAGATCTTTCGGAGAACGGTACAGTGTCACCAAGCACGTTTAGGTGTGTCCCTTTAAAATTATAATCACTTAAAATTAGATGAGATTGTTTTCAAACGTTAACATCTTACAGTATAAAAACTTTAATGCTAGCGTTACCATGGAAACGAGGAAGGTAAGAGTGTTGCCTACAGCTATTGCTGGTACAAGTGGAGGGGGGAGTATAAATATATAATATTTTGTACCTGATACTTAAATGAGCCCCGAATAAAATAAAAATAAATTTGTACATAATATACCATAACCCAACTATTAAAGTGTACCCAGACGTGCAAACGTAAAAGGAACGTGAAAATAGCCCAACCGCCACTAAGTCCGCAATGTCCGTTGCCGAGTTTAATTTCTAATTTCGGTAAAGTACCAATAAGTATTCACTTACGCTATTTCCAGTTTGCGTAAACAAACTCCCGCGAGTACTTAAGCAAGTACAAAGAACGTTTGCTATTCCTGACTTTGTTTTAAACTTTCGACGCCTGTTATAAGGGAAATGACATGTGAAATATTATTAGGAGAGGAAACATTCAAGATGTCATCACTAATTTTAACAATTAAACTAAACTTGTTACTTCTCTCATGTTCTAAAATTTAATTGAGTTGTACATTGTTTAAAGTTTCCAGAACAATCTTGGTAAAAGACACACATAGAAACAGATCAAAGCTTAAAATATAAACGAACGATTTGTTGATTGAAATTCGACCATAACCTCTACTAATAAATAAAAATTAAGGGTCTGTTTGTAATGTCAAAATATTTTTTTTTACTGAATGGGATATGAATGTACACACGATGCCTATACCAAAAATTCAATTATTAAACTATTTATCTGTCTGTCTGTCCGTATGTTTGTTCCACGTAATCTCAACTAGTAATAGTTACTCTGCGTATCTTAGGGTACCTACTTTTGTTTTTTTTAAAAATAATTAGGGTTTCGCATAAAAAAATTTAAAACGCAACGAAGAACATATGAAACGCGGGCGCAGCCGCGGGCACACAGTTCGTAAATATATATAATTATTCAAACAAAGACGGGTTACTTACACCGTTTATATCTCAAAAACAGCTGAAGCGATTTTTATGATATATGACGTTCACAATATCTTGTAAACAAAAAAACGGAAAAGTATATCGATAGATAAAAGAGAAAAAGGTACAAGGTAAAAGGTTTTATGTTTGAGTATTTATTACATTAAAATTTTTATTTTATAATAAAATTTATAACGTCATAATAGTTGTGTCTATGAAGCGGTTTCAGTCGCGTGTTCAGAGTTGACGATTTGAATAAAATATCATTTATTTATCGCTAGTAAATATCGCTCAATATTTAATAAGTCAGGCAAGAATATCGTATAAATCGTATCCTTTTATAGTTAATATAATTTTCCATTATCGTTATTACTTGTTAGTGCCGATTTACTGAACAAATGCCTACTATTTATATATTAAATCCTGGCTAGGAAGCATAGTAATAGTGGCCAAAACGTTTCACCGCATGCTAACGTAAACATTAGCATAATTTTTACAAAATTTGCCTATCAATATTACATAAGTAAACAATGCTTACGTAATCATTCGTAATCATTCAGATTTCTCCGTCCCCCATATCATCATAATCAAACAAAGCATAGACCCACCCCCATATTAACGAAGTAAGCTTAAAACTGACTAATAACAGACAGGCCTTTTGTCCAAACTACTATAAATGCGAATGTGAGTTTGTTGCTTTTTCATACGTTAACTACACAGCCGACCAATACGTAAATTACATAGACGTTTCTGTCTTTGAATTAATTAAAAAAATATAAGTTAATGCGAGCGAGACCGCACGCAAAAGCTAGTAATATCTAAGTATGAGCATATCTGAATACAACTCAATAACAATTTTTAAGTTTGAACTAATTTTTTTCAGAATGAAAAAAAAAAAAACGTTATTAATATATTATACTATACCAAGGCCATGTATATTAACGAAAATTATAATTCTAGTTAATACCATACCAAACTTGCCTTTCATTATCAGCTATGCGGTGGATTCCAAGTATTCGACAAAGCTAAGCCGACGCATAACCATAATGATCAACCCAGTCACGAAGTTAGAGCTCCGTGATTCATGGCAACGTGTGTCCTGGGAAACTTGGCAATACGCCGCACCGTCGACCATCGTAGGCAGGTGGGTAGGTATATAGGAAATAATAGACTTTGGGTGTTTGGGGTGGGGCCCTCTATTGGGGGGAGGAGATGGGAGTGGGGGGGGGTGGAACCTTAATTCCCATTTCGCCCCTCCCCTGGCCTGGAAACCCACTTCTTTTCCAGTAAGTAAACAATGCTTACGATAATCATTCGTATCTTCAATTCTCCGTCCCCCATATCACATAATCAAACAAAGAACATCAGACCCCCCCCAAGTAACGAGAATTAAGCTTAAAACTGACTAATAACAGACAGGCCATTTTGTCCAACTAACTATAAAGTGGCGATGTGAGTTTGGTTGCTTTTTCATACTTTCACTACACACAGCCGACCATCCGTAAATGTACATATACGTTTCTTCTCTGTCTATTGAATAATTAAAAAAATATAAGTTCGTGTCACAATGACAATGTAATGACCATCGAACGGTCTATTAGAGACAAAAATACAATTGATTTGACATCGTAGACGATTTTATGAAATTTTATTCGAAAATAAAGACGCTATTTCATAATATTGGAGCGGTCGTATCGTGACACATTGAAAGTCTCTGTGTTATGACAAATGTGAATTATACATGCATTGTAAACGAACTAATATTTTTCTCTGCAGATATTAAAAATGCTAACCATGTGAGTGCAAAATAATGCAATTCCATTTTTTTTAAAGACGAATCTTCGTTATTGTAATTGCATGAAAGTTTTCCACTCGTATGTTATGGCATTATGGTATGACTGTTTTTTGACTGCACTAACGGAATTATATAGGGCTGAAATAGAAACAGTTCTGGCAGCCTAATAAAACTCCGGAGAGACAGGCGTTATGTGCCTTTGTCTAGGGACGCTTTCATGTTTTTCCAGGCAACCTCAGACAGGCTTTGGGCAAAACCCCACTAAAAGGGTTCTAACGGTAATTAAACCATTCTCCTTTTTTTATTCTATATAGTCTCAGCCCTTACACGGTAATCTTTATCTATATGTGACGTCATGATTCATGATGATAAACACACTAACCCTAGAGGTACTGACTCTTAAATTTCAAACTATTTTAAATTTTTGGGTGTTAGTGAGTGGTAGCATGGTGGCATGCTTTATGGTTTCTAGATGTGTTCTTTCGTCGAAACCTCTGGTTCATTTATAGAATTGGATACAAACCAACGTCCATCGACGCGGAATCCGACCCACACCACCAACCGAGCCATAATCGCTTCATACTTCTCCCTTTTGTTCCATTTTTAACGAAGTTACGAAACTGTTGAGATAATATTTTACCACCAATCTACAGTCTATAATACGAAGTGTTACTTTACAATTTTATAAAGGAGAAACTATTTTTTTTTATCTCATCCCATTTGCGATGACATTTAGAGCATGCAAGTAGACTCTTTGAAGTTTTATCAAGGAAAAAGGAAAACATTTTTACACGTAGGCGAATTACGTCTCCCATTCGAGAACATAACTTTCAAAACATGGTTATGACATAAAGATTACAATCGGCTTCACGTGTAAAAAAATAGAAGGTACAGGGAAAACTCCGGTGGAAAATGAAATTTCCCTCACAAGCCCAACGGTGAAAAAATAACTTACTTGAAATAATAATAGAATAATCATAAAAACACTATATTATTATTATTATTATATTTAATTATAGTTGGAAATTTAGTTTAACTCAAAGGCTTTATTATGAAATGGTTTTGTTAATTCGTAATAAAGTCTTACACGGTAGAAACAATTCGTTGTTCGTGTTAAAATTTAATCTGAATTAACTTTTATCGCGCCACATGGAGATATTATACGTACATGCCTACAGTTAGAAACTTGGAGAAATTTTAAAATTATATAATCAAATATATAAGAATAGATAGGTATAACAGTACATCGGTTTACTAAACCGTGTAACTATGAGATGTATAGTTCTATAAAAACATACGAATTAAAAATAGACAGATTGACTTTCTTGCCGGTTCTTCTCGATGACCGAGTTGTTATCCGAACCAGTGGTAGTAATTTGACGTTCATAAGCGCCTTATCAGGGCCTAAATTGAATGAAGTATTTTTGGATTTTATATGCCTTTCATATGCCGTATTGTATAGAATGTATAGTCCGTGCGGTGTCCTTGCGCTAGCTACCAATTTTCGGCTGAACGCCCTGAGCACTTACCATCAAGTCCTGTGAAGCTGTAAATACCGTTCAGATCAACAGAGTTAGTTCAAAAAAAAAATACTGACTTTTTTTACAACTTATATAACTCATACTTAAAAAAGTAAGAATCGAAACAAGGTAGACTATTTTACTTGAAAATTTTCTGCAGTCTTAAAAAAGCTTTAAAAAAAATTAAGTAAGTAATTTAATTTCATAAAAATTATCGACATATTATTACAATATAATGTTCAACTTATTTGAAACAGTATACCAATATTATTTATTTCAAAAAATTATTTCTTCCAAGTAACTAACAACATAAGTAATCTCATAAAGAATGAATATCTAAAGAAGGACGTGCATTATCATAAATTATAGATACAACAATACTTGCGTTAAGAGTTAACGTTACGACACAATAAGCCTTTAAAATTGTCCCTTTAATGGTTCGTACATGTGGATAATATCATGGAATTAAAACACTCAGAACGGCAGCAATCGCACGCGGAGTGCAGTCATTTCAAGTTGGCCTTAAAGGGCCACGTAGGTCTTTCGTTACGTGTCGGTGATTACATAATTTTGTACGAAAAATGTAAAATGGGACGTGATATCTTAATGTAGTGCGCTCTCTCTCTCTCTCACTGTCTAGGATGAAATTGAAATACTTATAAGTTCCTATATTTTTTTATTAAATTTTAATTTTGTTTTCAGTGGCCTTATTTATTTTATATGTTTTTTTTGTTAATACAATCTACCAACGTTCCTATTGAATGCAATTATAATAAAAGATGGATTTGCGACATACTTTGCCGACACTTCACTTTTTCAACACACGATAATGCCGATCTTACCTTTTGTTGTATTTTTCATAGTTGATAAAGATTTAAATTTACATCACAATATTAAGAAATATATACTGCAAGTGCCAGGTAGCAGTGAAATCTAAATGACAACCCAGGATGCGACCTTATTCCCCTGTTTAAAAGTTTAAAGAATCGTGACTAAGCCTAGTTAAGATTCAGATCTCGCGTCCCGACCAAACGCTATCATTCATACTAAATACATTCTGTTTTGAACGGGCTTGAATATTATCCAAGTGTTTCTACAATTAGTTTTATGTTTCGCATTGTGCACACAAACGGCTAAGTAAAAAAAAAAAAAAAAAAAAAAATGATATAGTTAGTAGAATTTGAAGAAATCTGGGTAAATAGGTACATTTTGGCAATGAATGCTTAAATGGGGGTATGATTATATTTCCCGAATTGGTCGCGACCAGCATACATATAGTGAAAATCTCGGCTTAGAAACACGTTATGTCAAGTCGCATGTATATTCAGAGCTCAAGTAGCTCTGGCCTTATAAGACTATGCTTCATTTTATATCAGTTGAAATACAGTCATTTTGCTTAACTCGTATTGATTGATTGATTCAACCGGAAGACGTCCACTGTCGGACATAGGTCTTCCCCAAAAAAGGGGATATGCCATAATCGGCACGCTTGGCAGGCGGTTTGGCGATCGCAGTAGGTGTTTGTGGTTCTCAGAGGATGCTGCTGCCCATCCCCTGGTTTGTTCCTTAGTCGCCTTTTACGACACTCGCTGGAAATATGCGATGATACTATTCTTAGCCGTTACCACACGGCACAACTAGTATAATTTACAAATAAAAGCACTGACA
Organism: Samia ricini; assembly: GCA_014132275.2. Taxonomy (NCBI): domain Eukaryota; kingdom Metazoa; phylum Arthropoda; class Insecta; order Lepidoptera; family Saturniidae; genus Samia; species Samia ricini. The sequence continues at coordinate 12,435,223 of AP028164.1, forward strand.
AACCATAGAAATAGAGGAATTAATTTATCAATCACGCAATTCAACATATTTTTTTTCTCTCTTTACCAACCGATTTTCTTTATTTTCTTTTTGTTTACTACTGATGAGTTATTCATTAATACGTAAACATACTCAATATTATGAACGTGTTATCAATTTTAAATAGTTCGTTTTCGGTATTTAAATTTTTAACAACGATTATGATCAAAATTCGAACTCAGGGTAAGACTATTAAAAATATACATAGTAAGGTTAAAAGCTAGAAGTTGAATAATGAAACTGATAAGAAAAATACAACGCAGTATAGATTATTTGTAAAGAATTTAAATTTAGAGGAAAGTAAATTTATACGAGATCATTCAAAGTTATTTGTATTCAGCAAGCGATTCTTGTTTATTAAGAACACTGTTTGCGGAAATGTGACAGTGTACCACTTAATCAGACGAGACTTTTACTTGGAAAGTTAAGACGTATTATGTCTCATGGATTTCAAGTGTTTATACGACTTAAATTATAAGTTTTACTCTAAGTTTAACAATATTTAAGAACCTAAAGTACTTGAACTTATAATCACTATTACGGAGTGTAACTTTTTATATTTATATCATTATGAGCCAACTTAGTAGCCAAAGACTTTATGTTTAACATATAAGCTACGGAGTTATTAAAGATCATAAAACGAAATATTATCAATGTCATTAATATTTGAAATTCTATACTTGCGATTTTCTAATTTATAACTGTTTCTTAAATTTATTTAGCTCACCTTCCCCTTTGAGAATATGTTTTTGTCTAGAGTCTCCTATTTAATTATTTTTGCCTGTTAGAATATATATTTTTAATATACGCATGCACCCCCTAATTTTCTCTAGGTTTTCTACTGTTCCAAAGGGGCGTTACAGCCCACGTTGAGTACCTAGGAGCTAAACTATCCTTTCTTCTAACTACTAATGTAATGTTACTAGATAACCCTTGGAACATGATAACATTATTAAAACTACGGACCTAATAACGTTTTATCCATTTTTAGGGTTAGAATTTTACAAGTGAAATTAATAATTCCATTAATGTTTTTTTTTTCGAACAGATCAAATACTGCAGTTGACCTCATGAGCCTTGGCAGTATCAAAGGTTATTTGTGGCAAGTGAAGGTGGCAGCAGTCAAAATTTTATAAGAAATATTAAATAAATTAACATGCTCATATCAGTTTGATGCGCAAAATTTAAAGATAACCTATAAGAGCACTGAACAAAAAGAGGTTATTCCTACTTATAATATCTTGGAAAGGCAACTAACAGTCGTAGCAAAAAATATATTACATAGGTAAAGTTTGTTATTTAATTTCGTTCAAATGAATTCCTTTAAACTACGATAAGATTAGGCTTACTAGAAAACCGACAAAAAAAATTGCTTATTACCTAATGAGAACGCGAGTCGTTTCTCATTATGGTATAAGATAAAAATTGTCGTACATTACTAAGGTCACTTTATGTTGTTTGAGGTTATTTTTGACAACAGATAAGCCAAGTAGCCATGCAGATAAAAATAGTTTTTAATGTTACTAACGTTACAAAGTGTACGTTTTAAGGTGAAAAACAAATAATAAAACGAATGTTTGTTTTTTTTTTACGTTATTGATTCTGTGCTTTGACCACAATTTCACCTGATGTTAAGTGAAGATGAGGCCCAGGATGGCAAATACACTAAGCCTAGAGATACTCTGGTTTTCAAGTGATGCTGCCGGAACACACCTATTGGTATTTGGCGACAAGTTTTCAAACATGAGGGTGGTAGTTACCTAGGCGGACATTATTAGAATAATGCCTTACCACCATTACCTCACGATGTTTTCCTTCACCGAAAGCTCAGAATGATTTTAGAGTTTGATATGTGGGCTCGAATCCGCGTCCATTGACACGGAATCCAGCCGCACTACCCACTGCGCCATAATCGCTTAGAAAAATACACATTATGGCAGTCCGTCAGTTATGACGTAAGCATCAATTGTGGGCGGAGGTCTATGAATTTGCTTATTATTGATGATATGGGGAACGGGGGGGGACTGCTGAATAGTGATGTATATAATTTGTAATTGTTTATCTAAGGGTTTTTATCAAATTAGATCAACGGTTACGTAATTATGGGACAATCATAACAGCATAGCCTATAGTACTGAAAAGGAGGAAGGGACTTCAAATGTCAACGGCCCATAATAGAAAAAAAAAGTTAAGTGAAACGTTACATATTTGAAGCGATGACGGTTTAATTCTTTCGTGAGTCGGATACCGCATCGATGGACGTAGATTCGAATCTATCTATCGTATTTCAAGGCGAGCCTGAAATTTTGCTGAAACATTGCGATGAAACTTGCGGCTGAGTGCCTTCAGCACTCGCCCCCAAAGTCACGATGAAACTGTAAAGGCCCCTCCGGTCAACAGCGTTAGCTAGGTTCGAAAAAAAAAAACGATTAAATTATAGCATGATATAGTAGGGTTTCTCTAATCCACGCCTGGATAGCATCCACCGTCAAGATTGAAAACCTGTCGCCAGTTACCAATAAGTATGTTCCGACACCGTCACTTGAGAACCTGTACGTCTAAACATAGTGTGTTTACCATCCTGGGCCACATCGTCACTTAACATCAGGTGAGATTTTAGTCAAAGCATTGAACCTATACAGTGCAAAGAATGCTGATGCACCTTTCTGAAACTAATCCTAACGACGCCCATGTAAATATATGCATGTATATTCTATTTAATAATACTACCTGTGCCCGGCCACGGCTGCGATGCCACAATAAGAATTTTAGGTAAAGGAACCTTTAAATAGTCATATTAAATAGACACAGTTACATGCGACAGCAACCGCTGGCTTATTTATTTACTTTTATATAAACTATTGACCGCCTTTACTAATCTCTCTTAGCTTCTAAACTGAATTAATCAGCTTAATCCAGCATTAACTTAGTGTATGGAAGCTAAATCGATAATCCTTATACGTGAGACTTCCGTACAAAATATACTGTCGGTAATTCTACATACTAACTAAGTATTCGGGAGTTTGCCGTACGATTAGCGCAACCACAGAAGAGCTATATAGGGTTAATTCAATACAGAAACAATAGGCAATTTCATTTGGAGGGATCCGTTTAATTTGCACGAGCAAATTAGTAAAAATTAGAGATTAAAACAACGAGAAGTAAGACTGAGGTCTTACTTGAGAATTTGAGAATTCCTATATATTGTAAAGTATACGACGACAAATTTAAACAGCTAATTAATTTAGCTAAATATATCTGCTTTGAACTAAATTGAAGAAAATAGTACCGGCTATTTCTCCTTCAATCAATTTTGAATAAAATGAAAATATTTTCGATCGGTCACATTTAAATGATAATTTAATTTAATTAAGTTTAAACGTGTGTGGGTGGTATTTTAAACATTGAATATATGTAAACACGTTTTTTTTTTGGACAAAAAATCTATATATTTTTGTCACAAGTGAGTGTCAAATGTTTGGATAAAATATACATGTAAAATATAGTAAATATTTTTTGTTGTTCTATCCGTTTTTTTTGTTTTTTTTTTTAATCCTTTGATACCATTACAGATGTTAATATTCCGTCACATTAAAATTACCGTTTAAAAATTGTAAGACTAACATTTGAACATTATGTGCAAGTTTTAGTTAATTACCTTATTATCTTTCTGCCACGAGCAAACTCCTCTCTTATCAGATATACGGCACTTGAGTAATGCATCCTCCCCTGGATTTACTTCTGTATACGTGGGCATTTCGATGAAACGCTGTACAGCATCTGAAAAATAATTTCCTTGAAATTTATGTATAACCATAAAGATACCATTTAAAAACGCAATTCGTTCTTAGAAAAAGACTTAAAATGTTGAACTTTCTCATGTCTACTTTTTGTCAGCAATAGTAACAAAATCTTCATCCATGATTAGTATTGAAAAAAATATCGTATGCTAATAAATAAATGTTTCGTATTTATAGCCGCATAGTGTTGATTAGAATTAGGCAGTATAAATCCAACAGTTGCTTGCAGAATGACTTGCGGCCACCATATAGTTGTGAAAACCCCGCCATAGTGACACGGCTCAATGCTTTGGCCACAATCTCAACAGATGTTTGTTTAGTTAAGTGACAATATAGTCCAGGATGGTAAAAACAGACTAAGCGCAGAGATACTGGATCTCAAGTGATGCTGCCGGAACACACCTATTGGTATTTGACAATAGGTTATCAAACTTGAGGGTGGTAGCTACCCGGAAAGGCATTAATAAAAAATGCCCTTATAACATGTTATGGTTTCTTCACTACGCTTTCCTACACCAGGCTCATTCTAAGAGTTAGGCGGGTGGTTTGGCATGATACCGAATGACGAACTCGAATAAAAAAAATAATAGCTATTTTAGTTTAGTTTAGTTGTTTGTTGAAGAAACATGATGTGAAACAGCCCTTATTTTACGCATACATTTATCAACCTTCAATACTGAATTCTACTAAACCGAATCGCTTAAATTGTACGAAGTTTTCGATAGTCGTATTACTTTAAAGTTATTGTTATTTAATTTTGCTACGACCATTTCTAGGATGAAGGGGGTAATAATAATCAAAGGGAGTTTTCAAGTTGAAACAAAATACGTAGAGAACCCTTTATGTACGGGCTAGCTATGTCCCGCGAATTCACATAAATGAATTTATTTACATTTTTATAATATTGACTAATTGTATAGAAAGAGAGATCATTAACTATAAATTGTAAAGACGATATCAATTGCGAACGGCGTAGAAAAAATTCAACAAATCTAAAAATCACATTTAAAATGATATAAATATTTATAACGATTTTTACAATAATGAAACATACACTGAATAATACAATAGTAGCACTATACAGTAGTGTAGCATATTGTTAAACTTTTAACATATTAAAATATGTATGGATATTGACAAAGCCGGTAGAGTTGGGAGCAAAGCGATGTTACGAATTAATCCGATAAAACCCTGGAACTGTATTCTCTTTTTGTAATATTAAATAAATCCTTGGAGATTTTAAATCCTATATATATACTAATAATATGCTGGATAAAGTTACATTTATGTGAAACGAATTCATGTACGAGAAAAGCTTGCAAGAAAGTTAATAGATTCTAGGAACAATTTTCATATATTTATCCAAATTATATTTTTTTCATAAAAAAAAAAACAGGAATTGAGTTGAACTTTGCATAGATGAAAATGCAAATCTCGACGCAAAATCCGCCAAATTTATGTCTCAGAAAGACCCAACTCTTGCGCACGACGCGGAATAGACTGTCTGGGGTTTTCTCGCACACTGACCCGAAAGGCAACAATATTCTCTAGCGATATTGCGTTTTCTTTGAAGTACAGGTACTGCTTCATCTATAACCGATCCGGTTGTCTTAATTTTTTTCATTAAACGAGGGATTGTGGACTCTGCGGGACGGCCATAAACGCCATAAATTGGACGCAATACACGTAACGTTAGGCGAATAAAGCACTCATTTTGATAATAAACTTTAACAACTTCTACGCGTTGTTGAAGCGTGTAGCGTTCCATGGTGAAATGTCACGACTAAATATGTGTTCATGCCAAATTGAACAGCTATCGCTTTACTAAGATTTACTACGAGCTGTCAAAGTTCGCGCGTCCCTATTGACATACTGTGGTAATAATATATAAAACAGTAACTGATTACAAGTGATATTAATTACTAAGCCATTAAATAAATATTCTGTACTATTATTAAGTTTTATTTAAACTATTTTAGCATTCCGTTAATGTCCATTAACGTCCATATACGTTCATAAAAATTGAAAAGCAGAGAGAAAATCAAGTGAATATTAGGAACGAATTTACATTACATCTAGAGACTCTTCACGGGCCGGTTAATTGCCTACATCCGATGAATAAGCTCAAAGGGACTGCCCGAATCTGTCACAAGCACGCCGTAATCATGTGAAAGATTTCATTTATTTAGGTACTTATGTAGACCGAAACACGAAAAAAAAATGTATTTCACCGCAAAATCATTTCCTTATAATAATAGCTTTAGCGTGTATTTATGCCAGCGTTTTTAAACTTAAACGATTACGGTGTACAAACGTAATATCTATACTAATAAATAAAATTGAAGTGTCTGTTTGTAATGTGATAATATTTTTTTTTTTATAAATAGATATTTATCTCCACCAGTTTGTAATCGATAAGCTGGTACCGACTCTAAAATTATTAATCATATTAAAACAAATGATATATTGAAATAAACAGAAGTAGATTAATAAGGTAATTATTTATTTACTTTTTAGATTAAGTGTGTACTTTTAGGTATAACTGTGAAGCCTATTATAGCTTTGAAAACAAAATTATTTAACACATGTTTTTTTTTTTTTTTTTTTTTCGATTTCCCTGAGTTTCACTGATCAGATCCTAATTTAGCGGAAACGGGCCCACCTCGGGAGTGTACTCATTAAATTCTGCAAATCGTCCACAATTGACAGAGAAATCGCGTTCCTAACAAACATACAAAAAAAACAGACGAATTGATAACCTCCTTTTAGAAGTCGGTTAATAAAAAACATTTAACAATAATTATTTTAATGTTGATTATGCTTGAATTTAGTCCATGGGAGTATATTAACCCCTTGATCACTAACCTGGCGTTTACGCCAGTTTTTCCATTGTTTTCTTATTTTCTTTCTATTGTCTCATTTTTATGGGTAATCGACATATTAATAATATATAAAACAGTTATTATACATTTCAATGCGGTCGCTTTTTCTAATGACCGAACCGTTTGACCGGCGCTTTGCGGTACAGATTAGAACTGCTAGACGCAATTAGTACCGCCCGACGTCTGTATCAAGTACCATGAAAATGTCTTCATAAAATGTATTTTAAGAGTGTTTAATTTGGCAACAATAATTTCTCTTATACGATATCTATAGTAAGTTATCTATAACTAATCACTGATCATATTATTTTTTCAATGAATTATCTAAGTTAATTTTTGGCGATCAGTGTGCCAATTGAGCAAACTTTTCTTTATTTATCGGTATGCTAAACGAAGTCGCAGGTTATCGCTAGTGATAGCACGTATTTCAAATACAAATTACAATTATCAAACAATGAGAAGACTTAATATTGAAGTAAAACTGTAAGGAATTAATTGTTTATGAGAACTTAAAACATAACTCTAAACCGGAAAAAATAAAAATTCACATTTTTAACTCTGAATATTGGAACATATAAATTTATACAATATGTAGTAAACACGGGGGCTTCATATGTATTTGGACGCACGCAGAACGTAATCATAAAATGCGAGGAGGTCACATGTATATTTCTGAACGCAAATTCCGTCCGAATTTACTTGTTTTGCGAAATCGAATAGGAGACAGGGGGCGCCGGGAAATAATTCGCCTTCAATTTGTTTTCTACGAATAACAAATACGTACATACGCTTCATATAATTTGTTTGTTTTACGAATGAATGAAATGACGTAAATGATTGAATTGAAAAGGGTTGTATTCATAATGGTTGTCATATGAACAAAACATTTATGCATGTTCCAAAATAAATTTAAGTTAAGCGGTTACAAAAACAAACAAAAAAAAATGCCCGCTGACCAAAAAACTCTCTAAACACAATAGCAATATGCGCAATTAAATAAACGCAAACATTCATTTTTCAAACCGAACGCGACATAGACTATGATGGGTCCATCAATCACCTGCAACAAAAGGTGGAACCATAGACAACTGCCCGGAGGCTGAGTGGTTTTCTATTATTTTGCTTTATACCTATAGGTACCATAGACAAACTTAGATTTACCGTGGTCAATCAAAGGTGCCACTAGTAGCACAGAACTGAACCACCACTCTTTGCACGCAATAATTATTTTGTAATAATGAATCACGATAATATACACCGTGGGAAATATACAGGGTGTGTATTGAAAGATTATTTTCGTGGACCCGTGTTAATAATGGATTTTTATTAGTTATCTATTAAGCTAAAATTGTTTTGTTGTGAAAAACATATCGGCGTAGCTTGGCTGTTAAACCGACTCGTCTACCGTGACGCCATACTATTTTTTCGGCGAAACAAATTATTACGCATAAAAATATTTTAGGAAACTATATAAAACAATATCCATATTTAATAGCTCAATAATGTATGTTCTTTGTTCCGAAACTGATTTTTTTTTAGAAACAACAGCAATATAAATGTAGATGCACACAGTTGTGCCGCGCGGCGTACTGCTCCATTGGTTTTTAGTAAAAAAATATGCACCGCCTGAGACGAACGTAACTACTATAAAAATATAATGTTTTATTCATAAGGACACGCAGTCCGATAATACATTTTACTATAGTTTACTGAATAGTATAATATAATACTCGTAAAATAAGTAATAATATGTTAATTTTACTATTGATGATAACGATTGTGAGGGGCCATTGAAATGTTACATAAGCAAAATTTTGGTAACTTTTAACCCCCCCCCCCCTCCTTTGTCAGCAATAATAAGCAAACCTCTTACCCTTCTCCTCGTGATTACGTAAGTATTTGCATAGTTTATAACAAAAAAAAGCGGAGAGTGATAAGTGAACATTGCTAAATAATTCAGACCGCCTTTCTCTACATGTCGTCAAAAATAAGCAAAACGTAAACACCCCCTCCCCCCATTTACTTATCTAATAGCTGGATGGCTCCTAACATGTTTCTATTCTAATAATTTTGCTGTTATCTTTCCAACGCCAGCAATGTTACTTTTACAAATAAAAACACTCGTAAATTTTAAGCATTTTGAATGAACAACATAAGTTCATAAAAGTGCAGAATCATTGAGATAACCTACTTGATATTCCACTATAGTAGTTACAAATCGATCAAGAATAAAACAGAAAAAGAATAGGTACCGTAGCTATTCGATCAAGTATTATTAATTTACATAAAGCTCGAATTCACACGTTCCAACAGGATAGACGTTCACACCAATCATTTCCAAACAAACAAACGATTCCCATTCAGGGGCCGTATCTATCCGCCCTGGCTCTACGTACACTCGATATACGTTTCGAGGGAATTCAATACAAAAGTCGGTAAACGAAAACTAGCTATTCACAAAGCAACATTACGGCCAAACAGAGCGCGGATCTAATGCGTTTTTAATAGCGGCGATAATCAATTGCTTTCGGCCCTTCGAATTGTTCATCTTTACCACGAATATCGAACGTGCGGTGCACGGTGACATATTATTATTATTATCTATACTAATAAATAAACTTGAAGTGTCTGTTTGTAATGTCAAAAAAAAAAATTGTAATACAAAAATTCAATTTTTTACAATTTTGGTCTGTCTGTTTGTTCCGGATAATCTCCGGAATGACTGGACCGATTTTGACAGGACTTTTTTCGTAGATAGCAGAAGTTACTTCGCATAACTTACGTTACTATTGTTTTCGCAAATAATTAGGTTATTAGGTAATTAGAAATTGTGAATAAAGACCTATTCAATGCACATATATACTGGCAGGTTTTTGAATTTGTGAGAAATATCTTTATTTAATTATTAGCAGCAAAAAAATGTTGGACAATAATTGGGGTTTCGTAGTAAAAAAAAACCAGCGAAAAATATATGAAACGTGGGCGCAGCCGCGGTCAAACAGCTAGTTATTTTAATAAAACTGTAACGAAATGAAATGTAAAACTTATAATTAGCCTGAAATCATAGTGTTGCAAAAAAAAAAAAACAATACACATTTACGAATGAGTTTTTAGAATTCAATGACTTTTTTGAAGTGAAAACATGGCGTCAACATGCGCTCAATTAATACTTATGCAACCTATGTTTTGTTTACGCCAACAGATTTAAAACCGGACAAATGTTATAATGATGTTAGGTTATGTTAATAATTTTTAATTCATAAATTATGAAATTTAAACACATAAAAAAGTTGACGAGTTGACACTTTTGCTGGCATTCCTCATGGTTGCCTTGCTTATTTTCTTTAAATAAAATTAGTATGTCCTTTAGAATTATATAAACTGGACGTTGATAGTCAAATCGAATGACAAAGTATTACCTACAATACCAACACTTCAAATATCTCGTAATTATCGATATAATGAAAAAGAATATTAAAAAAATATATGACAAAAAAGTATCCGTTGTCACGCCCATGTAGTTCCGAAGGTTCTCACGCGATCCCGTGCGGTACGAGCAAACAGAACTCTTACCAAGACATTGTAACTTGAACCAAAAGTTGACACGGCAAGGCACACCCGATCCATTTCTTCACACCAACAGCAATGTTTACATTCAGCCAAGGAAATAACGCAATGGTTGTGCAAGCGATAGTTATGAAGGTAAGGATACGCTCTAAGGCTTCATGACAAGAACGACCGCATTACGGTACTGATACCTTAGCGAGCCTAATGTTACAATAAAAGAAGTGTTTAGCCGTGAGGTTCGACGCGATGTTTGTATGTAATTTTGAAATTTTTTTACCATCCCGTGGGAACTTGACCACAGACGTAAAGGCGTGATAGAAAAAAAATAGTTCGACTTAAGCACGGGCACTGAACTAATCTTTATATTCGAGTAAATAATACAAACACGGTAATTACAGGGTTACAAAATAGGGAACACAGAGGCGGATAAATAAAAACGATCCAATAAATAATAGGTGCGTCCAGATATTAATTACGTTAAAATGTTAGAGATTTAATTGGATGTGTAGGTATATTATCAAATTACAACTTATTCTTTTGTTTCATTTATACTACCTTATGAATACAATCGAAGTATCTGTTTGTAATATGAAAATAACCATTTTTAACTAAATACATAAGAATGGATTGGATATACGATACTTATACAAAATTATAATTTTTAACATTTTTGTTTGCTAGTTCCGGGTAATCTCCGGAACGGCTGGACCGATTCTGATGGATACCTGAAGTCACTCCGCATAACTTAGGCTACTTTAAATTATTTACAATAATTAGGGTTCCGCGTAAAAAAATTAAAACTAATGAAATAAGAAATATCTTTTCCTAATGATAGTAGCAAAAATTTGGAAAATAATCATGGCTTTTAATAATAATTTAAATTAAAATAAATTAAAAACTATGTTACGCAATGAATATATGAAACACGGACGCAACCGCGTGTATACAGCTAGTAAAAATTAGAAATAGAATTTAAAATACTTTGTCTACGTTTCAACGACAAAAAAGTGTAAAAAAACTGGAACACGGTTATTATAGATGTAATAACGTTTTGATCGATTGTCTGTGGTTTTAAGATTTTTTGTTATATCTCGTTTCTTGCCAAACAATGATAAAAACGAAAACTATAAACGATGCAGTTTTGTGAGACTTCGCTTCGCAAAATACTCTTCCTATAGGAAACACTACAGGAAGCCAAACAATGAAAAAGATAGGTCCGAAGATGATACAAAATTGGTTCGGTTTCCTGGGGCCGAACGTCGGCGTCGAGTTCGCGCGGTGGTGCGCGACCAAAGCACGTACCTCCGATCTAGTTGAACTAAACAAATATTTGATTTATACCACTGACCTGACGGGTTGCTCAGCGTTTTTCTTATAACAACTCTTTAAATGCCCTTTACGATATCCGATAATAGTGTTGGTATTTGTAATTATTACCTTTTTATTTAACGTTGCGGAGGCGTGTGAATTTATTCTAAGTATACTTTGGGTAGATAATAACCGTGTACTGTTTTATAAAATCCGGTTTTTGTTTATTATTATTTATTGTATAAAATGTAGGTGGTACCTAATAGTACTAATTAATATTAAATAAAGCTTTTTATTCTTCTCGATGAAATATATTTCTTTACATACTATTTGTCTTGTAAATATTTATTTCCATTGAAGCTTCATTGTGATCGACGTTAGTTCAAATCTCTTACAACGAATTTAAATTTTCGGCTAAGCTGATGAAACAAAACGATAATGCTAAAGTATTTCAAACATTCTTAAGGCGCAGCTAACAACCTTAAATTGAATATGCGATAAAAAACCCCCCAATAAGTATATTTCTACGGTATCACTAGATAACTATAACCCTTTTGGCTAATTAGTGTCTTGTCACTATCGGCCACAGTGCTAAGATGGTACGTACTCATATGAACTGCTAGTTATCTTGTTAACGGTTCACGATTCATTTGGTCTTTGTGATTTCGTGAATCGAAGCTATCAAAACGATCCAAAAAATCGCTTGATGATGTGCTTGCGATCAGATCTTTAGAAAAGTGCACTCGGATCAGTTCATCCCTAACCACATTCTAACGTTACTTTACATTCAGAGATATTCTTTTCAAATACAAAAAGCAAACATTAGGTTATTAAAAAAACGAGATAATACTTTTCATAGGTACGCCTGTTAAAAACTTCAAACAAATCTGATCAAGTTTTACTGATTCGATTCAATTAATACCTCTACAAACGAATACCACATCAAAAATGTCTAAAATAGTTTCATTTATTTGAACTCGCGCGAGTAGAACGATCGAGGCTGAAAAATAATTAAAAATTCCTTTAATTTAACAATTTAAATAAACACACTTCGTTCATTGAAAGAAATTCACAATATTCTCGTGATGACCCAAAAAACCCATTTTAAATCGACTCTCGCCAACAATTAAGAAAATAACTGCTTCTAATGATACTGGCAGAGTCATACAGTCAAGCACACATTAAAATATACCCCGGAAGATTGAAAATGCATTTTATTTTGAATCCTTATATAGTATAAAAGACTCTTTCCGGTCTCTCGTGTATGTCTTTTAGTTGGTTTTAAATTCTAGAATGACATAATCGATTTAAATGTTATTTTTTAACATTATCCTCCTGAGACCCAGGATGTAAAATTTTACCGCATCGTGTTTGTAGTGTGGTAAAAATTATTTATAAAATCTTGCCCCCAATCGTCCCTGAATAGGGTTTATCATTAGTTATTAAATAATTTTATTTCACTAAAAATGTCAAAATCACTAGTTCGAAAGTGCAATTGAAAAGAGTACCTACTCGATTTCTTGTGATTTTCACCACGAGCTGATTTGACCGACCGCCTATTCAACAAAATATACTGGATTGCAGCCAAAAGTTTTGTGGTTTTTTCGTCATATTATTTATATCTTTATGTACCGGTGTTTTGAAGACAATACTTTTTTACCAATTTTAAAATTCACTATTCAATTGACGAAGGCGTAACTTTGTGGAAATCTATTGTAAATAATATGCTTAATGGTACTTTGCAAATTACGCCTCAAATGATTTTCTGCTGTCACGTCGTCTTTTGGAAGCAGATTTTTGAAGTAAATAAATATATATAATAAATATGAATTAATAACATTAGATTTATCTACGAATAATTATGAATCAGCAAAGAAACATCAGCCATATTTTTCAAATTCACTGTTTAAATTCAATTTAATTAGTTAAACCATTTTAAAAAAGGTATACAAGTTTTACGAAAACTCGTAATAATGTGTGTTATATATACACTTATATTTATTTAAATAAAAAAATGAAAAAGGGTCGATGAAATCCAAAAAATAAATAGCCTATAATCATCTATGAAAAATTTCGCGTCGAATGGTAGTTCCGCGTCGATATGTTAAGTATGTAGAATTAAGGTGATGGTGCGCCAAAAGCCCCTTTTTTCCTTTTATATATATGTAGAAGATACATAGACTTATTTTCCTATGCACCATTAATTTCATTTTTTTTATTACCAAGTAGACTAACAGAAAATGCCTAAATTAAATATCTGCCTTAGTACTCTTATAAAAACATAACTTTTTATATATTTACAGAGAATTATCAAAAATATGAACACATTAAAATTATCATATATAACCTACCAAGAACATCAAATAAGGACATATCTAATTACATTTCCTTTTAACTTATCAGATAGGTTGCGGAAATCCACAACGGCCCTTTAGAATTCACGAAGCGTTAAGACGGACCAACGGACGTAAGGGTCCAAAGAGGGCGAAGCACCCTTATCAAGCTTTAACACAGCTTTCAAGTTCCATGAACAGTATACCTATTTGCCTTCCAATCCATCAAAGTTGACGATAAACGTGTGTTTAGCTTATCGAAATTTCCTATATTTAAAATAGGATATCATATGTAGATACCAATATATTATTGCCGGGTGATTTAAGTTTGTCAATATTAGTTTTTTTTTTATATTTCAAACATTAGATAAAATGGATTCCTATTTACTGTACAACCTTTAAAACATTTTTCACATCTAGAAATGCCTCACCTGTTGTCCGCTTATGGTATAATTCATATTGTTATATCGTATATAAGTTTTACTAACTGGGTGCCCGCGGCTTTGTTTCGCCCCCCTTTCATATATTCTTCATTGTGTTTTTTATACGGAACCCTAATTATTTATTTTTTTGATACTTCGATTAAGTAAAAATATTTTTCATAAATCCAAGCATTTGCCCGTAAAACTGTGGCATTGAATCGAACTTTATTCAAAATTTCATGAGTTTCATTTTTTTTACGTGGCACCCTAATTATTTTCAAAAAAAACAAAAGTACCCTGAGTTACGTAGAGTAACTTTAGTTATCTAACAAAAAAAGTGCCGGCAAAATCGGTTCATCGTTCCGGAGATTACCCGGGCAAACATACAAACAAATAATTTTAAAATCTATTTGTGGTATACGTGTCGCATATACATTCATATCTACTTAGTAAAAAAAATGTGTTGACATTAAAAAACTGACACTTCAATTTTCATTTATTAGTATAGATATAGGCTCAGGGCTTACGTTTACATACATAAAGTCATAGCGTAGATATATATTAGGATGATACGCAGAAAGCCAAATAGCTAAAGTGGAAAATAATTGAAAGAGGCACCTGTGTCTCAACCCTGACTCGGCGGATGAGCCTACATCGACTTATCATAAGTTCGGGGGGCATTTGCGAATTTCTCTGATTAATCATACTCGACGTTCTAAGATGGTGGAAATCAATTTATGAATCTTTCGAGCTTTTTGTGTGTTTTTTTTACGTAATCAATATGCTCGTACGCCTGTCGGTGTTTTGTGTGCGAGTGATTAATTATATTGCATATCAATGTGTTTTACCCATAACAATTAATAAAATTAATAACCATAACAATTAATAAAACAAAAAGTTGAAAATTCTGTTTTTTTTGGGACTAACCGAGCGGCAACATGTTTCATACCCAAGTGATTATTTAAAATGATACGCATCGACTCTTGAGACACAGAAAACTCAGCGGGTACCATTCTCAAACTTAAATGAAGATTTTCAGTCACTATTTCCTTCACTTTTGCGATGTTAACTTCAGTTGAAGACGTTGAAGGCCAGGGTGAGGCAAATCTTCCAGCATATCGCGACCGCTTTTGAACGCTTTGTATCAATCATAATCACGTGTTCTTGATAAAGTCGATTCACCGTCAGTCTTCTGTAATATTTTCAATATCGCCGAACACGAAATTCAATTAACGATGCAAAATTTAAGACAAACTCTTTGTTCGATGTTTTTCTCCATTATGAAATTCGCAATTCACACTCTAAATTAACATTCTAAATGACAGATGTAACTTAAATTCAAACAGTTGTGCCAACCTAACAAAACAAAACAAACAAAAAATTGAATTCGGAACAAATCATCCAATCCCGATACTTTTTTAACTGAATGTATGATAAAGTATGTCTTTTTCTTGTGTATTATATATTTTATGTTCCTTAATTTAGTATCGAATAAATGTTTCTTTCTTTAGTTAATTAGGATAACATCGTTGCTTCTATTTGCACTTTTTTAAGATTTTAATTATTTGCTAGTTTACTAAGCAAATTTTCGTATAAAATGACTCATAGGTTGAAATATGTGCAAATCTTCCAAAAGTACAGGTAGCAGATACTTGTTTGACACCGATTAGATCAAAATTAACCATTTATGTAAATAAAACAAAAGTCAATATTCTCTGAAAAAAAAAAAAAATTAAAATTCATCAAAATTCGTTATGTGTATATTAGGATGAGTTAAAGGATAAACAGTCAGAAAGCGTCTTTATTTTATACCATATATATATATATATATATATATATAGATAATGTTTCTTTAATTTCCATACCGTGCGTTATTACAGAACGAACATTTCAACATCATATTTGCATACCAGCATGACAACGGTATTTCTTTTTGCGCTATCGTAAAAGATTTACTCAGACACTGCAAAATTTTAGGGTTTTTTTAAAATAGAATTATATAAAAACAGGCCAGCTATTAAGAAATAGCCTTACAAAAAGTTGAGCAAAAACATAAAACAATTCGAAAGGCAGTACAGTGCATGAAGCTTAATGGGTAAATAAATTCACGGCAACAGTTTATGTCAAAATTGCAGAGTTATTAAACAAGTTTCAAATATTAATATTACATCTATAAATAATTCAGTTTCATTTGAGGAGAAATAGCCCTGGATAGAACATTAGGGATAATCTTAAATGAGGTATCAGCTAATCGGTATGCTGAAATTAAGGATGTAACAGAATATATACGAGTATAGACAATTACATGAAGAATTATAATCGTAGAAAAGTAACTGTCCTTAGTATCAGGTATAATTTAACCAATCTGAGGAAGAAAAATGTATAGAAAACAGATGATCGTCATACGCTCGACAAATGTGAAGCTTAAAAGGTTATTTGCCGTCACATTGTTCGTATTATTTGCCAATAGATGTTTTACTTCAAAAAGCTTGTCGTCACGGGACGCCCGGTAAATGTGAAACTGCAATTCGCCGTCATGGCATACGAGTCGGTTTAACTGCCAAGGGCCCGTTCAAGTATTACGTAACTAATATTATGATCGTTTTTAAAGCACCCCCCCCCCCCCCCCCCCCCCACCCTTCTAAGCAAAGTTCTTACGACCCACCTCCCGATGATTCCGTAAGTTAATGGTTAATTGCGTAATTTTGAATAAAAAAAACGAAGATTCAAATGCGTAACCAACATTAAATCCCCCATGTCATCAAAAATAAATCATAAAGTTCCCCTCCCCCTGGATATTAACGTACTTATTCATCAGCCGCGAAGACGCAAAAAACTGTGTATTTTTTTGTAGCAGTTTTCCAGAACAATTTTAACAGAAGCAATAAAAAATATTGCCTAGGATATTATCTTTACACAACAAATTTTGGCATTAAAAGTATGTGATTCGAATGAACAAACGCATCCTTTTATCACACGAGTGTCGATTAACAATAACAAACGATTGTATTGTCTGTCTGTATTTACAGTGGAGTATGCGGCTCGGCGTACCTATACATTGGAATGCATTAATTGTGCTACCGAGCGATATGGCCAAAGTATATTCATATTGCGACTCGACTAAACATAGGTAGACTTACATTAACCGTACGAAATCGCATTTGAAACCGTAGAATATCTCTCAGTATGAATATTATTATAAAGTTTGTGATAGTTACGCTATAGGAATTTTCATATGGAAATTCTGTAAAATAATTGTAAGTATTTTAATATGTAATGTTATTTGTAGGAATTCCATTCATTCAACCGAAAAAGGTTCACTGTTGGATATAGGTTTGCCTAATAATTGTATATTTGTATAGGAATAAAACTAATGTCATTTCACTAAAGAAAGTTCATTATCATATGACATTTTCTAACATAATAAGGCCAAATAGCACTCTATGACTCTTACAATATATAAACAACGTAGAAAAATGTGAAAAAAGTATTTAGTCGACAAAACAATGGGCAAAGTTATGTCAAACATGTAGGTGGCAGTAGAATTGTTTTTATAAATGTGTTAATAAATATTTAAAACTTAAATGTAAAATTTAAGGAAGGTCAGATATCTCATGCAAATTCATCCCTTGATTTAATATGTACGACGAGTATGGATCTCTATTTAATATTTATTCAATGGTTCATGATAAAAATGCATTTATAGGAACCACAAGATAACATTCATTCAGTTCACAGGAAATGCATTATTTAAAATAAATATTAGGGGACAATTTATCAAATATGTCCACTTTCATATCGATATTTATAGAGACGATAAAGGATATTGACTTAAGTATCTAAAGTTATATGGAATGCTTGACCATAAGGCATATATTCCTTTTTTTGTGATCGAATTTTTTCTTTCAATATTCTCTGCAAATCAGTAAATATACCTATTAAATAATATAATATCGTATATTTAACTGTAACCATAATTAATTACTGGGAATGATTTACTAAACAATTCTATAAGACGAGGTAAGACTGATAAGTCGGTAAAGAAAGTCAAAGGTGAATGTATATCGACCAGACCGAAAACTTTCTGAAAAAAGGTCAAAACCAGTCAAAAACATGACATGAATGCGCTAATAATAGTAAAAGAAATGAAAAAAGTTCGTCACGATCGTAGCAAGTGGTAGGATGTAGTCTCTGCCTACCCTTATGGGAGAGAGGCGTGACGTTATGTTCGTATATAATACCAGCTGTGTCCCCGCGGCTACGCCCGCATTTCATATATTTTTCACTGCGTAATATAGTTTTTAATATTTTTTTATACAGGATACTAATTTTTTTTCAATATTTTTTCTTTCCTACAAACATTAAGCAAAGATATTTCTCACAAATTCATATACCTGCAAGTAAAACTGTGCATTGTATCGGATTTTATTCCAATTTTTATGAGTTGAAACTTTTTTACGCGGAGTACGTAAGTTACCCGGAGTAACTTCAGCTATCTACCAAAAATAATCCCGTCAGAATCCGTTAAAACCGGTCCGGAGATTACTCAGAACAAACGGGCAGACAGACAGTCAGAGAAAAATTAAAAAAAAATGTTTTTTAGTATAGGCGTCGTATATTCAGATGAATTTGGTAAAAAAAAACTATTTTGACATTACAAACAGACACTTCAATGTTATTTATTAGTACAGATTAATTCCATAAAAATTAACACTTCATATAAAAAAAAAATATTTGCAAAATTTTAATATTTTTTTTGCATAAATGATTGATTGATAATTACCTCGATCTGGAAGAATGAATGAGTTGTTTTCCAATCTTTTAAAGTTTTTACTGGGGATAGAGGGGACGCCCATTCCCGCAAAACGAATGTTAGTAACTTCTATGTAGGGCGTATAGGGTGACGCCATGATTATAGCATAGTGCTCTATCTCTAGGATTAAACTAAATGCTTCTAAGTTCATTATTTTTAATCACATTTTAATTTTGTTTTCTGTGGACAGCCTCATTTACGGTGTATTTTGTGACGATGCAATAAAAATAATCAATTAACATACCTATTCCTGTTAGGAGCAATTTTGAATTCACACGCCACCAAAGTTATAGAATACAGTATGAAATAATATTAGTTTGTGATTCATGAAACAAAAGTAGGTATCAAACTCTTGATATAGTATCATTATTATTCTTTTATTTTCTTTGTTAAGATAATGATGTAGAAACAGAAAGAAATAAAGAAATTAAGTAAATGTTTCGTATCGAAAACTTAAATTTACAAGCTTTAATTTTATCATTCACAAACTACATATAATACAATATTAAAATTAAATCCATTCCAATCTATTATATTCGACGTTATGCCCCGCAAATAACCCACACGGTACTCAATTTCAAATTCAATATCCGAATCACTTTAATTGGCACATTGATGATGCCGGAAACGATTTTGACAATATTGACAGATTTTCAACGTTCAAATTCATTTTACATGTAGTGATTTCGAAGCAATGCTGAAGAATTCAACTGGTTATTTTTGCATTCAGTATAAAAGATATGATAGATTGATCAAACACAACGTTAACTTAGATTTTACTTAGGGCGATCAAGGATTAAAAAATATATGAAATTTGATATCCTATCTATTTGTAAGTACGTTCTTGAAAATTAAAACATGATTATTTAGGAATAGATTGGTACGGCTTATAGAATTAAATAATAATTTCGAACTTATTTATAATCAAAAACTGTTACTCTAATAAATACAGTATTGTTATTAGGCTATAGCTTTTATTATAAGTGTATAATATTTTAAAATTCTATAGTACTTATTAATTTTACAATTCCATAAGTCATTCCTACCTCTTTATAAATTCGTATTATAATTTCAACAATGTACGGATGAATATTATACATTGAATTGCATAAAATTTCCAATCCTTGATTGAATTCAATAAACTTCAAGTTAACGTAATCGCTGAGTCAGCGTGTTTGCTGATCGGTAAAATAGAAAGTGAAGTTAGTGTGGATCTAAGTGCTAATTAAGTGGGAATGCTTCAGACATATCGTAATTATGCTAAGTAACTACAAATTTAAGTCGAGATAGATTAGGGTCAGTTTATTTAGTTTGTTCTTTAACCTTATTTTGACTTCCATGCCTAGAAGAGTGGGGACCATCTACTAAGCTTTTAATTCGACCGAATATTAATATAACTGTTTTCAATTCTTAGTTATTACATTACACAGTGACGGATAAATATAAAAGATTTATGAAGTGAAGGCATTTTTAACGGCGTTGAACGATTCTCGGTAGAAGACGTATAGATTCGCGTTACCAATACTATGGCGTCAGCGGACAACATGCTACAGTATGTCAGGTATAAAAAGGCGCTCAGAGATAAATAAAAAAAAATACTTTTGCAGGATATCGTAGGTTTTGATTACGAATAAATTACACGGAGAGCCAATAGATGTAAAAAATAAGCATGCTAAACTTTAGGTTATGTTAATTGGCTAATTATGACATTAATTTTTTTTTTCATAGTTTCGAGTTTTTACTTCCATCGGCAATCTCCGTGGCTGCCTAGTTTTTATCTTTTTTTATATTCTCCTAAATTCATACACAGCCTTTAGTTTTTTAACCAATTTCAAATAAGGGGAGGTTCTTAATTGGTTTCTATATTTCTTTTTTGTATGTTTGTTACGTGATTTCTCCGTCAATTGTGGACCGATTTACAAAATGTTTAATCGATGTGGTACCATTGTCACCAATTCAGGATCTGATCAGTGAATCTCAGGGAAATCGAGAGCAGCCCTCGAATATTATGGACACTTACACATTTTTCATATGTTTGTTTCCAAAGCTATTAAGTAAATGAATAGTACATATTTAAAGTAAAAAGCAAAAAAAACATTTTATACACATAATTTATTAATCTATTTCTGTTCATTTTAATATTTCCTTTGTTTTAATAGGTACCATTAATAATTTTGAAATCGGTGCCAGGTTACAGATAAGAAAGTCGTGTAAATGTACGTCGCTAAATATATTCGATTTATTAGATTTAGATTAATTATTCCTTAAAATCTCCTTAGTCCTTAGGGTAAGTTTATTTTAGCTTATATGTAATTGTGATGAAGTTTCGGCAGATATTTCCAGGTATAAATGAGTTACATCGGTTAACTCTAGCTGATACCGAATACAAAATTATGAATGGTATTAAACCGAAGTAAGCAGAAGTAGATTAATAAAGTAATTATTTATTTGCTTTTTTTATATAATAGTATATTCTTTTTTAGTCAATTTTGCTTGTAAGTATAAAAAAATGTAAAGTTAACATTTATTTTTTCTTAATCGAGCTCTGCTTAATTACTGCATTTTTATAAATCAAGTACAGTCCATAAAGAACGATGGCATAGTGCTAATAGATTAGAATCCATAGGCACTTACCATACGGCCGGTTTCAATATGCCTTCTCGATCTATTTTTACATACAGAACTTCGTAATTTCAATCATTTTTATCTTTTATACTGGTGTCAGAACATTATCAGTGATCAGTCAGAGAAACCGATTTATTTTTAAGAGCTAAGATTTTATATTGAGGTCTGACTTGAATCATGCCTGTCTATTTCTACCACGTTTAAGCAGTCTTCTTTAGTTCTTCTTTGAAGGTCAGGATATGCACTACTGCTGGTCCTCGAACGCAACACTATTTTACGTATCCGTATGAAGGATCTTTCTTAAGTATGCAGTGATCGCAATATCGGGTACTAAAGTCCTATCACCTCACAAATTTGCCCAAGTAAATAATTTGATTATGTTCTTACAAAAATATAATAATACAATAATACCTACATGGATTTCTATCCTATTTCAGTAAGTAATATCAAAAACATACTTAAATTCGGACTAGAAGATAATATTATTTATTTTATAGCGGTTTTTATATTCTGCGCGAGTGTACTTATACACAAAACGACCTCACTGTATAGGAGAAAAACGGTCAACTTCTCTCCATTATCTTATAATGGTACAGTTCAGACGTTAAATACGGCGAATACGTGAACAATTTACAGATTCATATCGATTGACTATGTATCTCGGTAAAATTTTGTGAATATAACACGTGCAGGTACTTATTATATTATATAATATATACCACCCTTGGCCACCCTCAAGTGATTGTCCGACAATATAATTTGTAAAATTGAGTACTTTTACAAGGCCACTAACTTTTAAAATGTTAGGGTTCTAAGTAACAATTTGCTTAAAGATTATTTAGGACCATATTGCGTTTTGACTGCTTTAATAAAAAAAAGGTTTTTTTATAAGCGAAAATTTTAGGTTTTTCCCTACTTCTTTTAGTGATTAGACGTAAATTGCTTTCATTATGTTAGTTAAAGAGTGTAGCTATAATAAAATAAAGATCAATATAGACATATTTGCTAGAGATGTTGTCCAAATAAGATAAAGGGGAGAAACTATGTTAGTAAAAAAGTAAAAATCAATCAAAAAAAACACAGCAGATAGATATTTTGAAGATTTTTTCTAGATAATTTATACATACATATATTGTCATAATTTTTCTAGTGGCGACTTGACGGTAGGCAACATGTATATAACAGGGTCCGAGAATCTTATGGCACTTGGAACCCCGATCCGAACAACCGCATCGCATAACGTTCTTACCGACCACGATGACGATAATTATAACTCGTAAGAATAGGATCTAAATTTGCGTGTCAGCGCCCACGCCCGCGAAAATGCTGTCTCTCGCCGCCGGGGACAGGCGGCTAACTTTGTTCCCTGCACAAACTCCGGCCCAAGTCATTCTTCGTTCCCTAACTGGGGAGGCTCTTGACGTCACCACAAGCGCGATACAGTGACACAGACCATACACTAAACATGACACGCACACCACTGCACACTCACTCCTGCACACACAGGTATATAAGTCCTGTAAGGAACCTTTTTTATTATTAATAAATAAAAATCGTAGGGAGTAGGCTTCCGGGGAATTTTTACACACAGATAACAGCTAAGTCAAGGTTCGTACCACTTTGGTGCCCTTGTGCTAATTACCTTTTTGCAGCAGAGTGCTTTCAGCACTCGCCCACAAAGTTTTTTTTTTTTTTAATAGTCCCCGCCAATTTCCCTCTGGCATGACCAGAGACATTTTTATTACATTTGTTTTATTTGTGATCTTTTGTTATTTTTTGTAGCGTGTTCTTTTGCTTTAGCCTTTTCTTTTGCATTTCTTGTTCTTTATTTATTTCGTCTATATCTAAATCACATGTCATGCCTATATTTAATTACATCTAACAACAATATACATGGACTTCCCAATTGTACTACACAGCAGTGTCAAAATCTTATGATATAATATATAACACAAAGTTCCATGAAGCTGTTAAGGCCCATCCGGTCAACAGCATTAGCTAAGTTAGATTTTTTTTATGGTGCTTGATATGGTACGTAGGATCATTTAAGGGCGGGAGGGTATTGTTTATTTGCTCAACTAAGTTTTCGGATATCTGAATGGTGATTACCTAAACAATATTTACATATTAATTTCGGTTTTTTTTTCTTTATAATTATGTCAATGCTTACGTTATCGTGGTAGAAGGGGCTATATATTATTTAATTTTTCTCTTAAATCAAGTGCCTCGTTGATCTTTGTAAGCTACTATCTATAACCCGGTAAGCATTAAAGTAACATAACATAACATAAGCTCACGCCTGTTTTCCCTGAAGGGTTAGGCAGAGGTGAAATAGCGAACTACACCACACACATTCCGCCCAGCTTAGTTCCGTCCTAGATGTGACAGGGGGCGAGTCTATCGCCATATCGGGTACAAATTCCAAACTCCGGGATGATATTGAGTAGAAAAACCCAATACCACTTGACCCGACCCGGGGATCGAACCCGAGACCTCAGAACGGCAGTCGCGCCGTAATAAAACTGCGCCACCGAGGCATTAAAGTAATACAAAAAAAAGGAATTCTTGCGGCTGTAGGAATGTATAACAACTATGCATAGTTTCATAATAATGAGATCCATGATTTATGAAACCATAGACGGATAAACATGTCAAGAAATTTTCATTTTTATTTTTTATTTTTTTACACGGAGTTGATTCAGTGCTTTGATCACAATCTCACCTGATGTTAAGTGTCGATATGGACCAGGATGGTAAACACACTAAGCCTAGAGGAACTGGTTCTCAAGTGATGCTGCCGGAACACACCTATTGTTATTTGGCGACAGCTTTTTAAACTTATCATTAGAAAATGCCCTACCAGCATGCAATGGTTTCCTCACGATATGTTCCTTCGCCGAAAGCTCAGGCTGATTTTAGAGTCGTATAGGTGGGGATCGATCCCGCGTCGATTGACGCGGAATCCGGCCGCACTACCCGCTGCGCCATCATCGCTTCAAAAACTAAAATAGTTTTCAAACATATAAAACAAGGCAGTGGTGTATTTAAGCGAAATATAATTAATTAACTACATAACATAAT
This sequence comes from Samia ricini, assembly GCA_014132275.2. Classification (NCBI taxonomy): domain Eukaryota; kingdom Metazoa; phylum Arthropoda; class Insecta; order Lepidoptera; family Saturniidae; genus Samia; species Samia ricini. The sequence continues at coordinate 12,460,093 of AP028164.1, forward strand.
CACTATTGAATTTACGGTAATTTAGTTTTATTTGTATTCTTATAACTTCTTTGTATGAATTTTATACGTCGATTTTTATAAAACTAACTTCTTTTAAAAATACATGTATAACAAGAACTGTGTATTTCTAAAAACGATATATTTTAATAACTTGCTCATAACAGCATGAGGTTTCGTACATTTCGAGAGGTAATTACCCTTACATAATGCAAATAATTCGCACAATAAAATAAACAAAATAAACGTTAGATATTAAAACGTTCGTTTGTTAACTTTATGAAAACAAAATGCATTAGTTAATAGTTTTTAAACTTTACTTCTGTTACTACTATAGGATGCAGACACGAGACGTTACCAACAACTGTCATAAACTTGCTCAGAAATAAATGCATAATAACCGCCCGGAAGGCGCTAAGCAGTCAATAATACTCTTCGGCTGGCGAACGATTTCAAATTGATGGTTGACCCCAGTTACATAGGCCGTTACGATATAAAAATTTACTCGATTGCGTTAAGTATGGCTAAAGGCGAGCGATTCATTTTTTATTAGTTTATTTTTTGTTTTTGTTGAGAAACTTATGATTACTAAGCACAAAACGTGTATTAATAATTCCAAACGTTGAATAATTTTTATCTGTTTAAACGTTATTGAATCTTTTTAAAGAGTTGGCAACGCGCACGTCATACTTGTGTTGCAGGCATCCATAGACTACGGCGACTGCTTATCATCAGGAGAATCGTATGCATGTTTTCAACTTTCGAGGTATAAAAAATATCTCAAATATAATTTCAGAAAGGTATTAATTACTTAAGTCATAACATAATTCACTTAGATGAAAATTAAAGATAAAGGGAGGAAAAATTAAGTTTAGAGTACGATAAGAAACAAATAAATTAATCTATACTTATAATAAAAGGCTAACAAGACGAAATCTGTACATTAAAGATATTTAAGAAAAAATACTATGCGGGGCTTCAGAATCAACTACAGAACACATTTCGATAGTTTTAAAAATTGTTGTTTGTTTGTCTCTCTGGCTGTTAATTAATTAAGGCCGGGGTGACACCTTCGAAGGGGACGATCTGTCTATTTGAATATAATTGTCTGAATTCCACGCGAGCGAAGTCGCGGGCACAGCACGTAAACAATAAAAAGGAAATTGAAGATAAAATATACAGAACATTTTCCCCTTTCCGTAAAATTAGCTAAAATCTGGCATTTGCTTGATTGATAGCTTCAATTCAACATAGAGCACTTACAATTTGAACTGTATGTTTTTTAACTGGTATCTAATCGTCCATACCGACCTTAATGATAATCATCTTATAATACATTCGTTTTTTTTTAAAAGGAAACTTTACAGTGATAATAATACTGTTCGTAATTTAGTACATTACGTGTGTGGTGGATAGAGATGGTATATCTTTGTATTCGTTTGGTAACATTTAAGTAAGATTGCATTTAAATTGCAAGTCTATTGTAGTTGTGCAAGGTTATGAGTCGTTATCGTATCACAATAATTTTAGTTTCTTAAAAGAAACTAATTTGGGGTATTTTTTTTCAATCTACCCATGGCAAATCAATTATTAATGCACACGGAAACGTAAAGTTTTGTTTGCTCATAAAGTTTTGTTTGCTATTTATATAAATAAGTAATATATTTATTTATATATAAAAAGACAATAAAAAACACTTCCAATAATAAATGTATATTATTCATAATGTCTTTAATTATACCAAATGGAATAAAAATGTCATCAACCCTAATTATTTTCGAAAATTAAAATTACCCTTAGTTACCCAGCGTTACTTCAGCTCTTTCCAAAAAAAGTCCCGTCAAAATCCGTCCAGCCGTTCCGGAGATTACCTCATTACAAACATATAGACAGACAGACAAAAATTTTACAAATTGCGTTTTTGGTATATGTATCATGTATATACATTCAAATCTATTTATAATTCCGGATTTTTTTTTACAAATAGCTGAATTTACTACTTGTAACTTTGGCTCTTTTTTATTTTTCGTAAATAGTTAATGAGCGTTTCGCGTAAAATAATTAAACATGTGTGAAAGTGTGAAGAAAATACGATTAAAGGTATCGTATATACATTAATATGAGTTTAGTAAAATGTTGTTATTTCGATATTACAGACAGACACTTCAATTTTGTTTATTACTATAGAATATACAACTGAATAGAATTTACTAACATCAGCTAACACAGACTCTTTGTTGTGATTAAACATAAAATTACGTTCATATTTCATACACCTACTTATAAATAAAATGAAAGAATCTTTCATAACGTCCATCTTATGAATACAGTGATAGTCCTGTTAGTCATCTGTCTGCATCTTATCACAAACTCTGGTTACAAGTACCCTCGTTCACCTCGTTTAATCTCAAACGGATATATCATATAATTTAGTCGAGAATCCTAAAAAAATCTTTAATATATGTATTATGTTTGTACAGTGGTCGGTTCGGTCAGAACCGTGCGGTGGTTACATTTAGTTTTAAGTACATACCTACGGTAATAAGTGTAGTGTTTTTTGCATAGTTACTTCTTTTAACTGAACTCATTTTTACCTCCTACGTTTTATTAGCGAATTAATAAAAGTAAATGAACTTTAAATGTACTTAACATGAGTAAAATATTTTTACACCTAATTCATATTAGGTATGATATTAATCAACATATATGATCGTGGAAGGTTGGAACAGAGGAAGGGCAAAGGAAGTTTGAATGGAGTGTGAAAGAAATAAAGTGATAAAAAAGAAAGAAAGAAAAATGACGGCTGATTGCGAGGTATGCTAGAAGAAAAACATATTTCGCCGATCCTTAGTGATTTGGGAACAGTCCATGAGAATGATAATGTTTGATTAGTCAAAGACGATTTCAATATTAGATACAGGTCTACTCGATTACGGCATTGTTTTTCGAAACGGTGGTAGTATTTTGACGTTCTTATGACCTTATGCGCTTTCTCAGGACCTTAATTGAGAAAAGTATTTGTGGTCGAAATTTGACCACTTTAAAAAAAAGAACTGTTTCTGAATTTACTTTATTGGTAACAACAGTAAAGCGCATCAATAGTTACACAAAGTCATCGTGAGGAAACCATAGTATGGTGGTTGGGTATTTGTTCTACCACCCTCAAGTTTGAAAACCTCTCGCCAAATACCAATAGGTGTGTTCCGGAAGCATCACTTGAGAACCAGTAGCTAGGCTTAGTGTGTTTACCATCCTGGACCACATCGTCACTTAACATCAGGTGAGATTGTGGTGAAAGCACTTAGCCTATACCGTGTAAAAAATATAAAATCGCTTGATAAAAATAGTAGAACAATAACTTTTTAAAAGATTTAACTTTGCCTATTTATATAGCTGTTATGTTATGCAAAAGTGCAACAATAAATAAATACATAACATGAATGCAATAAAGTTATTTTCAATGTGATCTCAACTACTTAAATTGAATAATATTATTTAAGATATATTATACAACAAACATAAATTACGTAAAACTGTGTGTTATTAAAATTAAAAATAAATAAATCTTGCAGTTACAGGACGCCCGACTAATGTGAGTCATCAACCAGAATGTAAATGGATTTTATAATTGTAATTAATAATACTTTTCTTATTTAGGCGTGTGGTGCCAGCTATGAATAGTACCACCCCCTATCTTCCCGTGGGTGTCGTAAAAGGATAAACCAGGGGATGGACAGCAGCGTCCTCTGAGTACCACAAACACTTAATTAGCGTTCGACAATTCGCCTGTCAAGCGCGCGGCGGTTATGGCAATTCCCCACTTTCGGGAGAGACCTACGTCCAGCAATGGACGTCTCTCGGTTGAACCAATCAAATACTTTTAAAATATACGAAAGAAATGATAATAAGCCCGCCCGACCTTGTTCTCAATGATTAGGATATTTTTAAAATAGTCATATTAGTAGTTAAGTTCAAAATTGAATAGTCTAATTTTATTTGACGTAGGTATAACGCGTTAGTAAATTGCCCTGAATACATGTTATATGTAGCAAACAGTAATATTCCATTCGCAGCACATACTGAAATGGAATTAATTAAAACGTCGATGGCTCAGTGGTTACCTCGATCGACATGAGTTCGAATATCATTAGGAGCATAAGTTTTTCACTAAGAGTTTCAACACACAGAGGGCGGGTCGGAACGCCAGTGCGATATTCCTGTAGAAGTCGCGCTCGTCTCAATTTGTATCAATCAATAAAATAATAAATAACAACAACCTGTATTTAAAACATCATTTAAAATGTATTTTTATAATGCATTTTGAATTTTCTTAATTCATATTATTTAAGACGCCAGTCATGATTGAGCCCCGAAGGGAGTTATTGTTTTTCTATTAACTAACAATAAAGTGTATTTGGATAGAAAACGCTTTCTGGACTTTCAATGTAAAAAGGAGTTTACAACGTTGATGCGACCTCTTCTGAAGTCCCGACCCACCCGTTGTGTGTCGAAACCATAATGAAACTATTGTATCGTGATGGGACTTATTTTACTAACTCCCACCTAATTAGCCCAACTAGGCTTCTTTCAAGATGAATCTCTGCATCTATAGGGATTAGTAGAGCCTTCATGGCCAACTGGGTGATCCTATAGTGTAAAACCCGCCATAATCCTAACTATGAGCCAGTGTAAATCCTGAATTCAGCGGGGTGGTAGGGGTAAATGGCCCAACTCAATCGCGACTTCCCTATCACGGTCACTGTCAATAGATTCTCATGTACCGGGTGTCGTCATGTATCTTGGACTGTACTTTATTTAGCATGAGATGAATAACAGCTATTGTTACGATTGGATTTCATACCATTTGTTTTTGTAAAATATCATATTATTATTATTTATAAATCATCATTATATTTATTAATTGAATGAATTATGAAACCCCGAAGGTTTTCTATTAGTTTATTTATGTCACCTGTCAGTTTGGAAAATTACTAAAAGAAGGCTCTCATGGATTGTGTCAGCAGCGACAGGAACACACCCGCTGCCGGACGAGCGCTTGGCCAGGACGGATCTTCCCTTAGCGTTATTGTAGTAGCATGTTCTTTATTCATTGTAATTTTATATTAATTGTAAAGAGGACTTTCGGTAATTATAATATTTTCATTTCGTTTATTCTATAAAACCAAAGAGTGAACAATTTATTTAATTGTTCTCGCGACATCATTTTGCCGAGTTCGTATATAAAAGAAATTTGCATGTATAGACAGCATCATTTGAGAGCCAGTACTTTACATGATTTTAACCGTCAGTCAAAATTAAGTACGGTTTGTGTCTAATACTAAATACTTTATATAAAAAGTACTATTCACAGGATACATTTGCAAATGATCTTTCAAGAACTCGACGGCGCTGAAACCAGGTTACCGGTTGACAAAAAGATATTTGGATATTTTTAGTAACGTTTGGCAGCAATCTCGCGTGAAGTTAAGTGACGGTGAAGCTGATACTGTGGAGGCTTAGCTAAATCGCAAACTGAGCTGCCGAAACACACCGAATGGAACTTGGGAAAGGCTCGCCAACTCAAGGGTCATGTCAAAGTAATTAAGCTCTAAAAAATACTGTTCTAGTAAGCAGAATTTTACACATTTTTTAATCCTCTCTACCATTGTCAACATGTCATATGTTGTACTATACCCTTGTCAAAGAACTTAACCAAAGCTTCAATTATCACCCACCCCTCTTCCATGATAACGTAACCATTGGCATATGTTTTACAAAAGTTACTTAGGTCATTAAATCTGCATAAAGTCCCATTTAAGTAATTAAATCCCCATTCAGACCCATCGTCGCTCATATCATCAAAAATAAGAATGTCTCTCCCCAACACCCATTTATGCTTATATAATACTCGATTGGCTCCATGGATTGTGAAGCGACGATGGCGCAGTAGACAGTGCGCCCGGATTCCGCGTCAATGTACACGGGTTCGAGCCCACCTATCCAACTCTAAAATCAGCTTGAGCTTACGGTGAAGGAAAACATCATGAGGAATTCATACGATGGTGATAGAGCATTTCCTAATAATGTCCACCTGGGTGACTACCAACCACAAATTATAAAATATGTCGCCAAAATACCAATCGGTGTGTCCTGGCAGCATCACTTGAGAACCAGTACCTCTAGGCGTTGTGTGCTTACCATCCTGAACCACATCTTCACTTAACATCAGGCCAGATTGTGGTCAAAAGACTGAGCCTATATCGTGTAAAAAAAAACACGACCAAGCCTTAATAAGTTGTAAATCCTTATTTTTTTTTCTATAAAACACAGAATCAATAGACGTATACAAATTTCCTATATCATACGAATTATAAAAGACAATGACTCTTCTATCTATACCTGCCTATCCCTTAGCTGGCTTATGATTCGAGAACTGCGAAATAGATGTACAATATTATGCACTTATATGCAAACATTTTGCGTAAAAAAAAACTATAATTTCAAAAATGTATTATTCCAGAATATTTTGTTATAACATAAACACCACATAGTAAGCGTCTATTTATTAATTTAATTGAAAATGTACCATATATCTTTCGCAAAAGGATAAAAAAAAACGATCCAAGAAATTATATATTTTTTTTAAATTAACTTAAAAAAAAACTTACGGTATTTTGATTTTCGCCGTACCTGCTTTTATAGTTATAAGTTGAGAGTAACTATTTGACTCTTGGGAAATCTTAAGCTTCCTAGATCATAACTTTGCTCATGAAATTTGCATATAACCGATGCACGAACATTCTGTGCGATGACAACGAATTATAAAATTAAGCGGAACAAAATTCCCGTTTATTATATTGATAAAAGGAATTATTTTACCGATCAGGGGTAATTTCTGCATACTTTTATAAGATATTTAGTTATTGTTCTTATTCGAATTATCTTTAACCTCTGGACTTCCTCACTTTTCGGTCTTAATTTTTTTTTAGAAAATTATATGTTTCCTCCTCTAAAACTGAACCGATTTTTAATTTTATTTTAGTTTTAGAATAATAAAGACTTTGACTATGCCTGTAAGTTTTGTTTTAATTTTTTTTAACAACGGTAAAAATCGAGCATTTTTTCATTTTCATTGACACCTAGTTTCTACAATAACTAATTTATGGAAAAAATTAAGACGTACGGGAATGGCGGTGGTTGATATATATTATTTGGTATAAAAATATTTACCATAATGCTATTATCCACGGAGGAAACAGGGTACTACGTTTGTATGGAATAAATGCCGCTAGAATATCCTCTTAAGACTCGCGTCTCAATAAGGAACTCTTTGGGTTAAATGCTGCAACTAATAAACGATTTTTTTTTCGCGCGGTCACAAAAAGGAATCAAAATATACATTTTGTTTCTATGTGCTACAATTATATTATATTTTTATCAAAAATGTTATTACAATTTTATTTTTAAAGGAACGAACTTTTATAATTATTATTATTACTTATAAAATACGATTAAAGCGTCTCACAGATGTGTAGATAATGGCACGTATTATATAAATAATTTTAATTTGATATAATTAATTTTGAATAAAATTATAATAAATGATCTAACATATACGGAAGAGCGTTAATACTGGTCTTAAAAAAAGTATCTACATTTATGATAAATACAAATGATTATTAAAATAAATTGTAATTCACTTACCAATATCAGTAATACAAAGAAAAATAAATAAATAATTAATCAAACTGTTCCACTGTAACTTCATTTTGCCGTGTTTTTTTGTCTATAAACAATTCACCAAACACCCATTGCGCGAATATTTACGCAAATTTAGAACACATTTTATCTCTCAGGTCCTGATTTATTAATGTAATAAAAAAATATAACACAAAGTACGCATAATAAATTAACGTAAAAGTTGTAAATCAAATTGAGAATAAAGAATAATAATATTATATAAATTACGAACACGATTTTTGGCGCGAAACAGAACGCGTATGACTCGCGTAAAGTTCGAAATGCTTATGTAAAGGCACGCACACACAACATTGGTGATCGACCCCACCGGAACCACAGTCGGTAGGAGCGCGACTGCCGACTCCGTGTGCACTGCACCGAAACGCACCTTCTACCGACTATCACATCCTATTCAAAATAACACTTAATACGTAAATGTTAAGTATCAAAATGTGAAATCAAAAACTTTTATATGCTAATGACAGTGACTCTAGTTTTGTAGAGCGTGCGCGCATAGGAAAGTTCTCTATTGAAGCCGTATTACGGAAGCCGATGTGAAAACAATAGTTGAAAATTTGTATTGATAATTATTATGTTATCAGAACTTACTCAGGGTAGAGGAATTTCGAAAATGCTTTATATTAAGCATGAGTAATTTATATTTGAAATTGTTTAAATAGTCCTCACATAATTTTTAAGTAGATATTAGATTGCTAGCATAAAATAAATAATCGTGCAATAAATATATTTATGGTTAAAAATTGTAACCAAGCGGTGCCACGGGAAAAGCTCGTATATATGTAGTAATGTTTTAAATTTATCACCAAACAACTTTTTTGATTAAAAACAAATCTGGCTTCAAAAGAAAAAAACTATAAAAATGCACAAAAAAGACAATAAATAATTTATTTATTAGTTTGTTTCGTTAATTATAAAATCGGTGCCAGCTTATACTTCGCTAATTATATTTAATTTTGATTTATTGTTCTATAAAATCACCCTAGTGCTTTATTTAGCTTATGTGTAAGTAATTGTGATAAAGTTTTGTTTTTAATAAAAAAAGTTTTTTTTCTACTTTTTGTTTAAGTGTGTACTTTTAGGTATAGCTGTGAAGTCTACTTCATAGTTTTGTAAACGAATATATGAAAAACACGTGTGTCTATAATATTCGAGGGTTTTTCTCAATTTCCCTTAGTTCCACTAATCAGATCCTGATCTGGTGGAAATGGGACCACCTTGGAATACTCCTTCGTTAAATATTTTGAAAATCGGTCCAGAAATGAACGAGAAATCGAGTAACAAACATACAAAAAAAAACAGACGAATTGATAACCTCCTCCTTTTTGAAGTCGGTTAAAAAACTAGGTACTGTTCCATTGTGAATTAAGTTTTCAGATTAATACACGGAGAATTTCCATTGTTAATAATACATCATCAGGCAGTAAGGCTTTCGAACTAAATTGGGTGGCGACTACCATGCACACACTTTGATAAACCCTTCATAGTGACAAATTAGCAAAACATTTAGCGGGGTGATAGGGCTTGTGAAAAAAACCAGTAATAATGACCAGTTAAAGCGTGTCATATTCCGGTGAATAGAAGCAAGTGTGAATCCAAGGTAGGGATCTTGCGGTTGCAGATTTTTGAAAGCTAACATCTGCGGATACAGATCTTAGGGATTTAAAAAAAATGGAAAATGTAGAAATGAGATATTCTAATTTAAAAATTAAACGGTTCGATCCTTACGAGAGTAGGTTTCACGAGATATTTTACATTGAGCCTATTTATGCCATGTTCCTATAATTTCAAATAAATCCAAATACAGCTATGAACCTATGGCGACATTATAAATTCACTTGTAGGTATTAATTATTAACTGTAAACTATTAACTTGTTTCACACTCTGCACTCGATGTATTAGTTCAATAAAAAACTAAACGATTAGGTATATAAAAAAACGTAACTATGAAGCGATGATGGCGCAGCGGATAGTGTAGCCGGATTCCGCGTCAATACCCACATATCAGACTCTAAAATCAGCCTGAGCTTCTTTCAGGTTGAAGAAAAATAGCATGGTGGTAGGACATTTTCTAAAGATGTCTGCTTGGGTAGCTACCACCCTCAAGTTTGTAAACCTGTCGCCAAATACCAATAGGTGTATTGAGAATCACATGAGAATCGAACCTCTAGGTTTAAAGTGTTTACCAGCCTTGACCAGATCGTCACTTAACATCAGGTGAGATTGTGGTCAAAGTACTGAGCCTATTCCGTGTAAAAAAAAACTAATATACTTATCCGAATTTACATTAATTGGTGCGGATGCGAATGCAAATATTTGCAACAACTCTAATCCAAGGCTACTATGATTTTCATATATCGGATGTTGCCAGAGCCGGCTTTGCCTATAGTGCAGGGTGTGCTCCGCACACGGGAACTGGCTTTTAGGGGGCGCCGAGAGACTGGTGATATCTACAAAGATGGGTCACTCGAGGCGCCAACGCTCTCAGAGAGCTCCAGGATATTGAAGGCACACGGGCGCTACAAGGGCTAAAGCTTCTGCTGCTGATGTCGTCATTCATAGACTGTACTTTATTTAATATCAGATGGTTTTTTTTGACCCAGCTAATGTTATTTATTTAATATGTGGAATATTTTTCGAGTGATAAATTCTTATGGAAGGGTAAACCGCTGCATTACGTAACGCGTTACGGTGCCAGTCTGTCTTGCTTGCCTCTCTCTCACGCATACGGCAGCGGTAGGCATCAACTTAGATTAATAATTAAGTTAGATTTAACTTAGATTAGATCAACTTTTGTCGGGCGTCCCGAGACAGATTTTTTTGTTCTACCTCGGACTAATTAAATTACTTCTTTTCACAGGGATTAAGAAGTTATACTTAATAAAATCTGTGGAACACTAAAAGCGTATTAACGTAAACGACGTCGCGGCGGCAATTAGTTAAAAATAAATGTTATTACCTTTAATTAAGTTTATTACGAAGATTTCCTTAAAAAAACAGATCATAGTAAATTGTATTATTGATGCAGTTTAACAGGCAGATATTGCAATACTTTCACAAATCATCGATATATAATCAGTTATTGATTTTAAAGCTCTCTTGAATATTTCGTCTGAAGTGCATAATTATTTTTTATTAATACTTTTTATTATATTTCTCAACTAGATGTATTCCCGCGGCTACGCCCACACATCATATTTTCTATTTCGCAATTTTTCAATGCGTAATATTATTTAAATAACCATTGGAAAATAATATTTTGATAGTTCCGATTTTTTGGCCTTAAATTATTGTTGTTAACAAAAAAATCAAATTCAAACACTTGCCAGTAAAACTGACTATTGAATCGGTTTTTTTTACATTTTCATAAGTTCAAATATTTTTTACGCGGTACCCTAATTATTTTCGAAAAATATAAATTGTCTAAGTTACATCGCGTAACTTCAGTTTTTGAAAATATTTTAATTTTTCTTACCAATTTAAATCCTTCCACTTGCAACGATCCACATAGCTTTTGGTTTCTGTGCTTTTACACATTCTCGTGTTACAGGTACTTTGATCTGGACTTTCTTTAGAAGATCGTTCCATCTAGTCTAGAAACATTCGTCTAAGTCGACCCTTACCAACTTACCCAGTCACCCGAAAATAATAAAAAACGTAGAATGGTTACTTAATTTATTTTTCATTTAAGAAAACTACACTTTCATATTTTTATATTTATTCATAAGATAATTCAGTTCACACTTATGTAATGAAATCAAAAATATTGAATAAAAAAAACTTCAATACTTAGAATGAAAATAGGCAAAAGAGAAAATGTTAGTAATCTTACCTTTATATAACAATGGTACAACCTTCTTTGTTTCTAACCTATGATGAATATAGGTAACCGAATCTTACCTTGATAATAAAGCGATTCGGTTTTAGAATAATTTTAATCTAATCATTCAGTTCAAATCAAAATTAGATTCTATAAACCTACTGTTTACTTAACCCTTACTCTATATAAATAACTATATGGTTTTTTTTTAAATGGCGTTGTAGGCGTGATGTAGGAAATATGCCATGGAAAATAAATGTGTATGGAACACTTTCGGCAATCTGTCGACTACGAAAAAGTGAGTAAAACTCGTTTAATATCGATACCGGCAAATGCTCGTGCGACGCCAAAAAGAGAAAAAAAAACAACTCGTTATATATTACGAAGCCTTCATTTATTGGTTTTATTACACTATTATTTATTCAATAAACATTTAGTTTTAAGAAAAACAACTTGACGAAACTCATTTAAAATAATACAAAATTTCGAGACAACAATTGATCTATACACTTATCGCATCATTAATGTGTCACAGATTATAAAAAAAAATTGTATAGTTAAAAGTATTTGGACATAATTTCTATTTAGCTATTTTGATGGAAGTTAAAGCAAAACAATTTCTTATATCTTCTTTAATTTGAATCGGACTGTTGCTGTTTACATTTTTGTGATATGCGAGTAACTATGTCATGTATTTCGCTAGATTTTATGTAAACTTTTGTAAATATTTACGACTAACCTAAGGTAAAAGAGAACCATAAACTCTAGTTAATCAAATAATAGGTGGTTAATTACCTTATACAAGTTCCACTATTTATTTGTTTATAGAGATAAATGAGAATTTATTAATCGTCTAAGAACAATAATTACTCACAATATTCTGTAAAATAGTTTTTGTTGCCATTAACCTCGTCGGAATGTAAAGCAGTACAGATAACGTCACCTTCAATGTCATTGTGTTTTGCCGCGTTTTCACTGATGTAGTAACGTTATGCGCTATTAGATATATAGTAGAATACCGTTTCGACTTGTTTTGTGCCTTAAAAAAGGTTATTAAAAAAATGCGTCTACCAAATAACCACAAATGATTATTTTTTTTGAACCATTTAATTAATTATCTCTAACGTTCATATATATGTATATAATCTCTTGGGAAACATTTTATTTTTATTAGCAATTTTATTACAGAAATAGAAATAACACAAAATACGAATCTGAATACTTAAAATTGAACAAATTTTAAATCATACAGACCCAAAATGATGAAACAGATTTCGCCAAATTTATCGTTTTTATTATTGACGCCTTACTAAATTATAACTATATCATAACAAAAGGATTGATTTTTATGAAATTACCGAAGACCATCGGACGATCTGTGTAACACAAGTAATTTGTCCTCCGCCAACCCCATGCCAGCGGGCGATGAAAGAAATATTTACTGTTTACGTGCATTTTTATTGCGTTTATTCCCTAACTTATTAGAATCAACCCCGCAGTTATTGGTGCCGATTGTATGATTCGATGGTTTGCCAGCCGCCGAACACAGGACACAGTGTGGTGCGCCAGTACAACCGCTAGAACTGTGACCATGTTTACCGCAACGAATGCATATGTCGCTGCGGTCTACGTCCGAAGTGCACTGTGCACCTACATGTCCGATGTGAAAGCAACGGAAACATCTAGGAGGCTTGGGCTTCCAGAGTTTTACTTTCGCTATTATCCAACCAAACCTGATCGTTCGGCTATCTAAAAGTTTCTTGGCCACCGCTACAGGACACGTCACGATAGCCCTGAGATCTCGAAAATGAAGACGAATTCTACCGCACTTCACCTGGTTTGGAGGACACCCTGCGAACTGAGCAACAGTTGTCACGACTTTTTCCGGGGTCATAGTGTCGTCCAGGCCTACAATCTGCACGTCTGTGTATTTCGTGGGCCTAGAATCCTCTCGGTTTCGCGTTGTACTAGAGTTTGCAGCTGAAACATTAGCAATTTCTATATTTGCGGCCTCGGGAACTTCTGGAAAATGGGCTCGGATCTGCTGCTCAAGTGGTTGCTGATGTGTAGAACTTTCAGGCAGACTCTCTCCACCGTTTCATTAGATAGAGCGTCCGAATGCCCTGCAATTCCAAGCAGCGTGCACTGATTCCGCTCAGAAAACAACCTCTCTTCAAATTCGTCAAAACGACAATTCATCATATTCTCAGCTTCATGCATTATACGTGTAAACTCATCCGTGATACCTGCACTAAGCTCAGCTAATTCATTACGGAGATCTACAACCTCTGCCTGCAAAAGGGAATTTTCCTCCTGCAGATGGCAGTTTTCAGCCTGGAGCCGAGAATTTTCCTTCTTCAACCTTTCTACCTCTTCAAAAGAGGTGGGATTAACTAAGGTTGCAGAAGCATTCTCTATCGAAGCCACAGCGTCTTCAAGAACTCTCGAGCAGGTGCCGGTGAGGCTTTGAGAAACTTTAGACACTTTCAAGACGATCGCTATTGCATTTTTCAGCTGCCTATCCAGGGCTTCCAAAGTTTTTTCATTCTTGCACCCCGCCATCTCGGAAGCGACAAAACTCTCAGAAAGACAATTACTTTCAGCGAGGCCTGCACTTCTGGTCATATTAATGATATTCGCTTCAGCCTGGAGTTCCATTTGACCTTGTTCCACTTCAACCAATGCTTGTTTGGCTTTATCTAGATTAAAATAAGGGCCCGTTGTCGAGGACCGAACAATTTTCTGTTTGGCTGTGTGATGCCGGAAAACCGGTTGCTCATCGTCACTTGATGCTGATCCTGAACAAGACTTGTCCGAGTGACACAAACCATCTACCCTTCCAACTCTCGAAAGTTTGTTGGTAAGCGAAGATTGTCCAACTACAGCGTCTGCCACAGTTACCATGCTATCATTGTTTCTACTTTGTCCTTTTTTGGACTTTTGTTTTTTGTTTGAGTTTTTATTTTTAGAATCCATTATTAATCCCACGAGTATGGGGGAAATAAATAGTCCATCCAGGCAGTGCCCCCTGTAACTGGATAAGCCTAGCTTAACCCGCTAGAGGGTCGGCCCGTACTCTCGCGGGGGTCGCACTGAAGACTGAAATACCCATCAGCCATGCATCCCCTCACGGTGCGCCGCCGCTTGAGATTTGGGGTGATTTTTTATAGAGGTTTTCTTCCTCGCAGTCCAGGCGTTTAAGCCAAGACCCTCGGTCACATTCGAAGCCGCGAGACATGACCACGACACTTCGAAATATGATTACGAGATTGACGGCGCTAGGTGAATAAAAAAATCACACTTTACCTATTCGGCGGCAGTTTGTACGGTGGACATTTTTACAGGAAAATTTGCGTTTATTTCGAGAACTGAACGATATTTTTATTATTATTTTGTAGTCGTTGTATTAATGGGAAATAAATAATACTGAAGTTATCTATTATGTTATCACACGTGATCAAGCGATATATTGTTTAAAAAACAAACGGATTGTTATTACAGTAATACCCCGCTTAGCGCGACCCCGTTACGCGCGGTTTCACTATAACGCGAATGTCAAATTTCGCGCTCAAATGCCTCGCATTACGCGAAAGAGTGCGTATAAACATAATGTAAAGACAATAGATGTATTTTTCCGTAAAAAATAAGAGTATATATTGCATAAAGTGTTCTTAGAATTAAAGTGATTGATTAAAATGGTTTTTTTTATATTAAATTTTTTTGTATTAAATTTTGACTATGTTTAATCATAAACCTCGATATACGCGATTTTCAGTTAACGCGATTTTTTTTGGAACGTATCCCTCGCGTAACGCGGGGTATTACTGTACATACATTTATTTCGATGAATGAAACTAATACCTGTAAACAACGTCATTGCAGCTAGCTGTACTCCGCGAGCTCAATTCGATGGCAATTCATATTTTCTTGAACGATTAACTGTTAATGATACACAGAACCTTGATTTTAATAAAAGAACTAGGAGACTATCGCACATTTTGCACCATAAATGTAGGTATTTGCCAACGATGCATCACCATATTAATACTTTAAAAGCTTTCAGAAAATTATTAATAAAAATAAACCTATGTACAAAATGGTCCCGAATGATCAGGCGTTCTTTTTTTCAGCACGCGTTAGAAATACGTTTGAATAGAACTAGTAAAAATTAATAGATATAATTCACACGAATGGACTTTTTAATGCAAATTTAAACTAGCTTATATGCTTATGTGTATTGGTAAATTAAATTCAGTATAATATAAAAAAAAATCACTTGAAAATAATACAACCCAAACTGTACTTTGCTTTACAGTTCTAATTTCCGATAAGCAATATAAATAAATATTATTTTTCATAATCTAGCAACAATTCGATTCCGAGTCCGATAATTGTTTTTTTCGAAACAACGTGACCTTAAGAAGGTCGTGTTTTATTTTAATTATATTGAAACTAAATAGTACTAAGTCATGCTATTTATGCACACAAACTATGTCACACATTTTTTTTATTTTCTAAAAGAAAGGCACTATGTTATATTTGAATAATCTTCAAACCGTAGGTCTAATAAATCATATGATCATTAAATCAACGTATAGTAAAATTGAATTAATGTATTCATTACCGTTATTCCACGTAAGTCGACTCTAGAACTAATAAATAGAAGCGATGATGGAGCAGCGGGTAGCGGGCACGGATTCCGCGTCTTTCGACGCGGGTTCGTTCCCCACCTGTCCTACTCTAAAACCGGCCTGAGCTTTTAATGAAGGAAAACATCGTGAGGAATCTATAGCATGGTTGTAGGGCATTTTCTGATATTACCCACCCGGGTAGCTACCCTCTAGTTTGAAAACCCGTCGCCAAATACCAATAGGAGTGTTACGGCAGCATCATTTGCGAACCTGTACCTTTAAGCTTAATATGTTTACCATCTAGGACTACATCGTCACTTAACATCAGATGAGACATCAGGCACTGAACCTATTCCGTGTAAAAAAAACTAGACCTATTTACATGATTTTTTAAAAAACATAAGTATATACTTAATTGTAAATAATATTCAACAAAGGACTTTGGCTAGCTTTTTAGTGTCTATTTAACCCCTTGAGCACCAACCTGGCGTTTACGCCAGCTTTCCATTGTTTTCCTATTGTCTAATATTTATGGGTAATCGACATATTAAATGGCACAAGTGAACAGTATGTCAAATAAATTAACAAAAGAAATATCACTACTAATTAAATCCTCTTGTATCTAATATTGTTTCTCTAAATCAATGAATATTACAAGTCATAAATAATACAGACAATAATTGTATAGAAATGAAATAACGTTGATAAAAAACATGTCCTCCAATAAATATTTACATGGATAAATTAAAAACCATGTATCATTCAAGGATATATTTAAAAAAAGAACGTATGCATTCTTACATTTAGAGTTGCCAGATTTCGTTTTGTTTTAGAGTATTTATTAAAGATATAGAACCTTATTAAAAATAAAGGGTATCATGTTTACGAAATTTTTTAATATTTTAATTATTTTATAATAATATTAATTAATTTAATTTTTTAATAAATACCAGAGTCCTATCTACCATTCTTAATTCCAAAATAGAGTACAGTTTATATTTCTAAGGTTGATAATCTGTTCTGTAAATTAAAAGTCGTCACCTGGCAACTTTAATTACATTCAGTGTTGTACGTTCTATAATAAAATATAACACAGTGCCTTACTTATACGAGTGTATTTATTTATTCCTATTTATGATATTTTAAAACATACATTATTATAATATTATACTATATTTGAGATTTATTTTAAAATGGATGGATAATTATGGGTGAAAAGTTTTTAAGCGCTTTTATGAAGTGGTCGAATGTTCTTGTGATTCTGCAGACATCGGATCATACAAAACTTGAATTTGTCGTATTCAAATGGTTTCTTCGGGAGATAATTACCGCAGAGGAAGCAACGTTTCTCCTGAGATTTTACCTGAAAGCAAATATTTGAAAACCGGTTTTCTTTTCTTCTATACACACTTTTCGTGTTTGACCACACATCTCCCATGACAATATCATCTCTGACATTAGGAGGAAATGCGCGCGACATTTATTCCATACAAACTTATTCCCCTGTTACCTTCCTGGATAATGTAAGTATAGCAAATATTTGTATATCATATAATATATATAAATTACCGCCATTTTTATTTTTATTTTTCATTATTATTATAGAAACTAGGAGCCTTCGAAATGAGAAAGAATGCCCTACCTTCACACTCGTTTTCAGACGTCCGTCGTACAGATTTGACGAATAAAAACAAAAAAACCAAAATGTAAAAGACATTTTTATTTTTTAATTTAAATTGGCCTCAGTTTCTGGGGAGGAAATAGGGGAATACGGAGTGATAATTTATTTTCCATACATATAATGAGCTCGAGGTGCAGTTGTCTCTTTCGCGCTATATAACTTTGTCGTTTGGAGCGCAACGCGATAGCAATAGATTTCTGCATTACCTCTTCTACACATTTGCTACTTTCCAGAGCTGGTATGATGATGGTGACTGTCGACGGTCGTCACCATTCATAGACTGCACTTGTATTTAAAACCAATAAAAAAAACTTTATAAAAACCATTATTATGTCTATAAAAGGGGTATATTTTTTGTCAAATTGAAAACTCTTTCAATTACCTAAATACATATACAGGCTGTTCTCAGAATATAATTCTTATGTAGATAATTTCTAATAGCCATATCCACAATCACTCATTTGAGATTTGTGTTTTACAATCTTCGGCCAAGTCAACACTTACGATCATGTGACATGGAGGTTATACACTAAAGTTGTCAAAGATAAAAATACATCTACAACCGATAAACATCTTGAACATAACTTGGCGTGATGCGGTAATGAACGCTAAACTGATCCACCAATCACATGATCGATACGGCAAATACCCGCGTGACGACCACCAATCAGAACTAAAGACAAGGTAAATTGTGAAGATGTTTAGCGGTGACAATATATCCTGAAATAATCAGACTGACCTTATCAGCGTCACAGAGCTCCAGAAACTTGACAGTCTTCATTTTCTCAATCTGCTTCTCTTTCTCCCGCTGGCGTTTAGCTCGTTTCTGCTGAGCTTTACGCTCCCTCTCCAGTTCCATTATCTCAGGCGTCAAAGGCCCAGGTATTTGTGACTGTGGGAAATGCGTTTCTATGGCAAACTACATTAACCCCATGGATCCTCTTACGTTTAATCAAATGGCTTTTAAACTAAAACCATACCGCGTAGGGGAAGATGGTACTTCAACCGAAAATCACATTAAGAGGACATGCGGTAGGCATCAGATTTGAAAAGTAGGTATTACAGAAATCTATTGTTATCGCGTAGCGCTCCAAAGAAAGAGTTATAAAACACGAAAGGGACACCTGCAGCTCGGGCTGATTTACCGTATGCAAAATAGACGACAATATGACTTCATAGTACCCAGTTTCCTCCTTCAAAACTGAACCGATTTTTATTTTTCTTTTAGTTTTATAATAATAAAGAAACTAGCTACGCCAGTACCGTTTGCTTTTTTTAAAAATTTTATTCATCAAATTTGTTTGACGAACATATAAAGATAATGACGGTAAAAATCGAGTATTTTTTTTTTTCATTTTCAAAGGCTCCTAGTTTCTACAATAACCAATTTATGGCAAAAATCAAAACGTACGGTAATGGCGATGATGGATATGTATTATTTGGTATAAAATATTTACCATAACGCGTTTATCCAGGGAGGAAACAGAGGAGTACGTTTGTATGAAATAAAAGTCGCTGGCAAATCCTTTTAATGGATTATTTTATAAACAAGTTTTATAAATGACAAAAATATATTATGTTCATATTTTTTTTAATAGAAACATTCAAAACCAAAGAAGATAGAAATGGTCGACTACGTTCTACGTTCTGGTTCTCTTTAAATGTATCAATAATTGAATCCCGCAGATCACGGATCGATATTCGATTTATTTTCCAACACAACTTTATAGACATTATTTTTACAACAAAAAAAAACACTGCAATTCCTAAAACGTAATTTGTTAAATCGGCAGCTTTCAACGTTAAAAATATTACTCGAGTGATTAGAACATTTTTTTTTTAAATTCTGTTCGGCTTTTTCTATTTATCCGTTTACTAATAAGTTATTTTTATTTATAGTATTTATTGAGATATGATGATTTTATAATATTATTTTTATTTAAGAATTATTCATGTGAATCACTCGATTTTCACGTGAGAGTTAAATGTGGCATTTTCGCTGTTTAAATCAATTTTATATAATATTGTAATGATTGGTTTTAAAATAATTTATTTTTGTAATATTTATTATATTGTTATTTATATATCAGCATTATATTCATTTATTTAATTAATTAACAAAACCCGAAGGTCAGTATATCTTACGCGTACACTCTGCTAATGCGACTAAGGAAGAACATTTAAAATTTGGAATTTAGGAACGTCGAGAAACAATAGAATTTCAATGTATTAATGTGTCGAGTACCCATAAAAATAAGACAATAGGAAAACAATGGAAAGCTGGCGTAAACGCCAGGTAAGTGCTCAAGGGGTTAAGAAAAACGAAAGGATAATGTTAACATCAAAATTACAAGTGAAAATATTATAAATGACTGCTAAGACAAAAGTAACGAAACTATTGTACCAGTATTTTTTTTTGTTGTAAAATGTGTTGTAGAGTGTTGTTGTAATTACGGTAAATTTACACTTTTGACAGGTATAAAAATTATGTTTTATAAATTGTAAAATGTAACAGAACACAAACTACTGCATCAGATTTCTTACAATTGCAAAATTGATATTATAAATTTTTATTTCACCTATCACCACCTATAAAGTATGTCGTTGTCTTGGTGTATTTTATGGCAAAAGTCATGATCGTGACCTCACTGATAGCTGTCAGTTTGGTGGATCTATTGGTGGTTTGGTTTTGAAGACTATAGTTTACCTTCGCGTAATTGTATCTGTCAGGATACTGCGCCTGGAAGACTCTGAATGCGATTCTAGTATCGTTTGTGGGGCGAAGACGCATACGGAGTCTGCAGCTGATGGTTCTTCACGCACGGATCACCCCCCACATTCAGAATCTGACTGTTATAAACAACAATTCAAATATCCAGACTAACAGTTAGTCAGACTATAGTTTGGACTCTAAAATGCTACTGTCAGAAACATAAAAATAAATAATAGGTAAAGATAGCCTAAGCGAGCAAATATTTAAAAATAATACTTTTACAATTAAAATTTGTCCAATACATCATACTATAAAATATACGACATGAAAGATTTTTTATTAAAAACATGTGCCAAATTTCAAGCAATGATTTTTTTTTTTTTTTTTTTTTAATAACAAACAAACCCTTACAAATTTTCCTAAATGTGGCATGTCAAATTTTAATACGGAAAAAACAAATCTATACGAATATTAACAAAAATATTTAATCTATATACAAAGACTATGACGTCAGATACTATAAATAAGGTGGTCAAAAGAAATGAAAAAAACATAATTATGGTACCTTTGTGATGATGACAAAAAAAGTTTAGTAAGGAATGACGTTTTTTTACACGGAATAGGCTCAATTCTTCGACCACAATAACACCTGATGTTAAGTGACGATGTGGTCCAGGACGGTAAACACAAAGATGCAAGTTTCTCGTTTGTCCGTTGTGTGAACATGTTATGAGAAGAGAGGAAGCGCATGTAGATAAAATAGTAATTAATATGAATGAAGGATGGAAAAGTGGAGGAAGGCCAAAGAAAGTGTGGAGGGAGTGTGTAAGAAATAATATGATAGAAAAACGATTTAATGAAGTGATGGACGGCTGATAGGAAGATGTATGGAAGAAGAAATCATACTGCACCAACCCCAAGTGAATTGGGAACGGTAATGTTCAGTAAAATCCTGAAAAGAAAGAAAAACTCACAGGACCATATCCGGTTTAGCAGCAATGGCCGCTTTATGCAAAGCCGTATTCCCATCGACCGGGTCCTGTGTATTGCAGACCAGTTCCAAATCAAGACCGTCCCAGTTCTCCAATATTGTGTCTAAAGATTCAAACTCCTTATTCAGTATGTGCTTCCACATCTAAAAATACACATTACATATACTAGCTGTGTGCCCAAGGCTGCGACCGCGTTTATTATGTCTTTTACTGCATTTTAATGTTTTTTAACTGTAATTATTTTCCATAATTTTTTTTCCCCAGTACTAAGATAAAATTAAACTATTTCTCTGCAAATTCAAACACTTTTGCCCAGTGAAACTGTGCGTCGAATCGGATTCTATTAGGAATTTAAAAAGTTTTAAGAGTTTTCTACGCGGCACCCAAAAATATTTTCAAGAAACATAATTTTACTCCTAAGTTACGCGGAGTAACTTCTGCTATGTAACAAAAAAAGTTCGATCAAAATCGGTTCAGCCGTTCCGGAGATTACTCAGAGAAGACAGACAAAAATTTCAAGAATTGTATTTTTAGTATAGCTACTGTATTTTTACATTCATATGTATTTAGTCAAAAATTATATGTTATTTTGACAATAACAAACTTACATCCATTTTAATTAATAATAGATTTAATTAAAATAATCTGATACTATATTCTTGTTAATGTTAGGTTATGTTAATAATTCCAGTCAAAGCATAATGCTTTGTCTAAAAATATCATCTGATGTTAAATTACATGTTATTGGCATTGTAAAAATACTAAGCCTAGAGGTACTGGTTCTCAAGTGATGTTGCTGGAACACACCTATTGGTATTTACCGACAGGTTTTCAAACTTGAGGGTGGTAGCTACCTAAGCGGGCATCATTAGAAAATGCCCTACCACCATGCTATTTCCTTCATCGAAAGCTCAGGCTGATTTTAGAATCGGATAGATGGGGATCGAACCCGCGTCGATTGACGTAGTATCCGGCCACTCTACCCGCTGCGCCATCATAGCTTTATAGCTTATAGCATCGTTTTCCTGCACCCAAGGAAATCGAGAGGAATCAAGAGAGGATGGTCTCTTCCTTTCCCCCAACACTTAAATTAGTATAGAACTTGTACGAAACACTTAAGGAGTGACGTCATACGTTAGTAAATGCTAAATTCAAAATAAAAAAATACTATATTCGGTTAAGGCTCATATAACGTGCTTATGCAAATACAAAAACCGGTTCAGAAAAACAACCCATCTCATCGAATGGAGCCTTTATTTTTGATCAGATTTTAATTTTATTTTCATCGATAAGCCTTATTAATGGTTCTTTTTTTGGATGACATTAAAAATTACTCAGTCATCAAACAGTAAAATGATGTAATTTACATTACCCTTTTGACGCTAGCAGGAATCTTCTGCGGTCCACGTTTAACCGGTGTCGTTTTCTCTTCTTTCTTTTTTTTTTTCTTTATCCTAATCTCCTTCTCCGGTCGGGCAGGACACTCAGTGTCCGAGCACTCGGGTGTTGAACAATCGTTCAGTGATAGATCGTTTAGCAGATCTTTTCTAGAATTTGTTATAACGCCATTGGAGCTCTGCTCCGACAAGGTCTTTATCCAGTCCGGTGGTGTTTCCGAATCAATGTAACACGGACCTTCGTCTTCGCTTGATGTAAGTTGTATCGGTAAGTCACGGGGTGCTCTCTCCCTTAATAAATACATATTTCCCCATTAATACATTAACCGTTTTAAATAAAAGCCTATGTACTTTTTGAAGTGATAACTTATTATGGGAGGATGAACCGCTTTTTAACGTAACGCGTTATAACGCCAGCCTGTCTGGCTTCCCTCTCTCTCACGCGTACGGTAGGCAGGCTCCTCCTCTCTCACTCTAACCCACAGCGATAGCCTTATTTCGGACAGACGCTTCCCTCTCTCTCTAATCAGTGTTTAGTGTGCGATAGACATATATTGTTGATTAAATAAACATACTAATAATGTACACACACAAAATTCGAATGTACATAACTCAAGAATTGTAACTAAGAATAAAATATATTTTATAATCAATAAAAGATTTTATTAATAAACCTTTCCTTAGATTATCATATTAATATGTCAATTACGCATAAAAATGAGACAATAGGAAAACAATGGAAAGCTGACATAAACGCCAGGTTAGTACTCAAGGGGTTAATATACATAAAATTTCAACTAAAACTAAAGTTCAACTTAGATTAGTTTAAGTTATCACCTCTGTCGGGCGTCACGAGACGTACACGGTATAGGCACAGTGCTTTGTCCAAAATCTGACCTGACGTTAAGAGAGACGATGTGGTACAGGATGGTAAACACACTAAGCCTAGAGGTACTGGTCCTCAAGTGATACTGCTGGAACACATATTGGTATTTGGCGACAGGTTTTCAAACTTGAGGGTGGTGGCATTATTGAAAAATGCCCTACCTTCCTTTCCTTCACTGAAAGCTCGGGCTGATTTTAGAGTTAAATAAATGGGTTCGAATCCAACCGCACTACTCACTGCGCCATCATCGCTTCAACCTTTTTTAATGTCTACAGTACTTTAAATTTTTATTCTTATCTACTAGCTGTGTGCCCGCGGCTCCGCCCGCGTTTCTTATATTCTTAACTGCGTAATATATTATCATTTTTAAATAATCAAATAACGTTTTCATGGTGCTCTGTCCAATGAATCGTATTTTTTGTCCACAATTTCATGAGTTTTAATTTTTTTTTTATTCGGCTACCCTTATAATTTCCGGAAAATAAAGGTAGACTAGTCAAGCGGAGTAACTTCAGTTATATGTCAGAAAAAGTTGTGTCAAAATCGGTCCAACCATTCTGGAGATTAGCCGAAACAAACAGACAGACAAAAATTGTATTGCATTTATTAGTAAAAACAAAAAAAGTGTGCGTATGTAAGAAGTTATACTTCTTTGACGTAATAATAGAAAAAACTAATACGTTGACAACTAACTTCAGGGTTTTATTTTTCGTGACGGTGTGCGCGCGCGCATCGTAAAAAATTACTCATCATTTTTCCCTGACAAGCCAAAAGCAGTATAATTTCAAAAATATTTTGACATTACACACAGACACTTCTATTTTATTTATTAGTATAGATCATAAAAATAGGGCTGTACGAGAATATATTTCCTCACTGCACGAATTAAACACACCTACCGTCAATTAAAAACGGTTTCAAAACGCGAGTTAATGTAAATATTATTTTATAAAACCTTTTTTTTTATATAATTATTATATTTACCTTGATTTAGCTCTATCGATGGCTTTATTAGGACTAGGCTTCGTTGTCTTCTTCGGCTGGTCACTGTTCGTGTTTGAACCTGATTTTGAAACTGATTTCGCAGATAACTCTATTAGGACCTTTTGAAACTCCTCCAATGAATCTAGAAATAAACGAACCTTTATATTTTATATATATATTTATAAAAATGATATTTTTATCTATATATTCAAATGTAAAGTGAAAAAAAAACTAGGCAAAAAATCTGTTTTTTTTTTAAATGTTTTAATTGTTAATTGAAATTATTAACATTAGATAATATTTGTCTAGATTTTACATCTACTGGTGATCTAAGCAATAATCATATGTACATTTGGCATATATAGTTCATTATAAAAATTAAAAAAATAACCTTTTTTTTTATATTAAACGTACGTTACGATTCCTTAGTTAATAACTGTTAATTATTAAATTTAATTTATGGTACTGTAGGCCTTTTAGTGTATCTTCTTATGTAATCACATTTATGTAATGGCTGTTTGTTACCTAAATAAATTAGTAATAAAACCCACAGTTGGCCGTGTATATATGAATTTACTTATGTGTCTTTGAGCGCCAGCACTTAAACGCCATTTTATACTCGACATACTGTAACATGTTGACGGCTGACGTTATAGCATTGGTAACGAGAATCTATAAGTTTTTCCCTTATCAAGAATCGCTTAATGCTGCTAACGAAGCTTTCACTTTAAACAAAAACCATCACGTATATTATTTTCCTAGCTGTGTGCACGCGGCTGCGCCCGCGTTTCATATATTCTTCACTGCCTTTTAATTTATACGGAACCCTAATATTTTTTTTAGTAATAAGATAAAGTAAAAATATTTCTCATAAATTCAAGCATTTGCTCGTAAAACTGTGCATTCAATCGGATTTTATTCAATTTTTTATAATAGATTACTTTTGTGGATCCCTAATTATTTTCGACAATTAAAAGTACCCTAAGTTACCCGGAGTAACTTTAGCTATCTATCAAAAAATGTCCCATCAAAATCGGTCCAGCCGTTCCCGAGATTACACATTACAAACCTGACAGACAGACAAAAATCGTATTTTTGGTATAGATTTCGTATATACTATCATAACTATTTAGTAAAAAAAAATTGATATTACAAACAGACACTTCAATTTTATTTATTAGTATAGTTACTTGGCTTACCGTAAATCTCAACACTAGAGACAACATCTTGCACCCTCTGTACCTCTTTATAACTGGGTTTCCTGGTGGGGAAAGGCAGTACCCTCACTCTTTGATCGTCTTTCTTTATGGGTGATGTCTTCCCGAAGAGTGCAGCTTGGTTCAAGGAACCGACAGCCCGGCACAGAATCATACAGCATCCGTTCAGTTCTTCCGTCCAACTCGCCATTATATCTTGAACTTGCTGCAAACATAATAACACAATTAATATTTTAACAATAACATAATTAAATTATTATAATTTCCATGGTTTAAATAATAAAATATTTATAATTATCAAAGACTAGCTGCGTGCCCCCGGCACCGTCCCATTTAAAACTGCCCTTCGAATTATATTTTGTCCACAACTTCATATACTAAGCGAAGATATCTCTCACAAATTCAAACCCTTGTCAGTTTAAAACTTGAAGCATTGAAGTGAATTTTATTCGCAGTTTCTTTTTACGTGGAATCCTAATTATTTTCGAAAAATAAAAATACCCTGAGATACGTGGAGTAACTTCAGCTATTCGCCAGAAAACGTCCCATCAAATTCGGAACAGTCGTTCCGGAGATTTCGATTTAGTGTCCGTTCCGAGATTAACAGGAACAAACATACACGACAAAAAATTTAAAAATTGTGGTTTTGTCATTATAGTTATGTAATATACATTCATATGTATTTAGTAAAAAGCTATTATTTTAATATTAAAAACAGACACTTTAATGTTATCTGTATCAATACTAATATTATAAAGAGGCAAGATTTGTATTATTGTATGTAAGGATTAAACTTAATAACTTTGGATTTGAATTTGGATGAAATTTGGTGTGGAGATAGTTTGAAATCCAGAGAGTAACATAGTATAAGGAGATGTTTTTATTCCGAAAATCCCACGGCGTTCCCGTGCGAACTATGCGGGAAAAACCGCGAAGAGCAGCTAGTTTATATATATATATATATAGACATAATTATATAAACAATACAATGTACTTAAAATGTCAAACTTTTCTTCCGCATACCTGTAAAAATTTAGCCTGGTTCTGTCGTCTCAGGCTAGCTCCAGCTGTCCTAGGCAGATTACCGTAGTGATCTCGCGTCGCCTGGGCCTGGCCCTGGCCCCTTCTCACTACGTAAGAGTGATACGTCTTGTGCACCACTGGGGTCCCACTCGCGAATATAGCCCCAGCGAAATGCCCACCAGATACCATTAATATCGCCCACCGCTGGAATACTGGGAATACCAGACGATTGCAACGCTCAATCCAAGCATCACCGAAACCATCAGTCGATAACTCTTCCTATAAACATATTAACAAAATATATATTTTTTTAAACCAATATGAATGTTGATCAATTATAGTTGTGTTACCCCTTTCTTAACTGATGGTAAACTAATTTCTACCAAGTCAATACCCAAGTGAACTCAAAATATTTAATTTTTTTTTTTTTTTTTTTGGTATCTCAATGCACTTTACCAATATCAAAAGTGATTAATTTTTATAGTTTTCTATTATTACTGTGTCAAAAACTATTATCGCTATTATGTAATTAACTGTAAATATTGTTACATATAATGTTCCTGAAGTCTAGACTAAATCTGAAATAGTTTCCAGTCTTTTTAAGGTACACAATTATAAATTAAAAATACGTACTAAGTTTCAGCTTTTTCCCTATAGCCGTTGCAGAAACGGTATAACGCATGACTATCAATACCCACCAAATCTTTAAAATCTTGTTCCTCAAATTAAAATTTGTTCAATATATAAATTATATTGTATTTATTTAAATACATAATTAACTTACTCTGTTGTTTTAATAAATTAAATATACAATAAACTTACACTGTACTTTTGCCTTAAACACATAGTAATTGGTGATAGGTAAAACAAAATGTACCATCCATGCTATTAAATATTATTTATATCTATATAAAAAAATTACCTTTCTGTGGTGTAAAATACATCTGTAAATACAGAAGACCTGCCCAGCGTGATTTGTAAAAAATGCTTTGCAATGTCTCGTAGCTGCTGCGAACAATTCACTGGGTGGGATATTTTTCCTCTGTGTGAAATCATCTTCTGAATCACTTCCTGATACACTGGAATCACCTGTACACAATGTACAGAATGCTTAAATGTGCAGTGCACATGTTATGGTTAATGACCATGGTTATGAATATCAGATTTATTGTTCTTATTCGAAGGGTAAGGTAGGAACAGAAAACACAATGTTTGTTTGATGGTATAATGAGTGACAAGTTACAATCACAAATGCATAATGTCATGAGTAGTTGTAGCTACCAAGTATTTATAATTATTTTTAAACATGGAGGGGCATCAATGCGTCAGAGTTGAGCTGTGATTGGTTGTCGCATGCAGCCATGATGAAAGGGGTGGATTGCAAGTTCATTGTTCACTTAATGACTCTTATCTTTGAAGAAGTGTTTAAACTATCCCTATTACTAAGGACAGTATATCAAATAGTAGCGCAATTTAGTGGGTCCGCAACAAATGCATTTCAAATTAAAAGTCGTCAAATTTGAGAAAATTATTACCTTAAATGAGAAATTAATATTTTATGGGGACTTATAAAATGGCACCAAATTAAATGAGAAATTAGAATTTTATAGGAAATTATAAAGTGGCACCAGTGATAGAAAAGTTGAAAGGGAGTCATTTGTCTTAGTATAGACATGTGAAAATTAAAGTGATGACTATAGAATTTGATGGATGGAGGGGGAGAGAACAGCCAAAGAAAAGATGGATGAGGTGTGTAATGGAAGATATGAAAGCAAAAGGGGTGAATGAACACATAGTGGTTGATAGAAACATATAGAAGACATAAAGCATCATACCCTAAATAACTAAACATTTAGGAGCAGAATAATGACAATAAAATAATTGGCCAGTATATTGTGAAGCTAATCAGGGGTAAGATTATCTATGAAAAAGTTATTTTTTATGTTCACTGCACTGCATAAGTACACCATAAAAATGAAAGGATGAAATTTTGAGTACAGCATATTCTAGTAGTACTCAAAATAATATTTTTTTCAATCCTATACAAAGTTGTAGATATTTATTTGTAGTTGTAGATAGATATTTATTTGTAACTAACCTTGTCTAGAGTTAAATTGCCCAAGAGTTAGTGCCGGTTTTCCCAAATAATTTCCTTTTTAAGTTATGAGTATGCCAATGATGCTTGTAGTGAGAAATTTGCTCAGCTCTTGTCTCAAATGGGCCCACTCCGCAACATGAGCAACAGTTGCCATCAGATGCACCATTGATTGTTAAAGCATTTAAACGTCTGAGCACCTCTTTCTCGTCAACTACAATTTCAACATATTACATAAATCATTTTTACATACTGATATCATATAAGATACTATTAACTTATTATATTTTATAAGATATTATAGATATCTTTATAATAATTTTATTGTTAAAAAAATATTTTCAATATAATTCAATTATCTATATCAACTCAAAATTCAAAATTTTCAATATCCCATATAATATAGGTAGGTAGGTAGATACCATATGTTTTAAAATATGATAAGAAAATGTGAAATATACATATTTATTAACTTTTAATAAAAACAAATGACTTTATTAGATTTCAATTTCTAAAATCTATATCAATTGTTATAAATGAACATGAGTTTATTCCAAATACAATTATCGTAAAGTTGTCATATTAAAACAGGAAATAATTAGCATAACAGTTTGATGCCACAACAATTAAGAAATTGTCACACCACCAGGTAAGATATTTAAAAAATATTGTGCAATATGAAGTGTGGTTAACATGGCAATCAAACATTGAAATATGTGTATATATTTTTAATTTTTTTTATTCCTTGTGTATATGCTCACATTTCTCAATTCCAAAGTAAGATTAGACATATTAATATCTGATAAATTATGTTGCAGATGGTGATAATTGAATAAAAATGGAAGAAAGTATTTATAAAAGAAAATTAACATTGAAATATAACAATATTGTGATCACATTCTACTCACCTATTTGATGAGATTGCGCGAACATGCATGCTGCCACTTTCATGCCCTTCAAAAGATTTTCAAAATCATCCCTTTCATATATTTTTATAGTTTTGCATTTCACGTTATCTTGTTTAGGCGGCATTGTAATTTTATAATGTGTTTCTTTCAATGAGAGTTAAAGAAACTTTACGTTACAGATAAGATGTGTACTGGCCACTAAATTGACTAAACCGTCAATACAAAACATAATATTATGCAATTTACAGGTACCTTACGTATAAATTAAGTTCATTCATTTTCAAAATTCGCAAAGATTAAAGACATTTGTCATAACCATAAACAAATGTAGGGATGCCGATCCACAATCAATTAATAAAAGATTAAAATTTAACAAAAAAAACTATTTGTTTGTAATTGATATCTGGTGCTGATTGATTTTAGAACCTAGGAAATTGAGGTTCAATTTTTTTTAGTTCTATAAGAACCATAAAATTATTTACAATTAAGAATGTACCTAAACACAAGTAAATGTAAATAAGATATTCTCATAATTAATTAAAAACTCAAAATGGCTTTGCGATCAGTTTCTTTCTCCTCTTTTTGATATTAAAAATGTATTTTGTATACTATTTAGATGGAGACTAATATCTTGACTGATGGTAGGTAAACACTTATCTCGGTGGGTTCGCTGCAGGGGGCGACGCGGTGATTGCGAAAGCCACCCCGTGTCGCCCCCATTACAAATGCACCGGACGGCCCCGGAGGATTTTAGTGGGTATTTCCGGGCGCTTCACGCCCGGGCGAGTCCCACACTGGCACGGAGTTTGTCCCTCCGTACCTCCTTACCTATTGTATTGGGGGACTTCGGTCTCACTAATACAATAGGTAAGGGTAGTGCAGAAATGCATTTCCCCCCGTCAAAAAAAAAAAAAAAAGGTAAACACTTATAGTATTAGTTGGACGCTTCTACATCAAGAGTATTTAGAGTGAACTACCAACCATGAGGTCTTTACACTTTATACCTTTAACTTTGATATGCGTAAAAACAAATTTTTTTTTAAATGATAAAAGATTGATTATTATAATGTCCCTTTTGTTTTGTCTGATACAGATTTATCTACAAATATGCAAAGATAAAAGAGTAGTTTCTTCTTCCTCTCAATCTGTTTGTCTTTTATTGTCTAATTTCTATTGACGAGCGTCAGTGTTATCAATGAAATTTTTCCGGAAGCAGTTTTTACCTCAAATTTTCAATAAATGATGATTATGGTCTAATTTCGACAAATAGAATACTAGTTACAAATTAAAAAACTAGTCGAGAATAGATCGTTTTCTATGCAAATAAATTCAGGAAGCTTCAATATTATGAATCGATTTTTATCGGATAGAAACGCCATCCCTACCAGACATTGTCATAGTCATAGACAAAAGTTTAACATTTTCAATTTTGACCACAGAGTACAAATTACAATTTGATGTTTACATATTTCACTCTGTACCCACCAGAGATAAGTAATAGTATACTGTAGCGCCACCAAAGATAAATAATGGGCTACTATAGGTACACCCTACACGGGACGCATTTCGGAATTCAAAAACCATCGAACATGAATCACGAAATGTGTGATTTCTCTCGAAATATATTTAATGTATACATTTAGTTTGTTCACTATTTTACTAAAAGTTTTATGTATTCTCTTTGTACAATGTTTAAAAGGGAAAATCAATTTTTTTCTTTAGCCTATTTCTGCCTCAAAGCAGTATTTGGTTAACACGCATTGGCTCAAGAAACGTTCTAAAAAGATTCAAGTGAAGAAACCTTTAATTAATCTAATTTACAACTGCGATCATTTTAAAGATGAATGTAAACAGCAATGATAATGACTTAACATAAAATGGCCTATGCCGTTTTTTACAATTTAATTTTATAACAAAATAAATATTTACCGTATATATTATTGTAATAAACCAACAAGCAAATATTATTGATTATTTTTATATTAGCATATTTTAGTACAATTAGTACTCCTGTGACTAAAATGTAAACTAAATAATTTTCACTTGACGTAGGTCTAACGTATTTGTGAAGTACCTACTAATCTCCTTACATATCTAAAATTTCTGATTTAATTATGCTCCTATGCATACTTTCACTACGTTTCCACCTTCAACAATCGGTTTTTGTAAAACGATTTATACATTTTTTTATACAAAAGCTTTGAGGAAGATACGACAAAAATATATTTTGCATGAAAGATGAGTGTTCTGAGGTCTTTTTGGATGACAACAATGATTGTTTTTTAAAATATTTCCATAGATAAATTATATTTTAAAAAGATATAAGCATAGGAGAAAATAAAAAAGGTTTTAAAAGTAGGATAATTTATTTCACACCATCTGTTCGAAAGGACATTCTTGTTGTGTCAAATTATTTTTTACTCATGGAAAGCTTGAAATCATTGTGGGATTCGATCAACGTACTTTTACATCATACTAGTACTAAGCTACAATCGCTGCTATATGGATTGTTCAGATTAATTCGTAGATATTAGATACATTACCAAGTAGCATAAAACCCGTAATGAATGTGGAAAATTCACATTGTCGGGAGGAACCATTAGTATTTAAAAATTCTTTTATGTCAAAATTCAGTCTTGTATGTCACAGAGTTTAATAGTTTTAACAGATAGTCTAACTTGGTACGGAGCATATAACGGACATGGATTGGCGAACGGTCGAACAACGCTACTACTGTAGCAGCAGCATTAGAGTCACCATAAATATCTTGCATGCTTATTAGTAAAGATATAATCTATGTGCTATTATTATCACTATTCCTATAGCCGGCTATGCAGGCTTCGACAGTCCTGTATCACTGTGATCTAAAGAAGACCATTGTGATCGCACCCTACTGCTGAAGCGGTTTTCTGAAGCCCTGGTAGTACAATGGTATTGTGGTCGGTAATCGCTTCGATTGAAGCTTGAAGGTGAATGTCGATATGAAGCCATGGAATGATGGTTCAAGGTCTTCTCATGTCCGCATAGTTAGCTAACACCCTCACGTCGGCACTCCGTCACCAATATGTGTTCCAGGAGCATCATTCGAGAACTAGTTCACGCAGTCACTTAACATAAACTGAAATTGCAGTCAAGCTCTAAAGTTACTATTCATATAAACACACCTATACCTGTAGATATTATATTATACCAAAATAATTAACATTACTTACCAAATATAGATTAATAACATTTATATTCCAGACACAATTAATAAAACATAAGGAACAGAAAAAAGAACAAAATAAATGTAGGAAGGACTATAAAGATTAAAAAATAATACCAATCAAACTGCAAGTTAAACAGTCATTGAAATACAATAAATTTCTTATCTGAATAGTTACATTACAATACAAAAGTAAATTACTTTTTGTAATTAACGTTTTAAATTTAGAACGTATTATTTATAACCGTTGATTAATAGTACGGATAGAGATGCCAATAATCATAATTCTATTATTATTTCTTAACGTAATATATTCGAAAATGATCAATTTCGAAAAAAGAAAGTTTTGTTCCGAACTTGTTTGCGACAAACAGAGTAAAATGAAGGCCTGTGGTATAAGAACTGAAGGTGAAGGATTCCGTCTTAGATTATTCGTGAATGAATGCGAATTAATTAACTATGGTTGTGAAGTCGATGAATCAAAAGGTATTATAACATTAATTATTATAATATTCTACAAGAATTATGTATTTATAATAATTATCCGTGAATAGATGACAATGGTTATAAATTTAGCAAATCGAATTAAAAAGTAGATAATAATTTACAAATCGGTCTGAAGAGTTTGTACTATAACTATAGTAAATAGATATAGAATATAGAATAATATATAATAATAATATAGCTATAGAATAAGATAACGTCTTGAAGTTAGTCAATATTACGTTAGAAAATTCCGTAACATAAATACTATTAACTAGCTGTGTGCCCGCGGATGCTACCGCGTTTGACATATTCTTCACTCTATTTTATTTGCTTTATACGTAACGCTATTTTTTTTAGTACTAAGATAAAGTAAAAATATTCCTCATAAATTCAAGCACTTGCATCTTGTAAAACTGTGCATCAAATCTGATTTTTTTTATGAGTTTGAATATTTGTTATACGGAACCCTAATTATTTTAGAATATTAAAAGTACGCTAAGTTACCAGGAGTAACTTCAGGTACCTATCCAAAAAAGTCCCGTCAAAATCCGTCCACCCGTCCCGGAGATTACACGGAACAAGCAGAAAGAAAATTTTAAGAATTGGTATGGGTTTATTAAATTAGTAAAAAAATTATTTCGACATTACAAACAGACACTTCAATTTTATTTATTAGTATAGATAAGTTATACAGTCGATGTTTAAGAAAACTGTTTTAATGATTCTTAAGGCAGATGAGCTATAGGTTATCAATGTGATTGTCTTTGTTAGCCATGCGGATATGGTCAAAATGATCTATCACTAGGCCGTTGTTTTCCTTTGCCAAAACCTCAGGTCCAGTGTAGAATTCGAAACCGAATCGATTAACGCGGTGACCGACCACAATACCACGGACCAATCATCGATTTGTATTACTAGACGTCTAACTCCAATATAATTGCATTTTAAAAGTAAAAAGGGCGTATCACAGTTTGATAGGATTTTATGTCTAAAGGCCCCGCAGATTTTCTTTTTGCTATACATCTCATAATAAAATCGCGCTCAACGAAAATCGCTGTAAAAAAATTCGATAGAATAATGGATGATTAAAAAAAAATGCGTCATTTTTGTATCAGGCATGCGATATGTAAATAATCAACATATTAATATTTAGTACAATAAACAATGAACAATTAATATATAGTAGGCAAGTACAATCAATGTTTACATTTCATGTTAGTAATACACGAAGGTTTCTTATCCTTATAATATTTTTAAATTCAACGTACCCTGTCTGTCTGTCAGTTGGTTTATAACTCAATAACTGCTAAACCGATTGAGATGTTTTTTTAAGCTATAGATATATTCTCTGGCTAGGTTTAATTATTATCTTCGTCTAAGGTTTTTTACTAATATTTTAATTGGATTTTCTTGTATATTTTATTCATATCTTGGTATACTGTGACATCAACTTGGTTATCAAGCAGTTATAAGGAAATATATCGTAAAATAGTTTAATATGTCGATTTCCCATAAAAATGAAACAATAGGAAAACAACGGAAAGTTGGTGTAAACGCCAGGTTAGCGCCGCCCAAGGGGAGCGCCGTTCCCCCGCTGGGCCCTCAGCCGGCTTGACCGGGAGCTGGCTGAGGAGGTGGCCATCGTCCAGAATTGGGGAATGGGACGATGGCCACGGGAGGAGGGAGTCGACGCGTCGGCACTCCGTCTGCGACATGCGCTGACGGAGATTTGCGACGCGTCGATGCCGCGGTGCACACGCCGCCCTACGAAGAGGGCGGTGTATTGGTGGTCTCCCGAACTTAATAACATACGGGAGGCCTGCGCCGCGGCGAGGAGGGAGGTAGCCCGCGCCCGGAGAAGACGCAGAAGGGACCCCGTGGAGGAGGCCCGACTGTGTGCTGCCTACGGGGACCTTAGGGAGTCCCTGAAGGCAGCGATTGGTCGGGCCAAGGATCTGGCCTGGGGGGAACTGCTCCAGTCGCTGGAGAGGAATCCGTGGGGACGCCCGTTCAAGGTCGCCCGGAAGAAATTCCGGGGCCAGGCGTCCCCGATAACGGAGACTCTCCAGCCGGAGATACTGGAGAGGGTCGTGGAGGCATTATTTCCCCACGACCCTCCAGGGTTCCTCCCGCCCAGGATGGCGCCGTTAGCTCCCGCCGAGGCGGGTGACGAGCCTCTCCCTCCCCATACCAGCGATGGGGAGATGGAGACGGTGGTACGTCGCCTGCGCGGGAGACGGAAGGCGCCAGGGCCAGACGGGGTCCCGGGGCGCGTCTTGGGCTTGGCCCTCCGGTACCTGGGGGGCAGAGTACGGGAGCTGTTCGACCGCTGCATAATGGTCGGACAGTTCCCTAGGCCCTGGAAGCAGGGCCGACTCTGCCTGATAGGTAAGGAGGGCCGCCCCCCGGACTGCCCGTCCGCGTATCGGCCCCTCGTAATGCTGGATGACGTCGGGAAGATGTTCGAGCGAATAATATCTTTCCGCGTCATCCAGCACATGAGGGACGTGGGGCCGGAGTTGGCGGACGCGCAGTTCGGGTTCCGGGCAGGACGCTCGACGATTGACGCCTTGGTGAGGCTGAAGAGGTGGTCGATGGAGGCCACCTCTCAGGGAGATAGGTTGTTGGCGGTGTCGCTCGACATCGCCAACGCCTTCAACAGCCTCCCGCACTCGGTGATAGTGGAGGCGCTCCGGTCATTTGGAGTGCCCCACTATCTGCGGGGGCTGTTGGAGGACTATCTCCGAGGGAGGGAGGTGTCCTGTGTGGACAGCCAAGGCGTCGTCGTCCAGCGTCCGGCGGGCTGCGGGGTTCCACAGGGGTCGGTGCTCGGACCGCTCCTGTGGAACGTGGGCTATGACTGGGTCGTCCGAGGCGCACTTCCGAGTGGGGTGCGCCTCATATGCTATGCGGACGACACCTTAGTCGTAGCCCGGGGGGGGAGGTGGGAGGAGGTGGAGCGCTTGGCCACGATGGGAGTCGCCCTGGTGGTCAAGCGCATCGAGATGCTCGGGCTCAGGGTAGCGGCCGAAAAGACCGAGGCCCTGCTGTTTCACGGGCCTCGGCATGGGCCGCCCCCTGGGGCGAGCATCTCGGTGGGGGGGCACCGGATCCGGGTTAAGGCCCAGATGAAGTATCTGGGCCTTATCCTGGACGGTAGATGGCGGTTCGAGTCCCACTTTAAGGGACTTGGACCGCGCATCGCCGGTGCCGCGGCGGCACTGGGGCGGCTCCTCCCGAATGTGGGGGGGCCTGGCCAGAGGGTGCCGCCGGCTCCACGCAGGGGTCGTGCGCAGCATGGCCGTCTACGGGGCACCTGTGTGGGCGGACGCTCTCAACGCCCGTAATACCCGTGTGCTGCAGTCAGTGCAGCGCACGGTGGCGTTGAGAGCGATACGCGGTTACCGCACGGTGTCCGTGACGGCGGCCTGTGTGCTCGCCGGCTCCCTGCCGTGGGAGCGAGAAGCGGAGGTGCTCGCTGCCGTGTACCGGCACTCGGCAGCGAGGAGGGATGGTGGTGGGTTCCGCTTGCACCCGGCTGAGGTGCGGAGAGTTAGGCTCGAGGAGAGGGAGCAGCAGTTGAGGAGGTGGGAGGAGGACCTGGTGGATGTGCGCTACGGACGGCCTACCGTAGACGCCATCCGCCCGGTCCTCCGGGAGTGGTTGAGGAGGGGGCACGGCTCCCTCACCTTCAGGCTTGTGCAGGTGCTGTCCGGACATGGCTGTTTCGGATGGTACCTGCACAAAATAGCCAGGAGGGAGCCGTTGCCAAGGTGCCACCACTGCGACGCGGCGGAGGACACGGCGCACCATACCCTCGCGGAGTGCGCCGCGTGGGAGGAGCCGCGTCGTGCAGTGGTGGCGGCGGTGGGGCCGGACCTCTCGCTGCCGACCGTTATCAGCGCTATGGTCGGCAGCGAGGAGGTCTGGGGGGTGGTTACCTCCTTCTGCGAGGAAGTGATGTTGCAGAAGGAGGCGGCCGAGAGGGCCCGTGAAGAGGATCCTGGGGCGGATCCTCGGAGGCGCAAGAGGCCCAGGGGGCGGTGGGCACGCTACGTGCGGAGTTTCCTCCGCATGTAGGCGTGCCCGGGGGGGGGGGCAGCGTTGTGGCGTGTGCCGTTATGGGGGGGTCGTTTGTGTGTGGGTGGCTTGTGCCGTATTTCTTCTTTGTGTGTGTGTGTGCTCTGTTCTTGTTTCTTTCACTTCCTTCGCTCTCTTCAGGCATCCCTCTCCTTCCTACGTCTTGTCGACAAAGACAAGATGAGTGAAGGGGAGGGACCTACCTCTTCTTAAAGTAAGTGGCGGGCTTCTTCCCCTTTGTCCCTTTGCCCGCCACTGCTCTGTCCAACACTTCCCTTTTTCTTTTTACGGGGGGCGGGAACTCATCCTGCTCCCTGGAGGTTGGACTCCACGTCTTGCCTCTCCTGAGGCGGGCTAAGAGGTGGAGGGGAACTTTTCTCCTCCATCCCCACCGGGCCATTGCACTGACGGGCCGGGTGGGTTCGCTGCAGGGGGCGACGCGGTGCTTGCGAAAGCCACCCCGTGTCGCCCCCATCCCAAATGCAGCGGACGGCCCCGGGGGGTTTTAGTGGGTATTTCCGGACGACTCTCGTCCGGGTGAGTCCCACACTGGTGCGGAGCTCGTCACTCCGTGCCCCCTTATATATTGTATTTGGGGGACTTGATCCTCCAAATACAATAGATAAGGGTAGTGCGTAAATGCATTTCCCCCCGTCAAAAAAAAAAAAAAAAAGGTTAGTGCTCTAGGGGTTAATATTATTTTTTTAAAAGGACACCCTCAAAAGAGGTGGAGTAGTTTAAAAACTTTATTATTTTTGGCAAGTGCAAGTTGAGTTTTATTTCGCACCAATATTCATGTCAAAACGATAATCTTTTTTTCATTGGTAATAACTGTCTAGGTATATCATATTTTCAATTTAGTCGAGTTATAATGTAATTATCTCAAAAACAAAATATTATACGAAAATCTCCGAAAATTTGAAAGCAAACAGCGACTATGACTTTAAATAATTCTTTTACTAATTAGTCTCAAATATCACTCAATAATACAATAATTTTGATGTGACAATTTTACAAGGATCTAATTACTGACCGTCTGAATTCCAATAAATGAATAGGTTTTATAAAAATAAACATTACTATTTTGCGTAAACTAAAATTAGTTCTTAACTTTTGTTTAGTGCAGAGTTTAAATACATAACTCTATTCACTCGAAAGACGTCCACTGCAGGACATAGGTACTCTCCCAAAGATCTCTATAACACCGGATCTTGCGCCACCAGCTTCCAATGGATACATACGCTGCGTCTTCCAGTACGTGGTAGCAATTCAAAAACCCGTTGGGCCCAACGGGCATCGGTTCTGCAAGCAAAGTGGGCAGCCCACAGGCACTTAAGTTTGGCAATTCTTCGAGCAAGCTCGGTCACTTTGGTTCTTCTGCGGTACTCCTCATTACTGATTCGAACACGAAGTGAAACTCATTGCCTTCTCCATTACACTTTGAGCAACTTTGGACTTACTTATTAGGTTCATAGTGAGAGAGCACCTAATAAATATATAATATTAAACTCCAACTATAATTCACAGATTTATTTAATTAGAGTGTCTGATGTTATGAACCAACTAACTAATAGAGAATCATTTCCTCATATATGTAAGGATTAATTCTAGAATTAATTCATGTTAGCATTCCATTTATAGATGCACTGTAAGGTCTTTGCTTTGTAATTATTACCTAGTCGAATGCACGTAGGATGTAAGCAAGGCTTAGTTGGAATTTAATGACAGTGACAGAGATTGGCAAAAGCTAATCCTTTGTTAGAACAACATGTTCGTTTGCTTCTAAGGTATCATGTTAGTGATCAAATATTATAAGTCCATAATATATTTTTCAAATATATATTTATTATTTCGTTTCTTTCTTGAACGCTATTTACCTTCAGTATACTCTTAATTTAGTATCATATTCCAATAAAAACATTTCACGTGTTTCTCACCCAATAATAATGACTCGGCTTAAGAGAAAAATAACAACCTACACATAATCTTGGAATACAGGTGAAAATATTATAAACATCATGAAAACATTTGCCAGCCGATATTGTTTTGTACCTGGAACAGGAGCGAATCCAGTTTTCAGCTTAAGGGTTAATTCAGACTACCCATGCAGACGGTATTACCTCCATACTATAACGTGATGCTAGTATACATACCCTTGATAACTACGGTTAATTCTATAATCACACATGTAACTTTTTTTTCTAACTAGCTATCGCCGTTGACCGGTAGGGCTTTTACAGGCACTCAGCCGCAAAAAGGTAACTAGCGCAAGGGTTACCAAAATGGTGGAACCTCGGCTTTCCGGCTTTCTCGAATTCCACGGAATTTTGAACCCACACATGTGCCCACTAGTAATCCTAGAACTAAATAAATCCCCCACAAACGGCGCTGCGTTTCGTTTTACGCAGTCTGTTTTAATTTTGTTATCCTGAATTTTTTTTTGTAATACACCATTCAAATCAGTCACGGAGCTGTGCCATGCCCATTAACCGTCCCACTAGATTCGCTACTGATCGAAAATCTCTCAACAAAATCGAAATATGATTCGTAGAAACATGAAAAAACAGGGTTGGCACTCTTCAAAACAAATATACAGCTCAGCATATACACACATATAAAGCTTGTTCTACCTCTTTGATATTTTGAAGATTTCTTGGTAACATATTCGGATTTTTCGCCGATCTACGTAAACCCAAACCTCGCAATAAGCCTAAACTTTTTTTGAAGAAGAAAATTGACTATGATACAATAGCCCTCTTTAACTTAAAAATATATCGCCAGGCACTTACAGACGTATCTGGGTAGTATCATTTCGAGAACTAATTCTACGTTAGGCCTAGGCTTTAGGGATCGTTCATTAATCTCGTGACGCTCGAAAGGGGGAATTTCACAAGAGGCGAGCGGGGGTACAGTGATATATTAAGTATTTTTTCTCTGGAACGTGCTATGTCTAAACCGAAAGGGATTTTGTGACCTTAACTAGCCGTGGCCAGGTAATGATTATCCAAAAATAAATTATGATGCCAAACCTGTATTCAGAAATATTATTTTGAAATTTTTTATGATACTTTGTACCAAAGCAAAATATACGTAATCTTTAAAAGGGGGTGGCGTTTTTGAGGGCGTGGGATCACAAAGTAGATAAAAACATCACGTGATTAATGGGCCATGCGTTAGTTCAGCGTGTTCTTAGGCCTCATCGGCACTTAAAATTAGGTGAGAAGTCAAACGATAATTGATTTTAGTATAAAAATATGAGAACGGATTGGGTGCAAATAAATGATTTAAAGCAAATAAGCATATTGTATAATAATTAGTAGGTATTTTAAATAAAAACACTTGTTTTTTTATTTCATAATTCGAAAACTTTTTAGCCGGCTGAAAAAAGGTAAGGTTATCAATTCGTCTGTATGTTTTTGAAGTGAAAACTTCTTTAGCCGCGTCAAGCGATATTTGGCAGGGGCAAAACTTATGGGCTTGCGTCACCGACATGCTAATGTGACGTGTTGCATTAAACTGGCTATGTAGAAAAATAAATACTAAAACTTTTTTAATTAAAAACAAAACCGAATTCAAAAGAATAAACTATAACAATGTACTAAACAGTCAACAAATAATTACTTCATTAATCTCTTCGTTAATTTTGAAATCGGTGCCAGCTTACGGATAACAAAGTGGTGTAAACGTACATCGCTAATTATATTCAGTTTTGATAAATTGTTCTTTAAAATCACCCTAGTTCTTTATTTAACATAACATAACATAAGCTCACGCCTGTTATCCCCGAAGGGTTAGGCAGAGGTGAAATAGCGAACTACACCACCCACATTTCGCCGAGCTTAGTTCCGTCCCAGGTGTGACAGGGGGCGGTCGCCATATCGGGCACAAATTCCAAACTCCGGGATGATACTGAGTAGAAAAACCCAATACCACTTGACCCGGAGATCGAACCAGAGACCACAGATCGGTTGTCGCACTGTAATACAACTGCGCCACCGAGGCAGTTAATTTAGTCTTTATTTACCTTATATTTATGTGTCTTTCTATTGTCTTATTTTTACGGGTACTCGACACATTATGTGTGTTTCTATTGTCTAAAAATAAGACAATAGAAAGATAATATAAAAACAATGGAAAACTGGCGTAAACGCCAGGTAAGTGCTCAAGGAGTTAATTATGATACAGTTTTGGCAGTTATTTCCATTTTTAAATGATTACATTGATTAAGTCTAGCTGGCACCGACTCCAAAATTAATGAACCAGATTAATAAAGTAATTATTT
Organism: Samia ricini; assembly: GCA_014132275.2. NCBI lineage: Eukaryota > Metazoa > Arthropoda > Insecta > Lepidoptera > Saturniidae > Samia > Samia ricini. The sequence goes on from AP028164.1 coordinate 12,502,249, forward strand.
ATTGACTTTTTAGTGCATCGTTATAGTTTATTCTATTGAAGTCGGTTTTGTTTTTAATAAAAAAAGTTTTTTTTTATTCTTCTGTACTTAGGTATGTACTTTCAGGTATGGCAGTGAAGCCTACTTCACAGCTTTGGAAATGAATTTATAAAACACGTGTGTCTATAATATTCGAGAGTCTTTCTTAATTTCACTGAGTTCCACTGATCAGATCATGAACTGATGGAACTGGAATCACCTCGAAAGTGTACTCCTCCGATTAAAGAAAAACTTGCAAATCGGACCACAAATGACGGAGAAATCGAGTAAATAACATACAAAAAAAACAAGACGAATTGATAACCTCCTTTTTAAAGGCGGTTAAAATCTAGCATTTTTTTTATTTAGCATTTTAGCATTTATTTTGGAATAATATTTCCAATATTGGTATTATAATATTTGCGTTGAAATTTTTTATATCACTATTTACTTTTCTAATATTTAATCTCTATAATACATCATACAATGAATATTTCATTGTGACTTGGAAATGATCTTACCAGCGTAGTAAATAGATTTCTAGTTGTTTGATAGTATTTTATCGAGAATTAAAAAATGCTATAATAGTTTTTCCATAGTTTTGAGTTTTCACTTTTATTGGTAGACCCATGACTACCTAATTTGTTTCTCGATTTCTCCGTCAATTGTGGACCGATTTCTATTTTTTTTTTTATTTACACTGTGATTAAGTACACTCTCCAGATGGTCCCATTGTTACCATGTCAGGATCTGATCAGTGGATCTCAGGAAAATTAAGAGAAATCCACAAATATGATAGACATTTGCACGTATTTCATATATTTATTTCTAAAACTATTCAAATATTCGCTTATTGTAGTCACCATCTTATTTTGCTGATCTGATGATGGATGGTACAACATGTTAAAGAGTAGGTGTTGAAGATTTTTTTTGTAAACGAAGCCGCGGACACAGCTAGTTGTGAATAAAAAAGTTTAAGTATGTGCGCGCGGCTACGCTTTCGTTTCATATATTCTTCACTGCGTTTTAATTTCTTTTATACGGAACCCTAATATTTTTTTTACTAAGATAAAGTAAAAATATTTCTCATAAATTCAAGCACTTGCTCGTAAAACTGTGTATGGTATCGGATTTGATTCAATTTTTAAGAGTAAATTTTTTTTTCGGCACCCTAATTATTTTCGACAACTAAAAGTACCTTTTTTATGAGGGGAATGAACTAAAAGTACCCTTAGTTATCCGGAGTAACTTCAGCTATCTACCAAAATACACGTCAAAATCCGTCAAGCCGTTCCGGAGATTACCCGGAAAAAACAAACAGGCAAAAATTTTAAAAATTGTATTTTTGGTATGTGTTTCGTATACATTAATATCTACTTAAGAAAAAAAATATTTTGACATTACAAACAGACATTTTAACTTTATTTATTAGTATAGATTAAAACAAAGGATATATCGAAGATAGGAGAAGTAGATTAATAAAGTTACATTCTTTCGAAAACAATTTTTATTTTAATTTCCCAAAAAACATTTAAGCATGTTTAAAGTAAAATTTAAAACGAGTAAATGAAACAAAAAAATAGTTATCAAAATATAAGACACATATAGATTCTTAAAAAATTTTGAAAGTATAATTTTTTCCAACCCTGAGATGAAATATGAGCTAATGAGCTCTCGATATTTTTCTAGGAATATTGTTATAACAGGTAAAAAAGACAACAGCTAATGTGATATTTATCGCCAAAACATTAATTATCGCAATTAGTCTTTTATTCGACTAATAGTACAAAATAACAATGTTCCAAAATATATGTAATTATAGATATAAGTAGTATATGTTTGAATTATTTTTATTAGTGGTATAATTTAAATTGAAATAAGCAACGACTCGTCATAAAAGTAATTTCGATATATCTAATTTTAAAATAGTAAAAATATTATTCTTGTTGCTATGTCAGTTTATGTTTCCATCCTCTCAATGTTTTAAAGAGGATTTATTCCTCTTATTTTTCTAATAAGGTTTTTATTCCTTAAGAGCCGTAATTGAGCCCTTGCGGAGTAATTTTTTATTGAGACTTTCCCTCGCAACTGTGCTCGCAGCCCAAGTTGTGAATGAACACTTGCGACTCTACTTCCTAGTGACGGGTTGATGTTTCAAACAATTAATAAATAAAAAATAACTATTTTACTGAATATGTTACGTAGAAATATGACTGAACATATTACACGCTAAGAATGATATCGGGATTAGGTTTTGGGGGGGTGGTTATTAGTATTTTCACCGTCAGTTGTCAAATGCGCTACAATAATACAGATTAGGTATGTCTCCTCTGGAATCAACTGGTATAAATACACTTATCAACCGATTTGGTAAGATTTGAGTATTTTTGGTATAGGATTTTGAACACTACGTACACAGTAATAAGCCCGCCATAGAAACTGGCATTTATTTTTATAGGCTCATCGTTTTGACCACAATAACACCTGAAAACAATGTTTCCGAAAACAGTAAGCATATTAACCCTAGAAGTAACTAAAAGACTATCGACGCCGAAATAGACTTATAAGTACATGTTTGGTAACTATGCTATGTTTTATAACGATGTTCTGTTATAGGCTAGATGGATTAGAATCTCGGTCAATAGAAAGGAAATCCGATCACACTAAACCGTAATCACTTTAAAATCGCATCGGTTTTTTATGACCGCATCATGTGTAAATACAGAAACCGAAAAGCTTTGCAGGCTGGTATGACAGCTGTAACTTTAGAAGAGCAAAATACTTTAGTGGGTGACACGACAATATTGCTACTGATTTTGAATCATACTCTGTTTACGAACACACATAGTGACGTCACACTTCCGTATTTGCAATAAAAAGATATGTCTACTCTAAGTTATCAACTTATCAACACAAGGGAACATACGAATATAGTAATTTTTATATATTTACAGCTTACGGTATCATAAACTTTAATTACTGTGATGCATCACTGAAAACAGATGCAAACGAAACAAAAATAGACTTTACTGAAAATGCAACAAAGACACTTCCATGCGCTATGGATACATGCCGACAGACAGTTACTAAAGTATGCGGTCTTAGAAAAGACGGTATCGGGTTTTAAAATGCACATATTTCGTAATGAATGCGAACTATCAAAATATAATTGCGAAACTGGTTTAAATTTCACCATTACTAATTTAGATGGTTGTAAAGGTATGAATATAGTTCAAGGTGACGAACTAATAGATCAGATAAATGGTATTAGTAACGGAAAAGTACCATTAAAAACTCTTGTAGTTGTCGACGCTTCGAATATGATTACAAATAATAATGTAAATGAAAGTATTGAGAATTTCTTCGAAGCAACACATGTGTTCGATCTTCCTATAGAAGTTGTGAGGCGGAATCTTAACGAGACTTCAAGGAGGATGTTGCTCAATGTCGCCGGACCGATAATGGTGTTCAAACCGTGGATCACGATACCGAAAAACATTAGCGATGATTATTATCATAAACCGACTCTGTCATCGTGTTATCACAAATGTCCGACGGTTAGTAATGATTATAACTCGCCTACTAGTACTTACTAAACACGCTTAAATACTTTTGCATTCGTCTATTGCTCGAAATTTAAATATAATTATTATTGGAAATTTGAAGAGAAGAAAAATCAGCTGTCAAAAAAATGTGATAGTTACTGGACTATTTTATTTCTGCCTATTTATATGTTGATGTTTTACTAAGGTAGTTCAACCTTTTTGTTCATTTATAGTTACTCCCTAACATTTCTATGAATTCTTCTCATAAAATAGGATTAGTTTACAAAAAGAAAAATGATTTTTGAGTAAATACTCTATTACATATGTTAAAAAGTAAAGAGGATATTTTTTTTTAATTCTTTGGTTTTTTTTAAAGTTTTAATATATCCGTTTGTCTGGTTATTATGCAAAAACTGCTAGACAAAATTGCATGAAATTTGTTACTATAGACGCTCGAAAGCGAAACTTAAGCTACCGACAACTGAATCTTGATACCTCTACGCAAAATCTTGGCGCCCTACACGAAACTAAGGAAAACATCATGAGGTAACCATAGCATGGTGGTAGAGCATTTTCTAATGATGCCCCCTGGGTAGCTACCACCCTCAGGTTTGAAAACCTGTCGCCAAATAGGTATGTTCCGGCAGCATCACTTGAGAACCAGTACCTGTACGCTTAGTGTGTTCACCATCTTGGACCACATCGTCTCATCACATCAGGTGAGATTGTGGTCAAAGCACTGATCCTTATCGGTGTAAAAAAAAATGTATAAATAATTGTAACATTTATATTAGTTATATTACGGTGCGACTGCCGTGCTGAGGTCTCGGGTTCGATCCCCGGGTCGGGTCAAGTGGTATTGGGTTTTTCTACTCAGTATCATCCCGAACTTTGGAGTTTGTGCCCAATATGGCGACAGGCTCGCCCCTTGTCACATCTGGGGCGGAATAACCTGGGCGAAATGTGGGTGGTGTAGTTCGCTATTTCACCTCTGCCTAACCCTTCGGGGATAACAGGCGTGGGCTTATGTATATATTTAAAAAGTAACTGTACCAATTTTCGCATAATATTAAGTTCGTAGCAGGTATATTATAGTATTTTGATCTTTTTAGCTACTAGACATAAAATATTACTAGTTTCCGAAGGCGTTAAATATAGATCTTCATATAGACTCACGATAATAAAACAATCATTTTCTGTAGAAGACGACAACAGTACATCACTTTTTCAATAGAAAATTAACATGTAATCATAGTAATTCATAATTTAGCGTAGTAATATACTTAGTTATATGAACCATTTTCTGTGAACTTTATAGTTTATACTAATATTATAACATGCAATGTTTGTTTGAACATATAATTCAATATCCTCATCTAGAAATGTCCAGACACGTACGCCCCGGTGTGCGGTGTGCCAGGCATAGTGGCGCGGGAACCTTCGTTAATGTTCAAGAACCACTGCTTCATGGATATAGCACAGTGTAAGATGCAATGGCAAGATAAGAGCAACACCGCACTCAGTTCTTGTAAGCATAACTCCTATAAATTATGAGCGTATAAATTTTACAATACTCAACATAGGCTTAATAACCAAGCCTTAACTTTAGAAAACTGAATATTTCAAACTGCGATAAAGCATTTAAATTATCTCACTGCATACGTAAATTCTAAGCTATTTCGCGAACAACAAATTTTCCATATGGAATTTCCAATTAATTTCCTTTGGTATATTTTATACCTCGAATAGGTGTTTCACTTCTGCACTCGCCCACAAAGTTCGGTGTAGCTGTAAAGGCCATTCCGGTTAAAAGCATAAGCTAGGTTAGAAAAAAAAAGTTGATTGGGCATTATTTTTCTGTACACTGTCTTGGACGGACGTTGTAATCCTTAAAGTGTATCTGATCAGCCTTTATTTGAAGGAGAATACTCTTATATAAAAGTGTACTCAAATATACTAATTACATATATATTTTACATAAATTTTAGTTATCGTTTTAGCAGATTCTAATCTAGTTTCTGGTAATCTTAGTAAAAATGGTAACTAACAAAGTCCCGCGCCTTCTAGTGCAGTTTACTAGATATATAGTTAAGTACTTGTCCACTGTTTTGCAATTTGAAGGTGGTAACTACTCAGATAAGTCTTAAAAATAATCTACCACTACTCTTTATTTTATAAAAATTTCATATGTTTTCCAGTTTACATCGAATCTTCGTTTCTCTTCTGTCTTGGAGATGAGATGAACGGTCTTTACAGATTCCTACCGCTAATCAGGACCTTGCAGCACATGGGCCGCTTGAAGAAGAAGGGACACTTCAGATATAAATTCAAAAACATGAGGTTCTTCAATAATTTGCTCTCTAGAGAACCAAATCTAATGGGCTGATTCATTTAATTTTTTTTTTGTATAGCTTAATTATATTCTAAATGCGAATTTGTATGTTTATTTGCGTCTTACGCTGTCATGTCTTAACTAATCAACGATTCGTGAAATTAAGAACAAACCAAAAAAAAATTAGGGTACCTTTATGTCTGAATTGATATAAAAATGTACATTATTAGTGACGATATAGTTAAGAACTATACTTACACTAGATAAACGTAAATATAAAAAGTGGTTCGCACACGATGATCTCAGCACACTATTTTTATCACGTTATTGACTTCTAATAAAATAATCAAGTTGTTGTCTTATTCTGAACGTGTATCTCAAAGGAGCATTTTTAAGGAGCATAGTAAAATATCTCGCCGAGAACTTAAAGAATTTGTAAACAGAATACCGCGCTCCTAACAGTGCTAGCGAGCATAGTGACATACCTACACCAGAAAAAGACTGCCTGGCTGAACTCCTTGCAAGCATCCGTCAACGTTCGCTTCAGGACGTACCATGGCGCTTTCGCATTCTTTCAGAAACTTAGTACGACTCTGGGCTTAAATTGTTTACTGCCATGCAAATTTCGCGGAATATATCTGAGTTAAACTTTTCCGTTAAGCAAGAGACTTTTGTCCGTTGTTAAACGTACGTACCTTTTGAACCTTGCGTATGATGAACAAGTTTTATGAAAAGTTTATAACGATCATGAATACAAGTTTTTCTGGTCTAACTTTGCGTATAGTTTCTCTAAATTTCAGTGCTTCAACCAAATCGCGGCCCTTTGTTCAAATTATTCAAAGGAGTTTTCATTAATCTCAGAATAGGGCATTTCACCATTATTTGTACTGTGCCCTGTTTTGATCCTTCGATGATAAAATGCTTCTATATTTTTTTTTTTATAAAGTTAAGCGTCTCTAAAAGTAATTTAAATTTTAAATTATAAATGCCCGCTTGAAAACGCTAGCCCCATCATGATGCTTTAATGCTTGACGTCAGTTATTAATCAACAACCTAAGTAGGTATGTAATGCTTTCCGAAAAATACCGAGTTTTGAATCGATCGATAGAAGCTTGATGAGCCGCTTGAAATAAAAATCAAGGTCATAAGAATCATTCATTCGTTAGAAATTCTACGATTCATTCATTAGAGAGAATCGCATCCCTACGGAAGTGTCATTTTCTGTTGAATTATGTCACTTACCGTTTTGATTATCAATAGAATAGATAAAAAATATTGAATCTTTGAAATCAAATCCATAAATAAAATTAAAACGTCTTTTTGTAATGTTAAAATTCATTTACTAAATTTAAATTACTAAATAGATATGAATGTATTATATATGCGGATACCTATACCAAAAATACAATTTATAAATTTTTTGTCTGTCCGTTTGTAATGGGTAATCTCCGGATCTGCTGGACTGATTTTGACAGGACTTTTTTTCGTAGGTAGCTGAAGTTACTCCGAGTTAAGTTAGGATATTTTTAGTAAAAAAAGGCTCAAAAGAATTTGAATAAAATACGATTCAATGAACAGTTTACGGGCAAGTGCTATAATTGTTATAAATATTTTTGCATTATACTAATTTTTTTTACGAAAATAATTAAGGTTCCGTATAAAAAAATTAAAACGCAGTTAAGAATATATGAAACATGGGCACAGTCCCGGGCAAATAGCTAGTATATATAATATATGTTATAACTTTATGAATTAAAATTAACATATTTCAATTAGTTATGGCGTAAAGTTACATTTTTAATGCTTTTTACACTTAGAGTAAAATACCCTGTTCACGGTCCGCGCCTAGTGTAATTATATTAAATACAATTCATTTACGCACAATAACCAAACTATACGATATAAAATGCCCCAAAAATTACAAAATATAATACGGACTTAAATACGGTAAGATAATGAATTAAAAACAAAAACTACTAAATGACAAACTAAAGTCACGCTAAAACCTATGACGCACAAAATGTTACATTTGTTGCTAATAATGCATGGAATGTCACTTTATGGCGCTGGCGGTGGCTACATGGGGTTCTTTAGTTGTTGACCGGCAGAGGCGGCGTAAGACGTGGGCGACCGCCTACATCCTCGCGGAAGGACCATATTATGTTACTAGCTGAGTGCCCGCGACTCCGCCCGGGTTGCATATATTGTACATTTGAACTGCTTTTCTGTCCCGCGGGAGTTTGGGGGGGGGGGGTATTGTGAAATTTACTTCGCCCACAACAAATTATACTCTAGCCCCGCCACTGTTGACCAGAAGACGACTTGCATGGTTAATGAAGGAAATCTAGAATATTCTAGAGGAAAGTAGTAAAAACTAAACAATTTACGGTACATATATGTTTATTGATGAGCCAAATTCTGGTTAAGTTGGTTTTGAAGCGATTATGGCGCAGTTAGTAGTGCATTTTAGTGGTAGGGTATTGTCTAATAATGCCCGCCTGGGTAGCTATCATGTTTGTAAACCTGTCGCCAAGTACCAATAGGTTTGTTTCGCCAGCATCACTTGCGAACCAGTACTGCTACACATAGTGTAAAAACACTAAACACCATCCTGGACCACAACGTCACTTAACATCAGATGGGATTGTGGCCAAAGCACTGAGCCTATACAGTTTACAACGTATTTGAATTGTATAATATCCCGAATTTTACTGAATAAATTTAATCATCGATACTATTGGCTTCGTTAATTAAGTTATAAAACGTAGTTAATGGCTGTGCCTACACGAATAGAAAAAATACGACGCACGTTCCAAATTTTATACGTTGCTAAGTGCACTTAGTGGTTTTTATGTTTTAATTAAAGCGTAATGTCACTGCTTTTTGAACTGGTTACATGATATTTCAGAGTTTAATATATAACAGTATACCCACAGAAAGCGTTGTAATCAGTTTATAGTATTATATATTATATAACCTTTGATTATGATAAAAAAAATCAAATTTCTTGTTTAAGGCACTGTTTTCATGAAATTAAACCTAATCCCTCATGACAACAACTGAATTAGATCTAATATATATATATATATATATATATATATAGATAAGTCCTTTGTTAGTTTGAACTTACTTATGAAACTATTTCTCTTAGATATTCTTATCTTACCAATAAAAAAACTGTAAAGAAATAAAATCTGTTAATTAAATGTAAACTTATTGAGTGCCAGGTGTTTGCTCACGGTTCCTCCTGTGTCTTATATTCTTGACAGCGTAATTTTTTTTTAAATAAACATTGGAAAATAGTTTGACCGTGCTGGCTGTCCATTAAATCGTATTTGGTTCAAAATAATTTCATTAGTTTTAATTTTTTTACACGGAAACCGGAATTAATTAAGGAAATTAGTTTTAAAATTGTTCGTTTTAAACCGCTCTCAGTTATAAATAATGGAGTTGCATCAACAAAAATTATATTCCAGTGCGTTTCTAGAAATGTATTTACTTTTTTTTACACAGTACGTGCTCAGTGATTTGACCGTAATCTCACCTGGTGTTAAGTGACGATGGGGTCAAGGATGGTAAATACACTAAGCCTAGGTATTGGTTCTCAAGTGATGCTGCCAGAACACACCTATTGGTATTAGGCGACAGGTTTTCAAACTTGAGGGTGTTAGCTACCCAGGTGGGCGTCATTAGAAACTACCCTACCACCATGCTATAGTTTCTTCACGATGTTTACCTTCACCGAAAGCTCAAGCCGATTTTTGGAGTCGGATAGGTGGGATCGAACCCGAGTCGATCGACGCGGAATCCGTCCGCACTACCCACTGCGCCATCATCGCATCAACTAAAAGTTGAATAGTTGTAATGCATTTATTTATACAGACTCATCCAGTAATGCACAACAACATTTCACAAAATCGATAACGTTACCTATAACCTAACAGCTACCTACCTACAGCTGTACGAACCGAGGAGAATTCCTGGAAATAGCTGGAACTCGATCGTCCATGAGTTCATCCGGGGGCTGCATAATGAAATTGTATTTGTTATGGCTATTTAAAATCAATATTTCAACAGTGCAGTAAAATGAATATTTAGTAAAAGTATTTAAGTTGACGATGTTTATAAACTCGCCTTGCGCCGTGGCTATTCTTCGAACGCTCTTTCTTTACTACTATATACTTATAGCAGTGTGTCCGCGGCGGTGCCCGCGTTTCATATATTATACACTGCGTTTTAATTTTTTTATACGGAACCCTAATAAATTTCGCAAATTAAAAGTGGCCTAAGTTACCCGGAGTAACTTCAGCTATCTACCAAAAAAAAGCCCTGTCCAAATCGGTCCAGCCGTTCCGGAGATTTCCAATTACAAACAGACAGACGGACAGACAAAAATTTAAAAAAAATAATTTTGGTTTAAGTATCGTATATACAATCATATCTACTACATAAAAAAAAAACAACAAAAAAATTAACATTAAAAACAGACACTTCAATTTTATTTGTTATTATAGATTGTCATTAGATCTCCGAGGTTTGCTATCCACTTAGCATAATTTAATTATTGTTATATATATATGTAGTATTTTTATATGTATATGTATATGTAGTTACTCACTACGACATCTATTTATTATACATAGCGTTAATCCATCAATTAATATTTAAAAAAATCCAAATTAAAACAACGTTATAGCACACATTAATATACTTAATTAAATACCACTTATATATTATATTATGTCCACAGGTAGGCCTTGGTATTCGGATATTCTCTTATATGAATATTCGACGAAATCATTATTCGAATTTAACTAATTCTTCTAATAGATTTCTTTTTCATACGTTAATGAAAACATATCCAATGTTTTTGCATGTATTTGAAATATTATAAACATTACCACGATTTTTCCTGATAGGGAAAAACACCATATATATTCGCGATACCAATGCTATGACGTCAACCGTTAACATGCTACAGTGTATCAAGCATAAGATGGCGTTTAAATGCTGGCGCTCAGATACATAATAAAATTTATACTTAAAAGGATATGTTAGCGGCATTTATTCCATACAACGTAGTCCCCTGTTTCCTTCCTGGATAATAACATTATGGTAAATATTTTTATAGCAAATAATATATATCCCCCACTGCCATGTCCATACGTTTTGAATTCTTCCATAAATTGGTTATTGTAGAAACTAGGAGCCTTTGAAAATGAAAAATTGCTCGATTTTTAACGTCATTTTCAGACGTTTGTTAAGCAAATTTGATGGATAAATTGAAAAAAAAAGCAAGACGTAGAAACATAGCCTTTCTTAGTATAGACTTTCTTATTCTATAACTGAAAGAAAATTAAAAATCAATTTCGTTTTGGAGGAGGAAACAGGGTACTACGAAGTGATGTTTCGTCTATTTTGCAAACGGTAAAACCAGCCCGAGAGCTGCAGTTGTCCCTTTCGTCTTTTATAAGTCTTTCTTTGGGACGCAGCGCGATAGTAATAGATTTCTGAAATACCTACGTATCAAATTTGTTGGCGACCTCATGTCCTCTTAATTAAGCAGCTTGTCGTATGTTTTGATTATGCTATTTCATTACTGTCGTCAGTCCCTATGACTGCCTAGTTAGGTACCTACTGTAATAAATAATAAGGAATGACTTAAAAAAAAGATCAATTTAAGTATGTTGATTATTAGGTTAAATATGGCGTACAGCTGATTATTCTGAAAATCTATATACCATCAAATAAAAAAGTGTCTGGTTGTAATGTCAAAATTATTTTTTTACCTAAGAGACATGAATGTATATACCGATACCAATACCAAAAATATAATTTTTTAAATTGTTGTTTCGCTGTCTGTCTGTGTGTGTTTATTAAAAAAATTTAATAAAATCCGATTCAATGCACAGTTTTATGGATAAACTCTATAAATATATGAGAAACATTTTTACTTTTCGTTTATAAACAATTTTTAGGTAAATAATTAGGGTTTCGTATAAAAAAAAATTAAAACTTAATGAAGAATAAATGAAATGCAAGTGCGAGTTCATAATAAAAATAGATGTAATAATGTTAGAAATATTCAAATTGTAAAACTAAACTAATATTACAAGCCCTACCCACGAACACGTGAGTGCGCACCAGTCACGTGGCATGCCTTAAAGAGAACGAACATACGCCGTAAGCTAAGAGAAATAGAAATGGCAATATTATATCGGTGCAAGCTTAATTGGCGATTGCATAATCGTAATAAAACTGCGAATTTATAATAATCGAGAACCGATCATCTCATGACGTCAGTTATTATCAGTCATTTAAATGACTATTAATTAACTAGCTGTAACCCCTGTTTCACTTGCATGTAATTCAGATAATTTGCCTATCATCTCCTTCCGGATGCAATGCATCTTATTGGCAAATTTTATTGAAACTTATTCAGTGTTTTAAGGTAACAGATAGACAGAGCTATAGTGCACGCGACCTTGTCTGTAGAGAAGTATTACTTAAGTACCCTATTTATCACTCCAAACTTTTATTAATCTCCATATCAATAAAATAAAATTAAAAAAACATCTGTTTTTTCTTGTTTCTTACTAACCTAGATAGTGCTGTTGAACGGAAGGGGTGCTTCCGTACAGCTTCACCGTAACTTTGGGGTCGAGTACTGAAGTGCATCGACTGTAATCGAGCAGACTATTCCAAAATAAATTGCCTACTAGCGGCACAGGACTGGTATAAAGTCATTCAATCAAATTCAATGGACGAGGCTACTAGTAATTTTTATACACTGTTAAATGAAATAATACACAGTCAGGTACCCTTCTCTATAACAAATAATAGCAATTGTTTTCCTGTATGGTATTCTAAGCCTTTGAAACAAATAATTTGAGATAAAATAAAAACACATAAGAAATGGAAAAAATATAAAAATCCTCGTGTCTATGATGAATTTACTTTTAAACAGTGCTACGTCCAATATTTGTATCATAGACAGCAAATAATTCGATCGGTCCCCAAGCAGTTATGGTCGTACGTTAAAATATTAAAGACAAATATTTCAGCATTTCCTAGCAAGTTAACATAAGATGAAAAAGAATATCGCCACAGTATAATGTATAGACGAATAAAATTAAATCTATTTAAAAAAAAACTTAAATTCTTATGTTATAAAGATTTTAAACAATTCACAAACTACTTCAAACTAGATTCTTTAGAAATTCGGCGACGTCAACATAATATGATGTTTTATGCTATATTATCAGGTTACGTGGACTGTGCCGACCTTCTAAGTTCAATTTCACTGCGAGTACCAACATATCGTACACGCAAAAACCGTTGCTAGTTGTCCCATACGCTAAAACTAACTATGCACAGAATTCGGTACTGTGTCGTATTACTCGCTCAAATAATAAAGAATACGATACTATAGACATATTTCGAAATACAAAACAATCATTTATAAACGAATTCATAAAATTAAATCTTGGAAATAAATAAATAAATGATTAATATATGTCATATAACATAAAACAAGTCTTCACACTCACCCACTCGCTTACATATACAAACACACGACTCTCACACACATAACACATACATAAAGGTCAGATAATAGTACCTTTTTTTCTGTAACTCGAAATAATATTATAATTATATACCACTATGAAGTAATTGTGGAACCCTGTCTTGGCTTTAATTACTAAACAATGTGTGTTACTCTATATAGTTATGTACGTTGTTGTTGTTTCCTCGCAATAAATAAACCCCTAATTCAGGATGAATTTTAAAAAAAAAAATGCCGATATAATTGTAGATTTATTTTTAACCAGAAGTATGTACATAAAATTTCGTGCTTTCTTGTCTATTCTACAAAGACCTACGCGAAACGGTTGTATTCTTTTTTCAAGTTTGTTGTCACAATTAATAATAAGAATGTATTTTCTAAATAAGCTGTTATGTTTTGTATTTTATTTAAATTATTTTTAGTATAAAAAAAAACTGCTTCCAAAAAAAGAGTAGGTAATTTAAATTATGGTAATTTTAAAACGTCCATAACATAACAAATAAACATTTAAAAAAAATTGTGTCTTCACATTTTTACCTTTTAGAAGTACAGTACCAATTATCAGTAAATTTCAGAACCTCACTTTTTTCGCTGTCCGCTTCACTTGAAATGCTCCAAGTATCAACTGCTTCTCTCGTTTGTCATAAACCTCACGGAGTCGAACTTGTTTACATTTGGAACGTGTTGACTTTGCCTCTGCTTGTTGACTATTCAGTTACGTCACAAACGACAGCATCACGGTAACTTGCGTTCTTGTGCAAAAAACTTGAAACGTTATTTTAAAAGTACTTTTAAGCACATTCGATTTTATAGAAATCGAAATACAAAGTCGGATGAAACAAAGTTTCGTTTTAATTTTTATAACGATTATGGCGCTGATTATATTCTACAATCAGCCAGAGTTTTAGGAAAAGGAAAACGTGAGGAACCCATAGCATCGTGGTAGACGATTTTAGAATAATGCACATCTGGGTTGCTACCACCCTCAAGTTTGAAAACCTGTGGCCAAATCTCAATATGTGTATTCCGGTAGTACGTCACTGTCACGTAACATCAGGTGAGATTCAGGTAAAACACTGAGCCATAAGAACAGTATATGAAAATATTATGTATATCTTATTTTCTTTCCGCTTCGAATCGCTTAGAATCTCAGATTCTTCAGGCTTTTTTTGATGCCAAGGGATCCATGATAGGTACCGTCTTGCCCGAGGCAACAGAAAATTAGCACATATCTCATCACTATGGATGAAGTCCCGGCCTTTCTACCGAACTAAAAGGTTAGCTGTGATACAACTCCCAGCCATCAAACTAATGAAATGAACGATGAGGCTCATGGATCCATGTGGTTCAGTAGGATAGAAAAGAGGACACAAAAGCGCATCCTTTGTCTGCACGATTGTTTATGCTAGGGGTAGACCAGGGGCGACGCGGTGCTTGCGTGCGACGCGGTGCTTGCGAAAGCCACCCCGTGTCGCCCCCATCCCAAATGCAGCGGACGGCCCCGGAGGGTTTTAGTGGGTATTTCCGGGCGCTTCACGCCCGGGTGAGTCCCACACTGGCACGGAACTCGTCACTCCGTGCCCCCTTACCTATTGTATTGGGGGACTTCGGTCTCACTAATACAATAGGTAAGGGTAGTGCGTAAATGCATTTCCCCCCGTCAAAAAAAAAAAAAAAAAAAAGGGGTAGACCAGGGGCCTCCTCAAAATTATTCTCACAAGATCTCACTCTCAGTATATAATCTTCATCATATCCGATAAACTGAAGCACTCAGCTACAGTGACCTACGGGCCACGGCAATCACATAGCGCATTAAATTCCTGCATTTCATATCTCGTGCTATAAGTCTAAAAAGAAAATACGCCTAGTTTTTGTGCTGGTTAAAAATTACATACGATATATCGAATTATCGCATAGTATCCATACAACGTTACGATATATCATATCTAAAAAAACATACTGATATTTTTTGTAGATGAACATCCCTATCTTGATATCTACTGGCACTCACTAAAAACCCCTTAATTAAATTAAGGCTAATACCGTTTCTGGATCAACAATTGTACATTCAGAACGATCAAGAAACTGTTTAAAAAAGGTTTTCTTTTTATTTTTGTTACTTTCACTGATCAATATCACATACCTAAAATCACATACCTAAAAAATAATTCACTTGCCGTTTCTACATTTTCAAATTCGCTTTTAAAACATTAACAATAAACGAAAAATATTTATTTTTTGTTGCGTATCTCTAATCTGTACTGAACGCTTTAGATAGTATATTCTAATAGATATCTGATGTTCATTGTTATTAAGGATACCCTTACTACCTACTACCCTACTTCCTTACTACTTCCTACCCTACTCCCTTACTATGAATAACTTATTCATAATTAAAATTAGAAAATACAACATAAACTCAACTTGTGTAGAAAATATATTTAGAAGTGATTTAGTGTCCTAAATATTTATTTGTTTTTGTTTATTACTATTCATTCGCAATTAAAAGTAGTTTGAAAATTTGTTTTATTTCTTAATGTTTTTAAGCACCTTTAATAAAAAACATCGTTAAATTTAAAAGTGTCAAATATTATTTTAAACACAAGTTTTAAAATAACTTGTTTTAATCATGCCATGCCTGGCAAAGGCACTAAAGTGATACGACCATCAACTTGAACTATGACCGTAAATTTCGTGTAAATGCCTACGCTAATCCAACGCTGGTTAAGCAAAACAACGTATCTAAATGTCTAAAGGCTCCTCACAGAACCTATGTACGTGCGTGTAATGTGCGGGAGTATGGAATGCAGTTTAGTACGTGTTATGTCAGTACATGCTGTGTCACTGTATCGCCCTGGCGAACAGAGCCCCGAGGTAAAATAACCTAAAACATAATAGCATTTCTTCCCTATGATATGTATAATATCCATAGTTGCTGTCAAAACCGTCGAGGCAAAAGCTTATACGTACGAAACGGTAAAAAAAAATCATTTGTAAAACGAACAATACATTCTGAGAACTCGTTCTTATTGCTAGGAAAATATTTCCTCGACGGTTAAGCCGATTATTACTTCGATGTTAACGTAAACCTTCTAAAATATCACACGTTTCCAAGAATATCAACGAGGAAAATATTACGTACAATAAATATACATGTACTATGAACAGGGCTTGGTACTCGAATACTCGTTTTATTCGAAAATTCGCCGTATTTAACTATTCGAATTTCATTAACTATAGTATTCGAATTTTTCGAATAATAATTGAAAATATATGTTGCACTATTCAAAACGTTACTGCGAACGGAATGAGCAAAAAGTTTGACAAGACGCTCAATTTACTTTTGTTAATATCAGTATTCTCATTTACTTGTTTATGAAACTCAACTTTGATCGTTAGTGGTTAAAAATATCCTCAAAAAAAAAAAATAGCAGATTTAAAATCTCAAACCTAGAAATTAGAAAATTTTGAGAATTGATGAAAACTACTTAAACAGCAATGATGATAATTATGAGAATGATGAAATGGCTAGGTGAGCCAGACTGAGGAGGTATTCGATTAGGAATTGGAATGGTTGCACTTCTCAAATATTCCTACTTCCCCCCTTTATTAAAAGTGCAGGGTACTGAAAAGAAGCTGCTATGGGAGGAGTTAGATACATTCAAGACGAAGATGTCCATTAGGATGCAGTACCTCATGGGCGGTTAACGTTAGCGGAAATCGTGTATAGGGCGTGTATCGGCTGCCGCAAAGAATATCGTGGCTGCTCTTAAGCAGGCGGTAGGTAGCGTGCTGTCCCGCGTCATCTCGTTAAGTTGAGTTGAGTTAAGTTTGACGGTAACTCGTGAAGTTTTTAGTGGGTACTCGCGGTGGTTTCACCTGCCATATGAGTACCACACCAAAAATGTGCGTAAATCCATTTCCTCCATTTATAAAAAAAGGTATACAAATTACTGTTATTGATTCCTCCAACTAGCGTCTATCTGAGAGGGTTTTGTGTTCTAAGGTCATATTACCAGAGAAACCAAAAAATATTCTATAATTACCCAGTACCTATTTGATGTAAGACTGATTTACGTTTTTAATTACCTACACTTGTATGACATGTTTTTTTCGTCTCAATTACTGTTATATTAACTGAAGCTTTCAGAAAAATGACGGATTATGTTGTTTATTAGAAAAAAAAGATGTTCGTTAATTATGCCTAACTATACCATAACTATGAAGTATTACTCCATTTGATACTTCAATAATTTGGTATAAAATTAGGTAGTTATCTACTAAATAAATAGATACATTCAAACTTTACAAATATTACTTAAATATCTTTCTTGAAATATAATTAACTATTTCTAATAAATAAAATTGATTAATCTGTTTGTTATATGAAAATAACAACGTTTTATGAAATACATATGAATGTATTATTGTCTGTCTATTCCAGCTAATCTCTGGTTAAACTTACTTTGAATAGCAAGTGCTTGAATTTGTGAGAATATCTTTGTACCAAAATTTTTTAAAGAAATTAATTAGGCATCTGTGTTAAAAAAAATTAAACTCATGAAATTTTAAACTAAACATGATTGAATGGATAGCACCATAAAAACCTTATTTTCCAATGATTATTTAAAAGT
Source organism: Samia ricini (assembly GCA_014132275.2). Taxonomy (NCBI): domain Eukaryota; kingdom Metazoa; phylum Arthropoda; class Insecta; order Lepidoptera; family Saturniidae; genus Samia; species Samia ricini. The sequence goes on from AP028164.1 coordinate 12,520,345, forward strand.
ATATTAAACAGTGAAGAGTATATGAAACGCAAGCACACAGCCAGTGTATTTATTAGGTTAGGTTAGTTAGTAGAAAAGTAGGTATTTTAGAAATTGCTATCGCGTGGCGCCCCAAAGAAAGTTTTATAAAACATGAAAGGGACAACTGCAACTTGGGCTGAATTACCGTATGCTAAATAGACGAAAACCTCACTTCGTAGTGATTTTCTTTCGATTTTTAATTTTCTTTCAGATTTCGAATAATAGAGACATCTGTTTGCCTGTACATTTTGTTTTTTTTTTTTAAATTAAATCAATCGAATTTGTTTGACGAACATTTGATAATTATGGTAATAATCGAGCACCGTTTTCATTTTTAAAGTTTCCTAGTTTCTACAACAACTAATTTATGTAAAAAATTAAAACGTACAGGCGGTGGGTGGATATATATTATTTAGTATAAAATTATCTACCGTAATGCTATTATCCAGGCAGGAAACAGGGACGTTTGTATGGTATAAATGCGGCTAACATATCCTCTTAAGTACCTGTCATTTGTATATTTTTATCCTATGTTTGTTTTGATTCGGTCTAGTAACAAGATTTTTTTTCACTTCTTATTAAATGCCAGTAGGTACGTATACTTCCTCTGCAAACGGTAGAATGAACGGGCAACTACTGAAAAAATCCATTTCCTACTTTATCAACCGCAGGTCTAATCTAGTTAGAAAACAGCGATTTCTTTTTACAGAGTCGATTGAAGTTTGATTTAATTTTTTTATTTTCACACGGTATACGGTTTTTTTACAGTGCTTTGCCCACAATCTTACCTGATGTTAAGTAATGATGTGGTCCAGGTTGAAAAACACACTAATCCTAGAGGTTCTGGTTCTCAAGTGATGCTGCCGGAACACACCTACTGGTATTTGGCGGCAGGTTTTCAAACTTGAGGGCGGTAGCTACCCAGGCGGGCATTGTTAGAAAATGCTATGATTTCCTCACTATGTTTTCCTTGGCTGAAAGCTCAGGCTTATTTTATAGTTGGATATGTGGGCCGTGGGCTCGAACTATTCACTGCGTCACCATCGCTTCAATCAATCAATTTGAATGATCGATTTTAAACAAAGTTTACTCTCTTTTTTACAAAACAAAAACAATGTTAGTATTATTTTTGGTTCCAACAAACTTTCCCCCCAGTTCAGCTCACAAATAATTATTCCTGCACTTGATAATTATTTATACCTAACAGTGTGGCCGTGGCTGCACTCGCGTTTCAAAATATTCTTCACTGCGTAAATAAGCATAATTTAAATTTTTAATAAAATTGGTAAATAATGTTTTGATGGTGCTTTCCATTGAACCATATTTTGTTCACAATTTTATGGGTTTTAATTTTTTTTACACGGAATCCTAATTGTCTTCTTAACAGTTTTTGGTACTCAGAGAAACTAAAAGATATTTTTCATAAATTAAAACACCTGCCAGCAAAACCAACATTGAAATCGTTTTTTTTTTTTTTGCATTTTCATGAATATATTTTTTTTTTACACGGAACCCTAATAATTTTCGAAAAATAGAAAGTATCTGAGTATCGCTGAGTATCTTCAGTTTTCCGCCAAAAATAACCCGTCAAAATCGGTCCAGCCTCAACGGAGATTAGACGTGTCGAACAGACAGGAAAGCAAAAATTAACATTCATGTGTATTTAGTAACAAGTTGTTATTTTAATATTACAAACAGACATTTCAATTTTATATGTAGGTGTAGATAACTATCGAACCACAGAGATATAATTACATTACAACGACGCGATGGACATTCACTGTCGGAATCAAATCAGTGCCTTTCAGTTTCTATGGATTTATCACATCACGCGTTTATAAAATTAAACTCTCGATGACGTTTATTACAGATGCTATTTCGTGCATTGATATTATTTAACTTTAGAGTTTTACGTTTAAATTACAAATAATTAATTATACACTACAGAATTGCTATTATTATAATATCTGTGCCCGTGGCTTTACCCGCTTGGAATTCAGACAATTTGCAATTTGCCTATGTTCTCAGCCTGGATGCAATATATGTCATTATCAACTTCCATCGAATTCCGTTTAGTAGTTTTTGTGTGATTGGCGAACAAAATAATAAACATTTTTTTTAAACTATCGATATGTGTTCTATAGACGATTCTGAAGCCCCGCATGGTATTTTTTCTTAAATATTTTCAATGTACAGATTTCGTCTCGTTAGCCTTTTATTATAAGTATAGATTAACCCTTTTCTAACTGGCGGTACTAATTTGTACCAAGTATTTCCCCGCCATACAGTCGAAGCAACATTCCAAATATTTTCATTGTGATGTTTTTTTTTTGGGCCTCAATGAGAAGAAAAATTGTTGTACCCAAAATTAACGAAGTTACATTTTCAATATTTTGTAGTTTGCTTTTATATATTTTGCCAAAAACTACTATTATTAAAAAAACTATAAATAAATTTTAAAAAACTATAAATATTGTCAAACATACATAAAGTTCTCAAAGGTAGTAATTCGAAAGATCGTAGAAATAGTAAATAGAAGTCGACCAAAAATCGAAAGAAGTTTCATGTGTTTTAGAACCTTTTTAGTATCATTTTAGAATTCTAAATTAAAAATACCAATTTTCCTGTCTAGCCGTTAACGAAAGTTTCATTTGTTTAGTTAATGGTATAGTATGAATTTTATCTGTACTAATAAAATAGCATTGAAGTGTCTGTTTGTCAAAATATTTTTTTTTACCAAATAGATATGTATGTAATGTGATACCTATACCAAAAATACAATTTTTCAAATTTTTTTTCTGTTTGTATGTCTGTTTGTTTTGGGTAATTTCCGGAACTCCGAAGTTACTCCGCATAACTTAGGGTACTTTTGATTTTTGAAAATAATTAGGGTTCCGCGTAACAAAATTAAAAGTCATAAAAATTTGAATAAAAGCCGATTCAATGCACAGTTTTACGGGCAAGTGCTTGAATATGTGAGAATTATTTTTATTTTATCTTAGTACTAAATTTCTTTTTAGGGAAAAAATTAGGGTTCCTTATAAAACAAATAAAATGTAGTGAAAACCATATGAAACGCGGACGAAGTCGCGGAAATCTTAATGTGTTAAGGAAATAAGGTTTCGCGACGTATCTCTAATTACGTGTCGTCATTATGTGATGTAACTTAGCAATGTTTTAACACCATCATGGTTGATGGTAAGTTTTTATACAAACCCCTTAGATAAAATCACGTGTATTTGGGTTGCATTTTAAATTATTTAGGCTAATTATTTTACAAATAAGACACATACGTATAAATACTTTATTATTTAAGCATAAGGTATAAAGTATTAATATTAGTTTATTTAAGTACAGTTTTATTAACTACGTTTTTTGTTTTCCCATCTTTTGCCATCAGTATTCGCATTCGCGTGACGCACTCGTCTGCTCATTCGGGTAAGCACACTTAAGCATATTTCCCCATCAACACCGCGCCGTGCAACGCCATGCACCGCTGTCCCCCGCCGCGCTCCGCTGTCCCCCACCGCACTCCGCCCCCCTCCCATTCATAAATGTTACATCAGAATAGCTTTAATATTTTGTATCTTGTCGCAAACTTATAAAACAGTCACATAAAGTATACATATTTATTTACCCGTACATATTTCCATACAAACATTCATCCTCTATTCCCTATTGTTATTTTACACCATTGAGAGTAAAACTTTTACAAACTTTGAATGTCATATTTATTTATATCGAAAAAAAGAACCTAAAAAATAAGTTTAAGCTTCTAGCTCTAAAAAATGACGATACTTCCATACAACTTTCCATCCCCCCTTTCAATCCCTTACAACGTCTTTTTTTCTCAGGCTGTAGACTATCAGTGTACCATATTTCATTTGAATCGGCTCAGTAGTTTTGGCGTGAAGCACGACAGACATGAGGATAAACAAAGTTAATTTCGCATTTATAATATTAGTAATAGTGTTAATACACGTACGGACCGCGGACATAGTACGGCGGACGACCTATGTTGTCAGTCCCCTAAGTAGAGATGAGAATCCTTTACTAAAAAGATCAATTTTTGATTCACAAAACATCAATCTTTCAAACTAATAAAGTATCATTTGTATCAAAAGTGTCCTCTTTGTTTTCTATGATATTATGATCATCCATAAATAGGCAAAAATAAAACAATTCAGTATAATTTTCCCTTAGTAGGTTAGGCATTATGATTTGTTTGTTTTGTTGCTATTGACGACTTTTAGTGCCGTTAATAAAAAAAAATGGAAACAATTTTGTAATAAATAATGATTTTAGTCTAATTTCGACCACTGGAAGAATACTATTTAAGAATTAAAAGTCAAATAAAACAAATAGAAAAAAGATTGATCGTTTGGGCTTCAATGTTTTGTGAATCGATTAAAAATCGATCTTTTTGAAAAATTTAGGCGACTGATCACCTCGGCCGCTCGACTTACCATGTCCGTGATCCGGTCCGTAATAGTATTAACAGCATAAGGATTGTATTACAATAATTTTGTTAAAACAATGATAATAGGTTATTATAACAAACATTTTATTCAAAATAAAATAATTAGTAACTATTTAAAGAAACTAACTCTCCGTATCCTGTTTTTTAAGAAACCGGATGCTGAATTGGCACCGCTAGATAACATCCGCCCCCAAGTGGTCTGGTAATCTGTTAGTAGTTTAAGCAAAGAATAAATTAATCTTAAGGCAACTGTCAAACCCAATGAATGTAGTAATTAAAAAAGATTTTTTTTAAAACCACTCCACTACGCTACTGACCTTACTAAATATTAACTCAATAGGTACTTGAACAAATATTTATTTATATAATGCTTTTTTCAAAATAATACGTAACTTTAGATAACGATTATAGCATAGATGAATAACTATTAAGATGAAATGCGGTCAGAAAAGTAGGTATTTCAGAAATTTATTTCTATCGCGATGCGCCCCAAAGAAATAATTATAAAACACGAAAGGGACAACTGCAACGCGGGCTGATTTAACTATACAAAATAGACGAAAATATCACTGCGTAGTACCCTGTTTCCTCTCCCAAAAGTGAACTAATTTTTAATTTTCTTTCAGTTTTAAAGTAATAATGACTTTGGCTATGCCTGTACATTTTGTTTTGTTTTTCAATTTTATCCATCAAATTTGTTTGACGAACATCTGAAAATGACAGTAAAAATTGAGCATTTTCTTCATTTTCGAAGGCTTCTAGGTTCTACAATAACGAATTTATAGAAAAAAATCAAAACGTACGAACATGGCGGTGGTGGATGAATATTATTTGCTATAACAATATTTACCATAATGCTAATATTCAGGGAGGAAACAAGAGACTACGTTTCGATGAAATAAATGCCGCTAGGATATTTTTTTTATAACAATGGAAAAATTCGTGGAAAAAGAAATCATTTTTTTCATACAATTTGCATGGTTTTTGATAATTTCACGATAACGATGAATCGACTGATTTCGATGAATTTTGAGTATTGTTCGTCGTCTCTCGGACTCTACAAGTTTCCCGAGAGGAAAAAGTAAACTAAATTAAGTTTAATTATGTTACTTAATTAACATTACAATTAACATTTTTATTGATTCTGTAACAAAGTTTGCAGGGACAACTTATAAAAAATGTTTAAAAACTATCTACCATTAAAGTGTTTCTCTTATATTCTTGTCTTTTACTCGCTAAATAACCAATTAATATCGATGTCCTATTTTCCATTTTCTATCTATACTAATAAATAAAATTGAAGTGTCTGTTTGTAATGTCAAAATAACATTTTTTTTACTAAATACATATGAATGTATATACGATACCCATACCAAAAATACAATTTTTCTGTCTGTTTGTTTGTTCCGAGTAATCTCCAGAACGATAGGACCAATTGTGACCGGATTTTCTTTAGTACATAGCTAAACTTACACCGCATAACTTAAGGTACTTTTCATTATAGAAAATAATTAGGGCTCCGCGTAAAAAAAAATTAGAACTCATATTATAAAGTTGAATAAAATCCGAATCAATGCACAGTTTTACAGACAAGTGTTTGAATATATGAGATATAGAAATAATTGCATTTAAAATGAAACGCGAAAATATAAAAAAAATTATATATGAGAAGTATTTTTACTTTTTCTTAGTACTAAAAAAATTCTAGGAAAATAAATAGGATACCGTATAAAAAAATTTAAACCCAATGAAGAACATATGAAACGCAGGTACAGCCGCGGGCACACAGCTAGTTTACAATAATAAAGCACGTTGCTTTTCTTTAAAGTTGAATTAATTCAAATCAAGAATGATAAAGTCAATAAACGAACTATAACGTAAATATAAATAACGTAACTTAAACCCATATTGCCCCGTGGACTTTAGTATAAGTACTTTATTATTGCGTCCTTATTCCATACGTTCTACGGTGTCCTGACTACAGACAAGGGCCTAAACCGTAAGAAATTTTAAACGGAAATTTACTTCATTTAATTTTTTTTTCTTATTCTTGTTGCTTATAGATATTTTTAGTTGTATTTTAGTAATTATGACTCCCTAGGCTTTCTTGTCAGCCAAAGTGTAAAATATTAAAACATAAAAAAGGTAAAATGATAAAAATTGTTTTAAAACATTTATTGGCCCTCTTATATGGTATCAGAGTAAGAATAATTAAGATTTTTTTTATTTGCACATAACACAACGCAATATAAAATTTAAACACAGAAAATACATATTTATTACGATATAAAACAAAGTGCGGCGCTTATGCAAACAAGGTCCAGTTTAATTGCTACACTGAAACTTCAAAAGTGTGAGTTAGAGCAGCGCTGATATTCTAGTTGGACCTTGTTGGCGCGCTGCTGAAAAACTGCTTTAAAAAAATAATAACACACCACACATTGAGAACTATATCATCGAGTTATACAGATATTATACAAATTATGTATCACTATTTATTTAAAATAATAACAATATTAACAGATTAACGTAAACGTAGACATCGGCATATTTTTTATTTACACAATCTTAACTAGACTTATAGATAATTGTAAAAATGTAAGTGTAAAAATTTCTGACGTAATCACCATTACATAAAAATAGGCAACGTCGATGCTACATGACATCACCATGCTATGGTTTCATCACCATGTTTTCTTCACCGAAATCTCAAGCTCTTTATAGAATTGAGCCTACGTCCATTGACACGGAATCCGACAACGCTACCACTAAAGAGTCAGCAACGCGCATGTGATACGTCTGGTGTCACAGACGTCCATAGGCTACGATTATCACTCTCGATTAGGCGGATCTTAAATCCGTTTGCAAATATCGTAGTATACAAAAAACTAATGACGGTTTCGCCATCGAATCTTAACTTTTAGACTAAGATTAGAGCAATAGTAAATCGGTTTTTTGACTGATAAATGATCTCAGAAAAAAGTATTGACATTTTGGATTTCAGAAAGATACAAATAGATTGAGATCGCATATTGAAACCGGCCGTAAGTCTACAATCCCTTCAAAATGTTAATATTCGCTTCAATCTTATACGCGTAAACACACTCTCCGCATATTTAAAACTCTATAAAATTGCAATATCCAACAAGTTCCAGGAATACCTGAATACTTGAGTATTAAGAGTACCCTTGGAATATTGTTTCGCTCGTACCCAGAGAGAACCCTTTGAAACTGAATCCAATTTAAAACAAATTTCACGGAAATTCACTCTATAAAGTCATACATTTTATTGTACACCTATTATATGCAACGCTTATCTTTCCAGTACGAAACTCATATGTGAACGAAATGAAATAACCTACGGAAAACCCTTTGAACAGACTATATATATATATATATATATATATATATTCGTACAGATTGCTTGCGACATACAATACCTGTTGCCTTAATTGTATTTCAGTGATGCACTCTCCCAACTCCATTATCGATTTTTAGCTTCAAACGAATTATGAAGTTACAAGGATTCTATTAGTAGATGTCCTACACATCCGACCGACGCTGTTTTGTGTTATTTAATTAAAAAGTTTAAAATAGCGGTCAGAATATATTTAAAAAAATCTCGATTGAATGAATTATATTTTGACCGCGTGTGAACTAGATATATGTTGTTCTTAATATCATTTTTTTTATACATAATCCACAGCACAGTGACTGCACTGGACCTGATGGTAAGTATAGTACAATCCAAACATTCCTGTATGGGTATTAGGGGTTGGTATTCGAATATTCAAATGGTTGTTTTATTCGAATGTTCGCCGGATTTTATACTATTCGAATTTCATCAAGTTCAATATTCATATCTTTCAAATACTAATTATAAATATATACAACGTATGTTTGAACATTTGCAGAGTTCAAAGCATTACTGGGATCGGAACGAGCAAAATAATTGACGAGATACCGAAGTAAATTAAACAACTTGCAACAGACTAATGTTAATGTCAGTATTGTCATTTGAAGGTATTCTCGTCGTCTAGGTAAACTGCAGCATGCCTCAGAAGTACCTTAAATGATAACATACTGCATTATAATTTCTAAAATCATATTACCAGAAAAAATTTAAAAATCTTAAAACTTTAAATGCTTTATGCCTTTAAATACCTACATGGTTTATAGTTAATATTTATGGGTCGACTTTCAACCCAAAGGCGAACACTAATAAAAATAAATCTTCTATACTAATAAATCAAATTGAAGTGTCTGTTTGTAATGTCAAAATTATTTTTTTACTTAATAGATATAAATGTATATACGATACCTATACCAAAAATACATTTTTTTACATTTTGTCTGGACAGGCTGAACGGCTGGACGGGTTTTAACGGATAGATTTAGTAGATAGCTGATGTTATTCCACGTAACTTAGGGTACTTATAATTTTCAAAAATAATTAGGGTTCCGCGTAAAAAAATGAAAACTAATAAAAATTTGAATACACATATGAATATACTATTCAATGCACAGTTTTACAGGCAAATGCTTGAATTTATGAGAAATATTTTTGACTTTATCTTAGTACCAAAAAGTTTTTATGAAAATAATTAGCGTTCCGTATAAAGGAATTAAAATACAGTGAAGAATATATGAAACGCAGGTTCAGCCGCGAGCACACAGCTAGTATAATAATGAAAAGAAAATATCAAATCATTTTAATCAATGTCTTTTCTGTCTACATTCATCAATATTACTGTGTGGTTCCTAGTGAATATTACATTCCCTTTCCTATACAAAACACCGAATGCATGATAGAGCTATCAAACAGGATGGCATTGCTTTGATAGCGGCTAAAACAAGTAGATACTGTGTAATAAACACAGTATGCAAACACTATATGCTTTAGAATTTACGTCAGAACGGTTCGTCGGACCTCTATATGGACCGGTATAATCACTATGCGAAGTGACCGTGTAACTTGTGAATGGACACAAAGCTTTAATTAAAACCAGAACGTTTTAATTAACTCTCGCAATATGGATATTGACTGATTATTATATTTTAATTTCTTATAAAAAAAGACTATAAATAGAGCTAAGGTGCCATTCATTAATTACGTAAGAATACTTTTGTCGATTTATGACCCTTCCCCGCTTAGACCCGTGTAAGGATACATAAGATTTCTCGAACACCCTCCTTCCTCTTCTTACATTCAATCACGATTATATATTACGATTATATTCAAGTACGATTCAATCTCGTTTTATTATAATTATAATTTATGACGTTTAAAATAGATGAAAATGAGCATAAATAAGATGTTTTTGCATAAATAAAAAATTGAAAAATAAGATGTAAACTGAAGTGCACGTTATGGAATGAAGAAAATCATATAGCATCCGCATAATCATTTAGCATCATTGTGGTCAAAGCACTGAGCCTGTACTGTGTAAAAAAACTGTTTTATAAGTCGAAGTTGTATCGTTTTAACCCGCTAATAGGTACTATATACATCTTTTTATAACATCACAATAATGTGTACTTTATAGGCAAGAAATATATTTTTTGTGTTATCATGAAAATATTTTAGTCCTTTTCGAAGAAAATTCTTATAATATTTCACTGTAGCTATTTTCATGTACAACAATATCTGGTTTTTTTTTTTAATATTTTCCGTAGGTTATTATGTTTTCGTTAAATTATATAAAAGGCAACGTCTGTCTGTCTATTCGTTTTTTTTTTTCTACGTTGTATAGGCTTATTTGTCTGACCACAATCTCAACTGATGTTAAGTGACAACGTGGTCCAAGATGGTAAACACACTAAGATTTTTTTATTTAGTCCCCTTACATCTCAGACATAATCCGAGTTTTGTTTACTTTTTTTTGTGGCTTTTTTTTGTGCCTTCATTGTTTTCATCTTATTTCAATTTTACTATCTTATCTATGTGTTCCTATTGCATTGTGGTTATGTCGAATCTTTGTATTTACTTAAATCCTATTTCTAATTTACAATCCTTAGCATTTGACACACACAACATATAATAAACCTTCAATTATTCATCCTTTTTATCAATACAGTTGATGCAGTTGTATTACGGTGCGACTGCCGTTCCGAGGTCTCGGGTTCGATCCCCGGGTCGGGTCAAGTGGTATTGGGTTTTTCTACTCAGTATCATCCCGGAGTTTGGAATTTTTTGCCCGATATAGCGACAGGCTCGCCCCCTGTCACATCTGGGACGGAACTAAGCTCGGCGAAATGTGGGTTGTGTAGTTCGCTACATCACCTCTGCCTAACCCTTCGGGGATAACAGGATTGAGCTTATGTTATGTTTTTATCAATTGTTCAAAACACACTAAGTTAAGGTTACTGGTTCTCAAGTGATGCTGCCGGAACACACCTATTGGTATTTAGCGACAGGTTTTGATATTTGAGTGTGATAGAATACCCAGGTGGGCATCATTAGAAAATGCCCTATCACCATATTTAACCGATTTGCACGAGTTATATTTTATTATTAAACAATATAATTATTAACGTTTATAAGGGCCATGTCGCCGTACATCGTTACATTGTATTTGATAATATATTAACATTGCCCTCCCAATACATCTTAGACAATTTAATGTACGTCCGCAAAAATTTAAATAAGTTTGATATAGCAAACGGCCAGCATAATTTTAATACTATAAGTAATCACAAACTAGCCGTCCCTTGCTTTAGGCTTAGTAAGACCAATAAAAGCTTTTTAGGCAATATTATCAGGTTCTACAACATTACAAAGCACATTACCGATTTACCGGACGATAAGTTTAAGCACTATGTCAAACAGGTTTTAATATCCAAAGGTTATTTACATGGTGCATCATTACTTGAACGATAGTGATGTCTGGAAGTGACACCCCTATTTGTGCTTCCGCTAAAATCGTCTATTGTTATTATAAATTGTATCATTTTAATAACTTAAAAACAAAATAAAACATGTAAAAAAAAACCACATCGAGTTTCTTGCCGGCTCTTCTCGACTGGGTTGTATTTCCGAACCAGTGGTAGATTTTTGACGATCATAAGCGCTTTTTTTTGGGCCCAAATTGATCTATTCAATTTTATTGATTTTGATTTGATTTTGATTTAATGTTCTACGTAGAATTTTTTTTTTTATTATTATTTTCTCGAACCGGCAAAATAACAGTCCAACAATAATGCCGATAGATGATAATTGATTTATGGTTACCATCATGATGCCGGTATTGCCAGCCTATATCTACAACGGCTAACGTCTATAAGTAAGTTTGGATATTATGCGATTCTTAGGGTTTGCTATTTTTTAGGGCACTACCTTTTTAATACGATATTTCACGTAGGCAATGTCGCGGCATCAACCAGTATAAAGTAGAAATAAGAAATAGCCTCATTTCCAACAATGATACACTCGACATTAGATATGGAAAAAAAGTTGGACTAAAAAGTTAAATAACTAGTAACTCGCCTTTGATACTACGAAACTCCGTTGTGTAGGAACTAAGTAATAACAAGTATACAAAGTTACAGGCAAATAACTATATTTTTTCTAAAACGACATCACTTAGATTTCAAATGTAATTATAACTCGGTGGCTGTGTATTTATTATTCCTTCGAACGTTGAATAGTTTGCGTTCGAAGTCTGTGCGGTGAACTGAAGTGATCAATTCTCGGCATCATAAGATGCAACAGGTAGGTATAGATGCATTTAATAAACGAGGTTACTGACAATAGGAGGGGTATATTGTCAGGTCCTTGGCATCCGGAAAATTACTATTTTAGTTTCTCTTATTTTTTATCTTTTCGCGTAGATTCCAGAATTTTAGATTAATCCTAAAATGTTTTATAATTAATTGAATGTATGCTTTGTTGGCAAATTTGGTTGATACTATAATTACCGAATTAAATGTACATAGAAATTACTTTACTACCATTTATTTAAAGAGTCTAACTGTATTTACTTAAAACAAATTTCTTCAAAGAATTCTTTTCATTTTTTAAAAGCAATTTTAAAAACATTATAATTCTTTATGGTAATTTCTAATTATTCTTAACGTTTTGGTTACATATATGGAGTTCGAATCGATTTGAAAAGTTAAACTTTCATATATACATATTTAATTACATAAAATATACATTTAATGTTAAATAAATATGGCATTGAATTATAATGGTAACTTAAGAATATTATAGAGTTTATATAGTTTTTTTTATTCAATTATTCTATTTTAATGATGTCATTCTTTACTTAAAACCCGAGTTCAAATAACCTGAATGTTCTATTGGTCCAAATTAGTGCATACTACACTTTCCGAATTACATTAAATTATATTTCTATGTAATTTGTTTAAAACAAAATTCTCTTGTAATAAATATTAACAATTCTTTTGTTAAAAAAAATACTAGGTATCTCTATGCAAAATTCTCAATTTTCTTAACAGTTTGTTTAACATACATACATATATACAGAATTCGAAACGATTTAACCAGTAAAACTTTTTTATATTTTTGTTATGCGAATTCCATTATCATTTGTTGAACAAACAGCTCTGAATTTTATGCTGTAAAGAGAAAATTGATTTACGTTATGGCTGTCGGAGCCGATATTATGTCGGCTCAGCTGAAGACTTGATATCAAAAAAGAACCCTGTTCATGTATAAAACAGTTTACTTTAATTATTATGCCAATTTAAATTATGAACACGGGTGATCACGGAGCGCCTTTAAGTGCGAGTGCTAGAGTGTCGTCGCGTGAGTACTTGATGTCCTCTCTGTCCTCGGCACGCCTCGTCCCGCCTTCAGCCTTCTATTGCCGAGCAAGATGCGCGCGTCGACAATGGCCGATGACGATGTTACTGGGAAATAAATAGATTATACACGGCTGAAAATCATCGGATAAGATTAATTAAGAATGGGGAACAATGGTGCTGTACAGGCGATGCCAACGTCCACCAATTAATTACTAAGGGTCGGTCGCTATTGACGATGATAACACTACGTTATTGTCACCGATCCTTTTAAAATAATCATCGGTTTTATGTATTATCTTGATATGTTAAGGCTTTGGAAAAATGATATATCTAGGATTCCGTTGCGATTAATTACTTGTAATGAGTTATGGTCCGGAATTTGATGTTCGATAAATTAGTATAATTACATTTGTTTGCAAACCTTAAAGTAAAAAATTCTTTGTCAGTGTTGAACGATTCTCGGTAGAGGGAAAAGCTTTTTCGCGGTCACCAATGCTATGACGTGAGCCGGCAACATGCTAGAGTATGTCAAGTATAAGATGGCGTTTAAATGCTTGCGCTCTCATAGATAAATAATAAGATGTCTACTTAAGCAGCCTATCGTATGTTTTGATTATGAATAAAATAAATGAAATTGTTGCTGGGAACGCCAATTTATGTAAAATCCGAACAAATATTACACGTTAAGTTTTAGGTTATGTTAATAATTTTAAATGTTTTACTGAGTAGAGTCCGTAATCATTACGTACGCATCAAGGGTGGTCGATGCTTTGCTTAATTTTGGTGACATGGATTCGATGGTTTCAGAGTGATTACGTAAGCAATAGTTACTTGTTAATTCTCGTTTTTTTGTTAATGGCTAATGCTCACGTAATCGAGTTTTGCTTGCTATTGTTGACAAGGGGGGTGGTTGAAATTGTCCTTAATTTTGCTTATGTATTCTTGAAGGGCCCCATATAAGACTTAGCATTTTGACCACAATCTTAACTAATGTTAAATAGCGATGTGCTCCGAGACGGTAAACACACTAAGCCTAGAGGTACTGGTAACTCTCAAGTGATGTTACCGGCTTTCACTATGGTGTCGCAATGACGTAGCTAGATAACTGAATGCCATGGTGCGAAAAAAATTACGGCACCTCTTTTCTCTTCTCCTCTTATCTTCGTTGTTAAGAAACTCGTACCAACCTATAGACCAGCGATGTAGTCAATTAAAAAAAAACATGTATGTTTTTATTTCATCACTGCCTATAGTTTGAGTTCCGGGCATATGCCCATTAATTTGGTTCATTATCTTATGGTTACAACAGCGGGCAGCTCGGCACGATTTTAGTATGGAGGTGGTTGCGCTCGGCTCGCGTCAATGCGATGTCTTTTATGGAAAGATCCCGCTGGCGTCCCACCCCGCCCGCTGTGTGTTGAAACCAAAAGGGATGAACGTAACAAAACAGACACCAAATAGGTACTGCTATTCTCAATAAAACACGAATACGATCTCGAATCTCGATGTTGATATCACGTTCACTTCCATACTCATTTTAACTAGGAACTTTAGTGTAAGATTTCATTCGAGTTCAGAATGCAAAGTAAAGATTTCACAGCGCATTCAGACGTGGATTTAAAAGTGAATTTTATAGAAAGCATTACTGATAGAAATTGCCCTGAAACAAAGGAAAGTATTACCGGGTGCCTAAATCTCAAAATATGAGGACCATAGTGTATTAAAAAAGTTTTGAGAGTGTTCATTATCTTTTGATATACACTATACAGTCTGACTACCAGCTATTTTTAGCTGAAATCCTTATAAAACAACTGGCCTTGTCTAACTGTAAAAGGTTACAGATACGTAACTCTGAAAAAGAATAATTCTTTAGTGAAATATAAATAAATTTCACATCCCCTAATTCGACGTAAAATTTGACAACTTTAATATTTACATCAGTCATATTGTCTTCTACATCTTCTGTCTACACGATTCATTTGGATTCTACTTATTTCATTATTTGCCTTGTTTTATCAGACATTCTCAAGCTTCTTCTGTAGATACAACAAAGTAGACAACAGTACTGGTCTACGCTTAGCTGAGTGCCTTAAGCCCAAAGTTCGGTGAAGGTGTAAAGGCCTTTCAGGTTAACAGCATTAGCAAGGTGTGCGCTGCCAAAACGGTTTGATTTATGCCCTGCGTTGCTTCCGGTGTTTGGACCTGGGTCACACTCGCCCAGTCTGGCCTTCGGGGATAGAACGGGGAGACCAATGTTTTAGATGTGGCGAACAGGGCAATAAGGACATTGATTGTACAGGTGAAGCGGGAGGTGACACTCATCACCATATGGGTAGTATGCTGTGCATGCCGCCATTTAGGCCTGTTAGGGCACAAATGCCTGGGCGCATAGTTTCGGCCGGGTCTGGACTCTGCCGTATTGCCAAACCAAGGGAGGAAGGGGCGGGGCCTAGACCTTACATTGCACTGAGAAGGCTGTCTGGGAGTTGGCGTGGGCTGACCGGGCTTACCTTCTTTGCGGGTAGAGATCTGAACAGGACGCGGCACGGGACTATTAGATTATATTTATCTGAATTCTACGCGAGCGAAGTCACGGGCACAGCTAGTGTCAAAATAATTTTTTGTCTGTCTCTTTGTTTGTTCCTGGTAATATCTGGAATGGCTGCACGGATTTTGACAGGGCTTTTTTGGTAGATAGTTGAAGTTACTCCGCGTAACTTAATAGTTCTGTATTTCAAAAATAATTAAGATTCCGTATAAAAAAAAATTAAAAACACGATATTACCCTATAAAAAATATACGAACGCGGGTGCGGCCGCGGGCACACAGCTAGTAATATTATAATCCTTTTCCTTGAAAGGGGGTAAAAGTTAAAAGCCAAGTCCAATAAATATCTAGGGCATTATTCACTTCAACGGACCAGGACTATCGATTCATATTTACAAACTTCCCGCGTGATTTTTTCCCATCTAACTCGTTTCATTTTTATTTTTCTTCAATATTTCAATCTAACTTTGTACAAATACCACTGTGCATTTATAACACGCAAGTTCGGCAACTTACAAAAATATAATAGCATTGTTAAATTTGTTTATAGTTAATAGTTCATTTTAAGAAGAATTTAAAGAACCATATGAAAGATTGTAGATTTTTTTAAATATAGCAGCATGCTTAAATGTTTATATAGTTAGTAGTTATTGTAAATCTGCAGTAAATTAATTCAAAACTATTAAAGTTACAATTTTGTATATTCGCTCCTTCAATGAAAGTAGTTACATTTCACTTTTGTTTCTAGTGAGAAAATACTAAAATCGGTGAAGGAAATATTTACGCATATAAAATTCAAACACTAAGTATATAGTCATTTTATAAATGACCCCATGCTTAACTCTAAAAAAAAGCATTCAACATTAATTGTTGATTTATTACAAATGTATTATTATATATACATATGTGTCGTCGCTGATCAATCGCAGGGACAGCTAACGTCTCCCCGAGGGGTCGTGAGAAGTCCGATGAGCGCGAATGCAACACGGCAAAAGTTATTTAATTGAACTGTATCCAATTTCTTAACTATACTTACAAAATCATCAGTCTATATCTAAATCTAAGACTTATATTAAGATCTATTCCGCTTGTGGGGAATTCGAACATAATAAAGTTTAAAAATTTGAAAAAAAAAAACCTTTTCACTGCTAACACTAACTAAATAAAAAATAGAATACATATAAAAATAGAATCATTTGACAAACAGAGGTAAAAGTCTTCAAATGTTCTATATTTAACTATTTTTATAACGTAAGTTTTATAACGTAAGTAAAATATATCTCTCTCATGCGGCCTAATAAAGCATGAACTTACCTACTGCATGATCAATAGTCAGTACAATTTAAAGTCAAAAACACAATTGTAAAAAAAAACTGAATGAATTCGATGGCAAAATATGATGCCGGAGTTATTCCTGAAATTCATTTATTTAAAAACTTCGCAATCGCAGGTACCCGGAGCTGGGATGCAACGACGCGACGGTAACCATAGCAACAGCCGGGGCTCGCTGGTATTTCAACACGGCCTTCGTGTATATCCGAAGTCCGAACGCATTCAACAGGGCTACAGTTGGCTAGAACACATATTAAATGTCGTGTATACGAGTATGTACATTGAAAAACAAAAATGAAGTTCATATTATTGCGACGTAATATCTTTACATAAATAAATATACTTTTAGATTCACAACTGCCATTTGATCTTTGTGTAATACTGTGAAATATTTTTCATCTTAGTACAACTAATAGGAAGTTGTATATATATTCTGCCATATTTTCTAGAAAATGTATATAGCAAATTAAGATCATCTAGCCTGTTAGCGTGATCTTCGTGTAGGTACTTAGGTACAACATCACTTAAGAGGACATGCGGTCAGAAAAGTAGATATTTCAGAAATCTATTGCTATTACAGTAGGTGCCTAACTAGGCAGTCATGGGGACTCCCGACAGAACTGAAATAGCATAGTCAAATCATACGATAGGCTGATTAAAGAAGAGGACATGCGGTCGGCAACAGATTTGAAAAGTAGGTAGAAATCTATTACTATCGCGTTGCGCCTCAAAGATAGAATTATAAAACATGAAAGGGACAACTGAAGCGCGGGCTGATTTAACTATGCAAAATAGACGAAAACATCACCTCGTAGTACCGTTTCCTCCTACAAAACTGAACCGATTTTTAATTTTCTTTCAGTTTTAGAATCAAAAAGACTTTGGCTATGACTCTGCACGTTTTGCTTTTTTTAATTTGATTCATCAAATTTTTTTGACGAATGTCTGAAAATTACGGTAAAAATCGAGCAATTTTTCATTTTCAAAGGCTCCTAGTATCTACAATAACCAATTTATGGGAGAAACAAAACGTACTGGCATGGCGGCGGTGGTTATATATTATTTGGTATAAAAATATGTACCACAATGCTATTAATCAGGGAGGCAACAGGGGACTACATTTGTATGGAATAAAGGCCGCTAGGATATCCTCTTAATATCAGGTGACATATGATATTTTATTTATTATATGGGACGTATAAGTCACCGCAAGTTTTTCCTTACTTTCACTCAGGAATAACGAAATCCGCAAAAGAAACAAAATCAATCAATCTTGCATAAAGAATTGTAGAACCGAAGCCCGATATCTTGTTGTAGTCCTTGTTTTTAATTCATTAACTTGCAATATATGACTCTGACTCTATATAATATAATTTTTATGGCGTTTTATTTGATACCAGTTGTGTGCCAGCTCCTGCGCATGCGTTGAATATTTACTTAACTGCGTTTTATTTTTTTAATCGGAATTATTTTTCTAAAATATTTTTAGTACTTAGATGGAGTAACAATATTTCTCACAATTTCAAACACTTGCCCCTAAAAATGTGTATTGAGTCGGATCTTACCAAATTTTTTATGAGTTTTAGTTTTTTTTACGCGGAACCCTAATTATTTTCGAAAATCAAAAGTACCCTAAGTTACGTGGAGTAATTTCAGCTATCTGCCAAAAAAAGGCCCGTCAAAATTTATCCATCTGTTCCGAAGATTACTCGGAACAAACAGACAGACAAAAATTTAAACATTGTATTTTTGGTACATTCATATGTATTTAGTAAAAAAATTGTTATTTTTACATTACAAACAGACACTTTAATTTTATTTATTATTATAGATAGCTTTCTGATTGTGAACAAGTAAAAATAATGACACTGAACTTGAATTTTGATATTTCCCAACAACTCCCAACGACTTTCCAAATGGCACCCAATTTGTTCTACATTGAAGATTAGTAAAATAATACGAAGGGAGGCCTGAAGGACTTATATTTAATCCGTACTGAATGATTAAAAAAAAGATGTCGTTTGGGGCCAACGGGAATGGCGACCATGTACCGGAAGACGTATCTTTTCTTTACATCATCTAGGACTAATGCTTTGACCACAATCTCACCTGATGTTAAGTGACGATATGGTCCAGTATGGTAAACACACTAAACCTAGGTACTAAAGTCACCTATTGGTATTTGGCGACAGGTTTTCAAACTTGAGGGTGGTAGCTACCCAGGCGGGCATCTTTAGAAAATACCCTACCACCATGCTATGGTTTTCTCACGAGGTTTTCCTTCACGGAAAGCTCAAGCTGATTTAAGAGTTGGATAGGCGGGATCGAACCCGCGTCGATTGACGCGGAATCCGGCCACACTACCCACTGCGCCATCATCGCTTCAAAGTTATTATAGATAGGCCTTCAAGAAAGTGGGCCGACGACCTGGTGTAGGTCGCAAGATTATGCTGTACGGGGGTGGAGCAAGACCGGCCGTTCTGTAATTCCTTAATCCAACAATTTACCTGAATAATTGAATAATACAACTAATAAATAAATATAATAATACTTACTGTTATTTACAAGCGAAAGCGCTGGCATGTCTAGTAAACGTTTCTGAGTTCCAGATACAGCTTTTTTGCGGCTTCTTTTTGAAACTTTTCCAGTGCACTGTTTGGCAGAGACTTAATAAAGGAAAAA
Organism: Samia ricini; assembly: GCA_014132275.2. Lineage (NCBI taxonomy): Eukaryota > Metazoa > Arthropoda > Insecta > Lepidoptera > Saturniidae > Samia > Samia ricini. The sequence goes on from AP028164.1 coordinate 12,540,176, forward strand.
AACAGAACAATAGAATTGTAAAATTAGTTATGCGTTTGTGTTCTACATAAACGACAACGATTTTCAGACTAAAAGGTTATCTCCTGCTAGTTACTACAATTAATACAGTTAGTAATGTTTTGATGGTGCTATCCATTGAATTTCCCTTTTTTTCACAATCTCATTAGTTTTATTATTTTTCCATTGAACCCTAATTGTGTTTGTAGTGTTTTAGACGTTCATAAGCGCCTTCTTAGGGCCCAAATTGAATAACAAAATTTTGATTTTGATTTAGATTTTTTTTGAGTTATTTTCGAATAATATAAGTAGCCTAAGTTACGCGGAGTAACTTCAGCTATCTGCCAAAAAAAGTCCCGTGAAAATCGGTCAAGCCGTTCAAAAGATTAGCCGGAACAAACAGACAGACAACAATTTTAAAAAATATATTTTTATTGTACACCTATTTCGTATACACATTCATATATATATTTAGTAAAATCAATTCATTCTGATATTACAAACAGACACTTCAATTTTATTTATTAGTGTAGTAACTGAGAAATTATGAGAGTTGATAACGAATAGCTTTTGATTTTGCTTTAATTATTTTTCATTAATAAACTTTTCAAATTTAATGTGTCGAGTACCCATAAAAATAACACAATAGAAAGACAATAGAAAACAATGGAAAGGTGGCGTAAACAACAGGTAGGTGCTCAAGGGGTTAACAGACTTTTGTTACAGTAACATTATTTTTCCTCAGTATAATTTTAACGCTTCGAACAATTTAGTTGAGGATCAGACCACGCTGTGGGCTGCCGCCGGGGGGTGTGCGGGATGCCTTTTAGTGATATTATAACTTTGATTTTTAGTCTTAATTCTAAGTCGTAATCCAATTCCATGGATAAAGATCAACTTTGCTTGTTCATACGTTCTTTTGTTCACATTCTTTCTAAAAACAAAATGATAGATATTATATTGTGATTTGTTATTTTTACCATAGGACATCAGAGAAGCATTTAGAACATCACCCACTACTGAGCGTAAGCACCTCTTCTTACCATGTACGCAATTCATTTTCTTCCTAAGCTAGTCCAGGTGTGACCCGCGATTTTTATAATATCGTCCACTCAACGATATGGTGACAGTCTAATTCTCCGTGTATAGTTACGTGGGTAACATTCTATCAACGTTATTGTTCACTTGTCATTATTCTGTCTAACAACACATCCTACCATTTCATTTGTTTGATATCTCTGATGTTATTTATAACATTAACGGAGTGCATAGATATTTTAAACTCTTACTATACTGCATTAAGGATGTACGCAAACTAATACCAACCCATATTTCTTCTATTTGTGTATAATTTCTATGCATAATTATTACAAATTAAAGCAATAATAGTAAAGACTATCGACCGATCACGACAGAGAATACCACTAATTGATACTAATCATGTATAGGCTAATATACCCTATCACTGAGCACTGAAATAAACAATTATTTCGGGAATTTCACCACATGTATACGTAAAATAAAGCTCACATGTCGCTAATTGCACGGTACCTATGTGATAGATTTGACGGTTTTTATCATATTTTGATCGAATGCGTTCAGTATGAGTAATTAGGCCTTTATTTTAAAAGACTTAAGAAATTAGATCGATTTCGTATGGATCGGATTTCGAAGTTGATTTTAGTTCCAAAGCATATTACTGATTTACCTGACAATAAATTTAACCCCTTGAGCACTAACCTGGCGTTTAAGCCAGCTTTCCATTGTTTTCCTATTGTCTCATTTTTATGGGTAATCGACACATTAAGCAGCACTATGTCAAACAGGTTTTAATGTCCAAACGTTATTATACGACGGATCGAACGGAACGGAACGATAGTGATGACTGGAAGTAACCCCTGTCTGTGCTTCCACTAAAATCGTTTATTGTATTGCTTTAATAAAAAATTGTAACAAAAATCAGATCGAGTTTCTTGGCGGCTCTTCTTGACTGGGTTGTTTTCCGAACCGGTGGTAATTTTTTAACGTACATAAGCTCCTTCTCAGGGTCCATATTCAATAAAACACTCGAATAGGCCACAATGCAGATTCCAAACTAACTTTCTTGCTAAACTAGCTTGATCTAAAAAGTCCCAAGAATGCTTGGATTCGTAGTAAGACCATGCAAACAATTAAAAACTAATAATTCGAAAGTTCAATTTCTTACGTAAGAAATGTTTTGATATCTTTCAATATGGTCTGGTCAATTAAGCATTGAAAGAATTCAGACAAGATTAATGTGCTATCTAGCATTGTACTCTTCAGAAAGGTAGGTACACAAATTTATAGAAGTTTTTGCTGTGATTTCAGTAATTTATTTATTCTGGGAAACATGAGCTGTTTTATTTTATTGACATTTGCATAGTCATATTATTATTATTTTCTAAAATATTTAATTTAATTCATATATATATATATATATATATATATATATATATATATATATATATATATATATATATATATATATATATATATGAATATTTATTATTATATATGTTAGTGTCACAATCTAAGCATGCAGTGTTATCTTTAAAAGGCTAATGAAGTGATATTTGTCTTCAAATGATTTCATTAATAAATGTACTTTAGTATATTGTCCAATGGCCATTCATTTTCTATAAATAAATTGTATTAGCAATACAGGAATCATTCAACTTAACAGTTTAAATTTTACAGTGATACTTTGTACCTATAATTTCTACAAGGCGACATCGTCACAAAATATCACAGAGCCTAAAAGAGATAGAAAGACAAAGAAAAGAATAAACGCATCCTACTAGCTGAACCCTCGATATCCGTCAAAGTGAAATAGAGAGTTAACCCGTTCTAAACTTCTTTTTTGCTATTCGCGAAGCTTTCAAAGGCATTTTGAATCCTGTTTTTTTTTTTCATTCGCATGCAACGGAATATTTCACTTTATTGGGTCATCAAAAAACAGTCCATGAATAAGGCTGACAACGGAAGACAAAGCTAAAAAATGTTAACGAAAATAAGGATGCCTTTTAATTTTATACTAAACGGAGAGTCTACGGTACTAACGTATGACTTCACACTTCACGTGTTTCGTACAATTACAAAACAAATCAAAAACTTGAAATGCCTATAAATATAAGCTCATTGAAATTTTGTTTCCTGCCTCGGTAGCGCAGTTATATTACAGTACGACTGTCGTTCTGAGGTCTCGGGTTGGATCCCTGGGTCGGGTCAAGTGATATTGGGTCTTTCTACTCAATATCATCCCGGTGTCTGGAATTTGTGCCCGATACGGCGACAGGCTCGCCCCCTGTCACATCTGGGACGAAACTAAGCTCGGCGAAATGTGGGTGGTGTAGTTCGCTATTTCACCTTTTCCTAACCCTTCGGGGATAAAAGGCTTAGGCTTATGTTATGTTCCAGCCGGATGGCTGGACCAACCGAAAGACTGGTCCCACTGCTGGACATAGGTCTCCCCCAAAGATCCCCACGACGATCGGTCTTGCGCCACCAGCATCCAGCGGATACCCGCAACCTTCACCAGGTCGTCGGTACACCATGTGGGGGGGGCCTACCTACGCTACGTCTTCCGGGTGTGTGGTAGCCATTCAAGAACCACTGCCACTTAAGTTTAGCAATTCTTTGGACAATGTCGGTTACTTTGGTTCTTCTGCGGAACTCCTCATTCGATCTCGCAGTGAAACTCCAAGCATAGCCCTCTCCATTGCTCATTGAATAACTTTAAGCTTTTTCATTATGCCCATTGTTAGCGACCATGTTTCAGTGCCGTATGTCATCACTGGCAACACGCACTGGTCGAAGACTTCTGTCTTGAGACACTGCGTTATTTCAGACGAGAAGAAGAATCTTCAGCAGAAGAAGAAGAGCAGAAGCCTAGCTTCCCGAACGCGGCCCAGCCGAGTTGGATGTTATGTAAATTTTGTTTTGCACCTATACGTATCCATCCATTCAACCGATAGACGTTCACTGCTGGTCATAAGTCTTCCCCAAAGGTCTCCGCAACGAATTGTGTCGTCCATAAGGGCCCAGGCCTGGATCTACGATTTTTTCGAACCAGGGCAGAAATTTGAAAGTGTCATCCCTGTCTCAAATATACATCATATAATGGTAATCAATATAAAAAAAACCCACCTTTAATAAACTTGTAATATATATTATATGTATACAAATCAGTTTTAAAGAGATATGACAGCTGAAAATCATTTGAAGCGGAGTTAGAAAAGTAAAAAATCAACCATATTATTTGGAAGAGTGGATTTTCTTTGGGATAAGTCGAACTTGACTTTGGACTCTACAAGGCTACGGTCAGTTTCACAATCAGGGCTGTGAAACGTTCGCGTATGGAACATTTCAAATAGATCTACGCATCACGTTCTTCCAAAGAACTCTTTCTTACTTTTGTAATTTACTTTAAAAATGTAATTGGCTTCTCGCATAGACCCTTTGTCTTCGACTCTGGTCTCCTGTAAGGTTGCAATATCAATGTTGAGCGTTTTGAGCTCGACATCAATAATACAGGTCTCGCACAGTTCTTGAGTGCAGTAAGGCTTCTTTTGGTGTTCGAGAAGCTTGTCGTCATGGTTTGGACGTTCCATGACGCAAACCGTATGTAAGCAACATTGATGTTAGTCTTGGAGTTTTATTTTTGTTATTTCGAGCAGGTGGTTAAGATCGCATCGCCAATGTCCTTGTGTCCAATGTAAAGCTTGTGTTCCGTTCACCCAACCGGAACAAGTTAACGTTGGGGTGGATCATTACTATACTGATCGGTACCATAAAGATAATCATCAGACAAATACACTAATAATCGACTATTTAATAGTTTGTAAGATCGATGTTTTGTGAATCGATTCATCAAGCTTAGATTGAAATCGATTTAAAAAAAAGTTATCTTTTTTGAGAATGGAACCCCATCTTTACTTAGACGACTGATAACCTCGCTGTACCAATTCCGCGGTCCGGTCCGTACGTGTGTTAACAGCTTAAGAAGTACAATAAAAATATAAGTTTAGTATTTCTATAATAAAAACTAGTTTCAGATTTTTTCACAACATTTATTCATTCAACATCAAGAAAAAATATAGACATTGAGTTACAGAAGTAGGTTAGATACAACACATTTATTATTATTATTACTTATGAGAATGTATTTCTCTTTGATTGTAAACTTACGAATACTAAATACCTGATGTCAAGAAGAGCCGTAGTCTCTAGTTCGAACTTATTAAAAGCTCAGAGCCAAAATCTTATTTAATATAACCTCATTTGATACACATCATTTTCTTAACATCTAAATAAATTGAATGTAATGAATAATTGATGGTATACATTTTACCAAAGCATTAAGTATGATTAGAAGTCATTTAGGACGGTTCTAAATCATATGACACGCTGTTTGCCAATCCTCCGCTAGGGTTTTTTAACCCTGAGTTAGAAAGATTACAAGTTTATTTTCGCTTTTTAATGCGAAATATTAATTTTAATTTCCACCATAGTTCAGCTCGTTTTTAGTTATATAAATTATAGCTAAATATGGTAATACCATACGTCCTTAAAACTATTACGATAAAAGTAGCAAGAACACCGATCTAATAGTAATTAAAATAATACAATGATGCTAACAGTAAAAATTGATCGGCAGTTCTGTTTCGTATAAAATTACTGACTTCAAACAATTTTTATAATTGGTAATGTTCTAAATCAATGTCGTTATAATAAAAATCTACTCATTTCAATTAACCAAATTATAAACATAATGAAAAAGTTTATATGCTTTTGAATGATTTCAAATTTACTTCATAAATAAGTACAAATTACTTTAAGAGATAATATTAAAATCTATTTATGTCAGGAGAAACTGAAAAATATATTTACGAAATAATAGTTATATCTGAAAATTTTAAATAATTATGTAATTATTTATCGATCGATGGTGATCAAAGAGATATATCAAAGTGATCAAATGATCAAAGATATATATCATAAATAAAGGAACTGACAACTTAATTAATCGTTTTTTCATAAGGGGTATCATAACTATATAATTAGTCACAGCTAGATTTGTAAAGACAAATTATTTTTTATAATTATTTACTAGACCATAAATGAGTAGGCGTCACACTGCAGCCCGTGGGCCACATGCAGCCCTTGGGCGATATTTGTGCGGCCCGCTTCTTAGCAAACAATTTTGGTGGACAATGAATCAAACAGAGTTTACATACTATGAAGTTAACTAAGTTAATGAACGACCCGCACTTTTCTTTTTTTACGCCATTCTCTGCTTTTTCTTATCTTTTTTCAATATACTTTATGTATTTACATTCATTCTCACTATCAAACGTTGCTACTAAAATATTATGGAATTAGGTAGTTGACAAGATGAGCCAATAATCCCAGAACACAAGTTCTCTAAAAACACTTCATTTTAGCTCTGAAAATCCGATCTTTTTCAATTAACCGCAAAATAGATTTTTATTGGAAATAGTTAGTGAATTAGGTTGTAAAAAAATTACTTCATAGGTTGCTTATTACCACACAAAAAAAAAGGGAAATTTGCGTTTGGCTACTCATAAAAAGTTGACAATTAATATATGATATTAATTACATAAAAGTGCGGGCCGCCGCAGTGGTACCACACATTGAAATATGTGGCCCTTGACCAGAAAAATGTGTCGACCACTACCATAAATGATCAAACTCATATTTGTGATTCTACATGTCACATAAATAATACAACCTTACATGATGATATTATTATATACTAGTTAATTTAAAATAACTTTGTATTTAAATGTTGAGACGCCCATTTCAAGCTTCCTTCTTACGTCGAACAACCTTATAAATTATTGTTGTTAATAACAACATAAAACTTATTTTCATAAAACCTACACATTATGATATACAGGCACCAGTAAGCCACCAATACATAAAATCACGAACCCTTTTGTTTCATTTACACTTGTTAAATATGAACTCTTTCCGAAAACTATGCCAAATTTGGTGCTTAAGATTATATAATTTTATTACATAAATAATTCTTACATATTAGTAATTAAAACATGCACATTAATAATTAATTTAATTACCATTTTATTTTTGCAGTCACGTCATATCATTTACGTTCCTTAAATATAAGTAAACTCCATCCGAACTTCGAAAGTTATGGCAATGTGGCGCCCAAATTCTTTCTCGCGAACTAATAATATATGTACATGTACATATATCAATAGTGAACACAGTTACATTAGTAATTAAGTTAATAATAACATTACAATTGACAGAAGTTTCCAAGTGTATCTAATATCACGAACTCTTTTAAGACGTTGAAACTTACAGATACGTTTTTCCTTTCACGTTCCTCATAAATGAACTCTTTTCGGAAGTTATGCCAAGATGGTGCCAAGGATTTTTTTGTCACTAAATAGTTCTTACGAAAATGAGTACCTTCACATTAATAATTAAGTCAATTGACATAGCAATTATCAAAAGTTTTCAACACTATTTTAGAGTCACCACAAACTCGTTCAAGGCGATCAAAAAGTTTTGCAGACGTCTTTCCATTTAGATTCGTTAGGGATAAACTCCATCCGAATTTCGAAAGTTATTACAACATTACGCCTAAGAATTTTGTTTTCGCTAAATAATTCTTAGGTGTTAATAATGAGTATACATTAATAATAAGTTACTAATGACAATAAAATTTTCTAAAGCCCACAAATTTATTCTAAAATCACGAACTATTTCAAGACGTTGAAAAAATCTTCCAAATACGTCATTCTGTTTACACTTAATACTCAAAATAAAGGCGAAGAAATGTCCTTCACCATCTTTCTTCTTGTAAATTATTTCATATGTTTTACTAAATAGTGACTAAACGATTTTTTATAGAAATACACATATCGTTGATGAAAGATAAAAGTAATCGTTGTGAGATATTTTAAATATATTCTTTCCAAAACTTACGGCAAAATGACGTCTACAATTGTTTTTTATTAAATAATTATTTTATATCGTTAGTGAGTATACATTACTAATTACTTAATTTACATAATAATTATCCAAAATTTAATCAATTCTATTCAATATCACGAACTCTTTTCAGACGTGTAAAAAATCTTGAAGACACATCATACTATTCACATTCATTAAAAATACACACTATCCGAATTTCGAAAGTTATGCCAATAAGACGCCTAAGACTTTTTTCATTTAATATTTTTATATAAGTATTAATCATTAATAATAAAGTTATAATGACATTAACATTGTCAAAAGTTTTCGAATGAACTCTAAAATCACAAACTCTTTCAAGACACAAATACCTACGTGATACGTAAACACTTTCCGAAAGTTACAGCAAAATAGGCCCTAAAATTATTTTCCTTTTCATTGAATAAGTTTTATATCTTAATCATGAGTATACACTAAGAACTAAATTATTTACAATTACAATTGTTGAAAGTTTACAATTCTATTCTACTATACAGAGCCAAATGGCATATTATTTATTTGTTTGTTATAAATATAACTTCAAATAATTTGATTATGTTATGTATTTTTAAATTAAATCTTTTTCTATCGCCTCATATTTTTTCGTCTATCTATCGCATGTCGCATTACGGCCGGCCGCGGATTAGAGACAAATTTGAATGGCGTGCGGAAGAGCAACTAATACCAATATGGCGGCGCACATGGCTCGCATCTGTTAACTATGTAGCATTTATAATCTTACTCAAATATGCAAGTGTTCCGCAGTATTTGTGTGTTTTGAAATATTTTATGGTAACTAAAATACGTAAACAATGACTTATTTACTTAAAACCTTCAATTGCATTGTGGTTTCATAAAACCACATTATATTTTTTTCTTATGTATATTCATTATATCTTATCATCTAACGTCCCTTAATCAGGGGTTATAATTACTAAAACTAACTTTGTTACATAATATTATGCAGCATACATAAAAATCCCAAATATTTCAGATGCTTTTTCGCAGCATGGAATTTCTCTAGTGACCTAGTCTATACTGAATTTTTTTGTCCATTGTTTATATTGAACCGTTGAAATATGTCGATGAAACAATAGGTGACAATCAGAATACCACAATATCATAAATCATTTAAAACATTTATATTCCAGTTTCCAAATTATAAAATTTGAATAAAACTAAAGAAAATCCAAATGATAAAGTTTTGTTGAAATAGATTTCGTTTCACATTCATAATTACAAAAAATCTAAAGGAGATATGTTTTTTATTTATATTTTCCTGTTTTACGTTAATTTATTATTTAATAATCATAAATATAATTGTATTTATTTCGAACTTTTATAAGTGTTCCTAATTTATAAATAGTTTATGAAAAAGGAACATGCTTAACAAAAATAATTACTTTAAAATAACTATAAAAATAAATTCCAATTCTATTTCATTTATAGTACTTTTATCCTTTAACTTATTTTATTTAATAACCGTTAGTCATCGCTGTAAATAGCTACTAAGTACAAAAGCACGTATCAAATGTAAAGATTTTTTTCGATATTATAATAATAGATTTTTAAATGTGTCCAATTATCGATAAAAACATATTAAATTGTATAATTGAATATCTAACTAAACGATTCTGATATGCAAGATAAAAATATATTACTTAAATATTGTGTACATGATAGATATTGTGAACTGTACCATAATTAAATTAAATACAAACGGAATAGAAAAGCTTTGATCGCTGGTAAGACATTTTGATTTTGACGGTAATGGCAACTTAAGAACGCATGATTATGGCTTTAATGCATTACTGTCTACATAGGGGCATGCAAGTGAAGCGACGCAACGTACCACATTTGCACAAACCTGCTTTTTTTTACATTTTTTTTTACACGGTATATGCTCAGTGCTTTGACCACAATCTCACCTGATGTTAAGACGATGATGACGATATGGTCAAGGATGGTAAATGCACTAAGCCTAGCGATTGCTGGTTCTCAAGCGATGCTGCCGGAACACACCTATTGGTATTGGTGACAGGTTTTTCTAACTTGAGGGTGGTAGCTACCAAGATGGGCATTATTAGAAAATGCCGTACCACCATGCTATGGTTTCCTTACGATGTTTTCCTTAACCGAAATCGCAAGGCCAATTTTAGAGTTAGATAGGTGGGTTTGAACCTTCGTCAATTGACGCGGAATCCGGTCGCACTATCCACTGGCGCCATCAACACATCATGTAAACTTTAGAACGCTTTAATGCATTACGATCCACATAGGGGCCTTCCAGTATTACGTAAGCAACAATAGTGGGGATCTATGCTTTACTTATATTTGATGAAATGGGGATCAGGGTAGTATGAGTGTTGATTACGTATGTAATAGTTACCTCTAACAAGTTAGGCAAATTTTATAAAATTTATACCAATATCGTTACCGTGAAGGAGATAAGAGCTTTAGCTACAAATGAGAGGGGGCTGGAGTGGGTAGGCAAGAATGTCTAAAATTCTGCTTTTACATAAGACCCCATATGGGAAATTTTTACCGTACTTTATATAAACGATGGAAAACCCTGTGTTAAAAAGCACCTCCATTTTCATATATTCATATCTTTCCTTTCTTTTTATTACCCCCTTTTTTCATAATATGTTTCGAAACAGCGCTCGTGTATAAGGGGCCTTATGGTTTGAACACATAGCGGGCGGGTTAACGCCAGCGCGAAACTTCTATTGAAGACGTCGCGTCGAATCAACATCCTAATTACCATACGAGTAAATACTGAATTATTCATATAACGTTACGAAAAAAACGTTAATTGACAAGTAGGGACTAATTGAATACTCTACAGGTACTACAAAATACATTTAAAATTATATCATTTAAATTTAACATCAATTAATTAGATATTATTGTAAAAATAATAATAACCCCATAGTAACTAATATATTTAATCTATGCGTACCTATTACCAAAATGTAACGGACTAAGCAAGTATTACGTAACGAACAGGGTACGTGTGCTTTGAATGAGGATGACGTAAGCAATGTTTACTTTGTTGTTTTATTTACTTAAGCAAATTTGGTTAAAAAAGTGTAAATGCTTACGTTACCACGGGCGGAAAAGGGTAAGAGTTTTACTTACTCTTGCACATAATACTTGACGGATCCCTGAGTCTGACAATAACTTTTGAGATAAATCTTAAGATTAATGACCATTATAAATCTCATCACGCTGCATTATTTGTAAAAATAAAATTAATAAAACTATAAAACACAAATAACGATAATAATGATTTCTACTAGTAATCTTAAACCCTGTTTTTGTGCAAATTGTCATTCCGTTTTATTGCGTTAATAATACAACTGCAAAATTATAAGCAAATTTTGAAATATAATTCGACAAAGGGTATTTTTCAATTGCAACAGAAAACAAAAAAAGGTATTTTACCTTATTTAAGATGTTTTTAAATAATATAAAACTGAATACAACTTTGGGACTAAGTATAAATAAAAACATTAATATCGGATAAGTAAATGGGATATTTTAACCTTAGTTTTCCTATCATTATAAAGAATCCGTATCAACTTTTTATTTTATTTATTTCTTTAATGGTTTCGACAGACAGCGAGCGGAGCTGGAAGGCAGCGGAAACGCGACGGCGGCGGCTGACGCGAGTTTTAATGTACTATCTACAATTGAACACGTCACACGAAGCCGACGCTCTTGAATCGCGTCACCGCGACGTATTACATTTATATACATATATAAACAGATTTCCAACAAAGAATACATCGAAAAACAATTTATGTGAAAACCTTGTCCTTTCATAATTATACTAAATCACTACGTGCATGTTTATCAAGATTAAAATAAATCTATTAAGAATTAAAAATAATTGTGGTTACATTTTGAATAAATAAATCTTTTCACATTATCATTATATCTTCATATACTATAGTAAATTAAAGTACTCGCAAGATTGAGAATTTACGAAAATATAATGAGCAAAATTTTGCCGTGGATAGTTTAATATTTCTATTGATTTATTAAATTTAGAGTCAATAATAATTGTCTTTTAAATTGAGAACACGAAAATGAAATATCTAAATGACTACTTTTAGCTTGAGCATTGTATAGTAAGCATTACCTTTGTTTGTTGCTTTTTATAACTTGGGAAAAGTTCATTTAGGTGCGGGGGCGGGCCTTCACGATTTACCGTCTAGCAATATGTTTATTCTATAGTAACATCGTGCTGGCAATCCTCCGTCGTCCCTTCCAGCCCGCTGTTTGACGAAACCTTAATTATATAAATACTTTACTAAATTCTATTATATTTACAACAATGTAAAATGTTTAAACATTTATATTTTTTGATATTTACTACACATTAAAGCTGTACCAATCGCCTTTGCCTAGTGGCATTGTTGTATTATTATAAGTATTTAATGTAACTACACTAGAATTAATAGATAACTATTACGAATAATTTACACAAAAATACGTACAATAAAATATATACAGACTACTCAGAAATACCCTTCTTTGCCAGAAATATTTTATTGTATACATTTCAATAAAACCTATAGTGGCATATACCTAACCTATATATACACATAATTAATGTTCAGATTCTAACTTTAGAAGATACAAATGACCTTTTAGGCCACTCACTTCAATTATTCCGTAGAAATTGTCTACCGTATACAAATGGCATCCAATAATCATTTTCTGCCTTATTAAAAAAGAATTCTTAATCATACTCTTTTTTAATTTAATTAAACATTCTGTTGTTATAGCCTTATTCATAGTATTATTAGACTTTTATAGTCTAGTAGATATACGCACAACCCTATTGGTCAATTATTCGCGGAAGGCAATGAATGATGTTAGGACTACCACAATACTATTCGTCAGAGATGTCTACGGAGAAAATAATATTTGGAGATGGCTTTCTTGCAAGTTTGTGCAAGCTATTCACATCTGTGACGAACTGTATGCGAAGAATTACAAACAGCATCTAATAGAGAAGACTACACAATATGGCAACACTACATTGTGTTCATTTAACATTTAGTTTATAAGGTAATTATAAGTAATATTAAGAATTACATACAAGAATACCAGAATTATGATTTATCTGTAATATTAATCCAACAAAAACACATATTATATTATTATTATTATTAGTAAATACTTGTAATACATTATACTTTTTTTTCCAAGAAAATTAGGTCCAATCGTTTCGTGGATAATTCCCCATCTGTGAGGCCCAACCATTCCTCTGTAATTCCATCTGGTAATAATACCGTTGTTGTTCTATATTCTGTTGGTGCATCATCATTTGGTTCTGATACTGTTGGATGTGATCTATTTGCGTCTGATCATGATTTATCCGGCTGCGATTATCATGATCATAGTTCCAGTGTTTGTTCGAGTTTGCGTATTGGAGCGTGCGGTGCTGGACTGAGAGTGGGAGAGTCTGGGCATTTTGAGTTGAGACGTAAGCACTCTGATGTTCCATCGGAACTGTCATCTGTGTCCGATTAAATAGAGGATTCTCTGTCATCTGTAGTCGATTAAATCGAGGATCCTCTGCCATCTGTGATCGATTAAATCGAGTATCCTCTGCCACCTGTGGTCGATTAAATTGAGGATCCTCTGTCATCTGTAGTCGATTAAATCGAGGATCCTCTGTCATCTGTGGTCGAATAAATCGTGGGTCCGCTATCATCTGTGGTCTCTGCGGTCGGTTAAATCGGGGATCCTTTTAAAAAAATTAAAAGAAAAAAACATAAGTGTTTATTTATAAACGTACCGCTTATAGGACGAAACAGAGAACCATTGGCCGGTTTACGCGATTCTTTCTCTAAATCATAGACATTCCATAGGGTAAAAGACAGAAAAGCTTTGAAGATATGGAATTAAATAAATTAAAAAAATAACCACCAATGCTTCCTCTTCAACTTTCAAATTTATATTTTTATCCTTGAAATCAATTTTATATTATTAATTATATTTTATAACGACATTATTATAAATAGTCAGATAGATATAAATAAAATAATATTTAGCTTTATTAAATAATAATGTCAATTTATTAAATAATACACGAGAGGGACCACAAACTTACCTAGTCATAAACATGCTGTTAATTGTTTAAAATAACATAATATGTACATATAAAAAGTTTACTTACCATTTGATTCAAGAGAGGTGCGTCGGAAACGTTAGAAATTGACTTATGTTGCCTCACTTGGCCCTGATTTGGATTTAACAGGTTTGGATTTGATGTATTACGACCTTGCTGGATCATTTGATAATTTGTCTGATGATCGTGCATCTCACGAGGATGCTGCACATGAGGAATATTCATGTTTTCATTTTCATTAAAAGCCAAGTTATTTACTGGATTTTGTATAGTAGTATTTGTATTAGTTATATTCGTAGTTGGTTTATTATTTACAAGTTTAGGCTCGATTTGCATTGCAGTTTGTGTATGTTTATGATTAATTTGTTTTTGTAATTGAGAATTATTCGTTATTAGAAGTTTTCCTAGTTGATCCATTATACCATTAAATGCAAGTGTAATTAAATTTGTTGCGTTTTCCATATCACTCTCTTCAGCATATTTTTGTGTTTGCTTATCCATTTCAGAAATCTGTGATGCATAGTTTTTCATTAGTATACTCTTATTTCGTTGACTCAACGCTAATAGCGTGTTAATTGGGTCTTCATTTATTGTTAAACATTTACCTTCGTCGTCATCTAAATTGTAACATTCATATGTTACTTTAACCGTATCTCCTTCAAGGGTTACTATATTTTCTGTTGGAATCTCTGTGATTTCTAGTATATCATTAGATATATCTTTCTTTGGTAAAACATCTGTAGGTTTTTTATGGGTGCTCAACATTTCTTTCGTTAACATATCTTCGTATCTTTGTCGTTTCGTCAGTTCAGATGCAGCTGTAGTATTATATTTAATAAGTTTTGAACTTCCAAAAGATATAGTGGGATCGTCACTCGCATGCGAACTTTTTCTTTTTTGTGATTCTATTTCGTTAGTCATTTGATGTCGTAAATATTCTCTTTGATTTTGTCCATCTGAAGTATCAAGTTCCATGTCAACGTTACGTGGCATATTGTTGCGATTAATCCCATCATTCATGTTCGGTTTAGAAAATTCAGATGATACTGATCGTTCGTACCTGAAAAAAATCTCCAATAGCATTTGGTCTATCGATCGAGAAAAATAAGGATATATTAGGAAGAAGCTCGATAAATAATATTGTCATTATCATCATCTTCAACTGATCATCGTTCACTGCTGAGCATAAGCCTCTCTTCTTTTACACTACTCGCTTTGGTCCTGAGCTTATTATCATCATAATATAATATATATTTATAATAATCTTACATGTTAGTATTTAATAAATAAAATGCATTAAACTTATTATATTAGCTGATAATAGTAAATAAGCTGATACTTATAGATATCGCTTAAAGCAATTGGCTAATTTCCAAAAATAACAACAAAACAGTTGTAAGTTGCAATCATAAAACATTTTTAGATTTATCGCCTGAAGCATAGTTTGCCGCAAAAACATTATTGAAAAAGTATATTTAACAATAATGAAAAGCGCCCGAAACTTAATGTGGTTACCTGCCTTACCTTACTATTCCGGGCTATAGTCCACATGTCAATATGGTAAATACTTTACTGCACTAATTAGATAAATATTAGAAGATAACTCTACCTTTGTTCTACGTCTTGTGAGTTAAAATTTCGATATTGTTGAAATTGTATGCTGTCCATTATATTATAATTTTGTTCATAGTTTCTTTGTAGATGCATGTTACCATATTGTGGAGAAGGTTGTGTTGAAATGTCACTAACTACATTTTGAGTTGAGTTCAAATAAGGATTTTGGTTTCTGGTTTGAAAAGTTCCATGCCCTGATCTAAAATCCTGAAAGCAATTAAAATAAAAAAATATTAATCTAGATGTTACACGTCTACACTAAACAAGTGGTATATTCACCTTCAGTGTTTTGTTTTCACGGTTTAAAACGTTGGTTTTACCTACGCACGCATTATTCGAAAGATGTTGATTGTGGTAGACTTGATAGTTTCGCTGGTTCTCTTGCTGTCGTTGTAAAAGATCAAAATCATTATTTACGTCAATTGTTTCATTTCATTACTGACTGCATTTTGTTTTGCAGGTATATTGCCAAGTACAGTTGAATTAGCACTGTGATTCTCGATTTCCATTAAATCAGGTATCCAACCTGTCTGAGCAGGTTTATTGCTATATATCATTATTTGAAGCGCTGATGTCAATGTGTCTGCTATAGATTGTAATATTTCTGATATCGTCTTCGCTATTTTTAGAAGTCTGGATCTATTTATTTCTGAATTTTCCTGTAGTTGATTAAGAAATTTGCCAATAACTGAAATATACGTTTCTGTTATTAAATTTTTGGATTTTTTACTTAGCTCTAAAATTGTTTTTAGAGTTTCTTCATATTTTTTTATTTGTTCATCAAAATTATTGTCAGACTCGACAGCAGAAGGTTTCTGTCGATGCTTGCTGTTATCATTCGACAAATTTATAGGTTTGTCGATAGGTTGCGCTGTTGCTTCTGTATTTTTTTTTAAATGCTATATTTTGTACCATTTCAGGGTTTCGCATATATTCAGGTCGTGCATTTTCACCGCTTAATACAGTTCTATGGTAAGTCGGAAGTGCAGGTATTTCTGGTATTTTGAATAAATTATCCGATGACATAGAACCACCAGTCTGAAGATTGGTAGAACTTAATGTATCTTTTAATGTATTAGGTTTATATGTCATGTAACTTTTTTTATCGGGCTGAATATTTATGGGTAAATTATGTTTAATAGGTTTTGGAGTATCACACAAAGGAAAAATGGAGATATCGTCACTTTTATACCTAGCTCTGCTTATTTGTGAATCAGTTATGTTCCGTTTGGTTTGATTCAAGTCTCGTTTTACGTTTTGTTTGGTTGTATCTTGTACTATAGTAGGATATGACGGGTGTACAGGTACTGCTTTGTTAGGATTTGTAGCTTCACTGTAACTTGTTTTATTCATAGCTGTGGAATCTTGTTCCTTGTAGCTGTAACAAATTTATGGTTATATTATATTTACAGTGTTGCTAGGATAGTACTGACAGTTTGCAAATGCCTTACCTATAACGTGTTTTTAAGTATCAGATTATTTATGCGTACCCACATACCACTAGCGATAGTACAAGCGATAGCAATTTTCAAAAAATTTATGATTAAATTTCTGGTTTCTTCTTAAATATTGGATAAGGATTTTTTCTATTTTTTCTATATAAAATGTTCCAACTATTACTCGCATAGCCGTGTCATATATAATAGGGTAGAGTGAAAAAAAATGTTTTTCTCTTAGCATGGGGGACAATTTAATAGCTCATAAAAAACAAAAAATTTAGAAAAAAAAATAATAAATAATAATTTCTCAACATCACTCAGTTTTTAAATTAATTATGAGCTAAAATATTTGGTTGCAATAAAAAAATATGTCTTTGAAAACAATTTTAATCATTTCCAACTCAAATTTTACTCTACTTCCTTAAAGAAGAGTGCTACTTTTTGGGACTTTTTAAAAACTGAGACAATAGTCACTATTTTGTTTTTAAGTTATGACTTCGTCGAAGAGGTATTAGTTAATGCTTAGTTACTACTGATTCAGCATTACAAGCATCAACGAGGAACACGTCGATTTTTCAAAGGTTTTGTAAAAAATATGCAAAAGTTTACGTTAACATAGTTGGTCAAAAATTGTTTCAAATTTTGCCTGCGTCATTCTTGAACAAACTCATTTTACTAGCTGAGGTCAACTTTGCACATGTGAATTTACTTTTAATGTTCCACTGACATTAAGCGTTTTATATTTAATAAATATTGGCCACCTTTATTGTAATTTTATCACTACTCCTTAATTACCCATAAAAATAAAGACAATAGGAAAACAATGAAAAGTTGGCGTAAACGCCAGGTTAGTGCTCAATGGGTTAATGCTTATAAAATAGTAATAAATGTCTCAGTGGATTGAGTTATCGGAAACTGGGTTCGAAACAATCATTAAATTATAGCTTGGTGGTAGGGTGTTATCTACCATCCATCTAGTTAACAATCTGTCGCTAAAATATGTAGGTTTTAATGCACTTAACATCTTTAGCCACATCAAAGTTAACATTAGGTGAACAGTGCTCATACGCTAACATCTGTGAATGGGGTGAGGTATATATATATATATGTGTGTGTATGTATGTATATATATAAACGTAGCAGTTCTTTGTTTTTGTTCGTAGAAATCTTTAAATCCACTGAACTGGTTTTGATCGGATTTTCTGTTCACTTCAGCAACAGCTTATTTGTTACAAGTATATGCATTAAAAAATGATGGTCTAAATTTTTTTTTTATGTTTATGCCTTACTGCCTAGTTTACTAACAAAAGTTTAAAGGACTTCTTCTATTATTAGACCATTCTGTTAGAAAAATCTTTGGTATATAAAGTCTCATGAAATTTATAAGGTTTGGATGGATACAAGAGCGAAATGACGCAAGGTGTTGTCGAGCACTTATAATGATTGTGAAACGCGGCATCCTGTAATGACGAAAGATGTTGTTCTGGGGTAAAATAGACTTAACTCCCGACGAGACTCTCTGAACCATTAACTAGTTAAGACACGATAATCAAAACAAAATATTAATTAGCTACTAACGAAGTAGACAGGTAATGAAAATAAGCAATTATAGATTTTTTCTTTAGTGACGGTATTGGAATAAGCATGTGATATGCTCATTTTTTATTATTATATTTGCATTAGTAATTTTATGAAACTAGGTTTTCAAATTTATTCAAGTTTAATAATTAAGTGGGTCGTAGTGGGAATTCAATCCAGAATTGTACAATTTAGAATCTGTAATAATATATATTTCATTTTAATGTAACCCGGACAACGCCGATTATGATAGCTAGTCTATAAATAAAACAAAGTTGAGTTAGTTACACCGAACGGCTGAATCGATTTCTTATTTTTTTGGCTTTCTCGCCACCAGAATAAGTACCTATATGAAAAAAAGTAAAAAATATTTTTTGGTTGTATAAGACGGCTTTTTGGTGATATATGGTTTGCTTTTTGATTGATAGAACAGACGGACTGGTTTTAATGATTTCTATTCGTACTCGAGAAGTTTCCTCGCGCATTGATTGGAAGAAGAACTGATTCAGCACTGATTTATTAATTCAGCAATTGATTCTGAAGCGGTACGAAATTCGCCAGAACATCTAGTTAATTACAAAAAAAAAAATGTTGTTTGTATGTTGTTATGTACGCACGTAAGAAATTATACTTTTTTGATGTAATAATAGAAAAAACAAAAAGGTAGACAGCTATCTTCAGGGTGTCGTTTTTTCGTAACGGTTGCGCGCGAATCTTAAATATTTACTCTCATCATTTTTCCCTAACTCGTCAAAAGAAGTATAACTTCAAAAAAACTGTAAATAAGATGAAAAAAAAACATATGTAAAGCCTAGAAAATGTTCCGTAATCAAAATAGTGTATTTAACTTGTATTTAACTTATTGAAAAAAAATTAAGTTAATCATATCATGAAGGATACTGAAAATTTAATTCAGCCGTCTAATAAAAATCTGATAAATAAACGTTTAAAGTTTTTGGTTTGGATAGATAGGGATGCTCTCTTTTACTCAAAACGTACGTTATTATATATATATTGTACGTTAGTGTGACGTCATTTAAAGTATATATAATACATATTTTGTTTTCAATAACCAACCTACCTAGGGTGAAACCAAACGACTGTAGTTTGCGTCGCGCATTTTGCGTTGCGTAATTTATGTTCGACTGAAATTCAGTTACATCGCAAAAAGGGCGTAGTAAAAAAATGTTAACTCTAGCGCATTCAACGCGAAACTGCCACAGTGTTGCCAACTCTTGAAATTCAAATTATACTATTTTCCTGTGAAAATTATCGTTTTTCAAAACAAAACTATCGTACAGACGGAAATATTTACTAAAGTACAAAAACGATTACTTAAAGAATTGCACTTTGGTATCCTTTAATTCTTCAAGTGTCCTTCAAAATAAAAAAAAAGCCTAACTATATTCGAGGTATTTAACCTCAGATACAGTTTTCTCAATATTAATGTTTATTCACTTGAGTACTAATACTACTTTTTTACTGAGGTTTTAAAACCTCATATGCCGTCTAAAAGCGATGGGACTGAAAGGGGGCTGGTGTTAATTTGCTCATGAAAAATGTTTAGCTTTGTATCTCAGAATTGTCGCATATTTAGCATACATTGGCCATTTGTTAACGTACTGAAGTTAAATTACTTTACATCTCCATTATCATTGTACGGACTGGGAACGCTGAACTGCCCGGTTCTTTGACTCAAAGCCCTCTACTCGAACGTAGTACTGTCCTTTCGCAATTTAGATGCATTAACGTGAGTGAGTTGACAGATAACTTTTTTTTGTAACCGACTAAACCTTGTTAACCAGAAGGGCCTTGACAGCTTCATCGGACTTTGAGGCGAGCGCGGCTCAGCTTAAAATGGTAACAAGGACAAGGACACCAAAATGGTACGAACCTCGGCTTCAGCTGCTACCCGACAGATAACATATTTTACCTCTTCGTGTAAAGTAATACACACTTTAATTTGAAACCGAATAAAGCGTAAATTGCGCGACGCAAAATGCAACATTACGTTCGACACAAAATTACGTTCGTTTGGTCTCACCCTCATTTATGGTCTGAAGACAATAAAAATACCTCTTATACAGTTCTCAGCGTTATAAGTTGGTGTGTTGGTAGTAGTACATTTAATAACTTATTTTTTAAAGGCTGTCATG
The DNA here is from genome assembly GCA_014132275.2 of Samia ricini. Classification (NCBI taxonomy): domain Eukaryota; kingdom Metazoa; phylum Arthropoda; class Insecta; order Lepidoptera; family Saturniidae; genus Samia; species Samia ricini. The sequence goes on from AP028164.1 coordinate 12,561,133, forward strand.
TTTCTACTTTTATTCAAATCGGCCAAGGCGTTTTTGAGCAATTTCCATAGATACCAACAGGCAGAAGGACAGATATACAAAAATATCAAATTTAGAATTACTTTTTGCGGTATGTGGTTGATAAGAAATAATATCTTATATTGATATTTTTAAAGACATGAACATCACTATTAATATATAGTTTTATCAAAATAAATCAAGTTTTGAGTTAGAGCTAGGCACATTTTAGTCTTAATTTTTGTAAATAAATTCTAAAAATAATATTGACACCTTATGTTTTTATATAGCCTACCAATTGCGCATGAGCACATACTCCATGCATACAAAGGTACATCAAAATCAGTCTAGCCGTTTTTGTGTTTAATCTGAACATACGCGCAGACATAAAAAAATGAAATGTGAAATTCAAGGTTAGTAACGCCCAAAATAGAAAATTAATAAAGAAAATGAAACTAACATACATAGCCTACACATTTATTAGTAGTATAGATAAATTACTTTTAGGAAATATATTTATTTAATAATAAGAATGACGATAAATTTTTTTTTTTTTTAAATAACCACTATAATAATATATTTTCTTGTATTAATTTGACTAATCTAAACCACTGAATCATTAGGAGATGTAATATAGTGAATAATGAATTATGTGCGAAGAAATCCGCAATGCACAGCTTGTCATATTCTTAATGAATTCGCATTATAAGTAAAAAATAGGTACCTATTTGAAACTAATTTTTGATTTTCTAAGGCAAATGTTTTAAACTTAGTACAAGTTAATATATTTAATGTACTTAATAAGAAGTGCATATTTTTTTCATTGGATTTTATAAAGAGTCATAGGCACCTATTTCTCATCTTGGTTATTTTTAATAAACATTTAGAGTAATTACATATTCTATTTACGTGTTACAGAAAATTTTAGAAGTATGTATTTTAATAACTGAAAGTAAAATTTACTTTTAAAATTAAAACATTTATCCACAACTAACACTTAATACTTACAAATTCATTGGATCAGTTTTTAACACGAAGCGATTTCTTCGTAGATTTTTTATATTTAAAACTTTTGTTTTTATTCTTTTTTATATCAGAAGTTTTATTAATCGACGATTGATTTCGTAATTTTGTCAATAACCAATTGTGTTTATTGAATTCTAATGAAATTCTATTGTTTATCGCATCGTTTTGAGTTTTTAAACATTCCGAATCAAACCTATTTTCACGAGTTTTCGTTTTATTCATTTCGAAACATACTGATGAAATTAAAATTAGAATTTATATTTTTAAAAACAAAATACATATTATACATTTACAATGGTATATCGTTTATATTATAAAACTTATTTAAAAAAACCATCACATTACCGGAAAGTAAACGATCTACCGATGACAGAGTTACATCTTGTCAATGTTACAAGTTCAGACGTGTGCCGCCGCTGGTGGGTCTACTCAGAGACTACCGCGGCGAACGCTCGTGTTATGCCAGGAGAGGTAGAAGCCAGGATGGCGCCAATTTACCAGCCAATAGCTGCCTGGTGCGCGCGCAAGCAGCCTTACAGTCAACCCCTTTGTGCAATGCTAAAAAAAACCAGCTCGGTTAACAGGGTTACCAACCATTCTGCAATACCCGAGTCGTTTCAGTCCACAAGTCTTGTAAGAAGTATAACGAAAGATGTAGATACGAATAAAGGTTTACCATATCTAAACATTATAACATAACGTCGCTTTCCGTGTCTTTCTGTCTGTTTACCATTTACTAACTCCTAATCTTAACCACGCACGGTTTCACTCTCAGTTAGACATTTATTCAAGGAAGAATGATATAAATAATATATCCTAATTAGGCTTGTTTGTGTAGAGAAAAATTCAATATTTTGTAACCAAATCTTAAGTCTAAGAATTAATTTCCATGGCTTCTGAAGGCTAAATCTTAGATGCCCGAGAGAATTGTGGTTCTTCTACTGAAGAAAACTTGACGATAGCATATCCCATTAGATTGCAATATAGTTTCTTTCTTTCTAAATTTAACGCGGACAAAGCCGCAGAGAGAAGCTAGTGTGGTGTACCTATAACGCTTTAAATAATGATATACTTATATGCAGATATTAATTCAATTGCCGGTATTTTAAGAAACTTCACAAATAATCTAGCATTATTTCTGCATAGTTCATACTTTCCTATAATTAAAGCGTGCATGATACCGATTGTGCACACCCACCCGCAATTCTACTTTTAAATTGTATTTTTTCCGTAAATCCCGATTGCCGAAGTTGGCAACATTAACCATGACACAATTTCATAACTTTATTCTATATTAATTGTCTATCATGATGCTTCTGCAACTATCTATAGATAGTAATACCAAAACCATATTATTATTGAAAATCACTTGCTAGGCTTACAAAGTTTTCGCTTTACCTAAAAGTTTTTTTTTAGGTAAAAATAGATTCAAACTTAAAATAGGGTACCTATTAAAATACATTAATTACGAAGGGTAATAATATCAGTATTTGCAGACACATATAATGAGGTAATCGAAAGAGGGCATCCAATAAAAATGAATTACGTGGAGTATTTTTATTTTTAGACATAGCATACAGCTGTCCACGTGCCTATTCATGTTAATTTCTTTCACGATACAATATTACTGTAAGGATAAGCTTCTTTTTTTTTTGCTTTTAAACAAAGATAGGTAAAATAATAATAGAAACATTCTTTTTCTATAAATGACCTACACTCTGTATTAGAGTTTTTTTATTAAGATCATGATTTCGAGACATAGAATAACATTAAGATTAACAAAGGTTGGGAAAGTATCAAATTAAGAATTTTCTTTTAATGTTATTTGTATTAATTAAATTATTTAGAATGCCTCGATTTGCAAATTTTATATAAACTAATAAATAAAATTGAAGTGTTTGTAATATCAAAATAAAAACTATTTACTAAATAAATATGAATTTGTATATACGGTACCTATACCAAAAATACAATTTGTAACATTTTTGTCTGTCTGTTTGTTCCGGCTAATCTCCGGAACGGCTGTGCCGATTTTGAAGGGACTTTTTTGGTAGGTAGCTGAATTTAATCCCGTGTTTGCTCCAACTAGGTGGCGGGAGGTACCGGGGGGTTTAGTGGGTAGTGGTCAACGGCGCTTCTCGCCGCGAGTCCCACACTAATCCTGTGTGACAGCCTCTCGTGCTTTCGTGCGAGAGACTGTCACACATCTTCAGACGTGTTTCAACCAGATCTGGAAGGGGGGGTCCCTATCAGATCTGGCTGGACAACTAGTGCGTAAAGGTATTCCCCTCGAAAAAAAAAAAAAAAAAAAAAAAGGTAGCTGAATTTAACCCGCATAGTTAACTTTTATTTTTCGAAAGTAATTAAGGGGCCGCGTAAAAAATTAAAACTAATGAAATTGTAACCAACAAAACGGTTTAAAGGACAGCACCATCGAAATATTATTTTGCAATGATTATAACTATATTACGCATTGAAGAATATAAGCAATGTGGGTGGAGCCGCGAGTCTTATATTCATAGAATTACGAGTGACGCAACGACTTTGTTAGTCTATGCTTATATTAAATTTCATTGAAGCCCGTCCTGCAATGGCACATGATTTAACTATTGTTTTTTTTTCTTTTATTCCAATTAAAGTAACAATATAATTTGATTTATAATATGATAAAATTATATCTTTATTTAGATTTAATACTAATACATTGATGTTAAGTACTTCTGGGATTACGTTTCATCACAATCATACCTTTCCTGCTATTCAAAATTGTCTCGTTGAGTGCATATGCTCGAACAGTTTCAGAACTAATTTTCTTTATTCCTGTCAGGATATACGAAAATTAAAAAATGTCGCACAATAGTATTTGCGTAATAGATTATATCATCGATGTCTCAAGTAATATTTAAACTTCTAACTCGTCCTTCGGTCCCAGCTTTCGCGCGCGCTTCGAATGAACAATCGCCGTTGCTTAGCGTCGTTCCCAATTATAACTTCTAATTTTAAAGTTTCCGCCAAAATGTTTTTATTTTTATTTCATTCTTTATTGTACACCATTTGAATACATATTATACATTATATAGCTGTTGCATGTAGAGTATAAAGGGCGGCCTTTTTGTTGCTAGCGATTTCTTCCAGGCAACCTTTGGATGAATTAGTCTTAGGAAATCAGGGGGTAGTATGAGTGTAGCGAAAGTAATATTCACAGGTTCATTAAACATCATAACGTTTAAAAATAATTTATTCAAATCATAAAGTACATAAATTTTTACACAAAAATTTATAATTAAAATAAAGTAAAATAAAAAAAGAACTGTAAATAATTAATGTCGTCCAGCTCGCCGCCAGACGGGAAGGTTCCCAGAAGGCTGGCCATATTGCCACGTTGGATGGCAATGCTAATTCGCTGTGCCAAATATTGGCCAGCCCTCTGATTGCGAGACGTGTCAACTAGACGACTAGAATATATACGTATTACCATAGCAGTGGTTACCATGACAACCGTTACGATAGCAACGGTTACTTAGCGTGGAAGATTGGGAAGGAGTTGTATTTGTGACTAGCTGTGCCCACGCCTCCGATTGCTTATAATATTTATATTCTTGAAATCTACATTTCTTTAATAATTTTAATCGTTCTGTTAGATTACTACCAGATAACGTGATGTTGGTAATATTTTCAAAATAGGTAATTTTAAAAATCATATAAATTCTTATGAATGTATAGGTGAGACGTGTGTCTGGATCGTAGTAAGTGGAAGTATGTGGTCTCTGCCTAACCTTATGGTAGGGAAGCCTGACGATATGTATGTATGTAAATCGGCAGCTGTTTTAGAGATAGAAGAGAAAATAATGGACACAGACTATTTATTTTATAACATGCAATTAAGGTTTGAAGTATACCTCAGGTATTTACAATAAAAACAACAAAATTTCAATATAATTTATTTTTTATTCCCAATATCTTAATAATTAAATATCTATATAGTTTAACAAAATCAGACTCATATGAAAGAACATGGCAAGTAAATAGATTGACCATGATTGAAGATTAGTTTTTATTAATCCACATTACCCTTATTAAACAAATTTAACGATTTTTGTTTCGAAACCTATCCTACAAGAGGCCTGAAGTTTCCGTGATGGAATAATAGCATAGTGTTAGCGACAAGCTGCCCACCGTCATGTACTAGAACAGCTATTCCCAACCCGTGTTACGCACACCCCTGGGGGTACGCGGGTTCCCAGTGAGGGTACGTGAAAATTATATTGGTAATGGCTGGATCACTGAGAAGATAAAACTTACATTTATGAACATTATTACAATGTATTATGTCTGCGATATTTTTCTAGGAATTGTTATTTTGTAATTACAGGGTTATGCAATTTCAACAAAATTAATCTAATTATTGATTTATTATGTTTTAAATTATATTAAGTTCAAGGTTTAAAATTCTGAAATTAATATAAACAGGCTGGGTTTTTAATGTATCAGATCAAAATTTAAATCTCTTGACGAAATTTATTGCAAAAACCTATACAACCAACTGTTATAAGAATATCCTTGAAAACAATAAATAAATGGATCAATAAATAATAAAATTTGTTAATTTACATAAAGCAACTCCTACAGTAACTTTCTATAGATCTAGTCTCTAGGTATAGTTCAAAGTTAAGATTGACAATAGACAGACCTTAAGAAACGAGGCACACTTTAAGGAGTAGGTATAAAATTATCAGGGGACGGGTACTCATAAAAATGAAAAGTTTTATTAAGGGGTACGGAAAAGTTTGGGAAGGACTGTACTAGAAAATAAAGTGCCTATAGGTGTGTGTTCCGGCAGTATCATTTGAGATCTTCTTGACTTGTAACTTTAACGTGTTATAATCTTTAGATACATAATTACTAGTCATAGTCGGCGAGAATCGCTTAGGCGCCGTCACGTTCTTTCACTGAAATCTCAGGGTTATTACAAAATTCGAACCAACGTAATAGACACAGCCTCCAGCCACACTTACTAATTACATCATATATAGTTTAGAAAATTCACTTGCTTTAAAAAAAAAAAAAAACCCGTTTTTAAAGATTTTATTAACCTTCGCCGATTAATGTTTTATGATAAAAAAGTATACCATACTTAAAGTTTAGAGGACGTATCGCTTAGTTTTTTAACAATTTTATTAAGTATAACATGTGCCTCTTCGTAGTGTGGACTGAAATGATTTCGTACTTTGTCCATCCAGACGGCGACATTAGAGTAATGCTCTTTTGGATCGAAACCCGCCATTCCTAATTAAAAAAAAAACATTTTTTTATCATACAGTGTACAGATTTATTAACTTTTTCCACAGTTCGAGCTTCCGTGAGATCCTTGGCCTATAGGTGTGTCCAAGCGATAACACTTGAAAGTTCATGCTCTAAGTTTAGCGTAGGTACTACCATCCTCGGGTGAAGTTGCCACTTAACATCAGATGAGATTGTGTTCAAAATTTTAACTTACATACATATACCTTTAAGATTTAAATCTCCCGGATAACAATGCGCCGATCCGCTCAGTTTTTCCCAAAGATCGGATCGCGTGTATACGATTCAGCGCTATTTTGAACCATCTGAAAGCCATTTGAATTTTCTAGCGTTTGATTCAATTTATATTAGAAATCGGATCGCCAAGATCGAAAATTAATTATAAATTATTATAAACAATATACAATATCATGTTTATAGCTTCTTCCCGGATCTTCTCGACTGCGGTGTTTTTCAAACCGGTGGTAGTTTTTTGACGTTCATAGGCGCCTTTTCAAGGCCCAAATTTAATAAAGCATTTTTTAATTTTGATTTTATTATAAGAATGTCAATGGCCAATGGTGAAAATATGTAGTAACATAAAGATTTTAAGGGACAGTAATACTATTTACCAATCGACAATTATTTACAATTACTGTCAACACGTTAAGTTGTGGAGTTGTTTGGGAGAAGTGGAAGTTTTTTGATCGAACGGATGGATGATTCGTGAGATTACTAACATATAAATTGATTCCTAAAATTGATTGGTCTACAGAAATAACACTTACTTGGCTGTTCAAGTTCACATGCCGCGACCAGATCAGCGACCGTTATCGAATTACCAGTTACAAATTCGTTTCCACGTCCTAACCACTTTGTATTTAAGTCCTCGATCGCCATTTCCATACGTCGCTTGTAACCCGCAAGCGTTTTAGCCTCCGGCTGTTTACCGGTTATCACCGCGTCCATGTACTGAACGATACATAGATTAGGTTATTATTGCGCTGATTAGCAAATTCTCTAGATTCACGTTTCCTAACTTGAAAGAAGCTATTATGATTGTCTGATTTATCAGCCAAAACTTTCGGTGAAGGAATTTTAATTTGCATGGTATTTTCTAACAATACCCGCCCGGGTAGCTACCCTCAAGTTTTAAAATTTGTCACGAAATACTAATAGCGTGTTGTGTTACAACATTGGGTTCCCTTAGGATCACTCTAGAACCAGTACCTTTAGGCTTAGTGTGATTACTATCCTGGACCTTATCATCACTTAACATCAGGTGAGATTGTGATCAAAGCACTGAGCCTATATCGTGTGTTGATTTATGGGTCTCTTTACTTAACCTTTGCGTGTGCGTGCGAAAGTGTGCGAATCTAGAGCGGATAAATGATAGTCCAAAAACATATACTGAGTAATTATTTAATATATTTCTACAATTACTAATTAATTTACAAAGTTACGTGAGTTAACGGCGGATTTCACACAACGGCTGACTTATAGCAATGGGGCCGTGGATAATATGTCGCACTTCGCAATACCGAAAATTATGCGTCAGCATTGCCACTACACATGTAAAAAAAAGAAGCAAACGTAGCGAAACCATAGCATTGTGGTGGGGATTTTTTAATCTGTATAATACGCGTAGCACTTTGACTAAAATCTCATCTGATATTAAACGACGATGCAGTCCAGGGTGCTAAACACACTAAGCCTTGTACTGGGTCTCAAGCGACGTTGCCGGACCACACTTATTAGTGCTTGACGAAAAGTTTTCAAACTTGAGGGTGATAGTTAATTACCCTAGCGGGTATTATTAAATAATGTTTACTACCATGCTATGGTTTCCTGTTTACCTTCACCGCACGCTCAAGCTCATTATAGAGTTGGATAGGTAGATGTTAACCAACGTCCATCGACGCCAGTGGCGTAACTATGCCATCTGAGGCCCGTGGCAAATTCATTGTATGGGGCCCCCCGTAAAAAGAGTCACGTTGTAATTTGATTTTAATAAATCATCATCACTAAAGCGTTTAGTTATGTCTAGCTTTAATTGTATTTATAACTTTTACTAAACTTTGTTCAAAAACGTTAGGATACTTCTGAGCTCGCAACTACGCGGGTCGGGGCCCCATCGATTTTTCCAGGTCTGCCACCCTATAGTTTCGCCACAGATCATCGCGGAATTCGACCACACTAACAACTACCTACCCGCAACCAAACTATTCTAATGTTCACCCAGTTAGCTACCATGCTAAATCATTCGCACACCTATGTGTGTACCGGCAGCATCAGCAAGAGGTGTCACATATTTACAGTCTTGGACCACGTCGTCACTTAACATCAGATTGTGATCAAAGCTCAGAGCCTAAGCAGTATTCAAATAATAATAATTATTATACACTATGCAGTACTTTTTGGAAATAAAGTCATTGAAAACTAGTTTAGTAGGGGTCATGATTACCGTCTTCCCAACTCCCTTCCCCCCCCCCCCCCCGCCGCTAAAATCGTACACAATTTACGAAAGTTTGTAATTACTACTAACATCCTGCATATTAAGACGTCTAAACAATGAAATCAAAAATAGGCATTGTATGTATTTGAATTAAATTGAAAAATACATGAAAATCAATATTCCCCAAATTCGGTTTGTAACCGTACCTGAACGTAATTATGTTAAACTGCTTGTTTAAAGTGGATCATGTTTCACTTACAAAGTTATGTAGGAGGAGGAACTCATTAAAATTGATTGAAATTACAATAGCCAGAATGAAACCTCAGACAAAATACTAAAAACAAAGTAAAACTTTAATTAATCATTTCATTCATAAGCGGCACCTATCGTCGTCGAAGTAATCAGGAATTTCATTCACATATAAAACCGAACTTTATTTTTAAGACATTAAGACTCACTTTTACTTGAATACTAATAATTCCCTGAAAATATTGTATTGTGATATCACAATCTGTCTACAGAATTAATAATAATTAATAATGTTAATAAACGTATTAAAATGAGGTTTATTAAAACGGTTAAATATACCTAGGTACTGTAAAACATCCATTTTGAATTCACTATTTAATAAAACACCTAGAATAACTCACTGATTTAATAAATAATACTATTAAATTACAAATAAATATTAGTTAATTAAAAATAAAAACAACATTATCCTTCTATCGTGTTATTATTAATATGTTAGCATATAAATGTAATATATTTTTTCCCATAAAATAATATTTTATATTGTTTTATGACAAAGGAGAAGCGAAGATCAGATTTTATGATTAAGATAAGAATTTTATAGAATTTACGAGTATTATAGTACCTACCTATATTTTCAATTCTTTTACCAACATTGTTATGTTGTCTCATGCCTTAATAAATCCAAAATATAAATACTTAATAATGGTTTTATAAATCCTAAACATTTTTGTATAATATGTCGTAACGATCTTACACACTCTATTCTATTAAAACGTCACGAATTTGAATATAAAATTAGCTTTTGTTTTTGTGTGTGGGAAAAATGTTAAAACCATTCTATACTGTTTAATTATTCCGCGTATCTGTTCTATATTTCATTACAAGTTATATATTGACGGTATCTTTCATTTAATGAGTAACACTGTGCAATTTTTGTCAGCATTAACATTAGAATTGGGTCCAGAGAGAGAATGTGTTATTGTGAACAATGGCATAGGTAGCAAGTACATCCAAACTGGCTAAATTACAATTTATTATTTTAAAAATAGCATTTTTACCAGCAGCATTTACAAGTGCAACCTGCCAAATTATTACAATTTTTTATAGGCCCCAGTATTGTAAGGTTAATGTTTTTTCTGTTGTGTATTTTTACGATTCACGAACGGATGACACTCAGAGAAAACCACCTCCACGTAGCTACGACTCTGATTGTGAATTATGCCATCGTAGATTTTTCATCGACAGTTTAAAAGAACCATTATTTTTGAGAATATTATAGCATTTTTTTCTACTAACAACTTAATTTGGATATATCATACATATATGAACCTTCATTGGAAAATATTTAACTGAAGGCAAAAACCACATCAAAATCTGTTGCATAATTGATGCGTCGAGTTACCATAAAAATGAGACAATAGGAAAACAATGAAAAGCTGGCGTAAACGCTAGGTTAGTGCTCAAGGGGTTAATAATTATAATATGTGCCTACATAATAAACTCCATAGATAAACATGATATGATTGTTTTGTTAGTAGTATTACATAATATGTGTATAACTTTTATAGGAGTGCAAATTTAATCAATGTACATTTAAATTCCTAAGTTATTAGTATAAGTTTAATTTTTTTATCTGCAGCACTGCCTAAATAAATATAAGACAATATATATAATTACATAACAATTGATAGTAAATACATATTATATTGAGTTTATAAAAAAAAAATTAGCTAACTTACTGCAACTCTAAAGTACATAGCACAGTGTAACCGTAATCCGATATGTTGCCATTCCAAAAATTCCTCTACCCTCGCTTGCAGTTTTGAATCCCTTGGATAAAGTGAGTCCGGTATGATATTCTCACGAGCCAGATACTTTAATATTGCAATACTGAAATAGACAATGTTCAAATGAAAATGATTAAAATGACTTTAATAATATGAAAAAAAAACAAAATAATGAATGAGCCATATATTATAATTGAATAGGAGAACAATTATTATCTCAATAACATAAGTAATATTAAGTTCTCGAATAAGAAATGTAATGTTTTGAGCAAACTTATAACACTAAACTGAGCCCATAAATATTTGGAAAATGATATATGGAAGGATATATTTAAGTTCACATCTACACTAATCTAATTTTTCTTATCAAACCTTGAGATAGATAATCATTAGATTTTTCAGTTCTAAAAAGTAACTAGCTATTTTCAACTGACCTCAGATAAACTGTTGTCTTTTTGGAGTTGGCAATGAATAACTATTGGATTCAGAACACACTTAACATCAGGTAAACAGCATGCCTTTTTAGCTACATCACACCATAAAAACAAGATAACATACATCTAGAAAATAAAATTAACATGTCAAAAAAATTCACCTCTCTGTTAAAATGAATCCATTGTGATCAATAACGGGTACCCTCTGCATTCTGTTGATTTTTGTAAATTCTTCTGAATAATGCTCAACTGAAAATTAACATTACATAGAGAATTTGTAAAGTTAACAACTTATAGATTCACTTTACCAGTGCTATGACAGAATGTCAAGTGTAAGATAGTGTTGAAGTGCTGGCGCTTAGAAATAAAAAATAAATTTTATACTAATGCAACCTATCATATATTAATATGTACATAATTATTGTTTGGAACACCAATAGATGTAAAAAGCAGACAAATGTTGCTTGTAAGGTTATGTTAATAATTGAAACTATTAAATTATGAAACTGACTCATCATATGACTTTCAAAAGAACATTGAACATACAACACATATCCACGCCAAGTAAGTAAAGTTTCAGTATTACTGTATTATCTACTAGCTGATATTCGCGATTTTTACCCGCGTATTTCCCGTTCCCGTGGGATTTTCAGATTAAAAACTGTTCTGTCACTCCCTGGATTTCAAACTATCTCCATACTTATCAAATTTTATCCAAATCGGTCCAGTAGTTTTTGTTTATTCGTTACATATAAGGAAAATGCGATTACTCTGACACATCACCTCAAAATTGCTGAACGTATCGGGATGGGACTACTACCATTTTACGCGAATTTTTTCGAAGATAATTACAGGCTATTTATTTTTTCTACTATTTTTATCTACCTTTTTTCATATATATTTTTTTTTTCAATTTACTCATATGTACATTGTTTCCACTAAGAAAAACAAAAGTGTCTCATTTTTCTTCATTCATTTGTTTTTTCATGCGCACCTGAACAACATATAAAACGCGGGCGGAGCCGCGGGCACATGGTCAGTGTATATCTAAAACAAAGTCGCGATATTTACACCATTTATAACTCAAAATATGGCTGGACCGATTTTAATGATGTTTGATTTGGTGGATTGCCCCGAATAGCAGAATAACTTTATTAATGAAATCATCAGAAAAAATCACAAAAAATAATCATTTGTAAACCATATTCATTTACTTATACATTTTGTATAAAACGGTTTTATTGATTCAAAGCCGATACGAAATTAGTTTTTTTTTTTTTGTTTTTTAACCTAGCTAATGCTGTTGACCGGAAGGGCCTTAACAGCTTCACCGAACTTTGGGGGCGAGTCCTGAAGGCACTCACCCGCAAAAGGTGACTAGCACAAGGGTTAGCAAAATGATACGAACCTCGGCTTGGCTGTCACCTGAGTGTTCAACCTCTCTCGCCAGTTGTAACCTAGCTATCCCTACATTTTTTTATTCTTTAATTATAAAAAAATGGTTCCTTACATGACCTATGTACCTGCGTGTTGTGTGCAGGAGTGTGTATGCAGTGTTGTGGGCGCGTCGGACTGGCAAGTACGAGACGGCTCGTAATATGAGGGGATTCGGGTGTGTCTCAGCGCGTTCGAAGAAAGCGTCGACAGCTCTTTGGACGTATTTTCGTACGACTGCTTTCTTACGGAAAGCGTAATAAATGACTGTGTCGTCCGCGTATAGACCTAACTGAAATCTTACAAGATCAGGGAGGTCCGCTAAGTAGAGGTTGATGAGGACAGGCGCCAGAATATAAACTTCAAGGACTCCTGCGCGTTTCGGGTGGACTATAGAGCGTTCTCTACTCTATAGCGGAAACTACGATCGGTGAGATAGTCGTGTATGATTCTAACTAGAGTGTTGGGGATACCTTTTTTTTTTTTTTTTTTGATGGGGGCAAATGCATTTACGCACTACCCTTACCTATTGTATTAGTGAGACCGAAGTCCCCCAATACAATAGGTAAGGGGGCACGGAGTGACGAGTTCCGTGCCAGTGTGGGACTCGCCCGGGCGTGAAGCGCCCGGAAATACCCACTAAAACCCCCCGGGGCCGTCCGCTGCTTTTGTGTTGGGGATACCTAACCTAGTGAGTTTGTAAACGAGGCCCTTGTGCCAGACTTTGTCGAATGCTTTGGCCACGTCGAAGAAGACTGCGAGCGTGTGCCAGGGTTTATTAAATTTGGGATGATTAAAATTTGAGGGTAAGTACTCCGTGAGGCGGAGTACTTGATGCGCACAGGAGTGTCTGGCTCGGATACCAAACTGATGGGGCGGCAAGAGATTTTTGTCCTCTATCACCTCTATGAGACGGTTCATAAGGATCCGTTCATAGAGTTTTCCCAACGTGTTGAGAAGGCTGATGGGACGGTAACTATCGGGTTGCCTGGCGACTTTGCCAGGTTTGTGAAGTTTGATAACTTCGTTCCGATACGAAGTTTTCCTTATCAGTTAGTATTTTATAATACAGGGGCAAGAAAACTTTTTCCGGGTTGAGCTAGTATTATAATATAAAATGGCCAATGCTATAAAAAGAAAATAATTTTATGTTTTATTATCGCTTTTAATCTTTTGCGACGTAATACTGCCCCCGCCGCCGATCCTAAAAACGTGGGGACTGCTTTTGCTTATTATTTGAACATCATCGTATTATACCCACATAGTGAGGTCAAAAACTATGATTTCATATTAATTTCTAAGTTACAGAATAAATAAAATTTATCTTAACTCAGACTATGAAATCGCCTCTGCCGCCGTTGAAAAGAAAATTAGCCACCACTATAAAAATAATTATATGATTGATCTCTAAACATTTAAAGTTCACACCAGTTTCCCGTACATTCCTTTACTTTATGGTTCCCGCTTACTTACGTCAGAGCTTTGCAACCTTATCAGCGGTGGTATCTTAGGTGGGCTATACGATAATTATGTAGGCGTAATTTATTCATTTAACCTCTGTACGATAACGTATGTCTAAAATATGCTAAAACATGAATGTGCAAAATTATGGTACAAAACACATTTGCCATAAGTAAATTAAGCTCTACATAATATGCCAGTAGACTACTTTCCCTTACTTGTAACAGGCATATAAGTTTGTAAAAACTGAACAATCTTGAGTAAAAATCTAGAATTAATCAAATAACTCAAGTTAATAAACATTAACACTAAAATAAAATTTATCAGTGGTTAAATGCCTCGAACAGTTTCGGTTTTGTTTATTAACATAAAGAATATGTAATGATCCTAAATTACATTTCAAAAAAGGTTAAATAATTGTTTTTGTAATTTAGTAATATATTCCATGTTGTACGATAATTTTATTTTCAAGAGTTGGATACATTGACTTTTATACTATTTAAAACGCTTCATGTTTTTTTAATTTTTATGCTTAACTACAGTAAAATTACATAAAAATATAAACTAATTATATAGTTAGGGACAACAATTATTATGTTAAAAATCTTTATGTTACGTGTTGGCAATAAAAATTTGTACAAATAAAATAATAAACATCAACAACACTCATAAAATGTGAAATTAAATTCTGGCGTCTCCTAGGTTGAAAACCACAAACTTAAGACTTGATAGGTTATTTTACCAATTATTTATCCTTACATTGTGCAGGTATACCATTACAATTTAATTCTAAATTATAATTTAAAAGTGTCAGAACATAATTTCAAAAAATATATAACAATGAATTTTACCTTTTCGAAGATTTATATATTTAGGTTCAAATTCGCATTTAACCGTCTTCAGTAGTATATATAACATTCTACTTGGTTGAGACATCAAATCATAATATAATTTTAAACCCATTTTGGTTATAATTAAAGAAATTAAATTCAAAGTTGTCCAGAAAACTTGCAACTCAGCCGCAATCAAAATTTTACTAATTTTATAAGATCAAGATCCAACATCAAATTCAATCCAAAGATCAATTAGGGATGCCCGATATACAACGATGAATCGAAAACAAATATATGTTTGCTAGTCGATGAATTGATTGAATCCAATATTTAAGCCAAACAAAAAAATTCACTATAAGGTAAATAAATAATGACTTTATTAATCTACTTCTGTTTACTTCGATATATCCTTTGTTTTAATACTATTCATAATTTTAAAATCGTTGCCAGCTTACGGAAAGTAGTTTAAATGCATATAATCAAACTAAGATTTTAGATTCGTAAAATATATTATATTTATTTTGGGATATAAATCTGTTCTAAAATTAAATAGTATTTGAAGAAGTTTATATAGCACTAGCGCTGTACCGACATCTCCCTTTTTTAGTCAGAACTAGGCCATATTTGGTAATCCTTCCATTTTTTAATATTTTAAGTTGAAGCCTGGTTCATTATTTTATGTTTCAACTTGGGTATTTGGCCTCAAGTTCTTCCCTGATTTCCTTTTTTAGTATGTGGGGCATTTGTTAGACTAATAGGCAGATTGGGATCTGCTATCAGATTTTTGATACAAGCTGTAATCAATTTTCAAAAAGAAAGCGTGAGTAGAAATATTCATGCACATGTGCAATGTCACAAATTTCTCCTAAATATCTGAATCGTGTTGTCTTATTTTTGACGTGTAACATCTATTGGTATGCCTTGGCAATGAAACCAATTCGTATACCGTGAGGCAAATGACGTTTGATGTTTCACAATTCACATCAACCGGTCGACTCGTGACAGCCAACTTTTATTATCCCACTTTGCCTTTTGTCTTCCAACACTTACTCCTAACGTCTTAGAAACACCGTTCCTTTTTAATAATATCCAAATTGTTACAAATGTAGTAATTTAGTCTTCTTGATTTACTATATTGTCAAATCGACGCCATACCTTTTGAATTGAATTTAAAGTATTTGAAATTGTTTTATTCAACTAAAGTGCGTGTATTTTGAATATAATTTTCTAGAATTTAAGGTGACGACAATTGTTATTGGGTTTTTAGTTCTTCAAGTTAATTAATCATCCTTCGAAATTATGTTAGAATGGTGAATGGTGTTCGAAACGATAAGATGTTTGAAAGACTTGTGTCCAGTAAACATAATTAATAAAAAAAACACATACAGATTGGGGTTTTTTTTCCACAATTTTAGGATAAAATATTTGTTTGGGGAATCATTTTAAGTAAATAATTTTTGCAAAAATTTTGGAAAAATAAAAATCTGTGTTGGGGAAATAAATTAGGGGAAGTATTTTATATTCCTTACTATGCTAATAGTTATAACGATTCGATAGTTTTCAATAATCATAAAGAAGACGTCATGTCATTTCTACCACAATAAATATGATTATAATAATATTGTATTCTTGCTTCATTTTAGTATAAATGAGAATAGTTTTTACATTAAAACAATATTATAGTAAATGTCACATATTCATAATATCATGTAAATTTGAAATATTTTCTCGAGAATAAATAAGTCTACAGTAATTAAATAAAAAAATGATCCCTGCTGTGTAATGTGATAAGTAGCACTACAAATGATTTTCACATTTATATGTAATAAGATTCATTGGTTGAGAAACAATAAACAATGTATATTCTACAGTAACATGACAAACTTCAAACTTTTTTTTTTTTTAGAGTAGGGGGCAAACGAGCTAGCGGATTACCTGATGGTATGTGGTCACCGCCGCTCATGGACACCCACATCACCAGAGGAATCTTTCTTTTTTCTACATGGTATAGGCTCAGTGTTTTGACCACAATCTCACCTGATGTTAAGTGACGATGTGGTCCAGGATGGTAAACGCATTAAGCCTAGATACTAGTTCTCAAGTGATGCTGTCGGTACACACCTATTGGTATATGACGACAGGTTTTCAAACTTGCGGGTAGTAGCTACCCAGGTGGGCATTGTTATGCAGTTCGC
This sequence comes from Samia ricini, assembly GCA_014132275.2. Taxonomy (NCBI): domain Eukaryota; kingdom Metazoa; phylum Arthropoda; class Insecta; order Lepidoptera; family Saturniidae; genus Samia; species Samia ricini. The sequence goes on from AP028164.1 coordinate 12,578,287, forward strand.
ATGCAGCAACTACCAATCGCGGGTGCGTTGCCGGCCTTCCAGTGACCAAACACTTTCGAAGCAATATATTGCAAACCTTACTATAATCTAACTACAAACTGTTGGCTGTAAAATATATTTTAATGAAAAATATTGTTTTTCGATGGATACAATTTTTACATAATTAAAATAAATAATGTACAGCAAAATATGTATTACAAATCATTTAATTACATAACAAACATTATTTTTTTACTGCTTACATTTTTATTTATTCATTTTTTGAAAAATAAAAAAAACTTTTCGATTACGTGAATTAAAAACATTATCACCATCAGAATTTTTCGCCCTGGACACTAGCACCAAAAACCCTAGTGTAAATCTAGAGCTGTTAATATTTGGAAGGATATCAATCTGGGGAATTTTTTTTTTGTATGATATGGGGAAATTTCAAAAAGTCAACCTGGAAACTATTGAATGGTGTCTGTAGTGTAATTTATACCACAATAAAAAAGTACATAATAAGTTAAAAGGTATCATGGCATCTTTAGATCTGATAACGCCACATCAGTCTAAAATCAAAATACCTGGACCGCAACAGTTGATTTACAAAGATGAATGTGTTTATTCCTTTGACAACCCGGTGAGTTGCAATTTTTTTCTAACCTATTTGTTCTAATTCTAATGGGGTTTTTTGTGTAAAAAAAACAAACACTAATACATATTGAGAGTTTAAGTTAATACTTCATCTTAAAACAACCGATTAGCATAGTTTTACGAGAATATTTAGTAATTTCTACGTTAAAACAGAATCCACACAATTGTTTTCAGCTCACTTTATACACTATACGCTTTATTCACATATTGCAATAAGTACTTATATGTAAACTATATACTGTGGACATTTTAGTTTGTACAACTTTTTAACTATTTATCAAATTCTCTTTCAAAAAATATATAAGAACCATTTTTTTTATTAAATCGTGAAATTTGTTTAAGAAACATAATTAAAATACAAGATTGCTACTAAGTGTGCTTAAATACTTTTTAAAAGCAATTACAAAATTTAATGTATTTGATTTTGCTTACACAGGCATAATAGAATTATCATTAAAATATTTTGTATTCATGAAATTCTTTACAGCTTGATACACATTTGCAATTATGTTGAAAATGGATGCTCTTAGTCCATCCATCGAGTAAGAACAGAAAATTAGTGACAGAAACGCGTCAAACATAACTGGACTCCAGAATAATATGTTGTATAGTAGCTCCCTGTTCACATGTGTTTTAGCATTCTTCTTTTTAACATTCATCATGTGTATTTTAGTCAAAATAATTGTTGAAATTGTCACTGGAATGAAGAAACTGGCAACAGTTAATGCAAAAATGTATAACAGTATATGTTTATTCTCCATGTAGCAAACTCTCATACATTTTTCATTTGATTTTGGTTTTCTATGTAAATACTCACTTGTTACATTCACATCCAGAAAACTCTCATTTTTTAAATTTGCTAATATCTTATATACATTCTTGATAACAGAATTAATTTGCTTTGACTTATTTCCTGGAACTGATTCATTTTCATATGCAATTAAATAATTTTTTGATGGGATATAATTACGTAGTTCAAGTGTGTATTCAGTATAATTACTTACAGAACAATTATCTTTAGTCATATCTAATATGTTAACACAAGATTCATCCAAATTACGCATATTAGTTGATATTAACTCTTTAACATCTACAGGATACATAGCCATTGTGACAAATATAGGGATAGTCCATTGTAATCCAATAATTACAAATGTGATGTATTTTTTCAAAAATTGTAATGATTTACTAACTTTTCCTCTAACCTCAGTTGCAAATTCATTACTTATCTCTTGAACAGTGTCCTCATCATCTTTTTTCTTTGTGTCAAGCAGCATTCTGTAGTGCAAATAATTGTCAATCACTAAGCTTAAAAAACTATTCACTAAAGATATTATCAAAGGTCCATAACTCAGTAAAACTGAGTTAAAATTACAATCCATAGGATCTTCATATGTTGTAAAGTTTGCTGTCCTTTCTTCAATCTTAAACATTCTAATATTTGCTGGGTTCAGATGCTTGACTGATCGGAAGATAAAAGCTATTCCAACGCACATTAAAAGAATATTTTCTGATATCAATACAGGTGAAAATAAGGAATTATTTTCCTTTATCAGTTTCTTTATGTTTATCAGACTAAGTGTAAATCCACATAATATAAGGAAAGAGCCTAAATATAAAATCAACAGAATTTAACATTGTGTTTTCTTGTTAAATTGTTGAGACTAAATGATGCATTAGGCCCCTATGTGTTACACTGTTTCCTAGTATGATGATAGGTGTTATCAGTTATGCAAATTATAGGGGCCCTTTTTTCATAAGTATTTATTGATTTGTATTTTTTATCAGTGTTTGTTACATACCTTATATTTAAAATTGGAGTCAAGATTTTTTTTTTTTTTTTTTTGTTAAATTTCACTTTGAATTCTTACATTAGAATAACTAAATTTTTTAAATATTGTTTTTACATGTAAGTATAGAACTGGCATATTATAGAAACATAGACTGTTAGTAAATAATTGTTAAAAGGATTTATCTAAAAAAAAAATGAAAATATCCACCATTATTTAAAAAAATGTTTGATAATCTCAGTTGTGCATAATTTAATAGCAAATGTAACTTTCACTTTATATTACAGGAATCTGAGACAGGTCTCTATGTGTCTCTCATATCATTCTTGGGCTTTGGACGCAACTATGTTGAACAGTACTTCCAGAAGACTGGCAATGCCGTTTTCCTACATATAAAAAGAGAGAAGAAACCGGTAAAAATAATATCTAAATTAATAAAACTGACAGATCATATTTTGAAAAGAATATGTCTAATTTTTTAGATTCTTAGAATATAGTACGGCTATAAGACTGCAGTGTACTGGATAGTAATCATCGTAAAATCTAAAGCTGTTGGTGATTATCAAAAGATGGAGAATACTTCACTAGTCATCACTGTTATGTAGATGCAAATGCTTTTAACTGTTTAAATATCTTGTTGTCAGGTCATTTAAATAAATTCATCACAATATAGAAGTTGGACACAACCTTTCTGAACATGAAAACCTTTTAAAAATGGTAATATTGCTAGAATTTTTTTTTACCCTTTAGATTGAAGAACCAGAACAGACTGGAGATGGCCCGGAGAAGAAAATCACTAGGTTGGCGATTGGTGTCGAGGGTGGGTTCGATCCTGAATGTGCAAAGCAAAAATTCTCATATTCAGACCACTACAGTATTGTTGTTCTACCTGGATTTCACACATATCCGTGGCCTAATAAGGATTTGCCAGAAGTGGTAATACAATTAATTATTAATATTGACATTTCGATCGTCAAATGCTAAAAGGCGCATTTTAAAAACCGTCAATGGAATTTTAGACTTAGCTTAATAATGAAAAAAATGTATCCTTATGGCATAAAACCCTCTCCAACTGCTGTGATACGTCCTATTTACATTTGGCACACGATTGGATAACAATTGATGATAAATAACAGTGTATCAAAAGAAAATAGCAGACTTAACAAACTGTGCCTTGAAAATAAACTGGGATTCAATTGAATTGTTGTAAGGAAGGCCATCAAAAGGCAAAGGTCTGTTAAGGTGAATTAGGTGGTAACACAACCGAAAGAAACCGTGTACCGTAACAATTTAATCATAATCTATTTATCTAACCTAAACTTTTTTTTTTTTTTGACGGGGGGAAATGCATTTACGCACTACCCTTACAATACACACTACCCTTACTATCTAACCTAACCTTTTTTTTTTTTTTTTGACGGGGGGAATAACCTAAACTAACCTAAACCTTTCATGAAATTTTGGCTATGTCTACATGGATAGAAGCCATCATTTTGTGGAAGTTTATGGGCAATTTTCAGCTATATATTGTTAATTTTAAGTTTAGCCTATGACAGAACTGACATGTTCTCGGTGAACCCAAAAACTTAAATGAATAAAAATAGTTAAAAACTATAGATATGTGCAAGAGGAAGGATGTGGGATGTAGTCTCTGCTCACCTTTATGGGATAGAGGCTTGATGTTATATTTATACAAGGGGATGATTAATCTTTGAGAACAGAAATTATTCCATGTGAATGATTCCACGGCCACAGCTAGTTAAAAATTTGTTGTTTATTTAGCAACTTGCTTTTAACATGATTTATATCATTCTCCACTCCAGTTCTAATTGTTGAATAGTGATGTTAATGATCAAGCATATTATGTACTATGGATTTTCGCAAAACCTTACCTATCACCTAAAGTTCCTAAATTTAATTTACTTCAATTTATAGTGTCATTTTATATTTTCATTTTACATTTTCAAACTTTCAGCTAAGCAAGGCAGTACAAGCTGTGATTGATGCAGAATCACCGTTCAAAATAGCCGAGATGGCAGCCATGCAGGGTACATGGGATGGCGAGCAAAGAGAAGTGTCCGTGTAAGTAATAATTGATTAGAATCGAACAATCTAGATTCTAGATTAACATCTAGCTTAGTCAAATATGCTTTGTTTATTATATTGTAGACAATTGGAGGAGAAATCAATAATGTCTAAAATTTTACTTATGTGTATGCCCCTGATTTTAAGAGTTAGACCACCTCTTATGCTTGTTTGTATTAATGTAATCGTTCCACCACTTTTAAAACAGACATGCAGTTAACTTGAAACAGTTGGACAACGGTGTCCGTGTACCGCCTTCAGGGTGGAAGTGCTCCAAATGTGACCTCACGAATAACCTTTGGTTGAATTTGACCGACGGCGCTATACTTTGCGGGAGGAGATTCTTCGACGGCTCCGGTGGGAATGATCACGCTGTATGTAATTACTATTTATATTCATCATACCTCTACTACACTACTCGCGAAGTTGCTTTGACGACGTGCAACATGTTTTTATTTTTTATTTATTTATTCGCGGACGTCTGTTCCCTATGTATCATAGATAAAGTTTAAATGACAGAGGCAATTGCAATGTGCACTCTCACGTCTTAAAATTAAGCACGTATTTCGTAAATCTCGACTTAAACCGAAGTAAGCCGAGTAGTGTAGTGAGACGCTTCATATAGAAATCAGTGAAATTTCGAGTGGTTTGAGTGTTAGAATATATGGCCCATATCCAGAAAAAGGATATATTTATATTTAACAAAAAAATAAAATAAAATATTCAATAACGGAATTCGTCAGCATAACACATTGTTTGTAACCGTAATATGACAACAGACAAAAACATACAGCACTGCTGGCTGAATTGGATATAAGAGGATATCCAAGGGTATCCACAGTATAAGTTTAACAACATTTTTCGGTGCATAAAACAATTACTATGGTTTTTACTTATACACCTAAAATATTCAACGATTTCATTGAAGATTCCCGACTCTCAAAATAATAAATATAAAATATGTTAACAAGATTATGGCTTTCTTCATTCTGTCCATTAGTTGAGAACCATTAAACCGATTTACGTTATTGTTTTTGAAAACAATAAAAATCGACTCTAGTTAAGTTTAGTACATGTATGAGAATACAAACTTATGAGGATGAATCGACAAACAAAATGGCGATAAGTCGATTGCAATACTTTAAACAAAATCATTGAATGTTTATCAAATATATAATGAAATAATCATAGACAATATCCGTTGGCATATCTTGTATTACTTTTTAAGTATTTTTTTTTAATAAAAACGTTGGCATTTTTTATACAGGTGGAACATTATCGTAACACTGGTTACCCCCTAGCGGTGAAACTCGGTACTATAACGGCTGAAGGGAAGGGAGACGTTTTCTCCTACGCTGAAGACGATATGGTGGAAGATCCGTTCCTCGCTGATCATCTCAAACATTTTGGCATCAATGTACAGCAATTGCAAAAGGTTAGTTGGCCGGATTCCGCGTCAATTGACGCGGGTTTGATCCTCATCTATCCGTCTCTAAAATTGGCGTGAGCTTTCGTTAAAGGAAAATATCGTGAGAAAACCATAGCTTGGTGGTAGGGCATTTTCTAATGATGCCCGTCTGGTAGCTACCACCCTCAAGTTTGAAAACCTGTCGCCAAATACCAATAGGTGTGTTCTGACAGCATCAGTTGAGAACCAGTACCTAGGCTTAGTCTTTTTACCATCCTTGACCACATCTTCACATAACATCAAGTGAGATTGTGGCCAAAGCACTCGTCCTATATTGTGTAAAAAAAGAAAGTTCTGGATGTCGATTTTTTACATGCGTATCCTAAGACTTTATTAGTATTGTTTTTAACAAATTCTGTTCAAATATGATGCACATCATCAGATGCACCGCATACTGTACAACACGGCGATCGAACTTTCTGCATAAATATTCCGTAAACCTCAGTGCCATCCTCTCCCTGTCATATTACATTAGCTATCGTAGGGGGATTTTATGCTGAGTGGTGATTACAAAAGCAATATTCACTTGAATCATTTTTTTTTTGTTTAAAATTATGTCAATGCTTACGTAATCATGACGTGGGAGGGGATAGAGGGTGATGGATAATTAAGAATTTTGCTTACTATTACTAACAGGAGGGGAGGGCGGGTGGCGTAAAATTTACCAAAATTTTAATTACGTAATACATAAACAGCCCCTAAGAAGTTTAAAGTTCGTGTAATATCAACATCGATGGGAGCCCAGCGCCACCTCTTATATAGTAAAATCGCTTTGGCCTCCTGTCCTGCCCGCTGTATGCCGAAACCATTAAACTTTCCTGATGAAATGTGTCTCGAACTTAATCTGTCCAGAAAGGAAGTGAAAATGTTTCCCTTGTTTCTTCCTTACAACAGACGGACAAGTCTATGGTGGAACTAGAGCTGGAACTGAACCAGCGCACCGGCGAGTGGAATACCCTCCAGGAGTCCGGAAGCGACCTGAGACCGTTACACGGGCCAGCACTGACCGGTTTGAACAACCTCGGTAACTCCTGCTACATCAACAGCGTTGTTCAGGTACGTACCGTTCAACTATTCCTTGAAGTACAATATTATAGTAACTGCATAATATAATTAACGTTTTGACGTCGTTTTATTCTTTAATGTCTTTACAAATGTACTTCTTGTATAATTCGCGTCACGTAAAAAGAACGCTGACGTGGCCCCGCCTACTGAGTACTTTTTTGCGGTATATGGTAGGGTGCGGGGAGGTGAGTACAGCGGTATATCTATCCGCGACACACTTTTTCTTTACGGAAAAGACAAAGACACTAGTAGACCATGCAGCCAAGTCAGACGTTAGGAAACAATATCAATAAATGAATGGCGTTAACAAAATGATGGCCTTCTGTTACGACCACAACGGGAATTATTGGGATATGTCAGGATTCACGCTCAGTTTCATAATTTTTACTTCACTACACTTGCGTATCGTAACTACACTATATCAAGTAAAATGCCATCAAGATGACATAATATGTAGTCAAATAAAATGATTTAAAAACAAGGACGACAACATGACAGGACCAAAACGCGTCAAGCACGAGCTCCTCCGTCGCCAACCGCGAATCTATGAGTTTCTCCCCTACCGAGAATCGCTCAATTACGCTATAGAATAGTTCCCTAAAAAAAAAACTGGTTTTTAGTAAAGACTTTCTCTTAACTTTGACATTCATATTATTAACATGTAATGAGATGTGACAGCATGAAAAAATTATAAACTTCACAACTCATGAGCTGCATTGGGAATTGATTATTAGCCAATTATGTCTATCATTTTCATTCTTATGCACTCAATAATACTATCTCGTTATTTCTCTCTGTCACATCAGGGTTTTGGATTACTTGACAGAATTATTTAATTTCAATAGATCAACCAACGATAAGTATCTTGATATGTGGTGAAAGATTTTTCAATTTTACCCAAATTTTATTTATCTGTGAATCGTGCAGGTGGAAGTCACATAAAACAGGCAAGATTTTATAAATTCTAAACAAAAACCAAAATGATTTTTTTTTAAACACTCTAGGTCATATTCCGGATGCCAGATTTTGTTCGAAGATTCGTTGAAGGAGCTCCAGAGATTTTCTCGACATTTCCTGCAGATCCTGTCAATGATTTCAACGTGCAAACGTAAGTCACTCGTAATTTTATTATATACTTACTGTATTAATTACAAAATTGGGTTAGTGTAGTTAGTTTTTAATATCTTATAATTAAAATCTTGGACTAGTATGAGCTTGGATAAAAAATAAACAGAAAGAGTTATGCATCTTATAATATGTAAGGACAGTATTTCTCGAAGTATAAATCTCGTGCGAGTATTACGCGGGCCACGAGAAATATTACTTTATGTACATATTGAAGTATTAAAAGTTTGATTTAAACCGAATTGTTTTTGTTATCTTTCATTAATCTGTCCATAATTTGAGAGTTAATAATTGAAGACTTTAGTCCCGTTGTGACTCGAAATTCGATGAAACGAAAAAGAGACAGATATAGGATTTAACGTGCGCGAGAATGATATAGAATACATTCTACAGTGTCTCTTATATTCGTCGCCTCCTCGTTGTGCGGGGGGCATCATAACTTTTTTCCCACTCTCGTTTACCGAAAGACAAAACTTCGTTATTTAATCACTTGTACAGGCTTATAGTTATAGTTTTATAAGTTATAAAAATTATGAGAGTAAATTTTTACGATGCGCGGGCACACCGTCACGAAAAAACGACACCCTGAAGTTAGCTGTCAACGTTTTAGTTTTTTCTATTATTACGTCAACGAAATAAAACTTCTTACGTGCGTACATAAGTACACACACAATTTTTTATTGTTGTTAGATGATTCATGGGAAGGACTATGTTTGGGTATTTTAGGTTAAAAATAATAATAATATTTCAGGGCAAAGCTAGGGGTGGGTCTACTATCGGGTAGATATTCGACTCCGAGTGCTGATGGGTTCCAGTCAGGAGTATCTCCGCACATGTACCGTAACCTTGTGGGTCGGGATCACCCCGAGTTCATGACCAAGCGACAGCAGGACGCGCACGAGTTCTACCTCCATCTGCTTACACTCCTACAGGTTCATACATACATTTCTAGTTTACATTACTTCAGGGTCATACATCATATTCTCTTTCACACTCATGCATTTTCATTTTTACTCATGAAGATTTTGTTAAATTTTATTTTTGTTATCACTTCTTAGTATATTATGCTTAGTTTGAAATTATTTCATGCACATACATGGAGGTAGTGCAACGTTTTCTTTGTTTTGCTCTTAGAAATTTATATGAAATTTTGTATGAGATATTTGTATGAAATTCTCTTTAAAATTAATGTTCATGAAATTGTGAACAATGTACAATTCAATAAACAGCACCATCAAAACGTTATTTTCCAATTGAGGAGCATTTTCACAAAACGTTACAACAAACATCGTACAGTTTTTTTTTTTGTTATTTGTGTCTCTGTTTCCATAGCTGATTTAATTGACGTTAGTTATATTTCTCAAAACAATACATAAACCATTCAAAATCTACTGCAAATTACTAAAACTTCTTACCTCTAGAAAAAATAAATAAATAAACTCGTGTCCCGATAAAAACACATGCATTGATTTGTGAAAACGCCTCTTAATTACACAGTGAAGCATAATACATGAAACGCGGGCGAGTAAACAGCTAGTTGATAATAATATGTGATGTATGCAATGTAGCGTCACAGCCGTCACAAGGCGAATCCGGCGGACTGCCTCAGGTTCAGCGTGGAGGAACGTATGAAGTGCTCCGAGTCAGGAGGGGTGCGGTACACAACGAGGGCGGAGCACCACCTGCCTTTGCCGGTGCCCGTGCACGCCGCCACCAACGCCCAGGAAGTACGCGACTACGAACAGAGGAGGGCGCAGGCCGAGGCCTCCGGACAGAGACTGTTAGTATATTTACTTAAGCACAGTCCAAGTATTAAATAAGCAACATTTCGATCAACGCCCCCCTCCCTATTCGCTTGTTTTAACAATCTAAATGAAAATGTATTAGCAAACTAGCTGTGCCCGCGACTTCGCTCGCGTGGAATACAACTAATTATATTACAGCCCATATTCTATATGCAATCTATGTCCCGTCCAGTCTAGGCGCGGAGGAGGTCACTCCGGCCAAACCGCACCACCTCCCAGACAGCCTTTCCGGTGCATTGAAAGATCAGGGACCCGTCCCTTCTTGCCTTGGTTTAGTAATGCAGCAGTGTCCAGACCCTGCCGGTGTGGTGCGTGGACTGAGCCGCCGCTTGTGCTTAGTCCTCGCATGGTCTTATAGGCGTTTTCCCAATATTCTTGTCATAATAGGCCTGAATGGCGACCTGCACAGCATGTGGTGATGAGTGCCACATCCTGCTTCAGCCGTACAATCTTATAGCACTGTTCCCTACACCTAAAACATTGGCCTCTCTGATCTACCCCCGAAGGGCAGACTGAGCGAGCGTGACCCAGGCCCACACACCGGAAGCAACCATACTATAGAATTATTGCCAATTTAAATTATGTTTTGAAATTAATTTTATTATTGAAAATATATATAAACCAAAATAAAAAGGAGCCTATATATAACTCACAAACTTTACCTCTTTATAATATTAGTATAGATTGTATGAAAATTGAATATCAAAATATTCTTTTCTTATTTACTAAATCTTAGATATGTTTAATTTATATACTATAAATATATTTTATATCACGTAATTTTTCTTCAATCTCAATCAATCCATAATTTTTTTCTTTTGTAATCAAACTAAAACACATTTACTTACGTTGGTAAGTAAAAAAGATCCGCCGCGTGTCATTCATATAACTATAACTTTTGATAGAGTGGACCGTTTATAATGAAATAAAACTTAGATGCTACTCCAGAATACGCTTTATAATTATCTTTTTGAATTTTTCAAATATACCTAGTACTTTCTAATTGATGCCTGCACAACCAAACTGACAGACTGACAGACAGACATTTTTAAAAATTATGTAAATTATTTAATTACCTATTTTAAGTCGCTTGCAATGGTTCTTTTCACAAAAATCTTTATTACAAATTTGTTTTGTTTTTGAACAGTTTTTCAACTGTTTTTTACTGCTTATAGCTTGTTAGTCAGTGGACACTCTTTCAACATTCCCTCTATATGAGACATCCCTCCTTACCGTTATCTCCATAAATAAAGGGAGCAATAATTTTGCTTGGACTTATGAGATTTTTTTTTTTACTTTATCTTAGCACTTAAAAAAAAAATATGTTTTCGCATAAAAAAATCAAATGCATTGAAAAAAATATATCAAACGCGGGCGCAGCCGCGGGTACACAGCTAGTATACAATATACACGTCAGTGTATGTGAAGCATATGTCGTTCGGTAACTGATAGGCATTGAATAACAAAACAAAATCTTGGACATTAAACATTTAGTCAAAATAAAAAACGCAGAACAAGCCGCGGTCGTCCGCTAGTGTCTATATATATTGGTTTATTTGTTACAGAGACCCATGTCAGTTAGTCCGGCCTCACATTCCGTTCCAGGCGTGCCTCGAGAGCTTCATGAAAGAGGAACCCATCGAACAGTTCTTCAGCAGTGCACTCAACCGGAAGGTTACAGCTCACAAGTAAGAATATTCTCCATTTTATTCATCATTCTCTTGCAATGTTGCCAAATCCACCACACTTTATTTAGCCTTCGTCTACTTTATTATCCTTCCGCATTCACATTAATTACTATTTTACCGACGTGCGCTTCCTGTCTTCTCATAACATGTCCATACCACAGACAAGCGATAAACTTTTAACTTTTCTACCACTGTAAAATGTAAAATAAATCATTAAATTTTATTCAAATTATAACAAGGACAGATTTATTTAATCTATCTATTAATTAGAACTAAGTACCATATATATTAGCCTTATTAACACAATATGGTAGTTTACTTATGCTTTAAATATTAAAAATGTCAGATTTATGGCTCCGCCAAATAACGCGTTGTTTCTATAAAAAGAAAACACGTCGACGCGAGCTGAGTGCGACCTCTTCTATAGTGAAAGCGCTCTAACGTCCCGACCCGCCCGCCGTGTGGTGATACCATAAGTTATAAGTATAATAAAAATAGATATAGAATAATATATAAAATTAGAGTGTTTTACTGGTGGTTGATTCATCACAATCGGATAAATAGTACAGGAACATACATATAAAGGAGGGTTTTCCTTACATTAGATATATGTTATATATCTTCTATCTATATTAATAATTCGGTCAAGGGTTACCGTAGACTCGATTAAAACCTTACCTGAATAATAAAACATTTAAAAAATAATGATTTCGAGTCGATAACATATATCCGCAAAATTCGGATTGTCTAGTATTTTATTAAAATCTAATGATGCAAATGCCAGTCGCCATATTGGCCACTCGGATGCCATCTTGTGGTCGTTAAGGCCGATTTACACGTATCAGTGAAGTTACAGTTTTTATCTACCTACATTTTGTAAAAGATTGTGTATTATGAGTCATATTTCACCAGAGCGAAGGCGGATTTTCATCTAGTGTAGTCTGAATAGTCTATATTTTTTGGACCAGGGACCAAGGGACCTTGACATGCAGAACAACTCAACAATGTTTCAACATAATCAACTGACTAGGAGTGCGTAGAGAACAAACTTAGTTCCCTGTCTTTAGGATAATATTAATATGCTTATAAGTTCCTTATTTTGGTTAGATTTAAAAAAAAAACAGTAACCAGTCCTATTTATGGTCTGTTTTTATATGAGACTAGCGGTGTGTAAGCGGATGGCGCCGTCTTTCATATATTCTTCACTGCCTTTTAATTTTTATATACGTAACCCTAATAATTTTCCCCCAAAAAAAAAATAGTACTAAGATAAAGTAAAAATATTTCTCATAAATTATAGCACTTGCCCGTAAAACTGTGTATTGAATGGGATTTTATCCAAATTTTTAGGAGTTTTATTTTGTTACGCGGAACCCTAATTATGTTCGAAGGCACCCTTAGTTGCCCGGAGTAAATTCAGCTATCTACCAATAAAAAGTCTCGTCAAAATCAGTTTAACCGTTCTGTAGATGATTACCATTTACAAACAGACAGACAAAAATTTATTTATTGGTATAGAGAGATAATAAAGAATGATGATACCAACTATTCCTTGGGTCACGTTGTCACTTAAAGATTATTATTTAATATTAATATGTATGACATATAGGGACCTCCGTAGTGTTTTTAAAAGGTGTGACGTCAGTAATGGTTTCATGTGATGACTCATGTTTGGGGTCTCCGAAAGAAAACTTCACGAGCTATTGGTAAGCTTCGTATATTCCATGGGCAGAGTAACAATGTTCCAGGGAGGTTCGTACTGTACGACGGCTCGTGCCGGAATATCAGAACGCCTTTTTTTTTTAAAACCTAGCTAATGCTGTTAATTACCTGTTAATGCTGTAAACGGCCGGAAGGCCGTGCACGTGTTTTTTCTCTTTGCACCGTTATGTATTTACTTGTTTATAAATATTAATGGAAATTCCTATAACAGGATTACACGGTTAGCTACGTTCCCTGACTACTTGCTGATACAGTTGAAAAAGTTCACCATCAAGGAGGACTGGACACCGGCGAAGCTGGATGTCACCGTCGACATGCCCTGGGAGGTAAGAAGCCTCTGATCAATCGACCATCTTAACAAATCTTCGCTTATTTTTTACTATTTGTTATTGATTATTTGTCTTACATATGAAATCACCAAAAGAGTTTCACTATCTTAACAAATCTTCACTTATTGTTTTCACTATCTGTTATTACTTATCTTACATATGAAGACCACCAAGAAAGTTTCACTATCTTAACAAATCTTTATTTATTGTTCACTATCTGTTATTGCATATTTGTCTTACATATGAAGATCAACAAGGAAGTTTCACTATCTTAATAAATTTTCACTTATTGGTTACTATCTGTTAGTGAGTATTTGTCTTACATATGAAATCACCCAAGGAAGTTTCACTATCTTAACAAGTCTTCACTTATTGTTTACTATCTGTTATGGATTGTCTTATATATGAAGATCACCAAGCAAGTTTCACTATCTTAATATATCTTCACTTATTGTTTATTGTCTGTTATTGATTATTCATCTTACATATGAAATCACCAAGGAAGTGTCACTATCTTAACAAATCTTCACTTATTGTTTATAATATAGAATTATGGATGAGGTTTATAGATATATTTTAAAACTAGTTCTTTTTTCTTTTCTTTTTTTATACGATATAGGCTCAGTGCTTTGATCACAATCTCACCTGATGTTAAGTGTCGATGTGGTCTAGGATGGTAATCACTAACCCTAGAGATACTGGTTCTCAAGTGATGCTGCCGGAACACTCCTCAAACTTGAGGGTGGTAGCTACCCATGCGGGCATCATTAGGAAATGTCCTAACACCATGCTTTGGTTTCCTCACGATGTTTTTCCTTCACCGAAAGCTCAGGTCGATTTTCGCACTTGGATAGGCGGGGATCGAACCCGCGTCGATTAACGCGGAATCCGGCCGCATTATCCACTGCGCCATCATCGCTTCTTTGTTTGATAATAGCTCGTTAATTATATGATAGTGTGATATAGTGACACATTCATGCACTAGCATTATACTGCACCTTACACTCCAGCAAACGACATTCAGGTACGTAGTTTCTGTAAAGAACACCTTGAGATTCGACATTTACATCTCGGGTAGCCCAATTCCAAGGTACGTACCACGTTTATGCCCTTGTGATAGATACCACTGTCACGGCTGAGGGCCCTAACACTCGCCCCAAGAGTTTGATGAAGCGGTCGAGGACTTTCTGGTCAAAAACATATTTGGTCAATTCGAAGATACAACGGGTGGTCCTCGAATAGCTGCCGCTTACCGAAAGACCCAGCGTAGGTAGACCCCTCTCACAAGGTGGACCGACGACCTGGTGAAGGTTGCGCAAGACTAGTCGTGAAGATGTTTGGGACAGACCGATGCCCAGCTGTGGACGTCTTTCGATTGAATGGATGGATGAAAAAAAATTTCCTTATTACTACCGGTTACCGGCACATTAGTTATAAGAGAAATGTGGTGAACCAGGTCGATCTAAACTGTCTACGTGGACGCGGTCTCCAGCCGGACGAAACGCTTCTACCCGAAGCGGTCGCTGAGACTCCGCCGCCTAGTTTTGACGAGGCGCTGTTATCACAACTCGTGAGTTTTCTTAATATATCTATATTAATAATTCGGTCAAGGGTTACGGTAGAGTTGATTGAAACCTTACCTGAGCAATAAAACATAAAAAAATAATGATTTCGAGTCGATAACATATATCCGCAAAATTCGGATTGTCGAGTATTTTGTTAAATTCTAATGGTGGAAATGCTAGTCGCCATATTAGTTACTCGGATGCCATCTTGAGTTCGTTAAGGCCGATTCACACGTATCAGTAAAGTTACAGTTCCTATCTACCTACATTTTATAAACATTGCGTATTATGAGTCACATTTCTTCCGAGTGAAGCCGGGTTTTCATCTAGTGTTGTAATATTAATCTATATGATTCGAAAGCGTGTTTATATGTAAACATTTTATAAAGTCTATAATCAATAAATGTTTACTTTGCTATTCCAATATTAAAAGCTATATTACTGGCAACATCTAACTGTCTGTCTAAATTTATTCCAAATTATCACCAGCACATTCTTCGACTAAATTATTGTATATTTGAAAATAAAAGTACCTATGTTAATAAAAAAAAAACAAGACTATTTTGTAGAAATGTGATTTTGTTGACGCGTCGTGTCCCAATATATAACTTGACGATAATTAACTATAAGTGCTTTTAATAGTATTTTATTGGCTACAAATTCCACTTTCGTCAATCTTATTAAGAGGATATCCTAACGATATTTATTCCATACAATCGTAGTACTCTATTTTCTCCCTGGAATAGCATTATGGTATATATTTTCATACCAAATAATATATATCTACCACCGCCATGCCCGTACCTTTTGATTTTTTCCATAAAAAACTCATTTTTACCGTCATTATCGTCAAACAAATTTGATGGATAAAATTTAAAAAAGCATAAACGTACAGGCGCAGCCAAAGTCTTTGTGATTCTAAATCTGAAAAAATAAAATAAAATTTGGTTCAGTTTTGGAGGAGGAAACAGGGTACTAGGAAGTGATGTTTTTCGTCTGTTTTGCATACGGTACAATCAGCCCGAGCTGCAGTTATCCCTTTCGCTTACTTCAAGAATCTGGACTCTGCCGTATTGGCAAACCAAGGGGGGGTGGGACGAAGATCTAGAGGGAAAATATAGTCTGTCTATTAGAATATAATTATCTGAATTCCACGCGAGCGAAGACGCGGGCACAGCTAGTGTTAATATAAACGAGACTACTAATAAATTTTCATTAGACTGATCATCATAAAAATTGACAAACATGTATATTTCATCATGGAGAATGTTTTTTTATATTATCACTTTTTTGTTGTAATTCGGTAATCGATGGCGTTGTAGCATATCATTATACTATACCATTAATTGTATAAAGTTGGACAAAATAGATGTTCGAGAATTGAAAATATTTCTCATACGTTGGTAACACATATTTATATTTAAATATATAAATGTTATATGCAGTTGGATATGGGATTCCCCGTCGAGGCTTGCAAGAAAGCTCTTTACTACGGACACAAACAACTCGGGCATGGAAGCTGCATCCAACTGGCTGATGGAACACATGACCGACTGGGACTTTGCCAATAAGTTTGAACCTCCAGGAGCACAGTCTTCAGGTAGACTCTAATTTTATGCTGTTTGTCACAAAACTCCCCCTGAACGGCTGGACCAAATTTGATGATTTTTTATATCTGTGTTTGAGTTACGTACGTTTCTTACTATCGCTGACTGACGAACGTCAAAATTACCAAAAATTTTGCCTGTGTAATAATACCTCGACACTGGACGTTAAAAATATTAAAACGTGCGTTTCAATAAGGAACGTACTACGAGATTTGAGATATGAGTCGAATCTACAATCGCCATAAAAAAAAACGTTATTTTAATTTTGTGCTAACTTCATGTCGCCATATAAGTGGACTATAGATTAAAATACAGATTATATACAAATTAATAATCAATGCTATATTTTATAGAGAGAAAACTATTAATGTGTGCAATTCATACGTGGTAGAAGTGAAAAACGTATAATACATAGTGAAAAAATGTGTTATCCACCCCTGGGTTCGAACCTCCGACCTTTCAGTCGTACCGTCTATGAAACACGCGGAATAGTACACCGGGCTAACCACGCTCTCAAAAAATTGACGAACAAATCCGACCTCCATCAGAAACGTACTGTCGATTTTTCGTTTCATCGACTTTCAAATCGCAACAATGCTAAAGTTTTCACTTCAAAAAAAAAACATTTTCTCCACTTTGCCAAAAATAAGTTTAAGCTCGATTATATAGTTTGTTTCGACAGAGCCGTCAGCGCCGGTGGACGAGTCGAGCGTCGAGCAGATAATGAGCATGGGCTTCACCCGGGCTCAGGTCGTGAAGGCTCTGCACGCGACCGCCGGCGACGTCGCCCGAGCGCTCGACTGGATCTTCAGTCACGCCGACGAGCTGGACTCGAACCCTGCACCGGCAGCCGCCGCGGCACCCGCTGCGCCGGACCGCACGCTCGCCTGCAGAGAGACGGACCTGAGAGTTAGTTTTCACTCTTTTGGTTATTGCAGATAGTTTAGTATAATAATATATTTCCGCACTTTAGCGCTTAACACGGCTGTAACTCCGTCGAATCTATACTAATGAATAAAATAACATTTTTGTCTATCTATTTGTTTCGGGTAATCTCCGGAAGGGATGGACCAATTTGAACGGATTTTTTTTATATGTAGATAAAGTAACTTTGTGTAAAAAAATTTAAACTCGTAAAACACAGTTTTACTGGCATATGTTTGAATTTATGAGAAATAGTTTTACTTTATCTTAGTATTGAAAAAAATTTAAAAAACTATTCAGTGAAAAATACATGAAACGCGGCCGTAACCGCGGGAACACAGCTAGTTTATAAATATATTTACTGTTTATAATAAGTGTCTGTAAAAAGGGTAGATCATTCATAAAAAATATATGCGGGTAAAAATGAATAATTATTCGAATGAATTGGTTCATTTATATAATTAAACTAGATGTGTGCCCGCAGCTCCGCCCGCGTTTCATATATGCTTCACTGCGTAATATTATTTTCAAATAATTATTATTGGATTATAATGGTTTGATGATGGTGCTGTCTTATGAAACATGTACTATGTTCACAATTTCGTCAGTATTCATTTTTTTTATGTGGTAATAGTTTTTTTCTTTTTTCTGTAGAAAGCAAAGATATTTCTCATAAAAATTTAATATGTTAATTACTCTTAAAAATGAGACAATAGGAAAACAATGGAAAGCTGGCGTAAACGCCAGGTTAGTGCTCAAGGGGTTTGTAGCATACGCACCGCCGAAATAGCAGTGGTGGCTTTCTGCTACTCTGGGGAGACCCTGAACGGGCGTTACGGGACTGCTCAGTTTAGATCCAGCTAATCGCAGCAAAGATTTAATGCACGTACCTTGATCAGACTGGCCGCTGAACTTCCAATATGTTGATGTTGATGCGATGAACGAGCGAATACGTGCACGATGATGATGATGATAATGATGAATGCACACAAACACACACACACACACACACAAGATGATGACGATTAATTGGTAATGAATATGTTCGGAACGATGTTTGGTGGACGTGGGTCGCCGCAATTGATAGTTCAAACGGTTGTGTTTTTAAATCGACAGTGACGCGCATGACAACCAAAAAGTTGTCGTCTCGATACTGCTAATTAGCCGGGATCTAAACGTCAAAGTCTTGATGCGTTATAAGTTATAATAACGATACAGGGTTAAACACTTGCCAGTAAAACTGACCGCTAAATCGGATTTTATTCACAATTTCATTAGGTAATAAAAAAAAGAAAAAATTATCCAGTAAACCTTAAATTATTTACGAAAAATAAAAGTAGCCTAATTTGTGCAGAGTAACTTCAGCTATCTTCGGATAAAAAAAGTTCCGTCAAAATCGGTCCAGCCGTTCCGGAGATTAGCCGGAACAAACAGACTGAAAATTTTATGTTTGTTGTGGTACTTTATATAATACATGCAGACACTTCAATATTTATTTATTATTTAACATCATTTAAAACTCGAGAACGGCTGGGCTAAATTCGTCGAGTCAGTTAGTAATTTTTTTTGCATTTTTTTTTCCTAGAGTACAAGCTGATCGCGTTCATCTCCCACATGGGTACGTCGACGATGGTCGGTCACTACGTGTGTCACGTGCTGCATGAGGGTAGATGGGTCATATTCAATGATAATAAGGTAATTCGTTTGGCTTAGTGGTTAACAGTCCTGGAATACATAGTCACTTAACATAAAGTGAGATTGTCGTCAAAGAACTGAACCCATATATCGTGTAAAAAAAATCATCACTTTGAATGGGGACGGGTCTGAATTGTGATTACATAAACAATATCGAGGAGGGAAGGATGGGGGGGGTACCCATAGGAGCGTTTTTGCTTACATTACGTTTCAAATATGTGCATGGACCTGCACCATATTGCGACGTCATAGATAACTATAAAAACCATATAGGTATGTAGGGTGTATTAAAAAAACATTAATAGTTCATGATTAGGAAAAAAATAATTAACTAAAAAAAAAAACAAAAAGTATGCAAATATTTTTGTTGCTTTTTTTGACAGGTCACGGTCATTAACGCGCATATTCTTATTTGTAACGCGTATCAATCGTACTTTGTGCCTGAACTATCTTGAAGTACTCTCTTGATAAAAATGAAGAATAAAAACATATGGTTGTGTTCCGGCAGAATCTTTTTAGAGCCAGTTACTCTAGGCTTAGCGAATTACTGTCTTATAGGGCACGCCGTCACTTAATTTTATATGATATTATGGTTAAATGCTAAATCTTTACAGAATCTGATAATAAAAAAAAACCAGTAAATTTCGTCAAATACCAGCTTGTGTTTAAGTGTTCCTGTTTTCCCGGTACATGTACGCAATGATTTTTATTAAACTACTATAACGCCATCTATCGGATAAATATATTTTATAAGAATAATAGTTTTAGCTTCTTGAGACTAGATGGGGCTATTTGGTTATGACAAATGTATAGCGCCCACATATACTGTTTTGTTCCAGGTGGCGCTCTCAGAAAATCCACCCAAGGACCTTGGTTATTTATATCTTTATGAAAGGCTGTGATTTATTCGACTCCTGTGAGAAAAACGTACCAAAAAGTTGACGTCAGCTCTAGAAAGTTATATGAAATGAGATTTTTTTTTTTATTGTTATGTACTGGACTGCATTTTTTTATGCATACACACATATAGAGATTGAATGAGAAATATATATTTTTTAAACCATAATGGAAACATGACGATTTCGCTTTTTATTTTGTGGTTTGATGGGATATAATTAATTAGGAGTGTTAGTAATATACGTATTTTTGTTTAAATAAAATATTTCATGTGTTGTCAACCGTCCTACGTGAATTACGTAGGGTATTCAAATTATATCATAGTTGTCTTAATTCATAACAAATGGCGTATTTTGAATTTAAAAAAGAACTAATTTGTATATAAGTTAGGGATCGTCCATTCATCACGTGAGACCGAAAGATGAGACAAGTCACGAAATATCACAAATAAGGAAGGAGGGTTCAGGGTGTTGCAAAGTTGCCAAAATGCATCACGTGATCAATGGACGACCACATATCTACTTCTAGCTGTTATAGTAAAAGTCTTAATAAAAAAAAATGTACGCTTTATTTTACTAATGTATTCTTTCAGTTATATATGTAAATCTCATACTTTCTATATTTTTAGGTTAATTATTTCATATCCCACAAATTTCAGTTTCTGGCATCTCTAGTCTTGTCATAATAATAATGTATGTAGCATTTTTAAATTAAATACAACAAAGTATAAAATAATGAGGAATTGAAGGATGTTGGTGAGAATAAAAATAATAGACAATCCTCTATAATATAATGTAAACAGACAACGAAATTGAGAATAAATTATTCTTAGATGTGCTCTCTTATTTCTGGCTTTATTTTGAACCTATAAATCCCTGAAAACAATTTCTATTCAATTACTTATAAAGCGCGGACGGACATATTCAGAAGTGATCTAGGTATTATAATAATTTAAATATGGATCTCATCTCAGACTGGGATGCATCTTTTTTTGTATTCATATATCTTAATTTATTCTTACAGACCACATATCTCTGCCAGCATGTCGTCTTTCCGATAATGGGTTTATGAATTAGAATAAGACTGGATTTACGGAATTCCTTATGAAGAAACGTATATGTAATTTTTGCTAAATTTTTAAAGTGAAATTCATACATTTATTACTGTTCTAAAACACTGGGTGAGGAGTTGTATAAAAATGACAGTTTTTTTTAAATATCAATTCATTGTTTGCAGCAAGTGGCTTCAGCACTCGCTCCCAAAGTTACAGTGAAGCTATAAAGGCCCTTCCAGTCAACAGCATTAGCTAGGTTAGAAAAAAATCAATTCAAACCAGCAATGAATATATACAGAAATAATTGTAAATGCTTACAATATACTTATGCAATTTAATAATGTTCATTATATAGATAGTAAGTGATTGACCACCAAATATTATGTTGATTTCGATTTCACTATTAGTGGGTAGTCTTTCATTATATGCAGCTTAATTTAGACAAAAGTAAGTAAATTATGATATTTCTTTAACTATATTATATATTCTACATTCATAAAAAAAACAATAAGCGCAGTTGGATTTCACATGATGGATCCAGGTTCAAGCCCGCCTAATTAAAAATGAGCCTGAGCTTGAAGGAAACATCGTGAAAGCATAGCTTGGTGATATGGCATTTTCTAACAATGTTACCACCCTCAGGTTTGAAAACCTTTCACCAAATACCAATAAGTGTGTTCCGGCAGCATCACTTGAGAACCAGTATTTCTATGGTTGGTGTTTACCATTCTAGACTACATCGTCACTTAGCATCAGGTGAAGTTATGGTCAAAGCACTGAGCCTATAATTTTTTTTTAATAAGAAACTCATTTCAGTATAGTAAATTTTTGTAACCTACTTTTATAATCAAATCAAATGTTTCTAATAAATAACAATGCAAGATATTAAACTAAAATACATATAATAACTGGATACATTTACAAATATCATTTAAATGTTAAATTACAAATTGTTATTTGAAACGATCAACCCATTTGGGTATCTTTCTCATAAATATAGTCTTCTCATCAAAGTATGTGTTAAACTTCTTATAGTCCCTTCTCTTTGTTGGATCTTTTTTACAATGTGCTGGAGTTAAATTAATCATTAGACCTGAAATGAAAATTTGGAATTAATATAAAGTAAGTTAATAAGAAAATCAATTAAAAGCTTCTATGTTCAGATATTTGGATTTGATATAGCAGTTGTAAAATAGAAGTCAATCAAAGAGAAGTAAGATTTGTTCATTATATTATGCTGTATTATATTTACATATGAAACAAACCTGCTTTCTGTGCCATTGTAACCATTTTTCCTATCTTTTTCTGCTGCCGACGGCATAAACCTGTAATCCTTCGTGGTAACATACATCCATCAGATCTAACGAACTGACTCAGAATGAGTACGTCTGTGTGTTTTACGTCTAGCCCCAAAGAACACATATAGCAGGGAGGTTTTTCAGATTCTGGAACATTGAGGAGCGATACGTCAACGTCTGCTGGTAAAGGTTTTAAATTTTCCGCTCTAACGAGGAGATCTGTTCTTGAAGAAGGTACAGTTACTCCTTCCACTATTAACGTTGTACCCTCGGTTCGTTCGCGTACTAAAACAAAATTGAAACAATTATTTCGATTTATAGGTTATAATGCTACATTACTAATTTAATTAATTCTGGACCTACTTTCTTTTACGTTTAACGAATTAGTTGTAGAAACAGTTCTTATTGATGTAAATAAAACTTTTTTTACCAAAGAACCACTAGCCCTTATAGCAAACGCCATTTCTAATTTACTGTTTTCATTTCACAAACTTCAGATATGAATAATAAAACCATAGACTTCTTTTTTCGTTTTCTATTTATTAATTTTAAGGAAAAGGCAAGGGTACTAGAAAACCATGCAACCAAGCCAGACGTCAGGAACATTATCAATAAATGAATAACGGTAATAAAATGGTGTCCTTCTGTTAGGATCACAACGGGAATGATTGGAACATTTCTGAATTCAAGCTGCATGTCATTATTTTCACTTGTGTATCATAACTACAGTATATCACCTAAAATGTCACCAAAATTACATAATATATAGTCAAATACTGCAAAATAATGAATTAAAAATAAGGACAACATGACAGACCAAAATTGCGTCAAGCACCCCCAATCACAGACACAGACAAAATGTAGGAGTTTTTGGCGGGATCTCAGTTTGACATGTAGCAGTTGTTTTCTTTAATTTATGAAACCTATGTATTTGACTCTATATCATGTAATATTGTTGGCGTTTTGTGTGATATAGTTTAGTTATTGTGTTCAAGTTAAATTTATTATAGAAGATAACGCGTAACATATATTCTGAGGTTCCGACAAAGCTCCATAAAAAGTTCGAGCAGGATGGGCCATTGTTTTGCTGGAGCTTGGTAAGGCTGATACAAGATTGAAAACACATCGTACCTACATGATTGACATAAATTGTGTGTGCACAGATTGCCATGTACTAAGAAGAAGAAGACTAGTAATCATCTCTGCTAGTAATGTACTAGTAAATAAAACCAACTTTTTTAAACTTGACTAACAGCCCTGGGTTCAAGCCCTTTTGAGCCTAATAAAACCTTCCTATTTCAAGTGTGTCTAAATTTTACCTCAAAACTACCATTCAAATGTTACCATTATGAAAAGAAGCGTTTTATTTTTGCATCTGTGTAGTAGAGATTTGAAGAAAATTTGGTCTTTAACAAGCTATTACCAGAAACGTTTACAAAGCGGGAATTTTAAACTACCTGAATTGATTTTGAAACTGTTGTACTGTAAAACATTGAAATTTTTGTTTTTATTTCTTGTAATTTTAACTTTCTATTACTTGAGTTTAGAAGATAAGTTTGTTTTTTTTGTCAATATTTTACTAGTCTAATTCATCTAATAAATGTAACGTTATTATTATACGTTTATTTCTAACGTACCACAGTTGGTCACTTTAGCTTTTGTTGAAGCCAGTTATTAATAGTTTATTAAATTACTTAACTTAACTTACTTAGTTTTCAAGTTTAAACTAATAAATACTATTCAAATTCTTGCTAATTTAGAATAATAGTGCATTTTAGTGGCTACAATATAATTCAATGATTGTGAATATTTATCAGGTAAATAAAACAAGCTATTGGATGGCATCTATGTTTTATTTAATAACACAATTGAGATTATATTTAATAACAAAATTAAGATAATTGTCAAAATACATAAGATTTAAAAATAATTAAAGTTACATAATAAATTGACGGATATAATTAACTTAATAAAATTAAATAATTTAAAAAGGATGATTAAAAAATATGTTTATTATACACTAAGGAACATCAAATAAGGACAGCTGTAAGTTTTTATATTGCAATTGATATAATAAGTCCGATATAAAATATAATATTTCATAAAATATACTGCTAAGCAGTTTGTAAATTTTAATGTTAAGCTTTGATTTTAGTTTATGTACATTATATTTTTATGTACATTTCATTTCAATATAATTGATTATATTAAAATAACTATTTTTATAGTTGGCTGCGTATTTCATTTCGATAATGTGGACGGCGTAAGCGAAGCATAAGGTTATCAAAAAACTGCAAGCAAAATGCATTCAAATGCAAGTAAAAACTCTTATAATAACATCTTAACTAGAATAACAAAATATGCTTGCTGTTATGAAATTTATGCTTTGTGACTTATCTAGTCAATAAAATTATAATGTAGAATAAAAGTTTATTTTTCTACAAAAAGCTCTTCTTTTAATTCTGATGCATTTAAAAAATGCCTATTAACCTTATTAATTAAATAACCTATACAAGATTGTACCAGTAGGTAAATAAAACAAATATTATCAGTAACGTGTATAAACGAATGAAATTAAGAGTTTGTGAAATTTTCAAATGAAAGAGACAAAAGTTAAATATTGATCCTTGTCATAAGACATAATATAAAATGATCGTTTTTTATGGGAAACTTACAGACAGTTGTATTTAGTGTCAGAAATAAAAATGTATAATGAAGTTCCTATAAAGTTAAAGAAAAAACAATTTATATTACATAAATATTTGATTTGTATTATTAATTTTGAGATTGAAAGCACAAATGTTCATTTATACATATGTATACTGACATATTAGATTTTATTTCTAGTAGTAATTTAGGCACAACTATAGCTCAACTGTATGTAACATTGCTCTTTGTTTTAGTTCTAAAACTTATAAAGTAAAATATAATGTCATCTTATAATATATCTATGAACAAAATATTCTTGAAAAACATAGGTTATATATAAATAAATAATAATATACATATCTTTTGTAACTTTTTTTAATGCGAATATAGAATTTTTAATGCATACATAATATTATAAAGTCATTTCAAATACAGATTTAATGACTATGTTATTTTTTTTTTAAATAATATAAATTTACATATTTATAATTTGAGATTATTAAGATATTCTGTTAGTTTCCCAGAAATATGGGACATGAGTATGGAGTTGAGAAGAAAGGATGATACGGGCCAGGATTGACTCATTTTATTTACTTCCCAAAGGGGCTCAAACCCTTGCTGAGCAGACCGGCTGCGCCTTGTGAAGCATCATGGGCTGCAGTAGATAGGTTTGTCACCAGCTGTTGGAAAAATACAGGGACGTTGATTATTCTTATTGTCACATCAAAAGCAGGCCATAAATAAAGCTGAAATATATGTCCACTGAAAACAATTTTTTTTTAACCTAGTTAACGCTGTTGACCGGAAGGGTCTTTACAGCTTCATCGTGACTTTGGGGCGAGTGCTGAAGGCCCTCAGCCACAAAAGGTAACTAGCACAAGGGTTACCAAAATGGTACGAACCTCGGATTGGGTGTTAGCTGAGTGTGAAAAGTCTCTCGCGGAATTTTGAACCTAGCCACACCCTACACTTTTTATTAACATAAAAAGAAGGTTCCTTACAGGATAAAATAAAAGTCATAAAAGGGGACCTTATAAGCGTTTTCATTTTATTCTAGAGACAGAAAGCACTATAGTATAACATGACGTCACGCTTTACGTGCTGGTCTATGTCAACATTCGTTTTGGTGGAAAGGGATAGCGCGTCCCATCTCAAATTCAATACCTACCAAAATTATTGTACGTGTGTTATATGTATTGTACCTACGCATTCTAAAATATATTATTAACTAGCTGAGTGCCCGCGGCTGCAACCGCGTTTCATATATTATTCCTTTCAATTATTTTCCTAAAAAAATTTAGTACTACGATAAAGTAAAAATATTTCTCATAAATTAAAGCAGTTGCCCGTAAATCTGTGCAAAGAATCGGATTTTATTAACATTTTATGAGTTTTATTTTTTTTTACGCGGAACCCTAATTATTTTCGTAAATTAAAAGTTACCCGGAGTAACTCCAGCTATCTATCAAAAAATTCCCGTTAAAATAGGTCCAGCCGATTACCGGATACAAACAAATTTTGACATTACAAGCAAACACTTCAATTTATTTATTAGTATAGATGAAATAATATTTTGTTCCGCGCCATATTTCCTATTGATATTATAATTGAAATTTAGTTCCCTACTTCCATAAAATGATTCCTTAATACAACGTCTAAAATGCCTTGCTGATTATGTGTAAATTGAATATCAAATTATTGTTTTCTTGTTTGCTATGTCTTAAATATTTATTATTTATATGCTATACATATATTTTAAATTATGTCATTTTGTTGATTGATGGATTTCAATCAATCCATCAATTTTTTGTTCTCGAATAAGACTAAAACGCATTTACTTACAAATTCTTTTTTCATACTCAAGTGGACGCGTGTAATTCAAATTAATATAACTTTTGATGGAGTGTACCGATTTTAATGAAATAACGTTTTGATGCTACTCCGGAATATACTTTATAATTATTGAATTAAAAAAATATATATATTTGGTACTTTCTTATTGATGCATGCACAACCAAAAAGACAGACATTCCTAAAAATGATAGAAATGTATTGAATTAGGTAGCTATTTTTAGTCCCTTGCAATAATTCTTTTTACAAAAATCGAAAATGTACAGACACGTGAAGTTTACAATTTTATTATTAGTATAGATTTGCTTTATGGTTATTCTGTAAAAAATTAAATACGCTGAAGTTTCCTGTTCAACGGTGTTTTGAGATAGGGAAATACATTAGAATTAAAACCCTTCATTATAATAGGACAATTTTTATAGTTCATTGAGTCACCTAGTCGTAAATATATCTCCAAACATATAAGTTTAAAGAATTTGTAGTATGGTTGGACACTGGGTCTCCACTGAACCGGTTTTTTACACGTAATAGGCTCAGTATTTGACACCTGATGTTAAGGGACGATGTGGTCCAGGATGGTAACACACTAAGCCCAGATACTGGATCTCCAACTCCGTTTTAGAAACACAGAAACCTGATCTTTCGTGAAGGAAAACACGTTGAAATCTTTGCATTGGGGTAGGCTATAAACACGTTCCTGGTTAGTTCCTCAAGTTCCATGATCAAATTTATTATAAAAATTCTTAGAGGCTGTTCCAGTAGATATCAGGTAAGCAGCAATGTTTACTAATTATTTCCTTTTAATTACTTAAGCATTTTTTTTTATTAAGTCAATGCTAAAGTTACTATGTTTTGGGGGTAAGAGATTACTATTACTGACAATCCTATTAACATATATTATAAATGTAACAAAAAATCATCTTATAACTTTACATTTAATGGCTTCAACGTACAGCGGGCGGGTATGGACGCCAGCGCGTTGTTACTATAAAAAGGACGCGAACCGAGCGCGACGACTATAAAGTAGAACATTACAGTGAACAGTTTACCGGTTTACATTACAGTAAACCATAACAGTTTGTTAACATAATTTAGCTGACTATTATAAGATTTTCATACGTTATCCCGTTTCTCGTTCAAATACTTGTCGGCGTCCTTTATCTTAGCGTCGACAACATGGCCGGCGTTTTTGAGTCCCTCGTCGGCTGCGTTCTCGACGCGTTTGAGCGTGTTGTCGACGGTGCTGTGTACCGCGTTGCTCGCGTCCTCAGCAGCCTTCTCAGCAGCCTTTTTAGATTGTTCCATAGCGGCGTCTACAGTAAGTAACGTGATATAGGAAAAGTTATGTATCGTGTCAATCGCTTCAGTGCTTCTCTGCTTATGAGCCAACTAACAGGCAGGCCAGGCAAGTAGACTTTGCCTTTTACATAATAAAATAAGAAATACGATTTCCACCATGTTTTTTGTTTGTTAACCTTTAGTTAATTACGTAAACTTTTCGATTGTAATATAATTTGCAATTTGGTAGACAATAAATAACCATTAGCCCATTTAAGGGGGTGCATTATGCGTGATGAATACACGGTGTTGCAAAAACTGTTAGAATTGTCGATTTAGAAACAATTCAAGAATGTGAGAGAAATATGTATAGGTAGGTACAGGTTGTATGTCCCTTTAAATATAAACAGCAGTGACGTATTGATGTAATAAGACCTTAAAAGATTCCGATTTCGACTACGAAATATTTGTTACGGCAATAATTAATATATTGCACAACTTTTACTTAAACGTATATTCACGTCGTAAACATTATTATTGAATTTGACCTTTTTTGTTAATTTTTCTTTCACATCTGGGACGGAACTAAGCTCGGCGAAATGTGGCTGGTGTAGTTCGCTACATCACCTCTGCCTAACCCTTCGGGGATAACAGGCGTGAGCTTATGTTATGTTAGTATCATCATTTATTTCATTACATAATAAACTAAAGAAGACAATGAAAATTGAAGTAAATTCTTATGACCTTTAATGGCCACCATCTAGGATTATACCTATTACTTTATAGCTATTGATCTATTAATTTATTGTATTAACAATAAATAATACATTATTATATTATAATTGATTACAATTAACTTATGGTTTTAGTGACATTTTACATAAAATATTTTGGTTATTACCTATGCTTAAAACAATTTTTAAACTTACTGGAAAATTCTATCAAACAGGTGGGGCATTTTGTTAGACCTCCGTTTGAAAATTTTAATATATAAATATAAAAAGTCAGGCCTAATGCATCTGCATCATGACCGTAATAAATTTAAAATAATAATAAAATTTCACTCACTTGCAACTCTTTGAGCTTCTTCCTTAGCAGCTTCAGCGGCTAGCCGCGCCTTTTCCTTAGCTTCCTCGGCAGTCTTCAGCGCTTGCGATTTCACATCCTCTGCAGCCTTCTTTGTTGTATCAACCGTAGTATTGATAGTGTCTAAGAGGAAAAATTAAAACAATTAACTTAAGACCACCTTTCTGTTAGATTTATAAGCCAATCTTTGCATTCTTTAGTTATGCATCATTCATAATTCTTTTGTTAGAGCCACGGCAAAGATAAAACACGTTTTAAAGTGATATGTTTAAAATTATTGTCAAACACTCAACACACTCTTTAAGTTGGTCAATGGAAGCATTTAAAAATATTTTTTTTTTTATGCTCTCGCAATTTATTATTAAGAACACACAAACTCTTTACGATTTTGATCTACCAGTGGATTTTTCAATTGAATTTTCATAATCTTCTTCAGTCGACTTGGCTGGATCTTTCGGTTCACCAGACGTGTCTAATATTAAATCTACAAATAATATTAAAATTATAAAACTTATTTAGAAAAAAAAAACTCTTGGCAAGTTTAAAAGCAAGTTACCTTTTATGATGAATCCTGAGCTGTTAAATTCGATCGAATGAATAACTTCTTGCGTTGTTTCTAGATTATTTTCAATAGTTTCTGTGTTAAAATGAAAAGCGTTGTGAAAATTGAAAATTAGTAGAGCATAGACTTGAGTTTAACTATTATAATTACCGGTGGCGTCTTGTAAGCCGGTTTCTTCTAATGTGGACTCACATTCTTCGTATTTATCTGTTATTGTATCTACGAAAAAAGTTAGCAAAAGAACATTTAAAGGCTTTAAAGAACATACACCGCATGCAATCCAAAGAAAGTATAATAGTTTATAGAAAACTGTTATAAGGTTAAGTAATATGTGAGTACAGGCAATTAGCATTAGCTTATTGTTGCTTAATAGTTCTTATTATATAGGTAATTGTACCTTTAGCACCATCGACAGATGCTGCACTCTCATTAAATATAAATCCAGCTGCAGTTTTAGAGGTATCTACAGTGTTTGCAACTGTATCTACGATAGAATACCAATAGGATATAAATATGAATACATATTATGGTACATACATTGTAAGTTTTACACGCTTTATACCTTTAGCACTCGATACTAGTGATACGCCCTTATCAAAAGTGCAAGCGGCTACGTTTTTTGTTACGTCTACGGCACCGTGCACCGTGTTAGACACAGTATCTACAAGAACGAAAACCATAAAATAAAAATGAATGATAAATCAGTTCATTAATATACTAATCAAACACTACCTTTAGCTGTTCCTATAAAAGTTGTGCCCTTTTCAAAAGCAGACGATGCTACATTCTTAGTTGTATCTACGGTTGCGTTAACAGAATTCGTTACGGTGTCTAAAATTAAAAGGGTAAATATTTCAATATAGAAAATACAATAAATATTCAAAAGATTTAAAAATAATTCAAAATCTACCTTTAGCATTACCAATCATTGTTGTGCCCCTTTCTACTGCTGAAGCTGCAACGTTCTTAGTGGTATCTACTGTAGTTTGTACAGTATTAGCTACGGTATCTATATAAGACACAATGTTTCACTATTGAGCGTGAAATTAAACCTATTTATCCAAAAAACCCTACAATCCAAAAGATTCCTACCTTTAGCACTACCAATGATTAATGTTCCTTTTTCTACAGCTGAAGCCGCTACAATTTTGGTTGTATCTACCGTCGTATGAACAGTGTTTGTCAATGACTCTAAAATTAACAAAAGGTAATATGTAACTATTGTGTTTAAATATTTAAAGCTAAGTGTTAAAATTGTATAAATCTACCTTTCGCAGCACCGATCATTGTTGTACTTTTGTCGATCGCTGAAGCTGCGACATTTTTTGTTGTATCTACAGTAGAACTAACTGTACTAGCTACTGTATCTATTTGTAAAAAGACAAACGAAAATCAATAGTTTGTTAAATTTATAAATAATAAATTACAGATATTTTGCATATCGCTACCTTTGGCAGAACCAATCACTGATGTACCCTTTTCTATTGCTGCTGCCGCCACACTTTTTGTGGTATCTACTGTGGTATGAGCAGTGTTTGTTAATGACTCTAAAATTTATAAAAACCGAAATTTAAATATAGTGTGTATAAAGTAAATAAAGTTAATTATTAAAATTATTTCAATATACCTTTCGCAGCACCGATCATCGTGGTACTTTTCTCGACAGCTGAAGCTGCGACATTTTTTTGTTGTATCTACAGTAGAACTAAGTGTGCTAGCTACTGTATCTATGTTTAAAAATATAAATTAAAAATCAATAGCTTGTTAAAATAAATGTTGAATAATAGATATATCGCTATCTCTATCTTTAGCAGCACTGATCACTGAAGTACTCTTTACTGCTAATTAAAAACTTTTGTATAAACCGTATTTGCTACAGTATCTATTAAAATAAAAATAAAAACGATGGAATCCTAATTTGAGCTACAAAAGTCAACTGTAATTTTATAATGCTACCTTCAGCAGTGACGATAAGCGATGTGCCTTTCTCGATTGCAGAAATTGCAACATTCTTTGTTGTATCAACTCTTGTATTTACGATATTTGTAACGGTATTTAATTATATAAAACGGCTAGTTAACTTCCACTATAATTAGTAAAATTAAATATATGATAAATTTTCTGCTACCTCTAGTAGCCCCAGTAAATATAGTGTCCTTATCAACAGCAGAAGCTGCGACATTCTTTGTCGTATTAAGTGTTGTATTTACAGTATTGGCAATGGTATCTAATTGAAATAAATATGGCTAATTAGAAAACTTTTATTATTAAAAACAAAATGAAAACATAATAAATTTTGAGCTACCTTTAGCAGTCCCAATAAATGTCGTGCCCTTTTCAACAGCAGAAGCTGCGACATTCTTTGTCGTATCGACTGTTGTATTTACGGTATTGGCAACGGTATCTAATTAAAATAAAATATGGCCAGTTAGGAAATTTATATTTTGAAAAACAAAATGAAAACATAATAAATTTTGAGCTACCTTTAGTAGTCCCAATAAATGTCGTGCCCTTTTCAACAGCAGAAGCAGCGACATTCTTTGTCGTATCGACTGTTGTATTTACAGTATTGGCAACGGTATCTAATTAAAATAAAATATGGCCAGTTAGGAAATTTATATTATTAAAAACAAAATGAAAAAATATGATAGATTTTGAGCTACCTCTAGCAGTCCCAATAAATGTTGTTCCCTTTTCAACAGCGGAAGCTGCGGCATTCTTTGTAGTATCGACAGTTGTGTTTAAAGTATGTGCTACGGTATCTATACATATAATAATATGTAATTATGAATATTAGATAAAAGAAACTGAAAAAATATGCTATCTAAATCTATTTGGAAGATCTACGGTACCGGTCATGGTTGTGCATTTTTCAATTGCGGAAACTGCTACATTCTTTGTTGTATCTTACAGTGTTTGCAACATGTCTATAGGTAACATAAAAATTATTGCCAGTATAAAAGTAAAACTATGTGAACACGAAGTAAAAAAAATATAATTATGCCGTCCCTGTTTTCAATAATTCGAGCATAACGAACCAAACGAAAAAGTAGGTTTAATTTTTTTTTATTTCGTATTTATAATAAACAGTGTGGATAGTAGTTTTCTGTATACATATTATGAAACAGCGGTGTAAAACCACGTGGAAATTGACATATAAGAAATGAAGGTGTAACTGGAATCTGATAATGCTTTATGAAACCGCAAATATATTCACGATATAATACGTAATACAGTCTAAAGTTTTGTAATTAATATATGACAATTAACATAATACCATACCTAACTTAATATTACATGTGTGATATTATTTTTAATTAAATTTTTCTATAAATTTATGCGGCAAATGAAATAGTTATGAAGTACCTATTGAGCCTATGGTATCAACAACCTGTTTAATAATATATTGGTCTGTATAATTGAGACTTCTTATCTTTTAGGACAACTATAATATAATCAGTTAATATTGTGGTAAAGGTGCCGCTATAATTATTTACCTTTAGCTGAATTAACATAACTTTTTCCAGTTTCTACTGCAGATTGTGCTACATTTTTTTGTGGTGTCTACTGTACTTTGAAGCGTGCTTTGTACCGTATCTACAAAGTTTACAACGATTATGAAATACATTAAAAGCAAATACAACAAGCACACCGTAAACTATAACGTATTTTTATTTTACCTTTAGCAGAATCGACGTAACTTTTCCCACTTTCAAAAGTACTTTGGGCTGTTTTCTTTGTACTATCTACAGTGCTCGCTACCGTATCTACGAGGAGGTAACATAAAAAATAAATAAATAATCCAATTTAAAACAATAATAGTAACAAAAAAAAACAAAATAAATTGTACATAAACAAACAACAAAAAATACCTTTAGCACTGTCTAAATAAGATTTGCCAATGTCTATAGCGGAAAACGCAGCTGCCAATGAATTATCTAATGCCATTTGCAACGTGTTTTGTGTAGAACCTAAAGCGTTAATTAGCAAAACACACATAGTTAGTTACAGTTTAACACACTCATACAACAAGACGATAAAACTATTTCTTCATATAAATCTATACCTTTAGCACTATCGACATATGATTTAGTGGTGTCTATAGCTGAACTGGCAGTATTTTTAGTACCTTCAACAGTACTCTGAACAGTGTTCGAAACGGAATCTACGATAATAAAAAAATCATTACATAAATATCAATCAGGATATTAAATTCGCATACAATCATATTATAGAAATATTACTATATTCCTTATTACCTCTGGCAGATGATGCGTATGATCTACCTGTGTCCAAAGCCGATTGGGTAATTTTTTGTGTATTATCTACAGTGCTATGAATACTGCTCGCTATCGAATCTGTGATTAATTTTTTTTTTTGTATTAATTATTTAATAGAAAATAATGACATATCATTCATATCTAGTTTATAGATACCTTTAGCACTAGCACCATAAGATTTGCCTGTTGCGAAAGCGGATTGCGTAGCTTTTTGTGTTGTATCTACTGTATTATGAATACCAGTAGCTACTGTGTCTATAAATATAATAAACGAATAAAATAAATTAAAATCTTATACTAATATGAATTGCATAATAATACAAGTTAAAAACTTGCCTTTAGCACTTCTGGCGTATATTTTACTAGTATCTAATGCCGACTGCGCTGCCGCTTTTGTACTTTCTACTGTACCATGAATTTTGTCTAGATTAAAAGATTAAAATAATTATAAATTAAAAACCACAAACTACTAGTACATTATATGTAGCGAAAGAATTAGAGCTACATAATAATTTCTCATACCTGTATCAGTCGCCAAAATATCTCCTTATAAATCACTTAATGTTTGATTTTGTTTACCTTTTGCATTGTCGACGTAAGTTTTCCCAGTATCCACTGCCGATTGTGCGGCAATTTTTGTACCTTCAACTGTGCTACTAATTGTATCTACAATGTGCAGAACACATTTTATATATTCGTGCAAAATTATTATTTATTCATTTTTATAATAAAATTACCTTTTGCTGTATTAACTGCTGATTCTGCTGCTTTCTTCGTGTTATCAGCTGTTGTTGACAGTGTATCTATTAAATAGAAAGATTTAAAATATTCACTGAATGTTTTATATTAAAGGAAACTTAGTAATAAAACCTATAAATACTAAACAGTAGCTAAAATAATTACTGCTACTATGACAGTTGGCCTTCTTTTATTAAAACTACAAATAGAGTACGTGTATGAGCTGTAAAATTTCACATAACACTACAAAAATAAATTACTTACTATTTAATGAATTTTAACCAATATGAATGCAATAAAAAGCAATGCTAAATTGATATTCTATTAATTTTACAGCATATTTTAAGACTTTTTATCTTAAAAAAACGAGTTAATAAACTGGCTTGTGCAATAAATATATATTAAAAAGTTTAAACATTTGTGCACTTCTTTATACGTCCTCGTGCAAAAAAAACAGAGCTGAGCCGGTTTCTTCATCTGTATTCCTAAAAAAAAACCTGTCGCTACAATGCGTCTAATAAATAATAGAATAATATACCTTTGGTAGTATCGATGACTTTCTTTCCATCAGCGACGGCTTTGTTCGCAGTATCCACAGCCTCACCCGCTGCAAGAGATACTTTCGAGAGTTCCTTGTCGAGAGCGTCTATTGCTGAGTGCTTGGCATCGGCGGCTGAATTATAACACAATAAACAATGATGGATGGATGGATGGTTTAACACTGTAGAAGTTGACTGTTGTAACCATCTCGCTTTTTTTCTTATATATTTATGAGAGATTACAATTAAGTTAGAAGTTTTATGTTAAATACAAGAATCTTTAGGAAATGATTGACCAGGACGATGTACGAGTATGCTATTATTTCAAAATCTTTCTTAATGAATATTTTCATATAATGTTTATATTATAAGATATTTTGTATATAATTTATGAAGGTATCATTGATGTCTCACCGTAATATGAATATTATAGCATCAATACAGGAATATTATCTATACTAATAAATAAAATTGAAGAGCAGTGTGTAATATCAAAATAACAACTTTTTAGGAAATACATATTAATGTATATACGGAAACTAAAAAAAAACACAATTTTAAAATATTTGTCTGTTTGTTCCGGCTAATTTCCGAACGGCTGGACCGATTTTGGTATGTTACTCCGCGTAACTCAATATCTTTTTATTTTTCGAAATTAATTTGGGTTGGGCTTAAAAAAATAAAACTCATGAATTCAATACAATTTTACTGGCAGGTTTTTGAATTTGTGAGAAAACATTTTTGCTTACTCTTATGTATGTATGTACCTACCATAAGAAATATCTAGAGGAAAATAATTAGGGTTTCATGTAAAAAAAAAATGAAAAGGGTAAAAAAGTAAAATAAAATACGGTCCATTGGACAGCTTTATGCAGGCGGAGCCGCGGGCAAACAGCTAGTCAATAATAAAAAACCGTGTTCGCATCAATTCATAATCATTAGGTGTTATCTACACTGTATTCCATTAACAAAGAATGTAATCGTTGTTAAAGTTATTATCGAGTCTAATTACCCTAATTACACACATTAAATGGAGATATGATTTTACATTTGTAAGAACTGCAGTTTTTTGTTGACGATGATGATAATTACCTGGCCAATGGCAGTTTAATAGTATCCGGAATTTCCTATTTATTTCAATTTAGATTTTAGAAACACAGGAACCTAATAGTGAATCTTAGGGCAAAATCTTCACTATACATTGCATCAGATAGATAACCTATATTACGAACTAGCTGTGTGCCCGCGTCTGCGCCCGCGTTTGATACATTCTTCACGGCATTTTAATTTTTTATACGGAACCCAAATAGTTATTTTAATACTAAGATAAAGTGAAAATATATTTCATAAATTCAAGTACTTACCCTTAAAATTATGCATTAAATAATTTTTTTACACGGAACCATAATTATTTTCGAAAATTAAAATACTCTAAATTTAAGTTTAAGTAAAGAAGTTTCGTCAAAATCCGTCCTGTCGTTCCGGAGATAACCCGGAACAGACAGAAAAAAAAACTATTAAAAATTGGATTATGGTATAGGTATTCATATGAATTTAAAAAAAAAATCACATTACAAACAGTCACTTCAATTTTTATTAATTAGTATAGATTTATTAACACATGAACACAATTCTGAGGAAAATTTTAAGTTTCTAATGTCAACAAAAAAAAAAAAAACAAGACACTTTTAAGGTACTCTATATCTATCCCTTACTTAGTGTTATCTAAAGATTACCAAAAAACGTTTCATTTCTGACACGTGTACTCTCTGTATACACACCCTTTTTTTTTTAAACCATAATTCTGACACCTTCAGTTACGAGATGGTACAGTAATTTTAAAGGAAAATTGTATAGAAAACCTGTATTGGCAGCTTCAGTAGCAGACTTCTCGGCCCCTCCGATAAGCTCACCGGCTTTCCTCACCTGCCCTTCGACGACATGTGCCGCTTCTTGAACTTTCTCCTGTGCGATTTGTTCTGCGTCTTTCTTCTTGCGGTCAAAGAGAGACGCAGTCTTCTCGCCAATGCTGCGGAACGCGCCTGTATCAATCACATTAAGTTATTTTTATTGTATGCAACACATCAATTAATTAGTTAAACTAATCCGATTTCAGTTTATACCATAACATAACATAAGCTCACGCCTGTTATCCCCGAAAGGTTAGGCAGAGGTGAAGTAGCGAACTACACCATCCACATTTCGCCGAGCTTAGTTCCGTCCCAGATGTGACAGGGGGCGAGCCTGTCGCCATATCGGGCATAAATTCCAGACTCCGGGATAATACTGAGTAGAAAAACCTAATATCACTAGACCCGACCCGGGGATCGAACCCGAGACCTCAGAACGACATTCTTACCGTAATACAACTGCGCCACCGATGTAGTTTCAGTTTAAATTCGTAGCATATAATTTTAATTTGATAAGGTAAACACGGGTAATTGAATTGCAGCTTTGTTGACAAAATTCATCATTTTTATCATATGTGATTGAAAGAATTACTCTTGTTACTAACAGGTTTGATATACCTATAGATTACCACTGTTTGTAAAATATTATTAACTGTTTCTTGTTAGTTCTTCTTAGTAGTGTGATATGGGATCGTTCAAATATTGCGTAAGCATCAAAGGGTGACTGAGGTCTATACTTTGTTTATTTTTGATTACATGAGGGACTAATGGTGATTACGTAAACAATGTTAACTTATTAATTTTCGTTTATTTTTCTTCAAAAGTATATCACAGGTTACGTAATCATAGAGAGAGCTTTTTTTAATATTGCTGGCAAAGGAAGAAGGTCCAAAAATATTTAAAATTTTTCTTACTTAATACCTAGTTGAACGGACTATAATCCAAGCCAGTGTAAATTAGGTTATGTATTTTTAGATTAATACGATCCAAACTGAACATAGATTATTTATTTATTTTATTTATGTTATTTAAAATTAAAGAAAAAAATATATCGAACTATTCTTTAGATTAATATAAAAAAAAAACAATTCAAATATACCGTATCATCTTTCCAAAAAATCTCTGGTATAACTTGTCTAATAATTATCTTTATTAATAATAAAAAATATTATTGTAATGAAAATTATAGTAATTTTACACATGACTATTTAAAAAAAAAGTATCCAAACAACTTATTGGGTAAATGTGATACAAATAACTATGATACACATACTCGTATATGACCTTTAGACTTCAGACGTTACAAGTTCAATAATATTGCGTTCCACAAGGAGCGCCTATAACCTTGCCTCTACCAACTCTTTCTAACTATTGATTTTCTCAACAAAACAACACCATTCCTACGTACCTATCTATTTATATAACACAAGACTCTACATAAAATTTTGCACGAACCCGTCCTGTAACTAAAACAAGTCAGCTCTAAACCAGTTCATTTTTTATAAGGTGCCATAGGCGGTGTTTACACGGGACGTATTTTGTCAATCAATTTTTTTTCACGGTATAGGCTCAGTGCCTTGACCACAACGTCAATTGCCGGAACACACCTATTAATATTTGGCGACAGGTTTTCAAACTTGAGGGTGGTAACTACCCAAGCGAGCATTATTAGAAAACGCCCTTCCATCATGCTATGGGTTCCACACGATGTTTTCATTTTCATGCATTTTGGCATTTATTAATAATGAATAATGTTTTTAATCTTAATGTTTTTTGTTAAAAAAAACTTTATAACTGCGAGTTTACATACATAGATTTTAATAAAAAATTAATAAAGTATTTAAATATTTGTTTATTTACATTTTTTTATTATAAATAAATACATATCAATATTGAGCTATGCCATTTTATGTTAATTCAATTTCATCAAGCAAATTCATTCGGATGTTTGTTATTCCATTATACGGTAGAAAATTCACGCACAGGGAAACCAATCGTCTAATATCCCCCTTAGAGTTCTCGCTTGGGACGTGCAATTTTCGCTTCAGACACCACCCACTGGACGCTATTATTTGTCGCAGCGTGGGTTTGCCGCACAAAGACATATTACTCTCTGAAGATATTTTACTTATTTAACAGCATATTATCTATATTTGTAACAATTGGATTTAGTAATATTATTTCTGTTTGTTTTACGT
Organism: Samia ricini; assembly: GCA_014132275.2. Taxonomy (NCBI): domain Eukaryota; kingdom Metazoa; phylum Arthropoda; class Insecta; order Lepidoptera; family Saturniidae; genus Samia; species Samia ricini. The sequence continues at coordinate 12,618,131 of AP028164.1, forward strand.
TCACTTGACTTTGTCACCAGTGGCATGGGTCTAACGAAGGTGACATTGATGAAGATATATCACGATATATATAAAGATTAATTTATTGAAAACAACAGGCATAATTAAAAATAATATTGAATACCCATACTGGAAAAATAATTAATTCGGTTAAGAGAAACTGCCATAAAGTTTTTGGCGAGGATTCAGAGGTTATCTATACTGTATCTCTTTGTCGTAAAACGAATGTTCGAATGACGAACTTCTAGGAGACACGTACATTGTGACGTCATAATTTACTATATACGCTCTTCTTCAAGGATGAAATTAAAATACGTGGCTATATGTATGACCTAACTTTTGTTTTCCTTTCATTGCCTAGCTCTTTTTATTGTCTATTTTTTGACGATCTGATAAAAAATAATCAGTTAACATCCCTATAATTAATAAAGTCATGAAGAAGTAGGTAGATAGGTACCTAGCAATAATCACTCAATCTAACTCAACAATTTTAAATATATTTATATAGTAATGTTAATATGGAAATAAGATTCATTATTCAAAAGAAATATAGTATCATAAATTATCACATAGCGTCAGCAAGGAAATTGTGTGTAAAATATTCTTTAACCCCTTGAGCACTAACCTGGCGTGTACACCAGCTTTCCATTGTTTTCCTATTGTCTCATTTTTAAGGGTAATCGATATATTAATCAAATGTATTGATTGGGAACATTCACAAAAACGCAGCTAAATTACTAAAATACTACCTTTATAAATACGTAATAATTCCACGTTAAGAAATAGATATAGAACTATATATGGATAAACCAGACATAGGACATTGGAATAAGCTTTCCGCTCAGCTAAACTCGTTCAGATATGATTCATATAATAGGTTTACTCATAGACTTTATATACCTACTTACGTAAATGCAATATGCGTCGGGATATGTAAGTACATGGCTGCCAGTCGTTTTTATAAGTATTTTTATTTTTATGAGTTATCGTAATAAAATCTAGATATAACCGCTTCAATTTATCTATTCTACATTGTTGTTCATAAAAACTGTAAAACAAATGGGATGTTTTATCCTTTTTTAACATTCAAATGCCATAATTCAAATGAGTGTGATGGAAAGTCTCCAATTTGATTTAGTTTATACTTTGCAAAATATAGTTATCGTTCGTTTCATTTATAAATTTCATTCCGACGACGACAATTTCGACGACATTGTTCCCAATATAATCATGAAAATTGTATTCTATTTTTAGATGAAGCGAATTAACGCTTTGTTAATATTATTACGACCATGAACAAGTTCATTAAGTTCGACTTTGTTTTATTTTTTTTCCACTACGAAAGAAAGAATCTTTCAAGGAGTTTTTGTAACACCCCACAGAATACAAGTTTCGTGCCGCTTATTTCATTGCAGCACAATAATCAAACTGTATAGTAAATACCACCAAAATTATAAATTTTACTGTCTAATAATAGAAGATAATGATTTATAAATATAATCTTCTAGGTAAAGACAATGTTGCCCGTATTAATTGAAAAAAAAATCTTTTTATGGATTTGTTATTATAACTACAGTTGATTTCTTTAAAGAACTTACAGTACGAGTTCTGAGACATTTTAAGAAGGCGTTTGGTTTGGCTTCAGGCTTTAAGTGTCAGGTTACCTCAAAACGTACGAAAAAATTTAAATGCAAGTTTGAGGTTATTTTTACTGAGTACAGTGATTCACATTACATGTTATCAAAACATCAATTAAATTTAAAGAAAAAAATACATAGTGTTACCATTTATTAATTTAAAAATACCTACCTTATAACATTTTATAAAAATAAAAAAACGTAACCAAAAGTCGGCATTTTAGGTGCTAATAACAAAAACATAAAAATTTAAATAAAATTAAAATGTATATAAAATGAAAAACTAGCACTAAATTAATTTTATCAATAGATTATTTTAAATATATAACAACAGTTTAGTGGCTAAAAATACTCATATACATAGCACAAACAAATTGATGTTTATAATAACAATAATTTTAGAACTCACCAAGGTTCTTGTCTTTCGGTATGCGTGGAAATAGATTTTTTACAAATTATTTATAGGTATTGAACAAAATATTAATTTCTATATCTCTCTGTCTAATTTACAAATAATAAAAAACTAAATTTTAAAACTCATGCTTTTCATTATAGCGTAGAAATGTATGAAAATGTATGGTACTTTTATTTAATAATATAAGAATGGTGTAATTATACCATGGGATTTGTGAAAATTGTATCTACAATCTAACATACCTTGTGTGATATAAAGTTTTCTAAATTACTATAAATATTATTTAAAAAAAACATACCTTATGATTTCAAACGGAAACTCCGTAAATCGAAAAATCCGGTTTAAAACTGTTAGTAGTAATTTGCAACTACCAACATTAAATGTTATGTATATTACTTATTACAAATACACCTCTATATTTATATACCTACCTCTCAAAAATATAGTGAAACAATTCAATGGAAGACATGTTTGTATCGATATCATTTGATAGCTACATTCATAACTTTTTTGATATACCTATAAAAAATAGGTAGTAAAAAAGTAGGTAATAAAAAATATACTTAAAATCTGACAAGATAATTTATACGTAATTTAATAAGGAAATCACGTGAATCGGTTTAGTGGTTCCCAATGTATAAGCGTAATAATGAACAAACAGAAAGTTTTCAACACACAGCGGGCGGATCGGGACGTTTCTATAAAAGACGTCGCGCTGGCGTTCTGACTCGCCCGTTGTATATAGAAATCATTAGGCTTAAATAATATCCAACGGTAATGAAACTGGCATTCTTATGAATTATGTACTTGTGACTAAATCGAGCACTACTATTACTTAATCTACGTATATAACATAAACTTTATACTTAGACAGAATAGATAAAAATCAGCCATCCTATGGTTAGGTAAAATAATGTAGTAACCAAGTATTTCTCAAACTTATATCATATTACTAACTTAATTTTCCTCATTATGTGAAACAGGTTTGACCATAAACTCAACTAAAGTGACCATGCGAATTCAGATGGTAAACATGCTAAGCCTAGATCTACTGGCTCTAAAGTGGTGTTGCCGGTACATGTAAATGATTATAGATAGATTTTTAACTTGAGTGCGGTAAGTAGCTAAGTGATCATTCAAGATATCTTAATCATCATGTTATTATGGTTTCTTGTAATCCTTAGATATCCTCCTTACTACCTCTACGAAGACGAATGACTCCCGGAATATGGATATATACCAATTCATAGATAAACGTGTCACGTAATTTGGGTGGAATATTGCGCACCATAATTTGGTTATCGTGTACAAGGGTATTAGAAATAGTAACACCAAACAAAACTTCCCTAGAATACTCTAGCAAAATCGGCATCGTTTTGCTAGAGGGTTGATATAAGATTAGAAAACTACAGTATCCACTTGACACTAGCAGAATTGTTTATTATAACTACTTACCACTAACTATGAAAAATAAGTATGTTGATGACCAGGAAGAAGTACACGCATGCGTTTTAAAGTCGCTAATGTACGTCTACACATCAGTAAATGACCGATCAAAAAATAGATTGGATAGTCGGTCAACAAACGTTTCAGATCATTCTACAATGTTTGTTGTTTTACCACTCATGTTTCGCAACGAACAACTGATTGATGATCCGAAATAACATGAGTGCGACTGCGGGAAACACATCTGTTTTCAACCTACAATATGATAGATAAGGCAATCAATTTGAAAATTCACACACAACGTGAAAACACAAATTTTGATTCTTGTTTTTTTTCGTACTAGCTAACGCTGTTGACCTGCCTGAAGGGCCCTTACAGCATCATCGAACTTTGGGGCGAACACTGTAGGCACTCAGTCGAAAAAGGTAACTAGCAGAAAGGCGTCAAATTGGTACGACCCGTTACCTGAGAAAGAGATTCCGCGGCATTCAATCCTCAAAAAAAAAGGTCCGTAACAGAATCTATGTACCTGTGTGTAATGCATAGGATGATTATAGTAATATGCATGCAGTATCACTGTATTGTGCTGGCGGCGGCTCCAGAGCCTCCCCAGTTGGGCCCACCACCAGAGGAGGGACCCGGAGTGTGTACTGGGATTTTTAGTGATTCATTCTTAATTATTTTAATAGAAATATTATTTTAGTTTATTGTTTACAAGTTTAATTTCTTAATGTTATAAACTAAATTCAATCGCGTCTACGGTCAGTGCATAGAAGTGTATGTTAGAACTAAACTCAAAATCGATTTCCGTCCGCAGAAGTACCGCAGAAGAGAATATCATAACAGTACAGATTAAAACAAGCGCCAAAATTTGGGGGCGCCGCAGCGGCCGTTTTAAAAAAATTATATGTGGTAAATAACAAATTTCTTCGTTCGCTAATAATTCCCAGAAATCGTTTCTTAGTGGATTTTTATATCATGAAAGGTATCTATTCCCAAAATTTCAAGTTTGTAGGTTCAGCGGTTTGAGATCTGCGTTAAAAAGTCAGTCAATCAGGACAACTAATTATATATATAAATTTCATAAAAAATATTTGATATATTAAACAACTTTTAAAACAACATTAAACAAAATGATTTTTTTAATAGAAAATGTCTACCGTTAGTTTAGAAAAATATATGTAGTTAAGGGTCGGCAATTTGTCTTTTTGTCCGGGGCGTCGTAACTGCTAGAGCGGACGCTGTTTTACTGTATTTTTAGGTAAATGTAACATTTGGTAATATGCTAAATGAAGCGAATTTTAAAGGCACATAGTAAAGGCAACTCGGAGCACACAAACAAGACCGCATTTAAATTTACCGAGATTAAAAATACACCGCCTGAGACAAGTGATCGGAACGTTACACCAACGTTGTGTTGCACTCTGTATAGTCTCGATCAATAATGCAGTTAGTTGTGCGTAGAAACTTTTTATAATACTCATCTCATTCGACCACGGAGTATGTAATTTTTCATTAACGCGCATGTCGTAATATTAACAAATTGTCCATAACATAGCGGGCGTACATTAATTACGTGGAGGTATCTTGGGGAGGATAGTTGGGGGAGGGGGAGGGGAGCTGAATCTCACGTGGGGGCGAAGGGGGGTACTGGCAATTATTTCATAATTTTGTTTTACAAGATTATGGTGTTTATTTTCTAAAATAAAGCAACATTCTACACAATAATAGTTATTGTTCGTTTTTCACTGTGATTGTAGACTAGTTGTCTTAATAATCTTAAATGCTAGTCCTAAATAAAAATAACTCAACAAATTAGGTTTTTTTTTATTCAATCTAACGCAATCAAGGATAGATTAACCGTATTTACACCGAAAATAGGTATTTTGGACAATAACCACGTGAGATGAGTGGGGTTGAGTCAAATTCAAAACTAAATAATACTTTATTTAATTTAGGCTCTGATAAGGCGCTTATGAACGCCAAAATACTACCACCGGGTGACGCTGCTACCAGCGCGATACAGTGACACTGAGCATGAAACTCTGCACATAACACGTAAGTATATTATAACCTATTAGGTCCTGGAGTGTTTTATACTCAGGTAACCAACCAAGCCGTGGTTTGCACAACTTTAGTAACCCTTGTACTATTTACCATTTTGCGCCTAAGTGCCTTCAGCACTCGTCCCCAAAGTCACGGTGAAGCTGTAAAGCCCGTTCCGGTCAACAGCGTTAGCTACTTATGGTTAGCTAGTTAGAAAATAAAACTACCACCAGTTTGGAAAACAACCCAGTCATCGAGAAGATTCGGCAAGAAACTTGATCTGCTTTTTTTTTTGTGCATCCTTTTTTTGAACTTTACTGCAACAAATACTTATAACGTTTATAAGTAGATGCATAGAGAAAGCTATCACTTCCATACATCACCATCGTTACATAATGGTCCACCCTATAATAACCTTAGCAAATTTAAACTTGCTTGACATTGTGCTTGAACTTGTTGTCCAGTAAATCGGTAATTTTTTTTGGGATTTTATTGTAAAACCTAACACTATTACCTAGAAAACTCTTTATTAGTTTTGCTAAGTCACTGGTATTAAAAAACCGCCAATATACCTCACGTATTTTATAAACGTTGCCATACTAACACAGAAAAAACGAGAAATTCACTGTTGTTAACACCTCAAAATATTTATTCAGTTGGTCATAGAAATCCTGAGAATTAGGGAAGCTCTACTGTATTTGTTCTCAATAGCTTGGAATATTGTAAATTAAAGGACTGCAACAATATTTTTTCTATTAGTATCGACAAATATGCTAAAGTCCCAAAATGGCGTAACAGTAATATTCAGAACTAACAACAGAATTAATATTAGGTTTTGTGTACATACACGTATCTATATCAAATAGTTGAGTTCTAAATCTCAAAACTTTTTTTAATAAAGTCATACACGTTACTAAGTATTGGAAGACTGTTTTTATTGCTATTTACTGGAGCCATTGGGTAATAAAATATCTATTATACGTCGCTCAGTTGAGTAAGCAATAACCGAACAAGACTATTCCTTGTAATTTATAGCCATAAACATGAGAATCGTGACGTATTATGACGTAAAAATTAAGTTAGTATATGGATTTAATTTTTGAAAAAATAAACCATGTATTTTAAATGATGATAATAGTTCATAACTAACAAAACTGTGACACAGTTTGCAAATAGTTAATTAAAAACATGAAAAAAAAAATGTTTCTTAACACAATGGCTTTCTAGCCAAACCTACAAGTTCTCATCAATATTAGGTAACAGAAAGTCCAGTCTTACATTTTTAATCTGTACTCAGTACGTAACCGTGTCTGACCAAAAAGACCATATAAGACAAGCACTCAGTTTTGCCTAATATAATAATAAATTATGCAATTGTATAGTCTAACAGATTCATTTTTGTTAATAATAAAAAAATCCAAACTAAATGTAACGTACGATATTAAAATATAAATTTATCCCGTTTGTTCATTTGCCTGTTATAATATGCATTTTATTTATTTATATAAACTTCGCTTAGGGGACGAAATTATACAATAAATAAATATTATAACAACTATTGAAAATTTATAGAAAAAACTGGTTCCAAAACTGTTTTTTATTCATAACACTACAGGTCGTGAATAGCCAATATACTAGAAAAACGAAAACAGAGGAAAATAAGGTTTACTGGTTTATTAAGTATAATACATTAAATAATCTCAGTACAAAATTATTTACTTCGTATATTTCTATCTTTTTACAAACTGTGTTAGAGAAATTAGCACGATAAAAACTAAACTCAATACATAATTTATAACACATGTTTATTCGCTTATAACTAATTCAATTCAAGGAAAGCTAACTCGGTTCGTGGTATAGCGTAATAAAATATTATTAGTCGCCGGCTAGTCTGTGCTTCGGCCTTGTGAGCCTGGAAGTCTAGGTGGCTGTATCGATCGCACTGCGCCCGACTGTTTTACGACTACCTACTGCGGAACCCGCAATCCTATATACCGGCGACCTACTTGCCTCAACATTATTACGTTATGAAACTTAAATGGAACTCGAGAAATATTAAAGAAATGGGAGAAACAAATGACCCCTTTGAGGCCATATCCCATACAGAATGAAATAACATACAATCCGGTATAGGCTAGATACTTAACCCCTTGAGCACTAACTTGGCATTTGCGCCAGCTTTCCATTGTTTTCCTATTGTCTCATTTTTACGGGTAATCGACATATCTCACACATCACCACATCTCTGTGCTTCCGCTAATATTATTAAGACTACGTATTTGTATAGTTTTTTATATGTAAAAAAAATGATATATATTATATTTATAAAAAAAGTGAACCAGATCGAATTTCTTGCCGGCTCTTCTCGACTGGGTTATTTTCCGAACCGGTGGTAGTGTTTTAGACGTTCATAAGCGCCTTCTTAGGGCCTAAATAGAATAAATAAATTATGATTTAGATTTTTGCTTTTGATTAATGTGATTTTTTTTGTTCGATTCATAACTAGAATTAAAACACTAATTACTCTATGGTTAGATAGAACATCTCTGGCTAGATGTTCCTATAAATGCAAAGAGGTCGGACACATTATTGAAACAGAGTTAAGCAAACTAGAACGAACCCACAATTCGATAGAGAGCCTACTTCCAATTTCAATCCTAATGTTATCACGCTGAATGAATTATATTACTCTTAATGTTTTACACACAAGTTGGTAAAAGTGTTAGTTTAAAATAAATGATCTACTAATTTTTTGACACGTTTGTAACAAAAATTCTAGTATTTTAAAAGTGACTTGTTGTGAGTTAGTCATAGCTTGCTTAAGTATGTCTAATTATTCTATACAGCTGGTCAGCTACACGAGCATTTTTATTTTATTTTATAAAAGTGCTTAACATTCTATTATTCAACGCAAGAGTACAACGGTCGTCGGGGATAAGAAATAAATACTATTATAACTGTACGTAGGCTGCAACGAGAAATTCCTTTGCCGATTCAATCTAGAGACAGCGCGTTTCAAATTGATGGAACGTCCGGCCTGCGTGATTGTGGTGACATCACACAGCCGGGTGTGATGTCATCGACACCATTAAAAGGTAGGTATTTAAACAGATATGATATTTATAGTAATAATCATTTTGTAAAGATAATGTTAGTTTATTATTATTAATTTATATTTGAATTTTTAATATTGAAGGCATAACAAATGAAGGGTTATTTGTTTCAGCAGAGGATTTACGATTTTTTCGAACGAGGCAGAAACTTGATAGTGACGCCCCTCTTTGAAGCGTTTGAGATAAATAATTTAAGAAGTCATAACTATATACTGCTCTATGGTCAGCACTTCATATATCACTATGATGAATGTTATGTAAAAGGAATCTCAGTAATACCACAGACTATATTATATAATATTTTATCTAATAATAAGTTAATTCTGAAGACGGGGTGGACCTTAATTTCTCTAACTAAATCTAAATCACGACCAAATAGCCGATATAAACAGCAAAACATTTAAAACACACTTAACTATTGAGAATATTTGTTTCGTAAATTCGTAACTCGACTGAGACCAGAAGTGACTTCACGCGACCGATTTACAAATTTCTGATGTCATGGACAACACTAATAAGAACTTATTTTAACGTATGTAATAATTCGCACGTCACGAATTTGTGTGTTGATTTCTTACAAGCGTAGGTGTTTCAAGTATTTTTATATATTAACAAGCTGTGTGGCCGCGGCTGCGCCCGCGTTTCATGTATTATTCATTGCGTAATATAGTTTTTAATTCTTTTATACGGAATCCTAATTATTTTCCAAATTTCTTTTTGCTACTAACAATAAGCAAAGATATTTCTCACGAATTCAAATACCTGCCAGTAAAACTGTGCATTGAATCAAATTTTTTCACAATTTCATGAGTATTTGATGTTTTATGCGAAACTCTAATTATTTTCGAAAAAGTACCCTACGTTCCGCGGAGTAACTTTAGCTGTTTACCAAAAAAAGTCCTGTCAAATTCGGCCCAGCCGTTCCACAGATTTCCCAGAACAAACAGACAGACAGACAAAAATTTTAAAAATTGTATTTTTGGTGAAGATGTCATGTATACATTAATATCTATTGAGTAAATATATATATATATATATATATATATATATATATATATATATATTTTACATTTCAAACAGACACTTAAATTTTATTTGTTAGTATAGATTTGAATGAAAATGCAAGTTAGGTAGAGTTAAAATGGGGTTCATTAAAAAACTACTGTTGATTTCAATTTAGTTTTCATATTAATGCAGGAGCGGATCCAAGGAATATTACATATTAACGCTTTTTATAGAGGCTAAACAGTAATGGTTTCTACTTTTAATCCAGTACAAACATTTAGTTCCCGCTGAACGTTAACACCAGTCCGAGTATTACTAAAATAAATCATAAATGAAACAAATTTATCAACGGACAAATGAATATGGAACAAGCCTTCATATTTTTTTAATTAAAAGTTCATTCGAAATTCGTATTGCTTCGAAAAAAAATATATAAATATAGTCCGTTTACAGTTGTTTTACTTCTAGCCGTTAAGTTGTCATTCTGAATATTGTGTAATCATGTGCGAAATGTATTATTCGCCTTAATTTAATTAAATATACAATTGGAAGTTTAAGCTATCACAGCATAAAAAACACCGTAGCTACTGGCGACTTTAGTATGTTGGTGGGTCGGATGAACAAGATAATATACATCAGTTGTAAGATAAGATTTTCGCTAAAAAACTTATAGCTGTAAATAAATAAACACAACATAGTTTACAGGTATTGTATTTCTGATCGCATATCAATCAAAATACTCATTTTTGGATACGTATTTTTCTTGGAGTACTTAATATTGAGACATAGAAGCTGCAACTTCTCATTCCTTGCGGAAAAATTAATAATATAACATTTATTTATTTATTGCATTGTGATACAAATCAAGGCTTTTTATTTATTTTATAATAAACCAAGATGACTTTTTCCATATTTATTCCTATAAACTTAGAAAATTCTAATACACAGACAACACTATTTTACGCATATACCTAGTACAGACTAGAAAAAACAAATTATGTCTATGGCAAAAAAAGATTATATCTATAATTTTACGTACGATTCATGGCGGCAAATCGTTGACTAATGGAATTAACGGAGCTTTATTTAATACTTCTCTTTCAGAGAATGTATGTACTCGTATAGCTAGAGAAATATTTGTAGCGCTACTTTAAATTCGTTTTGGTATGTTTTGCGATTCAAATGTACTATAATAAGCAAAAATCCAAATCGATTAAATAAAACATTTTAACTACGTGACAGCATGTAATAATAACATACCAAAACGAGGTAAACTACAGTCCATTCACTATTAAAAGTCCCCTCGTTCAGGAGTTGGTAGCTCTGACTAGTCGGGCTGCATATTTTCCCATTTTTTGCCTCCCAAAAATTAGGGTAGACGAAGAAGGTTGGATAAATTGTGACAAAAGATTAATTATGAGTGACTAAAACTAGTCATTTAATTTAAGTGAACTATAGTTTGATGTTCGAGTATTAAAATGAAACATAAATAGCAATACTATTGACGGATATTTCACACACCACTTACTAAACTAAGGAAAGCTCTCAAGGCTTATTTTGCATAGGAAACAACATTAAATAAATATCTCCAAATCATGTAGATGTTCATATGTCAGTTTCAAGTGTGTAGACATTACTCACGTAACTTTAATATTTAATAACTACTGAAGAGCCAACACGAACACTAATATTACGTTAGAGTTCGTCAAAGAAAATGTCATTTTCTATTAATTACGCGAGAAAATTTAATCTTGACAATAGCCAAGCAAAATAGGGTAAATATAATTCGAACACATTAGGTAAGCTGCCATAATAAAGTAATACAACACAAAAAAAAACATCTATTCAAAATATACTTTATTTTTACGACAAAAATCTTATAATCTGAATGACCTAAAGGACTGTCACTTGTCAAGTTCAAGCATGTTACCTTTATTTTTTATATATCTGTATATCCAAAGTACAATATCATGTCTTTACTATTAATGACTTCAATTTTGAACTATCCAACTTTGCTGTACTTCTCATGGTGCGTATTTTTCGAAAGGTTCTAATTTTATTGGGAAGTAGCAGCAGCAACGATCGCTACCTTCATGATTCTAATAATGGTTTTATCGGAAATATCTGCCAAACACAAAATAAATAAAATAAACATTAGCAGGTAACAATAATTATATAATGTAATTATTGCACAGATAGCGAGAAGTAGCATATTAACTTGAAATATGGTAAGTATTGTCCGGTGGAATACAGTAGTCTCTAAAGTTTCTTATCCCTTCCCGTCCCTACTGCTTTTTCTTGCTACTTTCTGGATAGATAGTAATTATCGTACTTATGTACATCCCTAATACAAAATATATAGGAAAAAATAAAACATACTTGTCAAATTATACGCAGTTTAAATATAAAGGTATGGCCACTCGATTTTACTAGCCTGTCATGTCACACAAGACCGTCCCCGATTTAATGGAATAATGGGAGATTTGTTTGCTTTTTCTCTTTTATAAAAAGCACGAACCTTCAATACAATTTCTCTTGCATTACTTTTAAACGTCTGTAGCATGATTTAAGCAATAAAAACCCCTAGTTTCTACTCTAAAATCACAGCGCTTGGATTTGACAGAATCGATTGACTTTCCAATGACGGTCTGTAGTGCCAACACAAAGGAAACAACTGTGAACGGACTATATAATATAGTAATCAATGGATTAATTTTAGGAGCTCTATATCAGAGACGAATAATAAAACTCTATATTACATTAATAGTTTAATAGTATCTATTAATGAAGTAACGACGTATTGATTAATCCACAACTTAAGTAATTTAGTTATTGCCCTGTTTTACTTAAGCGGTGTGAATGACCACAATGTAACCGCAAGGCTATGAGGACAAAGGATCATTTACATCTTTATATAGAACTAACTTACCGCATTGTGCAATGTTCGACGTTTGTTTTCTTTTCGTCAGTAACAGAGTCGATTGAAATAAAAATAATGATTATATATTTTTAAATAGAATAAAATTCGTGCGTGGGACACGCCATCAACAAATTGGGAGCAGGACGATGATGATGATGATGTAGGGACGTGCGTGGATGCAAATATAAGTAATCTCATTAATAGAAAAAAAAACTTAATAACAATCACCATTATTGTGATCCTTCCTTACATACTTATCCTTGCACTAGGGGTCGTTCAAAATTTTAATCATTTTTGACGATTTTTTAAATTAAAACTCATGAAATTGTGAATAAAATCCGATTCAAACCACAGTTGTCCTGGCAGGTGTTTTCATTTGTGAGAATTATTTTTGATTTCTGTTAGTAGCAACAAAAAAATTAAGAAAATAATTAGGGTTTCGTGTAAACAAATGAAAACCCTAGAAAAAGTGCCTGAATTTGTGAGGAATATCTTTTCTTTCTATTAGTACCAAAAACATTTTTACGAAAATCAGGGTTCCGTGTTAAAAAAATTAAAACTAATGGAATTATGAACAAAATACGATTTAAAAACTTTATTACGTAGTGAAGAATATATTAAACAAGGGTAGAGCCGCACACAGAGGGCACACAGGTGGTGAATAAATAATTCAGACTAGAATTTAAAGCGAGATAATTTTTTAAGACTTTGTAAAAAAAAATCCAAGATTTCTATGTTAGTACTACCAAAGGCTACATATATATACTACTATATATAATTTATCTATGGTACTATTATTTTCTACAAAGTAACAAATTCCACACGAATATATTAAAAGTACTAAATAATGTCTTTCGAAACTCGGAATGCGTAGAACGAGTCGGAACGGCACAATAGGTGCTCGAGATAAAACCTTGTAATGAATCAATTAGTTCAGTTAGATTAATTTATTAGACAAAGAAGCCTTCTTATTCACTGCTACATACGCAACTACTAATATGTAGAGCGAATGTCGAAAAGAAATATTTTTAAAAGACTGTTAATATGACGATTATCCATAAAAATGAGACAATAGGAAAACAATGGAAAGCTGGCGTAAACGACAGGTTAGTGCTCAAGGGGTTAAGGAAAAGCAAAGGTACTAAACCATGCAGCCGAATCTGACGTTAGAAACAAAATGGTTAAAGCTTTTATTTAAAAGGAGTTTTTAGGAGATCTCAGAACACATGCTCTGAGTCATTATTTGCACTACACTATTATAGTGCACAATAATCAAGCTATATCATGTAAAGTATCATCAAAATGACATAATATACAGTCATACTACATGACAAACCAAAAAACTTGTTAGATATCGTTTGCCAGTGTGTTCCGCGAAATGCATTTAAAAACAAGTCTCTTTTGTATTTGACGGTAACTGAATCCAAGTTGTTTTTGCCTAATTTTGTATTATGTAATACTTTATCTAACCTGCAAATATTGTTGTATCAAAATTTCCCCGTGTTTTTGTAACATCTCAGAAGTTATATAGTGTGATTTTAATATATTTCAATTCCAGTTTATAAGCAAAACTCTAACAAACAGTGAGTTTAGTAGTTATGTTACCATTTCACATACCTACTTAACAACAGATAAGGTGGTTGTTGTCAAACGTTAAACAATAAACATAAATTAATCATCAAGGTTGTATATTACCTTTTGTTGTATTATGCGTGGCTAAGGACAACCATTTTAATAAGACAAACAGATAGTTACAATTTAAGTTGAGAACAAATTTAAAAGATCATTTTGCTTATATTTAAGATGAGCATGATTCTTTATATTTTCTATTGTAAAGGTTTGAAACCTCGATAACTAAATAATTTATTATTATCAATTAACGATGTAATTTAATTACATGTAGTATATATATAAAAATAGATTTATCTGTCTACTGCGATAGTTCCAACATATAAAAAGCATTAATCATGTACGGACTACATGCACGACATTCTGTAAACAAGATTTAAGGCCAGAGAAAGGTCTCGTTCGTCCAACTGATAGTATGTCTGGTTGAAAATAAGAAAGTGACTAATGGAACTGCTATTTTATCTTCCTTAAAATTATATATACCTGCAAGGTATTGAAGTACAGTTCCTAGTAGTTACTACATAACAAGAAAAGTATCTTCTTTAAAAAAATAATGCACAGCATGTTATTGTATTAGAATTTCTTTGTTGTTTTTAATCGAAACGAAATCAAACGATGTTAAATAATTTTAAATACGTACTTTATAAAGCATTAAAACATTAAAGAATCTATATTTATTAAAAGTTACAAGGAATGTAATTTCGTAAATTATTTATTTAATACTAATATAAAGAACTAATTTTGTATTTTCGACAACCCCTGCACCGATTTAATAATTAGGACTTTTAAATAATCTAAGATTCTTATTATATCTAATGTTACTTACTAATAAAGTCTAAAGAATGAGGTTCACGAACTGTGGAGAAAGATAAAGATTCTAATATATTCATTACATATTCTAGAAGTTATTACAAAAATAGTTAGGTTACTTTACCGAATACTAACAGTATTTATAACTATCCTTTTATTTTATATATATCTAAGAAATATAAACATGTGAAATAAGCACATTTAGATAAATAAATAATTATTTAAACAAGAAAACTTAGACATGAGTATAAAAAAAAATTAACGGCTAGCTTTACTTCGACGTCGACTTAATTAGCGGACAACATGAAGGCTTTATTCCAGAAATATATATGTACATACGCAATATGTAAAAGAATTTTAATGTAACCAAGTATATATTTCGTCTTCATCATTTCCATTAATACGGACAGAGAGGGAAATAATACGGTTATTAATGGTGCTGGGTTCCGACACTAGCCGACCTTGATGATGTCATCGCGTGCAACCAACCACACAGATTTGTTTTCGTTGTTTGAACATGATGGGCATATATTATTTAAAATGTTTACTAAACTATGGGTTGCGAGAGACTAAACAATCTTTTGGCCCTTATCTTTTATTCATTTCGGACGACCGATTCGACCTCTCGACTCTAAAGAAAACATTCGTGCAATGTCTGCTTAACCAAATTTAGAAGCGGACCTAACCTACCTACCTTCAGGTATATTAATACGGCACAGCGAATATGGGATAAGACATTTATAAATAAGCTAGGTATAGGTACATTATTATAACTAAAACCCTGCCATTTAATTGTGATGACATTTGGGCCCTAAACATACTAGTGGTTACGCAATTTCAAGTCTGGATTTTATTTCTGATTTCTTACTGCGAAGTTTCTGGATGGATTAAGAGTTTTATAGTTAAACCGAGTTAAAGTAACACTAAGTGCGTGCTATGCTTTTCGTTGTGATGTCTGATGTTAATAAATATGATAAGTGATGATACAAAAAAAAAAAACAAAAATCTTTATTACAAATTGAACACATAAATATATGTCCTATTGATCCCCGCACTAGGAATTAATTCCTGTATCGCGGGAGATCATTCAAATTCCAAGTTATAGTAATTGATTACGTTGTGGTTTGTGTCGCAAATGGGTCAAAGAATTATAAATATACATTTAGGTAGTTTTTATTACATAATTATTTTATAAATAAATAAACGATGAGGCGAAAATTACCTAAATATAAAAATACATACAACTAAATGTAATAAACATTAATTTACATAAATGCGCAGCATATACTCGTATATATACCAACATAAACATAGATAGATATATTTATATATATTTGTATTATTTATATGATGTATCAAAGGTATAGAGTACCGGTATAATAGTAGTAGGATATTAGAGAAAATTTACTTTTTACAAGGAACCTATAACCTAGCTGTAAAAAAGTTCATTTTTTTGTTCCATCTATTCCTTTTTAAGAAAAAGGCAAAGATACTAAACCAAGTATCTAAATCTGACGTTAGAAACATTTTCATACAACATAGTAAGTAACAAAATACTAATAGCTACCTTTTGTTGCAATTTCAAGGGAGTGGTTGGGATATGTTAGAATTCACGCTCCGTCTCGTTATTTTCAATTCACTTCACTGGTACACTATAACTAAACTATCTATATCACGCAAAATACCACCAAAATTTCAAGACTATGAATTAAAAATAAGGACGGATAATTGAAAAAAACCAAAATCTTGCCAAGCACTCACACAAACTGGCCAAAAGACATTTTAATTACAGAACTATAACCAGTATAGATTTTAATATTGCATAAGGTATGTTATGGTGACATTTCTCTAGATTAAAAATTCCAAATCAATTTGATCAAATAAATTAAGTATCAAAGCGGTACATAACACCGAGTCATCATGTCAGGTATACCTTCTCATTCTTTGGCTGTATAGAAAATCTTTTCGCAGAGAGAAATTGTAGACAAGTTAAATAACATATTATAATTTTATTTAATTAATAATAAGAACGAAGCACGACATCTAATGACTTTTTGATACAAAAATAAAACAGAAATTAATATTTATATTAACTCGATTCGCGTAGTTCGCCTGGATGATTCATAATTTATTTAATGTTTGCTCTAACGTGTCCCGACGCCCGTGACCTTAGCGTTTCAAGTGCACGTGCACTAATTCGCTTCGTGCGTGTTTCATCTATTGTTTCTATCATCGACACACGCTGAAAAACACTTATACACACAAACACATATAAAACAGAAACTAATGACTATCTGATTTACAAAGGTTGTAAAATCATTTTGCAATTACTTCCTATCACGTTTAATTACGTTAGGGCTACCGGTGATCCTGTTCCCCTGTCCTATTTTCTGATGTAGATGTTTTAACTTTAGTAGATGTATTGAAATTAATGAGCCACTTCACGTTCAACTTTACCGCTTTTTTTATTGGTACTATTTTTATGCCAGAATGTCTTAAACCTCAAAAACAAAATTACTAAAACTATGTATTACAGATTACCTTGGCTCAGCTCTCGAACTATTAAAAGGAAGTCGGAAGAGACTTGAAACTTAATTTGAGTACAGCGTTTGATTTGTTGATTACTAAACAAAAATCTGTTTAATTTCTTATCAAATCTATATCTATACTTGTTATAAAATTTTAATATATTTGAGAAAACCTACTCGGAAGAACCGTAAAGCCAATATTCGATGATTTCGATGATTCAACATATTTCGATGATTGTTGAATTTTTGACTGCCTGCATCTCATGCAAAACTACTAAATGGATTTTGATGAAATTTGTTATGGAAATCTACGATATCTCGTATATTCCGGAATTATTATCATACGGGAGTAAAACATTTTTGAAAACTCACCCCAAAGTGAGTGAAAAATGGTATACAATTTATATGGGAATTAAGTCACCTTTAGACTCATGTATTTTAAGGTCTTAGTTATAAAGGAACTAATTCAAGCTAAAAAAAATTAAAATGTTAGAACGAGAGATAAACACGCGCTCAATAACAATAATCATTGGTTTTCCAGTCATTCCGAGTAACTGCTCAATATTGTTTCCAAATAAATCAAGACATTTCCAATCCATGTCAAATCAAACACATGTCCCAAATATTTTTCTGAACATAATAAATGTTCAAAAAAGTAAATTGTATCATAGAGAATAAATTTAACAACCAACTCACGATTAATAATAATAGTTGTGTATTGGATAAAGTCCAAATGTGACAATTCCACAAACACTAACGACCCGGGTCACGAAGTAAACGAACTACTGACCCTATTTTGATAGGTCATCTGTGTCGCATTTTTATTCCGTAATTTTTGCAGCGGTTTAGGGCTGCGCCATATAGTTTATCGATATTTCGTTCATGATGTAATATTCGGAAGAGATATAAGATACTCAAACATAATTTGTATGATGGTAATGAAATACCTAATATACATACATAAACGATCATTTTATAAATAAGTTTAAAGCGATCTTAGTATGATTAGTGTGGTTGGATATCGTGTCGATAGGCGTAGCTTCGAATACACCTATTCACTACTTTTTTTTGTGGAAGAAAACATGGTGATTATACTATAACAGGGCCTTTTTAGTATAAATATATTAAGGGGTTGTGTTGTGCTAGGACTTGCTTTGTCAAGACAAAAATTTTATGCAAAAAGTATTAAATTATACATAATTTGTTAATATAAAATGTTAGAATCGCTAAACATTTTCTAATGCCCCCTTTACTAAGCTACTACTACCCTCAAATTTGAAAATCTCTCTTCAAGCATTATGTATGTTCCAGCAGCATCACTTAACTCCTTAAGCACTAATCTGGCGTTTACTCCAGCTTTCCACTGTTTTCCTATTGTCTTATTTTTATGGGTAATCGACATATTAAGTGTCCGTGCCTTTGCGTTTAGTGTGTTAACATTACCATGAGGGAGTATCAGGTGAGATTATGGTCAAAGCTCTGTACTTATACAGTAAAAAAAAGATATTCCGCGTCGATAACCACGTGAAATCAGTTTATTTATTTAATTAATTAACATACACTATAGCAAACTATCATACTGATATGAGGCAGTCACGTAACCTTTATAAACAACACCAAATACGGTTGAAGATTAAATGACTATATTACTCTAAGATACTAAATTGGGGCATTAGTTTACCAATGGATACCACCTTCGAA
The DNA here is from genome assembly GCA_014132275.2 of Samia ricini. NCBI lineage: Eukaryota > Metazoa > Arthropoda > Insecta > Lepidoptera > Saturniidae > Samia > Samia ricini. The sequence continues at coordinate 12,637,381 of AP028164.1, forward strand.
CCAGATACCAATAGATGTACACAAATAATATCGTAAACGGATGCTTTAATTCCAAAACTATGAACTGAGGAAGAATCCTATAAATCATATGTAATGTCAATAATAATCGATACTCAAACTCGTAATATTCAAATCGATATTAATGGAAACACATATTCCAAAAGCATGAGATCATTCTTAGAACTCGTCTACTACGCAAACGCAAAACCGTATTATCGGCTTAAATTAACCCAGTGTAGAACGATTTAGTCTCTCATTTACACTTTATGGTATGCACTCATATTATACGATTAATTTTCATACACTTGCCTTGAATGCCAAATGCGTAATATACGTGACTCGGGCCATTAAATTATTTTAAAACCCATTAAATAAATACATTGTCGAATGAATAGGCAATATGTCGCCTCGGTGTGCAACATCAAGACATTCTGCGTATTTAAATATCGTAACATAGTATAAAATTCATCCTGACAACTAAAATAATTTAGATAAACAACATTGGCATATATTGAATACATATTTACGTTTTATTATCAATATTTTAAAGTCAATAAACGCATTAAAATTGGTTTTCCGCGGCGTATTTAACCTGCATTATTAATAATAATATTATAGCTAGCATGGAATAAAATTAATGTAATGGTATCTAATGCTGTGAATACACGTACGGACCGGACCGCGGACATGGTAAGCCGTGCTTCCGAGGTCATTAGTTACCCAAGTAAGGATGGCGAATAAGATTTTTAAAAAAAAAAAATCGAGTTTTTGAATCGATTCACAAAACATCGAGGTCCAAGAGATCGATCTTTATTCTATTTGTATTATTTGAATTTTTATTCTTAAATAGTATTCTTCCCGTGGTCAAACTAAACACAACTGCAATAAATCACGATTTATTGCAAACACTATTTGTATTTCTTCATTAACAGTACTAAAGATCATCAGTAGCAACTAAACAAAAAAAGAAAAATGACATTGTGCTGTTTGTTTTTATCTATTTACAAATGACCATCACATTATAGAAAACAAAAAGTACACTAATAATAAATACTTTATTAGTTTGAAAGATCGATTTTTGGGCCTCGATGTTTTGTGAATCGATTCAAAAATCGACCTTTTTTGGCAAGGATTCCCATACTACTGACTACTACCAAGGGTGATAACCTCAGTCGTCCGCCGTACCATATCCGCGGTCTGGTCTGTACGTGTGTTAACCGCTTAATTTGCGTATTATAGGTATGTATGTATTTATTTAAAGGTTTATTTTACATTTTATCTATTATAATTTTTATTTTATTTTATTTATCAGAATAAACAAAATGAGCTTTTCTTGTGTGCAATGTTCTAAATAACTCACATTAAAGTGTAACTGCGCATCTGTAAAATACTACTTTTTACGGCAGATACATATATTGTTTTACATTTTTCACCAAATGTATTAGATATTAAAAAATAACATCTCCTTGGGAAATACGATAATAAAATTTAAGCTTGGAGTTTTCCATTGATGTTTTTCGTTATTATATGTAGTCCTTTTCCAGGTAGATAGTTTTAATAATTAAATAAATATGGTATATGTTTGCTGAAACATGACGCCAGATCGATATTTCATTCGGTATTCGCTATTTCTTATAGTTAAAATTTTAATAATGTACAGACGATATTTTAACCCCAAAATCAGTTTATCCATATTTTATTTTATTTATTTGAAATTCAATATAAGGCTGGTCAATTTTTAAATTTAATGGCCAATAGAATGTAATTAAAATATCACTAATTGTTAGTGTAGCCCAGTTTAAGATATTGAAATATTACTAATTTTGACAAGAATTACTTGTCAACTAGAAATATCGAAACTAATTACGTTTATTAACCAATAACTTTTAAATACAAGCTATAACGCGTATACACTACTTTTGTTTCTATCATATTTGTAAGTAGTTACCTGTATATCCTATTATTTGATATGTGAAGAAATTCCAAATTCAAAACGAATCAATTCCGTTAAAGTAATTCATAAAAATCTTTTGGTAAAAACAATTTAAAATGAGGAGAAATTGTACGCCATTAATGATCACGATTATTGATTGTATATCTTATTATTTTAAAACAGCTTTAAAAAATATTTTAAACATGACATACAGCTTACATACTTTTAATACGTACACGGATTGATGACGGCTAATAAAGATAAGAATAGAGAACAATGTATTCACTTCAGAAAACTGCGTGTTGTGCACATTTAAAAATATATGTGTATTAAAAAATGTCTTAACTAACAAATACAAAAGAGAATTATGTTTACTGTTGATGACCTTTATTATGAAATGCTTAAATTTAAAATTTGTTCTTTATTTAATGTCAATGTACTCATTATTTTGACATACTTTTAAAATACATATTATTCATCTAAGCTAATGAAATTTAATTGTTTTTTGAAATGTGAATCTAATGTGTGCTTTAGCAATTAAACGAATCGTATGTCGTGACGGCAAATTACATTTTTGTTTTACATCTGCCTGGTGTCCTAAGGAGGACATTTTTTGACGTTTATATTTCTAGTTTTAAGACAATATTGAAAGATATTAGAAATGAATAATTATGTTGTCTTAACTATCTACATGCATTTGTACCGAACGTAAATCTTTTTTAAAAAAACCATGTACCTCAATGTAGAAAGCACATTTTTTAACATTTGATTTTTACATATTGTTTTACACTGATTGTTCCTCAAGAGCTTTAATAAAATATAGTAAAAGAAGGCTAACGAAATATTTTGTAATTTTACTATTAATATTAAAATAACGAGTTCAAGTTTAAAGTGCTTTACATCAAATTCGATACAAAAAGTTTCGTTTATATAGTTCATGTTTTAAGAATATAATTTTAAATAATTTGCTAAAACCAAGTTTCTATTTTATTGCTACTTTAATTCTACTAGGTTTTGACCATAAAAATGATCAATAAATCATTAAATCAATCTCATCCATAATTTTTTTCAGACAATATAATACAAAGAAATGTATAAAATATTTTTACGAGATTAGTATGTCTAAAAGTAAATCTAATATTTTTAAAATGGTTTTTAAAATCACCGTTATAAGACTTAACATGCAGTGTGTATAATTTGTACCTATTAACATATTTGTAAAATAAAACTATTTTTATGCGATGTCTATCATGCTTATTAGCAGTGCATTACATACTTCTACTATGTATAAAATAGTTTCATTGTGATTATATAATAATAAAACGGAAATTTTCAAGCCAGTATCTACTGTATAAATTACAAAAGTAATATTTATAATTTTTTTTACCGAAGTCCTGCTTGCATGAAAATTTATTTTGTCCTTACCTGCGATTCCACTGAACATTTTTGAGTTTTTTTTTTTATTATGCACTGTAGAACTGTGTGATCACTTTTAAACAAATATTGCACGAAATTAAAAACGGTTGTGCACTGTATATATTCAGAATATAAATATAGTGCGCCACTATAGGCGAAATGCGGCTCGGTTCGCTAGAAATACTTTCAAGGTTCTCAACTCGACTGATGTTCGTACACGTCTGGCTAAACCTCTTGCGATTAATATAATATGAAAATTGAAACGCGATATTTTAATCGGCAACGTCATTGAAGCTTTGCGTTTTATTACTGCACTATGTTACAAATGCATATTCAAAAGGCAACATCTTTTTTGAATTTTTTCTTTGAAATTTTTTGAATAAATTTATACATCATTTTTTGTAAAATATATCTGTTATTTGTGAAATAGTACAAAAATAATATGCACTTAACAATTTTCTTCTAAAGTAGTAATCATTTTATCTATGGTAACTCAGATTTATTTTACTTCTTAATTGTAGAAGTTGTAGCAAATATGTAAAAATATGTCATGTATATAATAACAAAATAACACTTGTCTTTTTGTTTTAAATTTAGCAAATTAATTACAGTTTGTATAATTTTTTTAATCATCATCGTAACAACCGTCTAAAAAGACAATGGCAAATGTCACTTATAAAAGTCATTTGCAGTCGTTGCTAGGCAACAAAAACAAACAACAATCGATCAGCTGAAAATGGGAATTTTAACGTTAGATATACCATTATTTTATTTTTATTAACAAATGTGTATGAAATGTCGAAAGAAAATACTGGTTTGCGGCTTCTTGGTTCTCCTGTGAATCTATCGTATAGGAGTAAAAAAAAGAAAGAGGAAAAGAAAAATAATACACGAAATCGCCCACGGTCTGCCCTTCAGACTTCATGCTTTACTCCGGTAATTACTCAGTTTGTATATTTTTCTCATCAAACATTTGCATGAGAGTGTATATAATAGGTAATAATATCGTTACATACATAGTTTTTAGGACAAACATCTTATTTATGAAAATAAAATACAAAATAATTTATACTAGTGTGTATTTGTATATTACAGAAATACCAAATACTCATTACCTTATCAGTAAGGCTACACATTGTTTTATAAATTTCTTTAAATTCTCTTTCACTTTAATCTTAGTTTACATATTAACTTTCTATGATTTAATATCATGGCTGAAATCTCAAACTACTCAATTTAACTGATAGGGTAATTATTACAATGTAAACAATACTAAACAATATTTAATTTAAAAATAATTGTTTATTTTTTTATTATTTGTTATTTATTTATTTGCATTTATTGAGAAAGCAATACCAAATTGTATCGTAAAGGATATACCTCACTGTTAATGTTTGTAAAAAATGCTATAATCTTTGTAGCGTTGTTTACAATAAGTGATTGTTTATATATTAATTTTATTTTCTTCTATCTGGAACTTAATACTTATTAGTTTTACTGTAGTAACTAATCGCATTTTTACTCTTAAGGATAATCAAGAAAATTTGAAAAGACCATTTTCAGCAGGAGCCAAAGAAAATACTCCCACAACAAAGACACTTTTCAAAGCGTTTAGTGCTGAACTACTGCAGTCGTATAATAGTAAGAGAATTTTTATTATCTATACTTGATGTAAATATGAATTTGTAAAAGTAATTAAAATATTAGTGCCTGTGAAATACAGGCTCAGTTTAGCTCACGCACTAGGATGTATTAATGTAGCATAGAAATTATATTTATAGATTGAGTACAATTTCATTGTTTCCTATATTTTAGTCTAATAAAGTTATTATTGTTATTTTTTATTATGCTTGTTATGATTTGAATATTTAAAAATTTTGTTTTTATGGTTTTATCATTTTTAACAGAAGCTCACCATGGTTAGTTGTGAATTTCTTATGCTGCCGGCACTCAAGCAGCTTTTTTTAGATGCTTACAACTAATGTTATAGCATGTATGTTTATTTATATGTGTATACATATAATGGATCAACCATTATGTAACGTAGATTCAAACAAAATAATTGAGATTAAAAGAATAATTCCAAAATCTCCAACAGGTGTAAAAATAGCAGCACCAACACTTGATTTGCTAGATGGTACACATGTATCTGAACATCAACATCTTATCAAGGATAAAGAGATTTGTAGCAATGCTTCTGATTATGGTTCAGAGGACACTTTTATAAGCTTGGGGAGTAAAATCAAAGCTCGAGCACAACTGAGTCCAAAGCCTAAGGCTGCAAATTTGAGGAATATTCAAAGATACAGAAACATTGCCAGAAAAAGTCGTAAACATTTCGATGCGTCTTCGAGTGAAAATAGTTTAAAGCAACCATATGGAATGGAAGTTAAAATTATAGAGAGACCACAGTCTCCAACAAAAACCAAAAAAATATATTTCGAGGGAGGAGTCCATCTCCGACAAAAACTCAGGCCTATGAATCTTATTATATTCCATTTGAGGGTGAGAAAAAAGATTATGAGGATTTTAGTCAAACCCCTCTTGATTCTAACATTCAAGAAGAAGTAGAATTAGCTATGGACAGTTACTCTATGCGTTTGTCGAAACAACAGCTCTCATTAGTAGAAGAAGAATCTACTCAAGATGTCGATACTATCCCTTCACAAAACTTATCAAGTTTATCACCCGCAAATTCTTTGGAAGGTGCTAAAGATCCTGATAACAATGAAAATGATATCGTTAATGGAAATGCTTATACGATCGAAGAATATTATAAGCTATCAGATAATTCTTCATGTGCTCTGAAAACTTATAGCAGTTTTTATAACGAATTTAATGCAAATACATTTCGAAAACTTTCCAGTACTATAGTGCTCACTGATACGTCTTCCAAAGACTCTGGGTATCAGGAAATGGGACAAATGATGAGAAATTCTACAGGCAAAATTATTCATTACCTACGTCTATACTAAAAAAATCTGTATTAGTCGAACAACCTAAAAGCTTAGATAGTATATCTACAAATAGTAATGATAAGAACTATACCTCAGAAATAAAATCTAAATGGAGTGAACCGATGAATCACAACCGTCTATTGTACAAAGATTTCTTCTTGAAGAAAGAGGGTCACATACCGTTACCGCCTCAAAACTCTCCAAGTAAAATAGAAATGGATATTCCAAAAATAAAACAAAGTGTCGAAGATAACATAGACCCTAAAAGTGAAGAACTAAGTTACCCATCATATTTAATTAACAGTACATCTAAAGCGTACACTTCTAAAGTTATAGAAGATTATAAAAAAGAGTTAGAAGCAATTAATAATTTGCACGAGCTTACACTGAAAGATATAAAAATTGACGCCATATCACCCACTCCGTTAAACATTGACAAAATGTTTGAAGATCATAGTAAGTTTTCAGACGATACGAATCATAATACGGATATATTTACTCACAATCCAATTGAATTGGATAGAAATAAAAATACTCCGGATAAAAAGAAAGATGTTATGAAAATATCAACCAAGGAATTGATATCCAATTACTTTAAAGTCAAAGAGGGTGATTACAGAGAAAAGATACCTAAGAATTTGAAGAATAAGGCAAATAATATGAATACGAAAGATGATATTAATTCGATGTATAAGCAAAAATGGAACAACAAAGTTAAACCTAATTTTAGTAAGAATTTACAAGTTTTTAAAAATCAAACACAGAATAATACTCAGCGTCATTCAACGGCACTAGTTCCACTAAGCGCAAGGATTGAAAGTGTCCAGAACGATAAAGACATAGATTCCTGGATGTCCCTCTCTGCTGCTTCACCGAGTGCCTGTGAAATACAGGAAGTGGAAGTTACAGAAGTAATTACTGAGACACCTGATACGGCTGAAGACGATTCACAGTCGCATCGAACAATGAGTCTAGAAAAAGAATCAGATTCACAGAAAAACAACGAGTTAACTACTAATTCAACTGTATTGGACATATATTCAATGTTGAAAGAGATTGAGAGTTACGGTGATAATCCTGTCACAACCGTTGCAAAAGTTGAAGAAGATAGTGTAGAGAAAAAAGAAGAAGTGAAAGAAGAAAGGTCTAATACGCCTAAAGATAATTTTATGTAAGTAAATAACTTAGATTGTAATGAAGTGTTTGTTTATCATTTTGCAGTTTATAGAAATAAGTATTTTCAACAAAAATTTGATAGAAGAAATGATACTAAATGAAATTCGTAATATGTATACCCTATGATTGTTTATTATTACAGGGAAATATTTGAATTTCTGGAGAAAGTGGAACAAAGTGCTAATGACGCTTTGTCTGTCGTTACGAGTACAACACCTCGAACTACACCCAAGTAAGTTGAATTTATAAATAAAAGTCAATAGAGAGTTTTTGGCGGGATCTTTTACTCTCATATGTTAGTTCTCATATTTTTTCCATTATCTTGCGTTATTTGTCTCTATATTTTTAAAAAAATTTTGGGGTGACATATAGTTTGCTTGTTTTATGTTATTTCTACGTTCCAACAAAATGGCCAATGATAGAGATTTGAAGCGTTCATAAAAGAGTGGAAAACTATTCTATCCACATGCCACTGGCAGAATTCTGTATGTAACTCACAGATTGCTAGTAACTAAGAAAAAAAAGTAACTTATGTGCGCCATTACAACATGAAGTTACAGACGAGAAAAATTAGACACTAGTTATTTTAAAAACTAAGGACGTTGTAGAGTATTTACCGAAAAATATTTTGCGTGCCAAATGCAAATAGGCGCATATTTTTTTAGTTATTTAAGACTAGCTGTGTCACCGCGGCTGTGTCCGCGTTTTGTATATTCTTCACTGCATTTGATTTTTTTTATACGAAACCCTACTTTTTTTAGTACTAAGATAAAGTAAAATTATTTCTCATAAATTCAAGCACTTGCCGCGTAAAACTGTGCATTGAATGGGATTTTATAATTTTTTTATGTATTAATTTTTTTATGCGAAATTCTAATTATTTTCGAAAATTAAAAGTATCCTAAGTTACCCTGAGTAATTTTCAGTTATCTACCAAAAAAAAAAAAACCGTCAAAATCCGCCCAGCCATTCCGGAGATTACCCGGAACAAACAGATAGATAGACGAAAATGTAAAAAATTGTATTTTTGGTATAGGTACGGTATATACATTCATATCTATTTAGTAAAAAAAATAATTTTGACATTACAAACAGACACTTCAATTTTATTTAATAGTATAGATGATTAATGCGTCCTTTTGCTGTAAAACATGTAAACAATTGGTGTAATATGGCCTTTTTTTGCATTTGGTTGCTATGTGCTCGGAGACTAATACTGGTCTCAACAAGTATTATAATATACCTTTTAGGCTCGAAGTCCTATTAAAATTACCACAAACGGAACTAGCTCAGCGTCTGGTGACAGCTTCATTACAGTTAGAGGAGAGGTCTTGCTGCATAGCATTGCTGCAGGAAAGCCTCACTCATCATAAAGAACAGGTTTCACTTATATTAATTTCGAAATACATAGTCCATCACTTTACTTACAACTGTAAGAACCTGAGTTTCTTCTATTCCTTCCACAGCAATTTTTCCCCAACAAAAAAGAATCTTCAAAAAATATAATTGGGCCCTTTTTACATATACATTGTCCTTTACAGAACTAGTCCTTTTCAGCTAGCTTGTGTTTTAAGCCTTTTTAGCTTGTGTGTAACTATATTAAAATAAAGAAATCTTTATTCAATTTAGGCCCTAAGAAGGCGCTTATGAACGTCTAAAACACTACCACCGGTTCGGAAAACAATCCAGTTGAGAAGAGCCGGCAAAAAACTCGATCTCATTTTTTTTATACATAAAAACAACTATACAAATCATAGGCTTAACCAATGTTAGACACGGCGCCATTAACAAGAATTTTACACACATTAAATCTGGTTGCCGAAAACGTAGACTTGATTATATGTTCACGAAGTGAATTTATTAAAGTAACTGTAAATATATAGTGTTATTAGATAAGGAGGGTAAATTATTGCAATAGATATGTAAGTTAAGTACTATAGTAGATATTAGTAACTGATTTAATTGATTAATAATTTAAACTGATATTTGTATTTTTGTGACTACGTTATTGGATTGGGATGAAATTTCTGTAAGGGTAGTTACGTTTATGTTAATACGTTTATGTTATCAATGATTATTGTGTTCATAAGATCCTGACTTCGTTTGAGAATCTTAGCGTTTTGTAACGGGATCTTTCCTTCTAATACCAGAAATTGTTAAATATCCAATAATCGGGTGAAGCCTACTTCTTTTGAATTGGAGCGATGACGGTCAGTGATAGTGAAGCCGGACACTGCATCGATTTCTGTGAATTCGAATCCTGTCTTATAATGGCTTGAGCTTTGGAATATGGAATTATGATAAAACTATGGCAAGATATTAGGCAATTTTTTAAAACCAATCTGTTGGCAAAAAATTGATAAATCACTTATTTTAGATTTTTAGTGTGTCTATTTTAAGTCACCTAAAATCAGATGAGATTTTGACCAAACCCTAAATTTGAAGAGTTTAAAAAAGGCGCGGAGGCTTAATTACTACGTTAATTTGGAAATGTTAGTGATTTGATTCGGCAAAATATGTATGTCCCAACTACATGTTGACGCCATGACGTTTTTGAAACGATAAAGTTTCCTTACAAGGCTTTCCTTCTTCATCCTCAGATGATAATTTGATATTGGACTTATACTGCTTTCAGATGATAAACAAAGTCAGTAATTTGGAGAAGCAGTCGTTAAGGAATATAGGTAAAGTGAAACAAGAATGCGAGGAAACTATTAAGAGGCATCAAAACTTTATCGATCAGGTAAATCTTAACATAACACAAGCCCACGCCCGTTATCCCCGAAGGGTTAGGCAGAGGTGAAGTAGCGAACTACACTACCCACCTTTCGCCGAGCTTAGTTCCGTCCCAGATGTGACAGGGGGCGAGCCTGTCGTCATATCGGGCAACAATTCCAGACTCCGGGATGATACTGAGTAGAAAAACCTAATATCACTTTACCCGACTCGGGGATCGAACCCGAGACCTCAGAACGACAGTCGTTTGTAATACATCTGCGCCACCGAGGCAGCTATAACATATATAGCATATATAGAGTAAATCTTAATACCAATTGAAATAACGTATATAGCTGGTGAAATTCCCATTTAGACCTAAAATATACACAGGATCATAGAATGTTCTAGATTAATCGTTAAGGAAGTACGCACTTATTTTTTAGCGCAAACTAGTGCTGTTATATTTCGGTTTTCAGAAATATTAACCTGCTATGGTTTAGATCCGTTTATGATTTTAATTTTGGTTGTACTCGTAAATCCTTACTAATATTATAAATGCGAAAGTAACTCTGTCTGTTTGTCTGTCGCGTTTTCACGCCAAAACTACTTAACCGATTTAAATGAAATTTAGTACAAAGATAGTCTAGAGCCTGAGAAAGAACATAGGCTTTTTGATGCGAATAAAGGGTTTTAAGGGGTTTGAGAGGGGGGATGAAAAATTGTATGGAAGTATCGTCATTTTAAGACCTAGAAGCTTGAAACTTATTTTGTAGGCTGTTGATTCGATATAAATAAAAATGACATTCAAAGTTTGAAAAAGTTTTACCCTCAAGGGTGTAAAATACCAATAGAGAATAGGGATGAAAGTTTGCATATATATCTAAATCAAATATCTAAGGTTTATGTTACTTAACATCAGGTGAGATTGTGATCAAAGCAATGAGCATATATCGTGTAAGAAATATATAAATATAAAGACTATAATAATAAATAAATGTCTATAATATCGGGAATATTTTATCGAGACTAAAGTTATCAAGAGTAATTTATCTATCTAGAATATTCTACAGAGTGTATTCTGTCGAAAACGTTGCAATAGATAATTATCTATTGACACTATTCTAGCAAGAGTTAATATGTTGAGTAGATTATATTTAGAAAAAAAAAAGAGTAATGTCAGAAGGATTTCAATTCCTCGGCAGTTGATAAACGACAAGAAGACTCTGAACCACCGCATCGAACAGCTGGTAGACGAGCGTCGAAGCGCTGAGGAGAGATGGAAGCGAACGGCACAAGCAATGGAAGACCGGCACAAGCTCGAACTGAGGAACCAACACGACAAAATGACCGCCGCGCAACAGGTAACGCTTATATTGTCCCTTTATCCCTTTCTCCCATTTAGCATAGCTGTTGAATAAGCACCTGGAATCTGTATCATCTTCTATAGCGTGGGAAGAATGTGGAGGCAGACCATTCACTTATCCGGCTAAGTGGCGGCTGTTACTGCTTCTATATTGACAACTTCGTATCCATATCGTACATACATACATACATTCTCTCCCTTAAGGTTAGGCAGTGACTACATCCTTCCATTTACTACGATCCTGACACACGTCTTTCGCTTCTTCTACTTTCATCAAGCGTTGGTAACGCCATCTATGGGTGGTTTGTGAGGGATTGCTGGTGATTTTCTGTGCCGTTGAGTGGTGGCGCTGTAGTACCTTAGCTGGACTACTGCGCCGGCCCGACGGTCGAGTGATCAGAGAGCCGTGTCAGTTGGATTGCGTATTCGAGTTCGAAAGCCTCCGCTACAAACCCGTGCCATTGCAGCTGCACGCTTTTTATAATAATAACGCTTTTACGTGGAAGTGAGTTCGAGGAAACCGTCCTGGACACTATACGCTGGCAGAAAGAACTAGCTTTTTTCACAAGCGCATCGCTTAGGCTACATTGCCCCCCAAAACCGCTTCTTGGGCTATTTACACACCCTAGGATACTACTACAAGCGTTTTCATAGATGCTCTTCGGTTAAAGGGCACTTTTGACCAGGCCTCTTATAGAACTTCTAAGAACCTATCAACTTGGCCTACCTACAATTTATGTTAAGATGGGCTCTTTTGAGAGTACGGAGTATTTATTTTATGTTAGGAATGACTTAAGACTTCATACTGGATACAGTTTATTTTCATATTAGGATGTGTCCATTTCTTTGTTGGTAAGAATGCATCTCATGCTAAAAAATGCTCATTTCATGCGAAGAGCAGTTTATTTCATTTTAGGATACATTCATGTCATACTGGGAAGAGTTTGCTTTAACTAAGACGTGTTTATTTCTTATTAAGTAGATTTTTTTTCATATAAAGATGTGTTCCATTCAGGATGAAAAGATTTGAATTATGCTTAAAAAATGTAGTCTACTTTTAACCAGTATCAAATTATGACACCATTTTATTAGATAAAAAAAATTACCGAACGGTTGTCTAATTTTAGCACCGACTTAGAGAATATTTGTCAAATCTAACCAGACTAAATATTAAAACAATTATTAAAGGCTAGAATTTAAAATTTTCAGTTGGCCCGGCAACGTTGGGTTCGGCAGAAAGCCGAAAAAATCAAGGTTAGTTTTTAATTATCCAATATTTTTTTTTGTTTACAATATTTAAGAAATAATTTCAACTCTTCTTTATAGAGAAGGACAATAGGTCATTGTAATTATTTTTTATTGTATTTCTATACTAATATTATAAAGTGCAAAGATTTGTATTTTGTATGTAACGAATAAGCTTAAATACTACTGGACCGATTTGGATGAAATTTGGTTCGGAGATAGTTTGAAATCCAAGGAGTGACATAGGATAGTTTTTATTCTGAAAATCTCATGCGAACGGGAACTACGCGGGTAAAACTACGGAGAGGAGCTAGTACTTGATAAAGGTATATTTTCGCCGGATAGTTACGATAGATAGGCCGGTATTACCAGCAACAGTCATACAAAATAAAATACGATTGCCTTCATATATACAGACGATTGATAATTTTTTTTATTGTGTTTTCGAAAACAAGAAGGAATCCTTAAAATATCGGTAGTAATCATAGAAATGCAATGTTTTACATCACTCTTTAATGCTTTAATACTAATTGTGCTTTTTAAGGAATTTTATCATCACTTAGGTCCTATACAAAATCATAATAACGATGTGTTGTCTAGATCTTTTTACAGGTCTAATATCTATATTAATATTAACTTATATATAATATATGTACAAGAAAAAGACTATACATTTCTAGATATAATATTAGCTCTGTTATTTTTAGGAAAATTGAAAAGATCTATATACCTTCATCTATATATGACCTCGCTATAATAGATCTGTAATAAGTTTTTTTTTTTTATTATTTGTTAATAAATTGGTTAATTTTAATATAAAAATATTGTCTCATATACCACACAATCTAGGAGTTGACAGTAAAAGGTCTCGAAGGAGAACTAAGAGATATGGCAGAACGTCAACTGAAAGAGATATCGGATCTGAAGATGCTGCAGGCTGAAAATATAGGTAGAAGTCAAGCGAAGCACACTCAGGAACTCGAGGAGTTGAGAAGAAGACTAGAAGATGAGAAAGAGGCTGCATTGCTGAAGGAGAGGCAGCTAGCTAGCGCTAGGTGATTTATATAGGCTTCTGTTGGTTATGTTAATTGCAAAAAAAATTCACGTGTTACTCTAAACCTGATTGACGAGACAGATTAAATCTACGAGATGTGTTACGTTTATAAAATACTAACTGTGTGCCCGCGGCTGCGTCCATGTTTCATATATTCTTCACTGCGTTTTATTTTTTTTATAGGGAATTATATTTTCGAAAATTAATAGTGCCCTAAGTTACCCGGAGTAACGTCAGCTATCTACCAGAAAACGACCCGTCAAAATCGGTCCAGCCGGTCCGGGCATTACCAATTACAATCCGGCAGACAATTATTTTAAAAATTGTATTTTTTAGTATAGGTATCGTATATACATTCATATCTTTTTCGTAAAAAAAAATGACATTACAAACAGACACTTCAATTTTGTTTATTAGTATAGATTTTCATTACATCTCCGAGGTTTAATTTCCACTGAACATATATATATTTTTAATATTAACATAAAGTAAAAATCAATTCAAGCACTTGTCCGTAAAACTGCAATGAGTTGGATTTTATTCAATTTTTTACGAGTTTTAATTTTTTTTTTACCCGGAACCAGAATTATAATCCTAAGTTGCCCGGAGTAACTTCAGCTAACTACCCAAAAAAAGTCCCGTGAAAATCCGTCCAGCCGTTCCGGGGATTACCCGGAACAGACAGACAGAAAAAAATTGTATTTTTCGTATATGTATAGTATACATTCATATCTATTTAGTAAAAAATAATAGTTTTGACATTACAAACATATACTTCAATTTTATTTATTAGTACAGTTTTTACATTGTCCCGTCTATATCTATGTATGTGTAATTAGAATAAAACTGCAAATGAACATAAACTATATATTTTTGTATATTTCAGAAAAACCACACAGGTAGACTTTAAAATCAAAGGCCGATTACTTTTCTATGATTTTTTGGAATCCTTGTATTTTATATCTGTGGGTGTATCTGCAATTTGTTTATTCAGAAATCAATGTCAAATAAACTTTATCCGATTTAAACCCTGTATCGTGTATCAACTTGAGTATTATTTGCGTTAAAAATATTTCGGTGATGGAGAAAGTTATAAGGGCTGCTTTTTTTATTTTTAGGATGGAAAAGCAGATTCTAGAGTTAGAGTTGACTTACCAGGAGCAGCGCACGAGGCTGGTGGCTGAGATGCGTGCTGAAAACGAAAGGGTTGCCTCGGATCTAGCTGAGAAAGAGAAGATCCAATGGGAAGAATTAGGTGAAAATCCGGTTTTGTTCAACCCTTTACCCTAACGTTGTTTTTCATTTTAACTGTGTCTTGCTTTCAGAGAAATGGAAACGTGAACAAGAGAGCTTACTGGAAGACAAGAAGCGACAGCTAGAGAAAGATACGATTGTTGAAAAAGAAAAAATGGAGGTAAATATATACTTTCTTGTTTGGTAATTTGGAGTATCTATAGTCATTTAGGATAAGCTGTTTTGAATGTCTAGGAGAGAGGGTTTGCTTGCCCACCACACTCTTTAGGATGAAGCAAACGAGCGCAGGCATTTCTACATTACACCAGAAAAACTGGAGATTGTTTCTTGTGTAACTTTTGTTTACAGATTAATTTAGTTTGTACATTTGTTTCTATTGTGATCAAGAGTAATCAGTTCATTCGGAATCAGCCTCTACTTTTCAGCATATTCGTCAGCCTAAGCCACTTTGCCTAATTCTCTAGATATGCATCTTGATTTTTTAAATGTTGTTTTGTCATTATTAAAATGTTTAAATTTTAAGTAAACTATGTTAACAAAGGTTGAATTAAATAGATGTTCTGAAGTTTTATTGCATAGTTTAAGATCTGGACACATTCCATCAGAACAATTTAAATTTCTTATGCAGATAGTTAGATCGCCATGTTGTACAGCATGCGGTACTATTGATGACGTGCATTATGTTCTGACGAAATGTGTTAAAAATTATAATGTTAGGGTAGAATTTATAGAAAGCCACCCCATGTCGCCCCCATCCCAAATGCGGCGGACGGCCCCGGGGGGTTTTAGTGGGTATTTCCGGGCGCTTTACGCCCGGGTGAGTCCCACACTGGCACGGAGTTCGTCCCTCCGTGCCCCCTTACCTATTGCATTGGGGGACTCCGGTCTCACTAATGCAATAGGTAAGGGTAGTGCGTAAATGCGTTTCCACTCGTCAAATAAAAAAAAAGGGTAGAATTTATTGATAAGTTTAAGTTAAATAAATGTAGGAATGCTCCATAGCATTTTAGTAAATCCTGCTGAGGAGATTGCTAAAATGCTATGTGAGTTGATTGAAAGATGATGTATGTAATGAAATAAACCTTTAAAATTAGTAATATTAGGTTATGATGGTGCTGATATGCCTTATGTCAAAAGCCCCTAATAAAAAAAAATGTATACAGACATGAATCTTAAAGATTATTTAATACAAGCAAAATCCTAGGAACAAATGAGACTGAAGCAGACGGAGCTGGAAGAGAAATTTGAAGGATACAAGAAGGAATTAGAAGCGGAACAGCAATCGATACTCAAGAAGAGAGTGACAGAGATAGCGGCGCAACACAAGCAAGAGCGAGACAGGGAGATCGAGCGAGCCATCGACAGTATGGACGCTGAAGCGCAAGCGGGTAGGAAGGAACTACAGGAAGCGATCAGGCAGGCTCTAATACATTTTCTGCCACTATTTTATTTCTGCACTAGCTGCGTGTCCGCGGCTGCGCCTACGTTTTTTATGTTCTTCACTGGGTTTTAATTTATTTGGAACCGTAATTATTTTCTTAAACAGTTTTTAGTACCAAGATAAATTAAACATCATCATCATCTCCCTACCCTTTTCCCATATTTATTTGGGGTCGGCGCAACATGTCTTCCTCTTCCATTCCTCTCTATTCGTTCATCATCTCCGCATTCACTCCTTTTCTAAACATATCATCTTTCACACAGTTCATCCATCTTTTCTTTGGTCTTCCCCTTCCCATGTAACCGTCCACATTCATACCCAATACCTTTATTACAACATCCTCTTCCTCCCTACGCATCACATGTCCACACCAGGACAAACGACCGCCTCTTAACTTGTCTGTTATTGGCGCCACTTTCAAACTTCCTTTAATATACTCATTCCTAATCCTATCTATTCTTATTACCCCACACATCTATCTCAACATTCGCATCTCAGCTGCATGTAATCTTCTTTCGTCCGTCACCTATATGGGGTAACATTCTGATCCATACAAGACGACAGGTCGTATTTTGTTCTTGTAAATCTTCCCCTTTAATGTAAAGGGGATTTGCGGATCACACGCAGTAGCCGTAACCTGCCGCCATTTCCATTTTAATTAAATTAAATTCCAAATTAAACATATTTCTCGTAAATTCAAGCACTTGCCCGTAAAACTGTGCATTGAATCTGATTTTATTTCATTTATTATGAGTTTCGTTTTTTTTTACGCAAAACCCTAATTATTATCGAAAATTAAAGTAGGTACCTGTTTTTTTTTTTTTTTTTTTCGAAGGGAATGCATTTACGCACTAGCCGTCCAGCCAGATCTGATAGGGACCCCCCCTTCCAGATCTGGTTGAAACGAACCGAAGATGTGTGACAGTCTCTCGCACGAAAGCGCGAGAGGCTGTCACACAGAATTAGTGTGGGACTCGCAGCGATAAGCGCCGTTGGTCACTACCCACTAAACCCCCCGGTACCTCCCGCCACCTAGTTGGAGCAAACACGGGATCGAACTATAAGCATTCACCGCGAGTGCTCCAGTGGCCGCCAAGAGATCACAAACCTAATCACGTCCGGGAGCGGGTAGAGAGTATACCCTCTCATCCCTACTCCCTGAGAAAAGTAGGTACCCTAAGTTACTCGGAGTAACTTCAGCTATCTACCAAAAAAAGTCCCGTCAAAATCCGTCCAGCAGTTCCGGGGATTGCCCGGAACAAAGATACCGACAGACAAAAGTTTTACAAATTGTATTTCTGGTATAGGTATCATATATACATTCATACCTATTTAGTAAAAAGATAATAATTTTGACATTACAAACAGACATTCCAATTTTATTCATTAGTATAGATTACAAGATGGCTGATACGGAGTTTTTGTTATATATCAAATGATCAGTGATGTTTTATTTTGGGCTAGTCATTGGAACACTGTTAACTTTAGAGAATCCAGGAAGAGTTGTGTTGTCTCATATACCAATTTTACCTTTAGCCCAGATTTTGATGTCATCATTGTTTTTTTTTTTCTTATGCAGCAAAAATACGTATATCAGATAATTACCCTCAGTCAAGACTTTTATTTACAAGTGTTATTAATTGTTAATGTATTTTATTATAAAGAAACCTTGCTCTTTTTTAGATCTTTCACAAAACTAAAATATAAATGACTTTTAGGTCTATGAAGTTGACATTTTTTTTTGGAAATCAATAATTTTCAGAGGCTTGGTAGTGTTAGTATTTTGAAGTCACACATGAATAATGCGTATCCAGTAGCGAATACATATTTCTCAAAAATGTTCGTAATTAATTTTTAATACAGTCAGTCTGTGTATTTTTGGACTACCTCTCAGATATTTTATCTTTAAAAACTTCAAACTAACTACAACTATCGTGTTGTTTTTGGTCAGTTTTGTGTGAGATTAAAAAAACTACATTTAATTTTTACCAGGAAATTTTCATAAGAACACAATTTTTTTTAAAACTCTAAGGAGCTCTCAGAAAAAAAATCGTCTTTGTTTTTTGACAGATGTCAACTGTTAAACTTAACCTTTTGTCGATTTGAATTTCAATCTCTAGATTTCGTCACACAGTAGGTAAGTATAGTCGCTCACAATACTATATAACGGGCCGATATTATGTAAATTGTCTGTAATGACAATAATAGTGTTTATATATTGAACGCAGAAGAAACAAGGAGCAATATGAAGCAGAATTGAAGGAACTGGGGCGAGACCGAGCAAGCCACTCTCAGGCGTTATCAAGAGGCACAGGCGAGAGTCAGGCAGACCGAGGACAAGTGTACGATATAAATGTTAAATATCCCTTTGGCTTTAATTGAATACCTTTGCTTTCATCGTTTGAAAAATACATTTGACATTTCTATCCACTCTTCTTCTTATATAATGGCTATTTGCGTAAAAACAATTTGTGCCAGTGTCATGTAAGTAAAATGTATTTTCAAACTTAGATCAGCGTTACCAAGCTCCAGCATGGCTTATCCTACTAGAACTCTCCATGGAGCTTTATCGGAACTCCAGAATAAATGCTACGCGTTATTTTTATAATAAACTTGTTCACGATAACCAAACTATATGACGCAAAACGGCACCAAGATTACATGACATAGAGTCAAACACATGTTTGATAATTTAAAGAAAACAACTGCTACATGACAGACTGAGATTCCGCCAAAAACTCTTCTTTCCACTCAATCATTTTTATGGAAAATGCAACGGTATATAGACTATACAGCCAAACCTGGCGTTAGGAATTCTTAAAGGAAACTAAAACCAGTAGTAAATATGACGACATCGTACTTATCTTTTTGTCTACGAAATATAGCGAAAATAAAAATAGAATTGAACTTAGTACAGGGAAATGAAGAAACTGTGTGTATGTGTAGAATGTTGTCAGTAGTTATTACCGTCAATCGAGTTTAAAAATCCGCTAATCAAAATTGAAGTAATCATTGATCATTTAATTTTTCTTATCCCCCGCGTCCCTTCTGTTTGCATTATTTATAATATCAATACACTTAGTTATAACAAAATATTATTTCAGGCGCGGAATTAGAGATCACTATATCTCAATTGGAAACAAGAAATCGTCTGTTAGCTGAGGTAAATATTTTTGGTTTTTTTTGTTCATAGATTTAGGAATTTATCAATAGAACTAGCATACCGGTCGCGCCTGTCATACCACTTATACATGAAGTTTACATGTATGCCTTTCCGCACGCCCTCAGTCGGATCACTCGTTTCGACAATTTACTATCTCTGATAAAATAATCATATACTTAGAAACAATGACCACTTGTGTAGTAAAAAGTTTTAAATACCACTATAGGAGTAAACACCTAAAATCTAACCTTTCATGTGTAAGTATTGAATTATTTTTATTTTACGTAACAAAAATAATAGTCTCATGACGCGCCGCCATGACGCTTTTGTTTAGACTGGACGCTGTAGTGCTGTGCCTACTGTTAATTGTATGATTTATCGAGTTATATAAATTTTATTATTTCATTAATGAGTTACTTCGTAGGTGTTGATGTTTTTATGTCTTTATATAACCTCCAGTTCGATTAACATACTTTGGATTACCATTTATATTATTAATAAAGAAATATATTTAAATGTCAGACTGTAGTACATTGTTAAAAATCGAAAGTATCAAGCATAACACTTACACAATAAAATTATTTTGTTTGAAGGACATTAAAAGATGTTAACTTTTTTATTAAAACATTAAAAATTAGTTATAATTGATGTAATATAATAAAATTATTAAATAAATGTATGTTGAAGTTATTTCTTTAATATTATCGAAACTGTCGATACGGTATGCGTACCGGCACTCGACTCACGTCACTTTACAAGTTCCCTGCGCTACCCGCATTACGTTTACATCCCCGAAAACGACACACATGGTTCCCATACTTTGTACTATTTTTGCGACCTCTAGTGACCGCAACGACTTTGTTACTTAATACCAATATTACATATGGGTCATTCTATTACAAATCGACACCTTTCGATTTGGACAAATTTCGGTCAGAAGTTTTCTTTTATCATACAACGAAGTTAATTTATTACTATTTTATTTTATTTTATTACACATGAGGTTCCTCTCTTCTCATAACATGTCCATCCCACGACAAACGATACCCTTTTATATTTTCTACTGCTGGCGCAAGTTTCAAATTCCCTCTAATATATTCATAACAGAAGAACAATCAGCTCGAAATGCGCACTGATGAGCTCAAAGCGAAATGCGAAGACTCCTGGCGAGACAGAGAGGATAACTACAAGAGAGAGATAGAAGACATGAAGAAAACACACGAGGAACAAATGCACCAGTTGTATGCAAAGTGAGCCAACACAAATTATTAAACTCTATTTTCATCCTCATTGCAGTTCTTTTTATGTTACCTTGGTGTAAGAACAAAATAACGTATGTTGGATGGTACTGTGTCCAGTTAAAAAAAAAAAAAAACTTAACGTTACGTGAATATTACTTAATTAAAATTTTTGTCATTTTTCAATATATTGGCCAAATTTGATTAAGGAGGTAATTAAGACAAACAAGTCCAATCACATATATTCTCCGATCGTGGTTACGTAGATATACATTGGCCAGGTTGTTTTAGGAAGTGAAAAATGGGTTAGGTTAGGTCAGTGATGGGCTAAATGCATTTCCCTCCGTCAAAAAAAAAAAAAGGTCAGTGATGGGCAAAGTACGGCCCGCGAAAGTATTTAATCCGGCCCACCGAGGGTCCATCGACGTGGATAGTATATGGCCTGTTATAATTACGTTTTGGCTGTCGAGAAAAAACAGTAGATTCTACTTAATAGAATAGAATTATAGATTTATAACCTATAGGTGAAGCTAAACTAGCTGCGTAGTACATGTGATGCGTAATACTGATCTGACTGATGATGATGATTAAAAAACTTTAAGACAAAATGCATTTTTTCTATGATTCTGGCCCTCCTCTAGAATTTCTTAAACTTTGTGGCCCGCCATTAAAAAAGTTTGCCCAACACTGGGTTAGGTTATGCTAAATGTATATTATGCTAAATGTCTCTTGAGATTGTTGAATCCCCTTCCCTTTATAAACTCATCATAACTTTTATCTTCGAATTACATATAAGGTCTTTTAGCATAATCTCTCTCTTTCTCTCTGTAGGATAAAATTGAAATGCTAACCCAACACTGGGTTAGGTTATGCTAAATGTATATTATGCTAAATGTCTCTTGAGATTGTTGAATCCCCTTCCCTTTATAAACTCATCATAACTTTTATCTTCGAATTACATATAAGGTCTTTTAGCATAATCTCTCTCTTTCTCTCTGTAGGATAAAATTGAAATGCTAACCCAACACTGGGTTAGGTTATGCTAAATGTATATTATGCTAAATGTCTCTTGAGATTGTTGAATCCCCTTCCCTTTATAAACTCATCATAACTTTTATCTTCGAATTACATATAAGGTCTTTTAGCATAATCTCTCTCTTTCTCTCTGTAGGATAAAATTGAAATGCTAATAAGTTGCCTATTTTTTTTATCCGATTTTAATTTTTATTTTCTGCGGTCAGTTATGATCTATTTATTTATTAATGGTCTAATTTTGAGGAGATGATTAAAAATGTTCATTAAACATCTGTATTCTTTCGTGATTTGTTTTATAAAAAAAAAGTGTTGGTATTCCATCCTGAGCTGGTATTTTACAACGGCAGGGTGAAAGTTGCTGTCGCCAGAAAGGATTCTGCGATACAAGCCCTAACAAGGGAAACAAATAAATACCAGGAGAAAGTCACCGTTCTGGAGCAAAAGTTGCAACAGCAGAGGAAGGATTTTCTCAAGCAGAAATGATATTGTTTTACGTCCGCCCTCTAAAAAGTGTGGGAGGGGTGAATGAGACCGATTAGCTATTGAAACTTGAAGCGATAACTTTAGCGGCGTTGTGGGGTAGGGGAGAAACTTTTAGACTCGCGTTGCCAATGTTATGACGTCAGCCTTCAACATGTTATAGTATGTCAATTATAAAATGGCGTTCAAGTGCTGGCGCTCAAAGATAAATTAATTATACGCAGCCTCTTTCGTATGTTTTGATTATGAATAAAGTATATAATTATTGTCCCTTTCGCGACATTAGATGTAAAAACCAGAAAAATACAATTAACAGGATATGAGATTTAAACATTGACAAAAAAAAAACCAATTCTTTCAAAGTTTTTACTTCTGTGGGCAGGTGACTGCTTAGTTTTTTTTTTATTTGAAATATGAATGTATCGATTTAGACAATGCGCGTTCGACGAAAAATAAATTTGAGCCTCACGTAATTATTGGAGGATCCCAATACCGCACTACTCTTAATACGTAGTACTTTTAATAAACTTATATATTATAATGTGTGTAAAATGTAATGTTAAAATTATGTTTTTTTTTTAAATATAGTTTTCTTAAATGTATGATTTTGAGAGTAATTTTTTTATCTCATAATCGAAATTATTTATCTACTAATGATTTCATTAGATGTTAATGTATTGTCTTAAGGTAAGTATATAAAATTCACTTCGTTTTTGAATTTGTTCAGATGATTCCTAACCGAAGTAGCCTACACTAAACTTTGTTTTTCACATTATACGGGTTAGGTCACTTTGCTGCTATATAGGTATACTAAATTTTAATTTACTGTTTTATTGGCTTCGAATAAATTATTATTTTAAAAAGCAAAAAGTTTTTTTTTATTACTACCGATCGTTTTATCACTAAAAATTACGACTTTAATTAATTTGTAACATTAATAATTATGAGTAGTACTGAGAGCTTTATTTATTTAGCTTGAAATATTAAATTATAATATTTTAATACTTTTTTTTATGTATTTTTCATTATAATGTCTTCTACGTTGCATATTAAATTGTGTCGTATTAGTATTTAAATGGTGTACCAATGTATTGTTTATCAATAAATTATTTTAAAATTATTATTTTGTTTGATTGTATTTCAGTTTTGAATCAACACATTTTAAAATAAATGTTATAAGGGTAAGTTAAACCATAAAGCCTTGGAGGTCTGCGTTTTTAGTGTTAATGCCGTCATCGAATTCCCATATATGTAATACCAAAGAGTATTAATAATTTATCTATGGTAATACTTACGTAGTTACCATGACAACATCAAAGATGGCACGATAGGAGTATATCTCTGACCGTCTTATAGTTTGTAGTAAGACTTAAATGAACGACAAAGGCAATGCATGGTACCGTCTGTACCTTAGTACTTTGCTACAAATAATACAAGTAAACATAAAAGGCACGTATTCTTATTTTGACTAATAAAATATTTTTAACAATAAAAAATAGGTTTACCATAACAGGTACGTTCTTAAAGCTATAATTTATACTACATACTTGTAGTGTTGCCTTATATAAAATATTTGTAAAATATCAATCACCAAGGTCGCCACATTTCTGCGCTAGAAGTCCCTTGTTGCGGTGACCTTGAACTGGTATCCGCTTCGTTTCTAGTTTCTTGATTAGTATGTTCTCTCTTCGCCGACGACTGAGCTAATGATTCCGCCGTATGACTGATAACACTTCGTGGTAATACTACAGGTATTAGCCTCTCTACAGGTCTTTCGACAACAGCCGGGATACTATCAGGTACAGTCAACCTTCGTTCTAAAAACATCGGCAACCGTTCAGGTACTCTCTTGAAAGCGGACGATGTCTCCGTTGCAAAAACCTTTCTTTCTGGCAGTATAATCCTTTTCTCTGGTTCTAGTCGTGCTAATTTCACCGGAGGTCCTGTTATATCGACGACTGGCCTTTTTAATTTATGTCTCATTGAATAATCGACTGCCCTTTTTGGTGACGCGTCTATACCGATCTTGTAATTTTCTACATCAATTACTATCGATAGTGGTTCCATGTGTTTTTTTAGTTTTTAACGACTCCTGCTTCATAGTTTCCGGTGATATCGTAGTCGATGAAACCGTGGGCTTCTGTGTTTCAGGACTCGAGTCCTGGTCAGAGGCTGATCTACTAGGAGGTGTGAGGAAAGGGAAGGTTTGTACTGGCCGTGGCGGTGTCTCTAATTCTGTAGACGAATCGCAAGCTGAATCACACGATAGCGGACTTAATGGCGGACTGTTAGGCTTAAGGGATTTAACGAAATGAAAAGCGCTCGGACGGTCATCGTCCAATCGTAGCGGGTCTGGAACTAACGGGGGATAATCCGCTGGTGGATGAAGTCTCTCGATCCCAGATATGCACGAGGTGAGATGATTCCCCAGTCGATGTCTGAGCCCGGTCGGTACGCTGGCGAGTCTTGATAGATACCTTCTCACTTCCACAGCGCAGTCTCCAAAGCCGGCTTTGAATCGTTGCAGGACGGCTGGGTCGGCTGCGATCGCTGCAGCTAACTGTTGTCGTTGTAATGTTTGAAGATGCTTCACTGTTAATTCCAGGATGTCTGCCTTTTCCAGTTTGGAATGCCGAGAAGGCTGTAAAAAAGATTTTAGATTATAAAAAAACATGTGTGACATACTTTTGATCTTAAAAAAATCCGATTAGAATATTGGATGCAAATTACATGCGTAGAATTTTACATCGGAAATAATCTGGGAGTACCGTTTCGGGGTTTAGCCCCATCGTAATTGAAAAGTAGGAACTTTTCTATCCAGTCACTGGGTTCAGTAATATATTCTTTAAATTTAATTAATGTTCTAATTTAATTAAAAAATACTCACATCCTTATCCCCGTCAGTCAGCAGATCTTTTAGTTCATTGAGACATCTGTTGATGCGCGCGCGCCTCTTTTTCTCCATTATTGGTTTGTTCGTCTGAAATACAGAAAATTTTGTGGGTCATATAAATTATTAAATTAAAGTTTTATGAAATTTATTGTATATAAAGTTTTAAAAGTTTTTTTTTACATCTGGCGATGCTGTTAATCTGAAGATACTTTGAACAAAGTTGTCCTTCACCAGAATTAATGAAACATGCAGTATTTATCTGAAAAAAGAGCTACGACAATGTCTATAATAAATTAATAATATAGTGTATGATTAATTGATTTCTATATTGACTTTTGAAAATATTATTAAACCATTAAATGAACCTATAAAACAGCTAAACAATAAAGAAAAATATTGTAAATCAAAGCTTAAATGGACTCAAAATATTGATATCGGTCCGGAATCAAACACTGTATCCTTGACTTATTAGGCAGCTCCTAATACGCTAAATAATCAGAGTAAATGGGATATTTTATAAGTATAGACACCTTTCTTAGTTCTGCTTTGGACAACCCTTGGGTGTTGTCACCCGAAAACCCGGTTTGGGAGTCATCGTCTTCACTACAAGGCATTTTGACACTGACACAATCACTTCGAAAAGAATAAAAGTTTAAAATATTTTATTATTTCTGCTAATCGCGTAAAAGGGTTAACGTGAAGCGCACACGTCCTCGCCCAACGGCGGCGTGTTACGATATGTGAAAGAATCATGCGCAACTTTTACAGCAAAAACTAATTCGGTCGACTTCCCATTTCATCCTGTTTATCAATCGTATTCATCGAATTATAGTCGTCTCCCTCTAACAAGCGGCGTGGTGCGATGGGAACAGTGTCGGAATGTTTTGTTTTCGTTCCCTCTCGCTCTACACGGGAACCTGTTGTGAATGTGGATTATGGTTATTTGGTTAATGGGTTTCATATGTTTTCGGTTCGATTTTCGTTTAATATTATTTGATGCCGATTAACAGTATACATATACAGCTAGATTTGTGATTATAAATATGTTTATTAATTACAAAACTATCCTCTATTTTGTGTATATCGATAAGTTATTTACAGACATTTTTATTACAATACAATAAGTTTCCCATTTAAAATATCCTCTTTCTACTGCTATAGCAACTACCGTATGCGTAATAACAAACTGTATCATAAATCCGTATTAGTAATGGTAGCTGACTATCTGTAAGATAAAATATAAAAAAAAAATCGCATGCATAAAAAAGACATTCAAGTATTTGTATTACAAATGTTGGTAAGTACATTTCAAATATTCGTATTAAATCAATGGGAAATGTTTTACAAATCCGATTCTTTTTTTAATATTCTATTGCCACATATGCTTTATTATATAAGCAAAAAGTAGGACAAACGCATTGGCCAGTTTAAACCTATATCGGTATTAAATTAATGTTCAAAATTCCTAAATGTTAAAAAAGCTTTGACCTACTATTCATTCAAACAATCTTAGTATGTACATTGTACGACATTCAATATAACATAATTATATGTGAGGTCAATAATCTTAAAATCTCTTTGATCTTTTATAACTAACCCTAATACCTTATTATAACAAACTTCCTTTAAAAATAGTTGGTCAAATCTTCGTTATAATAGAAAAACCTAAGTGCGAAATTAAAAAAAAAGGAAATATACAGAGTGAAGCTACATCAAATATCCCTCGTCCTGTAATGTATGGGAATGCAACACCGTACGCACGCCCATCAAATTTCATATTACCGTTCTCAAACCCTCGGACTATCAATTCCGATACTTTATGAATTCACAACTTACCATAAAGTACTACGATATTTTCCACCAACGTTTAGACAGTTTATCTCGATACTTTCTTTACGCACTCAGTCTAGCGTAAAGGGAAGGTGATCGTGAAGTTTTATATTTTTTGTCGTATATCAGTTTGGTTAGAAACTCGGTACTTTATTTGGTGGGGTGAAGTTAGGTTCTCACGATGTGTGGGAATGCAAAGGTGCAAAGGGTTCGTTTACGTGACGTATATTCGCGTATGACAATTTATTTTAAATTAAATATAAATGTTACAAAATTCACTTTTTGAAATTTGTTGTAAAATACATATTGGTGTGCCTTGTCAGTTAAACCGACTATAATGCCGGCAAATGAAGTTTAATGTTTTACATTTGCCAGCGGTTCCGGGACAGCTAACTTTTTTTAAACTTGTTTTTATTATTTATAATTCCGTGTCGGCAAACCTTTCTTGTAGTCGAAAAAAATATTTTTTTATAAAGAAATATAATTCGCAACTAACATTACCACAAAGATCCTTTACCCATAAATCTATCTAAGTACCTAGTTATTAAGAGTTTATCTAAACGTCATAAGGTTACTGACTCATCCAGGTGTCCGAACGACCTTTAACGTCCCCGTATACCGACACACATATTTATTACGCATATATTAATATTTAATTACCCAAACGGTTTCTCCCACGGTGTCCGTAAAGAAAAATAATTTTAATGTAATTATTTCAAAGTCAACCTTATGTATATACTAAAATAAGGACAATACGTACAGCACTATTAATTTTTCTTGTTAAATAATACAAAATTATTTATGCAAGTAACAATTAAAATGAATGTACCATAAAATTGTACGGTAAGGTTGCAAATAGTTTAGCAACAGTTTTGTAAGGATAAGCTGGTATAATGAGGTTTCCGAGTGTGACGATATTCCACGCTATCGCGTGATGAAGCTAATGAAAGGTAAATTCGTATGTCATATGCCGTTGGTGTGTTAAGTAGCGGGGGTGGACAGTGGGAATATATTTGTTTATCTTATCAACTATGTAGAAATGGAAGCTGTAAGAGGCTGAATGAATAATTTAGTATAAATTAATATGCATGCTTATGTAGTTACGTTAATATAAGACGCTTTATAGGCCACAGAATACAAATCAAAACAGAAAAACAATATATCGCAAATGATTGACAGAAACAAAGCATGTCTCGGATCTGATCGGTAGGAAGAAATATTCCGTATCTGTGGTTTGTTAATGTATGAACATTTATTAACTTCTATAATCCCTAATGCAGAGTTTTTTCACGGGTTTTTTACAGGTGTTTTTTACTCTTATACTTTATTAAAGCTCGGCAAAAAGTATTTTGGATAATAATGTCTATGGTTTTCTGTATAATTCTATAATTGATTATTAAGTAATTATTAAATAAATATTTTTTCAGAATCTATAAATAATGTTCTCAGAGTACAATTCTTTTTTATCCCCAAAAAAGAGAGTTCGAGTGAAAGTAAAAATAGGAAATTGAAAACAAATTCTTTAAAAATTTTATATTTAACCTGGGAACTATGTATAATACAAATTGTAACGGTTCGTCTTCCTGTCTGTCGACAGGAATTAAAGGGATGTAATTTATTGTACAAAAAAATAACAGGGGATCGAGGGTCTTTAGATTTTAAGATTAGGATGCTGCTTGTTTTCCCATGGAGTGGTCAGTTTACACAGAGACCTTTTTTCTTTATTTATATAGGTTATTGTCTCTCAACAAGATCAGTATTTATTTAGAGACTTATTTAGCTAAGCACGTACTCCTTTTTCTGTCTCTTATTAATGAACCACTGCTTTAAGTCTGCACAATGAAGTCGGAATATGCAACAGAACATACTTTGTATTTCGTCTACATTGTAAGAAGTTCCTATGGCCTAAAATGGAACATTTTGCGTTAAAAATAGATGTCGATGAGTGAGCTATAAGCTAATTATAACATTTAGCAGATTGTATAATGAGATGAGATGAGGCTCTAAAGAAAGGAAGCTTTAATGTAGAGTAAAATTAAGGCAAAGGAACGTGAATTATTCATCCTTGGATCCTTTAACAATATTGTTTTTTTAATTATTTTGTTTCACTAAGTTACTATGTATTATGTTAGATAAAAATATAACTGTAACATTACAATTCTATTATTTATATTTTAAAAAATAGGTACCTCAAATGTTGTATACTATAACAAACTTCACAATAAATATTTTCTATATTTATTACCAGGAAATATTAATGGTCAATTAATACGGTCCTCTAAAAGTAAGTTTAAATAATTTTTTGTCACGTTTCGAAATCTGGACCATTTTTTGTATTCATCATATGAGAATTCCCATGGAAACAGGTGCCTACAAAATCATCTCCCTTTGAGTATCAAACATGTTTTTATTGAACGAGCTTAGGAAAAAAACACACATATCCGGGGCTGGGTTTCCGGGTCGCGGCGGACGCGGATATAAAAAAAAAAACTTAATCCTAACTTGATTGATGGACAATTGTTTGTAGATGTTCATATAATGACGTGTGAATTTTATAACTTGTTATAATATCCTTACTTACGAAAAGCAACTTCTCTGTATGTCTGTCCGTTAGATGGTCTTTTAAAATAAGAACCACTGAACTGAATTACGTGATTCTTTTTTGAAATCATAGATGTACTCTCATGCCAGATTTTAGTTCTTATTTATTTTTGTGATAAGAGAGAGATATTATTTACACCCCTCTTCTCTTAATAGGTAAAGATAGCATTGGCATAATTTTGAAAACAATAATCGCCTATAAGACATTCCAATGTCTCATTGTTATCAAAAATAAGCGAAACATATTCCCATCTCCCATTGATGCGTACGTAATACTTGGAACAGCTCCTAATAGTAACGGAAGCACACTAGTTTTGAGGTGACATTATACAAAAAAAAAACTATTTTAATAGGTACTTTTTGCTGTTTACATTATTACTAATCCGTAATATGAAACGAACATACGGTTAAAACCTGACAAAGGGACTCGTTGCGTTTTTTGATCGGCCTGTACATGATCTAGCTCCATAGTAGCGCAATCTGAGAAATTACCAGAGCGTGGATACTCCACATTATTCATTCATTATTCATCAGTATTTTCTATTGAAAATTCGTCAATGAGAATTATTTTAATTAGGTTCAATATAATCAGGTTATTTTGAAGGATTAGTGTAAAGAAAAATATTCAAATAACCTTTAAGCGTTCATCCTAAAAAATCTAGTGTCCAACTAGGCAACTATTGTCCCATTTACAGTTGCTGTTTACGTATAACGTCTATATATTCTTATAATGCAAAAATATATTTTTATTTTTTTGTAAATTCCATATGAAAAAATCATGAGAGTTTTTGGTAGAAATTAAATTTCATCATAAAATTGTCCTTATTCCCCTTACGTGTATATTCCCACGGTGTGATGACAGGTGTGCGTCGATGGTTACAGGGCACAGTTATCATGAATTTTAAACTTTTAAACCTACGTAATATGGTTCAATCTTCGTTGGCATTCACTGTACTCGTCCTTATTCAAACTCCTCGATATGAACCAATATAAAACTTAGATTGCACTATACAAACAAGGAAATAACAAATAACAGAACACCTTTCTCTTTCTAATATTTGTCTATGATAAAGAAGGGTATATTATATACGTAATACTCGATGCCTAGAGCAATAGTATTAGAGATAGGTAATCTTATTGAGATTATAATAAGCTATAAAAACTAAACACAATCCATTTAAAAAATTCAACAGAATAAGCTAGGTCAAAAAAAAAAAAATTCACATAATGACTGAAATTTGAAATATCCTTGGATGACATTCCTTTTTTGAATGTTTTTTTCGCAATGATTTAAACTCTTCACTTGAAGAGCCTGTTTAGATTCATCGACCCTGGAAAAGAATGAGTTTAAGAATTCGTTGAAGATCATTCATTCCTTATCACATTGTTGACATTCTTTTACCTGAGTAACTGTAGTTAAACATTTTCAATGGTAGCGATGATGGCTCATTGGTATTGTAGTTAGCATCCGTCGATGGACGTAGGTTCGAATTTATATCCTATTTTAAAATGACCCTGAGCTTATGTTGGAACGAATAGCAAACACCCGTTTGGCTATCTACCACGCTCAAGTTTGCAAAACTGTGGTCCAGTTCACTTCCGGCAGCATCACTTGAGAGACTCTCTCAAGTAAATTAAACCTCTAAGTTTAATGTGACTGTGATCATAGCGCTAGGCCTATAAATATACAAAAAAAAAAAAAAGTAATACAATACATTTTAACTAAGCAAATTTGTTTTTTAAATAAAAAAAATATGACCAATAAAAATTAATTTGGCAACCAAAACTGACCCGCGTATTTAAGCAACAAAAAAAACTGCACTCCTTATGGGAATGATTCAGTAATACATTTCTCAGT
The DNA here is from genome assembly GCA_014132275.2 of Samia ricini. Classification (NCBI taxonomy): domain Eukaryota; kingdom Metazoa; phylum Arthropoda; class Insecta; order Lepidoptera; family Saturniidae; genus Samia; species Samia ricini. The sequence goes on from AP028164.1 coordinate 12,669,036, forward strand.
GGGAAATCCATTGGCCCGTTTTGCGAGCACCTTGACGTGCGTCTTTTGTTGCCGAACGACACAAAAGTCCAAGATTATTACCGGTCGCTTTGTAAGGGGATACGGCTCAGGAATCATTGTGCCTTGAACATTATTAATATACTGTGGCGTAGTATCCTGAAGTAGAGTGAAACACAGTCTGGACCTTTGAACTAACGACCAGATAAAAATATTTGAAAATAGTTTATATTATTATACTATAACCTCTATCTTATCAACTTGATAATCATTATAGTTCTGAAAAAATGAAACGTTCGCTCTAAACCTCTGTGAACTTGGCAGCCAACTTTCGGCTTTTTTTTCATTACCGTTGGATTCTACTTCGTCTGTACATTTTCGTTTGTACCTCAAACCAAAAAAAGTTATAGCGTTTTGAAAATTTAACCCGCAGCCGACTTTAGAAAATCGAAAATTTTGCAACGGGATCTGATTCGGGGTCGTTTGTACCACCTTCGGTATTCATTTTTTTTTAAACCCAAAAAAGATACGGTAATTTGAAAATTTCGAAAAACTAACTTTTCCAATTTTGAAAATTTCGAAAATCTGTGAACGGGAATCTACGCAGATTCGTTTGTACCCGCGGGAATCACTTTCATTTTCGTTTGTACCTCAAACCAAAAGAAAATAAGATACTTTTTCGATTTTGAAAAACGACGTTCACTTAACGTCCACAATTATTGAGACATCTCAATTCTGTTAACGGGGTTCGGTTAGTGACAGCGCCGTGAGGTTTATACCGCTTTGCGTTTCGTTTGTACTACACACGGAAAAAAATTGGGAGCATTTTAAAAATTTCAAAAAATCAACTTCGACAATTTTACAAACTTCGAAAATCTGTGAACGGGGATCGACGCAAGAATCGTTTGTACCCGCGGGAATCACTTTCATTTTTGTTTGTGAAGTTCACTTAGCGTCCACAATTATTGAGATATCTTAATTCTCATCGGGGACGTCGCCGTGAGGTTTGTAGTCGCAATTTTTTTACGTGTGTAGTACAAACGAAACGCAAAGCGGTACAAACCTCACGGCGCTGTTACTAACCGAACCCCCTTGACAGAATTGAATAATTCGGTTGTCTAAATAAAATCATTAGACTCAGAACTGTAGCCCATGTATTCAACGCCCCCTCTAGCAGTTACGGCGGCCCGGGCAAAAAGTCAAATTGCCGTCCCAAATATATATTTTTTAAGTAACGGTAGATATTTTTTATTAAACATTTGTAATTATTTATTTTCATTTAAAGAATAGTAGGATTTTTGTTATTAACAAACTAAGTAATATTCAAATAAGATTGCATGATGATATACAGATAAAAAAGTATATATGAAAAAATCCTAAAACTTAACTGGTTCATAAAAACAAAAAAAACAGTAACGTAATTTTATGATTTATAACCGTTCATAACCTGATCAAATCAAAGTGACTTGTGACATACAAAAATTTCATCGTCTCCTTAATTTTTTTAATTATAAATAAATTATGATGTAAAAAGACTTAAGCTTCTGCCCTATCTGACAGAAATCGATTTATTTTTGTTTTGTATATGTTCCCGACCTCTGAAAACAGCCGCTCAATGTAAACCGAACTTGCGGGACAACAAAGGTACACTTTGCCGATGCGCGACATTTCAAGATACCTAGAACTATTGTGGCTCTACCACTGAAATGGCTCATATTTGCATGTTATTACCGGTAACGCACAGGAGGACTGCAGTCCTTGGGCTGCCCTGGACCTGTCATCTTGAATATGTTCTATTTTTTATGATGCAAATTTTTGCTAGCATTGCTAAAAATTCCTGTGGGTTGCTGTTTCTGAATAGTCTTCATCGATAAAGGTACTCTGTAGATCATCTTTGCCACTGTCGCTCTTGCCATCAATCATGCTATTTTTCAGAGACCCTTATAAAAATTGAGACTAAAATAGTGATGAGATCCTCTCCCTCGAAAAACTGTTGCTTATATCATGGCTCTAATAATATAGCCAGAGTGAAGACTTTATTATGCTCCACTTCGAGCCTACTCTTCATCTTCTTCACCTACCCATAATCATTTTTCAACAGGACTTTCTAAAGCCATGCAGTATTTTCAACAATTCACAAAGGCTGGTTGTCAAGTGCAATCATCTCACCTATCCCATTATTGATGTATCTTGATCTTAAGTCTTCACGTGACCATTGTACAGCAAAACTATCTTCAATATTTTGTTGTCCGAGTGTTATAGATAGTTCTGCTTGGATTCGCGACTGGGAGGAATCGCCTGTGGTCGAACATTTGACCGAAGAACTTAAGTGAGGTATCAGGGTTGGATGTCGGTATTTAATGTGTTGTTCATAGTTGTAGTATTAGCTGTTTTTTTCTCCCCCACCACGAGAAATTATCATTTAGCATTGGTTATACTTGAATATACGGGAATCATAGTCCAATTGTTAAAAAAAATCCATTAACGAGACTTTCTTTTTGATATGATAAAATTTTAATTGAGCTATTTCCCTTTAATGAACAATAACATATTTACACAACAATATTTTTTTACACAAAAACATCGCTCTGATTCGTACAAAAGCAAAAATCAAGAAACAAAGCGAAGTAAAAACAAACCCCCGAAACCGTAGTCGGCCTTTTTACCACCTACTAATCGGCTAGTCAGCCAAAGTCAAGGAGTCATTTTATAGAAGTAGTCAAGTGAACTTCAATTATAAAATCAATAGGTATACATACGGTGCGAAACATAATATTATTTCTACTATTATACGTTTCATGTTTTTTATTTATTTTTGATGACATGGGGTCGAAGTATATTAGTAATGGAGATTACGTAAAGAAACTTGATATGTATTTCTAACCATTATTCATAGTTGGCGCTATTCTTATTTACTAATCATTTGCACTGTTCTTAAACATTACAAGGAATCTATACTTATTATAAAAGCCTAACGGGACGAAGTCTGTACATCGAAGATATTCGAGAATTACTATGTATGACTTCGGAGTATAAACGACACGTTTCGATATTAAAAAAAAAAATTATCGGCACAAAACTTTATCATCCTGGACCATATCATCGCATAAGGTGAGATTGTACTGTAAAAGCAACTGAGCCTATTCCGTTAAAAAAAAATGCCTTTCTTCCTTGGTGATAGGCAAAGACTACGTCCTTCCACTTGCTACGATCTAGACAAACCTATTTCGCTTCTTCTACTTTCATACACGCTCGCCAGTTATGGGTACTTTTAAGTGCTTAAATTCTTAGAGGCCGTTAAAGATTTTTGTAAGCATCAATGTGTTTTTTTTTTATTGAAATGAGAGACGGGTGTTTGAATGATGATTTCGTAATCATGGGGGGAGGGGGCTGGGTTTACTATTATTGTCAAGGAAGAGGAAGGCGGGAGACAAAAGTCCAAAATTTTGCTTAAGTAATACGAATGGCCTCAAAAGCGGTCTCTACGCGTGATTCAGAAGTATTCGAAAAAAGTCGTGCATAACATTTCATGAATAAAATATTAACACATTTCAAAATTTAAGTAAGATATGGCATCAGTAAAAAGCTAATATCTAATAAAAAAAACCACTATAAATAGGGAACGTACTATTTATTAAAAATTCGTAATTACATATTTATAAATGCGTTTAATAAAATTATGCATTAAAATAACAAACAAATTGCTTTTCGTTGTTTGTATTATACCATGACAGTGAGATTACATGATTCAAACAGATGTCGACTTTGTACTAAACTTTCCAGTTGCAATTACTACTAGCAAAATTTTCTTAACATTATACAAACGATTTAAAACGTTAAAATGAAAATATTCTTCGACAATATTCCTTTAAACAATAATAAATGCAAACATTAATAACTCGTATAAAATGTTATTTCAAATTTTTAATAATAATATTACCACATACTTACACACTAAATATTTGAAAACTTATTTTTATTTCGTTTTAAAAATAACGGATACTGAATTACTATTCTTCAATCAAATTCAAGAAAGATGTTGTATCTATTTACGTTGAAATCGTGGATACAGATGCGAAAACATGTATGGATATGAGCGCGAACATGTATGGTGCGTACGCGTTTCTAATTACGGGTGCGAACGCGTATGCGGTTATGCGCACGGTAATGTATGCGGATAGACAACAGCGCCTTTATTTGCACTATTATATTTGTTCTTGCGACCTTCAACATTGGAAATTTACTAATTTAGTTATTCGAAGTGATTAACCGCATACTAATTTTGTCGCACAGCACACAGATCATGGTTCGCGTTTACACTGTTTAAAACTCTATGCAATATAATTATATGATATTAAATAATCACATCATAATTAAATAAAAAATATTAATTTTGTTACTAATAATTCTTTTGGGTAAGAATAGCAGTTAATTTTAAATAGTAATTAGTATTCTTATAATATTTTTTTTATAATTATAGTATAATATTTTAATCTAATAGTCAATCGATTAAAAATCTATCTTAGGTAATAATAAAAAGATTGAGTAATCTTCAAAATTGCAAATTTTAATTAAGGCTGCCATGTTTTTTTATTATACATACTATATAAATTCAGGATTTTTATCATAATCTTACCTGATGTTAAGTGGCTATGTGGAAGTGGGGAACACGCTTAACCTAAAGGTACTGGCTCTCAAGTGATGCACTTATAGATGCTGGTCGACAGATTTTCATACTAACACATGTTCAGAATAGAAAATGCGAAATCAAATCTATATTAAATCCGGCGACACTTACATTGAGATCTTTAAATTTGCAAATTATGTTAGAATTTTTCAAAATAAACGAATTTTAAACTTTCATATTAATACAAAATGAACTTAAAACACACTTAAAAATAAAAATATTTGTTCGTTAAAAAATCACAACAGACGAAAAATTTCAAATAATTTATATTATATGATAAGCTGAACTTAATCGAATAATTTACTATAATCCTTTTTTTTTTGTTCAAATATATTTGTTGTGTGTAGAAGAAGAAAAAACTATGTTTGTAATAAAATTTCAACCACGTTTTATTGGCTTATCCTTATTAATTATAATATTTCACTGGCACGTTACTATCACAGGATTGGTTAATTTGAAATCGTATGAAAAGGGATTATCCAAGTTTAGGCCTCTGAAATGACAGATCTGTGCATTATTATCATAGACAAATTATTAAGAACTATTGTTAGATTATTTATATTTAACATAGAATCAAAATTCAAAATTACACATGCGCCAGATCTAATTCTTGTATTATTAATATAGATTATCATAGATAAAAGTATAAAAATAGTTAAATTACTAAGATAAAATGCAATAAATGCATGTGGAAGGATATATTCGAATGGCGAAATTGTGAAAAAACAAACAAACATACACATTACTTAAGAGAGTAAGATATCAGAAATGACTCAACGTTTTTATGTAAGAGTCAGAAAGTTTAAACGCAACCATTAGTAAAGTTAATTTAAAATTTTCGAAGTTATAAAATTATGAAACTTCACACTTAAAGTATCAGACAACAAATAATTAATTAAATTAACATAAACTAATAGGAAATTTTATAGGTAATATATATCAGTTATTATAGCACCATAGTGTAACAGAACCACAGAGATGATAATAAAATATTGTATTATTAATATTATTTTATAATCAGACTTTAAAAATTTATGTTAATACGATGTTCATAAAATTATTGATATAGACGAAATAAAACACCCTAACCATAAACAACTTTCATATTATTAGGTTTCCCATATTTAAAATAATTATTAAAAACATTCTAAAATTAAAAATCACGTCACTCATTAACGACTACATTCATTTACTCACTCTTTGGTAATGCCTTTGCCTTATTTAAATCTATAAAATAACGGCAAACGCTAGTCATCATTCATTCGTTCAATAAGGATTATTGTATTATATAAATATACAATCATAATTACACAAACTCGCTGACAAATGTTAAAAACCTATTTTTACTTTAATTCCACACAAGTGTTAACAAAACAAAAAATAAATTCTGAAAAACAATCAGTTGAAATCGTGAATTATTTATCAACAGTGTTGCCCGATTATTCAAGACAAAATAACTGTAACACAAGTATAAAATGTTATTCTATATTTCAAACATATTATTTATGAAAGTCAAATTGCAGTGGGAATTCTTAATAGTAGATTTTACGAAAATAAGCTCGCAACACTGGTAAGTGACGGCAGATTAAGGAGTAAAATCACTTTAGCCTCACAAGGGCTTGAACCCAGGGCCGTTAAAGAAAGAAAACGACAGACAAAGTTTTATATAATCCCACAAACTTACCTAACTCGATGATGGCGTCGTTGTTATAGCTTTTTGAATTGCCAATGAACATTATTAATGACTAAAGTTTGTGTAAACGATAATCATATTATAAGCTTTGCCATTTTTAATTTAAGTGACAAGTCATGATATGTAAAAACCATAGGTAAATATGTTTATTTATTGAAAAAAAAAAAAACAGATGCAGCTATGAACCAACACGAGTAATCTTATCTGAGATTACATTTATTTAATACTAGCGGGTGCCCGCGACTACGTTTAGATGTTTCATCTTGATGGATGTCCTGATTTTCTTTTGTTTTTCAAAACCTATCGTCAAAATGCTTCATGTAATTATAGTTTTAAAGATGGCGTAATTAGTTGTCCTTTTTCGCCACCGGGTCAGTTGAGTTTGTCGGTTTATTAATTTCGCGGGTAAGGTGCGTTGTTCACATGGGCACATCGGAGACGTACTCTATCCTGAAGAGAAGGTCGACGAGGTCATGAGCGTCGAGCCATCGCCAGGGTAAAGGGTCCCGGCGGCGACAACCCTCACTCCAGCCTCTGGTCACTCCGTAGAGGAGTAGTACAGCGCAGGCGAAGCAGACGACCGCGAACAGTTGGAACAGCGACTTGAACGCCCTCCTGCAATCACACGCTACATACACTACAATATTATCATCATTTTTTTTTACACGGCATAGGCTCAGTGCTTGGACCACAATCTCACCTGATGTTAAGCGACGGTGTGGTCCAGGATGGTAAGCACACTAAGCCTAGAGGTACCGGTTCTCAAATAATGCTGCCGGAACACACCTATTGGTATTTGGCGACAGGTTTTCAAACTTGAAGGTGGTAGTTACCCAGGCGGGCATCATTAGAAAATGTCCTACCACCATGCTATGGTTTCGTAACGTAACGCGGTGAATGCTTCAGCAACCCGTTACTCCGCTTATGGTGGCGGGGGAACCGGAGGGTTTAGTGGGTAGTGCCGGCGTTTCTCGCTGGTGAATCCCACACTAATGTGGTGTGTGACACTTTTGTGTGTCTCGTCAGCAATAGTAAGCAAAGCGCTTACCCCATGATTACTTAAGCATTAGTATAATATTGAAAATAAAATATATTCGAAGGTTAATAAGTTTAAAAATTGCTCATGTATCATTCAGATAGCCCCCCCCCCCCCTCCGGCCCCCATAACATCAAAAATAAGCAAACCCTATATTACAGCCCATTACAGAATGTCACATGCTTTCCTTACACCAATGTTTTTAAATATCATAACTGGAAATACATACAGATCGATAGACAGACAATAATGTCAATTTTAAGGTTACTTTTATGTACAAAATTTTTCAGTAAATATTCGAGAACATAACGCTTGTTGATGATTTTTTTTTAAATAATTTCTAAAAATCATTTTCTTATATAATTATTCTCATATAACAAGGTTTCATCGAAATCAGTCAAGCCGTTCTTGTGTTATAAATGGTATAACAAACCCTATATTGTTTTAAATACATATATAGATATATAATGAAGTAAAAAGAGACGTTAATTTAATAAAATATTAAATAAGAAAAACTAAGACTCACCAGAAGAATTTCCTCATACTTCGATGTGTGACAACTTCATTGCGTTTCTCACAATCAGTACAGGGCAGTTCCGCTTGTGTCGAGATAGAAGCAACGTCTGCAAGTGTTTATAGATATATTTCAATATTAAAGTAGGTATTTTATGTTAGGTAAATGTTCGGGTTTATTTATAATGCTGCTAATGAAATTGGTTTATTAAAAAAAAAAAACCACCGATATATGTATCAACAAGCAGATAAATGAGAATTTAAACTACCCAAAATTAGTTATCATGTTCGTAGTTTAAAAATATAATTTAATATTTTAATCAAGTTTTAATCTCAAAAGGTTATTACAGGGTAGATCATTACGTGAACGATAGTGATGTCTGGAATTAACCCACATCTCTGTGCGCACCGCTAACATTAGTTAAGACAATGATTTGTATAGTTTTTATGTGAAAAAAAAATTGATATGTATTACATTTATTAAAAAAAAAGAACAAGATCGAGTTTCTTGCTTGCGCTCTTTTCGACTGGGTTGTTTTCCGAACCGGTGTTAGTGTTTTAGACGTTCATAAGCGCCTTCTTAGGGCCTAAATTGAATAAAGATTTTTTTGATTTTGTTTTTGAAGACAGAAACGATAATTGATTTAAAAAAAAAATGTGTGATTACATTCACCTCAAATTTTCTAAATAAATACAACAAACCATTTATTCTACATAAACTACTATATAATACTTTTATATAATACCTACATATCATATATGCTGTGAATACTTGTATTTATGTAATTAATTTATAAATAAATCTATTGATAAATTGCCTACATAATAATTATATATCGATACAAATAATATTATTACCATCACCTATATATAATATAGACATATATATAAATATAAAATACACAACGGACGATACACAAAATCTAATAAAAAAATCGAATCAAAAATTACCGATCTCGACTTGACATTCGACACTTCTAGTATCACACACAAAATTATCGATAATCTTTCTCTGTGACATACAAGATTCTTCTAGAATAGTTATCTTCGTCTGTAACCCTTTCACGACAGTTTGCAAGTACCTGTTCCTAACGTTCCCCTCATCGATAGACCTCTTTAAAATGTTTAGGTTATCCTCATAACGGATCAATTCTGATTGCATCTCGTCCACTGTGCGTGTCGATAGTTTCAAGTCCCTTTCTAATTTCGTCGTATAATCGTCTGTCAGTTTATATATTCGTCACATTCAACTTTATCGTGGACTGTATTGTTATTGCAATAGAGTTCATTATCGTAAGTCTGAGTTTCGATAGACTTGCAACAATTTATTTCTAGAACTTTCTTATTATTATATTCTGTTTTGTTCACGTTTATTTCTAAGTCCGTTTGAGTACCGATGCCTTCTATGGACACGTCCGATGTATGACTTTTGTTAAAATCGAGTTTATTGTTGTTACGTCGAGGCGTGTTGCAAAAACTAAGACGTATTTCATCGAACAGGGACATGTTAGTAACGCGCCCCTGGTCCTCTCTCAAAGCGTTTACAAACGACTCTTCGTCTAACAGACGCTTTTCTATTAAAACACGAACAAGTACATATAAGCGAGTAATAGCATATTAAGAGGATGCGCGGTCGGCAACGAATTTAAAGAATGGGTATTTCAGAAATCTATTGCTATCGCGTTTGGCCTCAATGAAATTATACCTATGCAGAATAAACGAACTCATCGTTCGTATTTTCATGTTTCCTCCTCCAAAACTAGGCTGAGTTTTTATTAAATTATGAAATTTGTTTGACGGACGTCTGAAAACGACTATTAGATAATAAAAAAACTCATTTTTAAAAGCTCCTATAATTTATATAATAATTAGCGTATGGAAAAAACAAAACATAGCGGAATGGTCGCATATATCATATGCTATATTTTTTTTTTACTATATTGCCCTTATCCAGGGAGGAAACAAGGTAATACGCTTGTATTGAATAAACGCCGCCCGCATATCCTCTTACGATTATTAGTGAATGCGGGAAAGTGTTATATACAAAATTACATATTACAAAGAGAATGAAATTATAAAAGATCGAAAAAAATTTAGTAATTATCTCATAGACTTTTTGATAATTAGCATTCATATAATTATTACATAATTCACATTAAAAGTGAAATATCCCCTTATAATGGAATTTTGGAATATAGCCAGTTCTGAAGGTACGGCTATGTTCTCGAAAAACACGAATTATTACAAAAGATAGTCTAGACTTTTTTCATACTAAAAACCCAGAATTTGTTTGACGTATCTCGAAATAACTTAAGTCGAAATAATGTAAATGGAATGCATACCTACATTCACTAAATAAATAACACCATATATGGGATTATAGTCAATACATTTTGGCAATTCGAGAAATTAATGTCCACTGTGCAAAAACGAAAAAACAAATACATATTTTGTAATTACATCACTTTTACAATAAAGAGATAGATTTTAAATGTATGTAGAAAATAATGAAAAAAAAAAATATTACTTGAAAAAAAAAATTTTTTTTTAATTAAACGAACCTTGTGTGAACTTGCTGTCAGCGTTCAGGCTGTCGAGCTCTGTTAACATTTGATCCTCCGAGTAACTGATATCAATAGATCGGTCCATACGAAGTTGTGTCCCGTTTGATTTATTCAATACATCTTTCAGTTCTATCTCTAACAGTACCTAATTGAGGGAAAACTGTTTAATAATTTACCGTAAAATGTACTATCATTATAATAAATAAAATTGAAGTATGTATTTGTTTGTAATATAAAAATAGTAATTTTTTACTAAATACATATCGATTAAAAGCGATGAGGGCGCAGTGGATAGTGCGGCAGGATTCCGCGTCAATGGATGCGGGTTCGAGCCCACCTATCCAACACTAAAATTGAACCATAACTATAATTGAGTTGTACAGAATCATAGGCGGCTATCTACAATCGACAATAAAAAAAAATTATTGTGTGCAATTCACAAATGGTAAAAGTGAAACCTTAAAAAAAACATAATGTGTGCAAATCAAACGCGGTAGAGGCAAATCAAACCTTTAAAAAAATAATGTGTACAATTCACACGTACTAGAAGTGAAACCATCAATAGAAAAATTGTTACCCACCCTGGGTTCGAACCTCCGTCCTTTAAGTCGTACCTTCTATGAGATACGCGGAATAGTCCACCGGGCTAACGCCGCTCTCAAAAATTTGATAAACAAATCCGACCTCCATCAGAAACGTACTGTCGCTTTTTCGTTTCATCGACCTTCAAATCTTAACGATGCTAAAGAAGTTTTCACTTCAAAAAACGTTAATATTTACGTAAACTATCCATAGATTAAAATATAGTTTATACATCAATCATCACTGCTATACTTTAGGAGTAAAAAAAAAAACATTTTTTCCACTTTGCCAAAAATGAGTTGAAGTGTAGAGATAGCCACTTTTCGTTCCATACGACTCATATCTTAACTTACATTGTCACTTAAAATTAGATGATGTTACTAAAGTCAAATTTAAAGAAAAAAAAACTAACCTTCTCTTTAATAATCTGCTGCATAAACTCCTCCTGGTCCTGTAGGCGGGACGTGAGGTCAGCGTGCTCGGTCTTTAGGGTTTCGTTCTCTTCTAGTAAGGCCGCTTGTCTCGTTGCGTACATCTCGTTTATCCGGTGACATTCGTCTTTAGACTTCGTTAGCAGCTCTTGTAGAGTCATTTTCTAAAATATTATACTATGCTTACTAGCTGTGTCCCCGCGGCTGCACCCGCGTTTCATAAATTTTTCACTGCGTAATATTGTTTTTTTTTTTTTAAATATACGGAACCCTGTTTATTGCCAATTTTCTTCTTCCTACTATCATTAAGCAGAGATATTTCTCACAAATTCAAATACTTGCCAGTAAAATTGTGCATTGTATCGGTATTAGTTCCAATTTTTATGAGTATTTTTTATTACGCGGATCCCTAATTGTTTTCGAAAAGATAAAGTAGCCTAAGTTACACATAAAGTAGCCTAAGTTACACGGACTAACTTCGGCTATCTAACAAAGAAAGTCCCATCTAAATCGGTCCAGCCGTTTCGGAGATTAACCGGAATAAACAGACACACAAAAAAATTAAAAATTGTATTTATGATATAGGTATCATAAACACATTCATATCTATTAAAAAAATATATTTTGACATTACAAACAGACACTTAAATTTTATTATTAGTATAAATGACATACTTGACTTATGACTTACAAATAAAATTTTTCGTTTTTTTTTGGTTACGTAATCTAGGGAGGGTTGGTAAGAGCCTTGCTTACTACGAGGAGATCTACAGAAGAACCTAAGTAACCGACATTGCCCAAACATTAGCCCAATTAGCCCTGGGCTGGGCGCATTGCATCCAACAAGGTGGACCGACGACCTGGTGAAGGTTGAGGGAATCCACTGGATGCGGGTACTGCAAGACCATTCGTTGTGGACATCTTCGGGGAAACCTATCTCCCAGCAGTGGACATTTTATAGATGGATGGATGATTACTTTTACTGACAAGGGTAGGGGTTTAAAATTTGCTTTTTTTTACATGTTAAGTGATGTGGTCCAGGATGCTAAGCCTAGAGGTACTGGTTCTCAAGTGAAGCTGCCGGAACACATCTATTGGTATTTGGCGACAGATTTTCTAATTTGAAGATTGTTTACTCAGACGGGCATTATTAGAAAATGCCCTAACACCGTGCTATGGTTTTCTCAGGATGTTTTCCTCACAGAAAGCACAGGCCGATTTTAAAGTCGGAGAGGTTGGGATCGAACACATGTCGAGTGACGCAGAATCCGGCCGCACTACCCGCTGCACCAACATTCCTTCAATCGCTTACGTAATACTGTGTTATTTTTATGTTTTCCTATGTTCCTATTCATAATGAATCGAATAGACCAACGAAAGTGGAGATGGAAAGGCCATATAACCCAATATATACAGAACAAATGGATCAAAATAGTTACAGATAGGTATCCCAGAGATAGTAAGCATAAATTAGGACATCAACTAACAAGACGGGAAGATGATCTCAAATGATGATGATCAGCTTACAGCTGGATATCACTGAAGAAGGGTAGCCAGCGCAGGACAAAAATCAGTGGAAAATGTTGGATGAAGATATATGGTTATATATTATAAAATTAAAACAAATTTCCTACTTATGTTCAATATAAAATAGTTCAGAATAAAGGGCTTATAAATACTTCCATCCATCCATTCAACCAAAAGACGCCCACTGCTGGACATAGGTCTCCCCAAAGATCTCCACGACAACCGGTCTAGCGTCACCCGCATCCAGCATTCCCGCAACCTTCACCAGGTCGTCGGTCCACCTTGTGGCCTACCCACGCTACGTCTTCCGGTGCGTGGCAGCCATTCAAGAACCCGTTGGCCCCATCGGGCATCAGTTCTGCGAGCAATGTGCCCAGCCCACTGTCATTTAAGTTTAGCAATTCTTTGGGTAATTTGGTTCTTCTGCGGATCTTTTTATTCCTGATTCGATCACGCAGTGAAACTCCAAGCATAGCCCTCTCCATTGTCCTTTGAGCAACTTCATTATTATGCCCATTGTATGCGACCACGTCTCAGTGCCGTATGTCATCACTGGCAACACACACTGGTCAAAGACTTTCTTCTTAAATATTTAAAATAAATAAATAAACCTTCACCTCAGTCTCCAAGTCGGTGAGTTGTTCGTGCATGAGACGTGCCTTTCTCTTGACAGAGTCAAGGTCTCGCCGCGCCTCGTCCAGGGCCTGCTCAGTGCCGCAGAGCCTGTCACAAGTCTCCTCATAGTCCTGCTTTACGTGTACCAACGATATATTCTCCTCCCGTAACCTGAAAACCAACATAACGGTTGTGGACAATTTAGAAAATATTAACGGACGTAAAAGACAAAGCAGTTGAAGATTTTTTCTCCTTAAAACGATTTTAGTCTATATCTGTCTGTAAATCCATAGCAATTTATATTTTTTCCACGCCTGTACTTGACTGTGTCCACTGATAACTTTGCTCAATTCAGTCGTCGGCCGTACCATATACGCGGTCCGTTACATGCGTCTATGAGTACTTTTATGATGACGACAATTGACAATTTCCTAAAAATACTGGTTTTAGACTGGGATTAATATAGAGGTCTAGAAGGACCATTATTGCCTGTCATAAAATTAAAATTTATTTATTCAATTTAGGCCTAAGAAGGCGCTTATGAACGTCTCTAAAACACTACCACCGGTTCGGAAAACAACCCAGTCGAGAAGAGCCGGCAAGAAACTCGACCTGGTTTCTTTTTTTTTTTATAAATATAATATATATCATCTTTTTTTGTCATATAAAAACTATACAAAGTCTTAATAATGTTAGCGGAAGCACAGAGATGTGGGTTAATTCCAGACATCACTATCGTTCACGTAATGATCCACCATGTAATAACATTTTGAGATTAAAACTTGCTTGACGTAATACTTGAACTTATTGTCATACATGTTAAGATGCGCCCGCAAGGAGTCCCGTTCTGCAGTGAGTGTGGAGATGGCCTCTTCGTGCTGCCGATCGGTGAAGTCAAGCTGGCTGCGAAGCTGGTGCGCTAGGTGGGCCTTCTCACGCAGCTCAGACTGAAGTTCTTCCAATATTTGAAATCCTGAACATGAAACGTATTGCCCATGTATGATGGTAGCAGATTATCTAATGTCCGCCCAGTTAACCATCAGCTATTAAATAAACTATATGAAAATCTTTCACTGCACATCCTTACTTAAAATAGTATACTTGAACATCCTCATAATGTATCGCTTTCATTTCAATCTCACCTTATATCAAGTGACAATGTGAAGTCTAGAGATACTGATTTTCAAATGGTGCTTCCAGAATATACCTATTGGTATTTGGCTCTAGCACCATGCTATGGTTTTCTCAAGATGTTTTACTTCACCGAAAGCTCAGGTTCATTTAGAGCTGGATATGTAGGGTGGGACCTTTTTCCATTGACGCGCAATCCGACCGTACTACAAACTACACCATAATCGCTTCTTTAAAGAGACATAACAGAATATAGAAATGTATTTTCAGCAAACTACCATATATGTGTAAATTATTATAATAGTATCTAGGTAGTTTTTTAAATTATTACAGAATAATATATGAAACTGAGATAATTAAATGTCTACCATTTACTAAACTATTGTAATAATGCCTACTTATTACTTAATACTTGTATGCTTTAACTAGTATTCTAGTCTACATACAAATTGCAGAGGTTACCTTTTTTATGTAGTAAAATTAAATCAAAAGAGAACATATGTAACATAAGGAATACTAGCGGTGTGCCCATAGCTGCTTCCGCGCTTCATATATTCTTCACGGCGTTTGAATTTTTTGATATGGAACCTTAATAATTTTGTTAGTACTAAGATAAAGTCATAATATTTCTCATAAATTCAAGCACTTGCCTGTAAAATTGTGCAATAAATTTGATTATATTAAATTATTTATGAGTATTAATATTTTTAAGTTACCCGTAATAACTTCAGCTATCAACCTAAAAAGTCCAGTCAAAATCCGTCCAGCCGTTCCGGAGATTATCCGGAACAAACAGATAGGCAAAAATTTGAATAATTGTATTATTGGTATAAGTGTCCTATATATGTACATTAGTATCTTCACTTCACTCACTTCACTTCTTAGTTTTTTTGATCTTTGTAATCTATTCAGTAAAATAATCTTACTTTGACATAACAAACAAACACTTCAATTTTATTTATTAGTACAGATAAAAGTAATTTGAAAGAAATAATATCTACAGACATAATGAATATAATGTCCATTTGTTTGGATGAGTAATATATTCTTGTCACACTAACAGTGTCAGCTATTATTAAATTATCTCATTCATGAACAGCAGAGTAAGATGACAGATGTTCCAATTAGTAAACAACTCACCATCAGTAGATATTCCTGAGTCAGAATCTTGAGGTCCTTGTCCGCTCTTCAAGTTGAAACTAAAATAAATTCTTAGTTTAATTTGAAATTATATATATATAAATTTTGTGTATTTTATGGATTATATGAACAAGGAATGTTCTTTATTAAAATAATTATGAATGAAATGATATAAAGGAAATTTTCATATTGTCAAGATTTCACTCATCATACATATAAATTATGACATTTAATATAATTTAAGTATAACTTAAATAAATAAATACTTAACTTATTAACAATACTTATTTTCTGATAACATCTAGTCATTGAACTTTTCATCATATTTTGTAGTGCATATTTAATATTCAGTGTTATCTAAAGTATAATCTTAGATTTTATATACATATAGCCTCATTTAAATTGAGTACATCTATGATATGGAATGTTAGGAGACAGAGTAACCATGTAAACAAGATAATATTGCATATTATTCACCTTTCATCCAAATCAACTTTTGCCTTCTGGCTCTCACTGTATTTGTGCAGAGCTGTGGCTAAGTTGATCACGTTTATCTCAGGATTTTTCTGGTCTGGATCCAACAGGGCCTTTAAGCTTATGTACTCAGATCTGTTGAAAAAAGTTATCTTATGACATAATCACATTACCACTCTATAGTGATTAGTTAATACATTTCACAGCATTAAAATCTAGGCATATTTTAAACAATTTTAATAATTATTAAAACTTGTTTTTAAGTATGAAGTAAAATAGAATTAATATTTTAATATTTTAATTGAAGAAGTAATTATTAGTAATCATTAACCGTTAAAGCACTAACTTCATGCTTAAGCCAGCTTCCAAATGTTTTCCTATTGATAAATTTTTCTTGGTATTTGAGTGATTAACTGTTATTGTTAGTTTGTTATTAGATACATATGACATTATCAATGATAACCATACAGTTCACTGTACAATTAAGGTCACATAGGATTAGATTTATTAATTAAATAGTTTTTTCTATATGGTACTATAATGGATATCATTGGTTTAATATATCTACTTAATGTAGTCTATTTTTAGTTCAATCTATGTCATATATGATAAATAAGAATAAATATATTGAAGAATAAATTGATTCTATATTAATAAAAAATTGTATAATAAATTTAAAAAAGTTTTTGTTAATTATTAAACATTTCTTTGTAGTATAGTGAAACAACTGTTATATTATTTGATGATGATAAATCTATTATATTATTAATAATTATAATATAGATAATCGAATGGTATATGCCATGTGGTGTTTTCTGTATGTTTGCCGTCATAGCCATGTTCAAAAATAGATGCAGTAAAACTGTCATAAACATCTTTGTTTATATTTCAACCAGGAAGTAGATTTAAATGTTTGTGTACAAATCATATCATTTTCATCATCGTGTCATGTTCAAAAACAAACTCCTAACATTAAAATACTCTAAATGTAGAAGAATTTTAACCATGTGTAGACTTCAATGTTTTTTTATGATTATTGTTTACTTGTCAGATTTTGAGTTTTAACTAAATTCAATACAATATTTGATATAAAATTATATTGTAATTAAGTTTTCAACAACTTTCAAATACAAGTCTCGCTCTAGCAAGCAACAATTTTACAATTAAATAAGGATCATTTATACTTTGACTACTTGTAATGTAATACTAATACATAACCAACTACTAAGATAAGTCTAGACTTCCTATTTCTCATAATAAAAACTTACTTGTTAGTTTTTATAAAAGGAGCGAATTTATCCATTAACGAATCAACATGCAGCGTTCCCGAACTCTCCGCGCCGCAATAGTCAAATATTTGGAGTGCCGTCACGTAATATTCTGAAAACATTTCTATAATTAGTCTTAATTTGAAATAACTAGCACACCACCGCTGAGTTATAATAATAAACGGTCACAACCATCGGTGTTTGCCGATTCCTTGCCCAAATTCATTGTTGCGCGTCCAAAGCAAGTAATCACTAAATATTGAGAGCTCGATTACGATACATGTGCCCGAGCGTAAGCCTTGTTTATTATTTAATATTAGATTTAGTAAATTTATTATTCTGTTTCACTAGAACGAATTGGTGCAAAAATAGTTGATTATTTCAATAAGTAAAAAAACCGTTGATTAAAATTTTAGTAGTGTTGCGCAAAATGTATAGTATCGAACTATCGCCGTATCGATTGTACTTCAAAACCTGAACTTTGCCTTTTTATTTACTGTGTTAAAAATATAACTATATCCGTGGTAATAAATGCATATCAGTAGAATACAACTGTTAATATTACTGTTAATAATAATTATATTAAAACAAGATTAAGTCTTACGTAAGAAGAGGAATTGGAGGTTAGATAAATCTTATATATCCTTAGATGAGGGGGGGGGGCGTCAAAAATTGTGAAAATCATTCCTACGAAATAATCAATGGCCCCTAATTACAACGCCACTATAACTCTTAAATTTCATTCGATTTTTGTTTCTAGTTATGTTTTCCACAAATAGTTCTTTAGATTTAAATTTGTCTCAATTATTTTTTAGTTGAATTTGAAATCCAGAAAAACACATCACTAGCACTACATTTTTTTTTGGCGACTGTTACCACCTCGGATGGTTAGAAAGTGAAAGATAAGTTGGGATGTTTTGGTTAAACATTGAGTTTTAGGCTATGCTATGAAGTCACATATTATTTATTTGACTTTCAAGATTCATAGACGTAGGGATTTATAGACCCATTTTGCATTAGGGATAAATTAACAAAATTAATCAGATATTTATATGCACAGTGGCAAATCCACTGTGGTATTGTGTGTTTTATTATTTCTGACTGTGACTCACCTAAATGTTAGTCATCATATGAAAATTTAAAGACGTATCTATTCTCATTGATTAATGTTACTAAAATGTTAAAACTAGCCCAATTGAAATGCATTAAATAAAGACAAAAAATTTTCGTTTCATATAAGTTACAATAATACTATTTTTATAATACTTAAATAATATTCTAATGAACAATCTCTCTCAAATCGATATGCAGAACAGCTCTACTGTGTTAGAATAAAGGTTTTGTTGTTTACAATTTTTACAGCCAAAAATACAAGTTCTTTAAACTAGACTTTCTTATGTCATATAATTGGATTCTAATAAATGGGTAGACCAGTCTTTGAGTGAACCTATTTTAGAAAATTTTATTTAATCTAATTCCATAAAATGAAACTAAAATTATATTATGAAGGGTTTAATTTCATAATCAAATAACAACATTACTAGCTAAGGTTCCGCCAAAAGTAGAATAAGATCTTCACTATTATTGGCTAATCAGACGTTTATTTGAAAAAGGGTTGGAGGGTTGTTTCTTAATGTTCTCATGCTGCACTGCCGTCATCAGTGATGATATTCTCAAATACTTTTTCTTCAGCATATTGCTTACATACCTCAATAAGCTCAACTGTAGCATTGAAAAAAAGACAAAAAAAAAATTGAATAATCAAAACAACTTTCAAAGATTTGATTCAACTTTAGTCTTATAACTTTGTTTTATTTATTTCATATATCTAAAAATATAACAAAGTGTTAATAAAATAAGGATATTATCGCTCTCGTATTGTATTTAAAATATCCCTAAGACCACTGTGAACTTTCAGGACGGCTAACTTTATTTCCACCATGGTGAAATCACTCAGCTCGATCTGCAAACAAAAAAGGATTTATAACTAAAATGCCAATGGAGACGAATTTATAAAAAGCGAAATACTTATGAATTATTAATGGATGGTAACTATTAATAAAAGTAGATTTTGTCAATGTATTTATAATACATTTAGAAATTAATATATAACCCGAAAACCACTGAACCGATTTACGTAATATATACGTAATATATATTTATAATCTTAATTTTTTTCTGCCTAGTATTTAGTATATGTTGTGCGTCTTATATTTGTATAAGCTTTTATTCGCCACTTTGTTCTTAGAAGTTTTGTCGAATCTTTCTACACATTGAATTACTTCCCAGCAATCGATTCAAAAGACGATAATTATAAGTAGATTACCCCATCCGGAAGGTCCTTATCTCTGGGCGGGAAGCGACCGTACATCCTTTCACATATAGCGCAAAGACCGCACCACGTTCGATAACTTAAAGTGTTTATTAATCCCTGAAACAAAAGACCATGCGTAGTTTGTACACATGTTAATAGTGTAAGGGGCCATTCATTAATTACATAAGGGTTTCCAGTGGATGGGGGGGGGGGGGGGGGGGTCAAGAAAATCTATACATGTCTTTATCTTGGGGGCAGGGGGTGGTAAAACCCATTCTTACGCAATATTTTACAAGTCGAAATTTATTATTAAAAATCTATTTCTATTTCGGATGCTGAATGATTTTCTACGAGACGAGATTGAATCCTGTGTAAGAAGAGGAAGAGGGTGGGGTTTGAGAAATTTTATGTATCCTATTTATATTTTATGGGGGCAGGGGGGGTCAACAATCTTCAAAATCATTCTTGCGTAATTAATGAATGGCCCTTAACCTCTTCGGTAATCTTTAATTTTAAACCTATAATAGAAATTCCTACTGAAGAATACATAGAAATAAGGATAAATACGTTTCCTTTTTACAATATATGTAAAAGTATGTATTTAGCTAATTTAAACATTAAAATTTATAAGAAATTTCTGTTGCTTTTTGTTTGGTTGTTCGCATTTTTTAGATTATGACTAAATAATAATTTTGTCTATGATTAACTAAACAAAACCAATTTAACTTTATGGATACAATAAAAAGATAAAACCATTAACAAATAAAGAAGTCTTGAATTTTCTGCTGTACTTTTTGACTCTTTGGTCTTCAACAAATTTATCTGTTCTATCTCTAATATAAAAATATTTTTTAAAGATTGACTAAGAAAAGATAATAACTTCTCTCGTATCTTGTCCGATTTTAAGCGAAGTTTTTCTACATTTAGTGTCTAGTAATTTCAGCTTGAGATCATCAGGCATGCTGTCCTCTTCTACGTAATCGGTCCAATTCATCATTTTTTTGAAATTGCTTACTTGTTCAGTGGTCAGGATACCGCCCATCATCAATGTTAATCCTTCTTCTATGTCCTGTTTTGGAAATAATTTTTTTCCAAAATATAATTATTGGAATTAAAGGTTCGTTTAAGTTTAGCCTTTTTGGAGTGCCCTTTTCTGGTGTGAGCGATAGTCAGCAAACATACACTCTCCCCTACAATTTTTACAAATTTTTAACAAATAATTAAAAGTAAATAAGTTAATATTGCTTAGGCAATCACTTAGACTCTTCCCTCAATCAATAGATTAACGGCCTCTAACAAAATAGAATCACACCAAAACGGATCACATACCTACCTTTATCGGCATCCGATAGCCATCGGGTCTGAACTTCCTCAGTACGGTGAGATAGAGTAGTTGTTTCGATTTCTTCAATGTTACAAATCTCCCCGCGTATTTCATCGGTGTTAAAACTAAAGGTCAAATAAGAAGTAAGAGTGGTGACTATTTAAATCCAAAATTGCTCGGAGATAGTTCCCCCTATATTAGATATTGCGGGCTTATTAAAGAGAAAAGTGGACTGTATTATGTATTATCAAAGTGCAAGGGATGAAATTTATGATCAACCATAAGGAACGGATGGAATGTTTTAGGTTAGGAAACAAGTGACAATTATTTGCATGCGCACGCGTTGACAGGAACGGTTATTTGTCAGGCAGGTTTCCCGTAATACACGGTATCACAGGTAGGTGGCCGCAATGCACTGCGGCGTCAACGATACAGTGTGCATGTGACCCCTAATAACCGAGTAATATATACTCACATTCCAACGATTCAGAATCTATAGGTAATGAGAACTGTGCATTCTTTCTGGAGAAGATCCGAGGCACGTGCAACCAGTCACCAAGACTCACCGCTGGCATCTTCAACTCGTGTAATAGCGCCTTCATCTCCTGCCCGTATGGACGCTCTGGTCGGGTGCGTAATGCTTCCTCAAGTACATACCGTCGCTAGAATGTTTTACGCAAAATGTTTCACTCAAACCCACATAACGTACGTTGATCAATTCAGTGGCAAAATTCTTGCCGCCATTTTTATTTAATGTAATTAATCCTCTACTATAATAATTAATACTTAAAACAAAGTCGGGTTAGTTACACCAATTATCCCTCAAGAACAGCTGGACCGATTTTTACGATCTTTGATTTGTTAGCTTTGTCTCTATCCCGAATAACAGAATAACTATTAAAACATCGAGAAAAAATACCCGGAAAGTTCATTTTTTCATACAGTTTGCGTATAGTGGCTTATTTGACGTTAATATATTGAAAACGGATTGATTGATTTCGAGGATTTTTTTGGTCCATCTCTTCAAACTCGAGAAACTGCCTCGCGCATATGAATAAAACTAAATTTAATTTAGTTGATAACACAACATCTATTGATTTCGGAACGGCAAGAAGTTCGCCGGGAAAGATAGTTGTTGAATAAAGATCGATTTATTATTTAGTTGTTCAAATGCAAAACTATGAAAAAAAGACTTTTGGGTAAAAATGTATAACGAGTGAAATCATCATATTTGAAAAGATTTTTTTTCAAACATTTTTAAAGTTGTGATGGCTGTTGTGGTTAGACATTGATCGACATAGTTTCGGATCCTGTTACAATAGGCCTCAGCTTTTAATGAAGGAAAACGTCATGATAATTATAATTCAGACTCCTCCGTCCCCCATATCAAAAATTTGTAAACCATAGCCATTGATGCAGTGGAATCTTTTTGGAAGAGATCATACTTCTTCCGGGAGCAAACACGTGTTTAACCAAAACTTGGTCGCGTATGGATTTCAATCAAATTCAATATATTTTTTTCAAAGAGAACGAAACAATACCTTTGTATCAAATTCTGTTTCAATAGCCTCCTCGTCGACTTCCCTGTGTAAATATTTTAGTATATCATCATCGAGGAACGAATCAGTCTTCTTGGCTATACCGGTCTTCATTACCGGAACGGTTATAGTGTCGTCATCAGGTGCCGGTGCGATCGAACCTCGAGAGCTTGGGTTTTGAGAATCAGCGCCGATATCTGCAATCTAAAGTCCAAAGCTGTTTTTTTTCTCATGCAACTTGATTTTTGCAGTAAAATATCTGTGCGCGGGATGAGAGTAAAATTTCAAGGTTTAGGTCACACATTTATCACCCAAATTAATGTCCTTCCATTTAACTGAAAGACGTAAACTGCTGGCTGGACGTAGGTTTCTACTAAAGATCACAACGATCGGTGTTGGCCTACTTACGTTGCGTCTTCTGTTATTTTTGCGTCACAATTTTGAATATTAAGATATAAATAGTACGTAGTGAGACAAAGGTAATGAGAAATTTTCTCCTATTTGTGCTATATTCGTTATTGAGGAATCGTGCGCCCGAATGCATTTTACAAAGTGTGCAAACATGTGTTAAGCGATGACGAACTCAGGTTCGAATCCATCTATCCGAGTCTGTAATGAGCCTGGGCTATCAGTGAAGGCAAACATCGTAAAAAAACCATAACGCATCGTGGTCGGACATTTTCCAATAATACCCCCATCAAGTTTGAATATCTGTCGCAAAGTACATATAAGTGTGTTCTGGCAGCATCATTTCAGTACCAGTACCTATAGATTCAGTATGCTTACCAACCTGATTCGCATCGTACTTAACATCAGCTACCAATAAATAAAAAGTACCAATCTTGCAAGCGACTATTTACGTGGGAATTACAAGTACAAAAAATAAATAGTGACTTGTGTTTCAGGATCCTGCTGCGTGTGCGCCGCCAAGCCGGCTGAAGTGAGCCTATCGCTTCCACCCAATCTACCTTTGCGGCGTCGTTTGCCTCGTCTTCGGGATTCTCCGCCGCCTAAAATAGAGATTGAACCAAATTTGTGATGAAGAAATATGCGTCGTTTGCCTGATAAGTACTACCCTGGCTACCTTCAATCTATAGGTGTTGCTATTGGTTCTCAAGCCTTCCATGGCCTCCTTTCTGGCAATAGTACGTATTCTGTAATCTGGCAATAGTAGTGGTATCGAAAACGTATTTCGACACCCATTAAGGGAAGCTGTTATAGCCACCGCCAACGCTCGGCTTTTTCTTATACCTTGTACCTATATTATGCATCATACATCCTGTACTTTTTCTTGTTTCATTGATAAATGATGCTGTAGAGATCTCTCGTATTCTTCATACCCTGTGCCTGTTTTCTAAATAACCCTAAAATCCGCTAGGTACATGTACCTTAAAAATGTATCATCAACAACGTCGGGTTTATCACCGGCACTATATAAATAAAAATCAAAATCAAAAAAGCTTTATTCATTTTAGGCCCTAAGAAGGCGCCTATGGACGTCTAAAACACTACCACCGGTTGGAAAAACAACCCAGTCGAGAAGAGCAGCCAAAAAAACTCGATCTGGTTCTTTTTTTTTATAAATATAATATATATCATTTTTTTCATATAAAAAAACTACACAAATCATAGTCTTAGCTAATGTTAGCGGAAGCACAGAGATGTGGGTTAATTCCAGACATCACTATCGTTCACGTAATGATCCACCCTGTAATAACCTTTTGAGATTAAGACTTGCTTGACATAATACTTGAACTTATTGTCAGGTAAATCGGTAATTCTAATGTTAAAGTCAGTACAATTAAAAATAATTACTTACCCCCATCATCCGCAGCTCCACGACTAGTTTCAATGACATTATTCACTTCTTTATTACTTTTAGAGCGCTGCGTTACCGGTATATCTCCTTTGTTTCGTTCGTTTTTATTTTTAGGCGATTTCTCCAAGTTTAACGCTTTAAGTTGATTCTACAAATAGGTAATATAAATTATAAAAACAGTATTACAAAATTAGTGAAAACTATTTTTAAAAGTATTCAGCAAAATTTTAAAATAGCATACATTTAGTTTTTTTGATAGATAGCTAATTTTAATGTACTATTATTGAAATATGTAAATTTGAAGTATAACATTCAACGTTTTTTTTTTTGACCTAGCTAATGCTGTTGACCGGAAGGGCCTTAACAGCTTCACCGAACTTTGGGGGCGAGTGCTGAAGGCACTCAGCCGCAAAAAGGTGACTAGCACAAAGGCTACCAAAGTGATACGAACCTCGGCTTGGCTGTCACCTGAGTATTCAAAACTCTCTCGCGAGTTGTGTCCTAGCTGATCCAACATTTTTTTATTATTAATAATAGAAAAAAAAGTACCTTACAGGACCTATGTACCTGCGTGTTATGTGCAGGAGTGTGTATGCAGTGTTGTGCGTGTAATGCTCAATGCATGGGCAGTGTCACTGTATCGCGCTGGCGGCGATGTAAGAGCCTCCCCAGTTGGGGAACGAGACACGTCTTGGGTCGCCGCCTGAGGAGGACACGGAGAGTGTGCGGGAGCAAAATTAGCCTCCTGTCCCCGGCGGCGGGAACGGCGGTTTCGCGGGCGTGGGCGCTGGCACGCATATGTACGAGGTAAGTGAGGAAAGATCCTGTTACGACGAGTGATGGTATCGTCGCGACACGATAAGATTCTACGCGGACGACGTATACCACGCCGCTTACGTCCTGGCAAATATGAGACGTCTCGCACGATGAGGGGATTCGGGTGTGTCTCTGCGCATTCGAAGAAAGCGCGACACTGGGTTTTAAAAACTGACCTAACGGAGGGCAGGTTGATATCCCTGAAATCCACAGTTCTCTCGAACCATTGGGCACCTACTGCCTTCCTTACAAAGCGATTCTGAATCCTTTGTAAGGCGTGCATACGTCATCGACTGATGTGACCGAAGACAGGTGCGCAATACATTATGATGGGTCTGACCACCATCTTGTATAGGGTAATCTTATGGTGGAGGGCCATTTTGCTCTTGCTGTTGTAGAGCGGGTAGAGACGACCTAGCACCATGGAGCTCTGGCGCTTGACTTTCTTAAGGTGGGCTTTGAAAGTCAGTCTGTCGTCTAACTGAACTCCTAGGTACCTGACTTCGGAGCTATAAGGGATTTCAGTACCTTTTTTTTTTTTTTTTTTTTTTTTGACGGAGGAAATGCATTTACGCTCTACCCTTACCCATTGCATTAGTGAAACCGAAGTCCCCCAATGCAATGGGTAAGGGGGCACGGAGTGACGAGCTCCGTGCCAGTGTGGGACTCGCCCGGGCGTGAAGCGTCCGGAAATACCCACTAAAACCCCCCGGGGCCGTCCGCTGCATTTGGGATGGGGGCGACACGGGATGGCTTTCGCAGGCACCGCGTCGCCCCCTGCAGCGAACCCACCGGGCCTCGTCATGCAATGGCCCAGTGGGGATGGGGGAGAATACTTCTCCACCCCACCTGTTCGCCCCCCCCCCCCCTAAGGGAGGCATGAGAGATTTCAGTACCTGCGTACTGGATAGGACTGGGAGAACACTCAACGTAACGGTTTATTTAGCTCAAAAACAGTTGCACCTCAAGCTTATTAAAAAAGTCCTCATTATCATTTACAAAGTGCTTCTCTTTGGTAACCTTCTTTTTAGATTGTTTCATGTTAGGAAGTTTCATGCGCTTACGTTGCCTAGTTGGACTACAAGTAGCCATGGTAAGTCTTATATTAGAGGCACCACTTTTCTTACTGTTTTTAGCAGAGTCTCTGATCACTATTCGTGTTAAATGCATAAGAACACAATCACAATTCGATTTGGTATCCTGTTGTAAAAGTTTTTTTTCGTTTCGAATAGACGCCTTTTGATTTCGGTACATCCAAGTTTTTATTTAAAACACTTGAATTATTTTCATTACTTTTTTTAACATTCAAAAAACTTTCTTTAACTGAATATAATTTCTTTTTTATTATTAAAAACGGTAACATGTTCCGTTGTCTGTTGCAAACTAAATCGAATTTTATGAAATATCGCAGACACTTGAAAGTTCTAATGAAAATACCATATAATGTAATATCGTTAGAGATGTTATCAATATTCGCTTAACATAATATGGAAGCAATAGACTGGTAGTAACGCTCTAATAATTTTTTATGAAGGAAAACTACCAACAACATAGATAAAGGTTTTGACGTCAATATGAAAAATAATTAAGAGCTTGTTAGCAACATGTTTTATCTTTTTTGTATGGTAGTACGTCAAAGATGGTTAAAGTGACTGGAATGACTGAATGGAAACAGTACAATACAAATCAACGGTGACTGCCATTCGAATAATCTAATCAAATGTATAAATGTTCTCTCAATTATAATTGAAGAATCCGCTATTTATAATTATGGTATGTATTGGTTAAATTGTTATTTCGTTGTATAACAATTGATAACAGTTAAGACCTTTGCTCGTTGAGAGTATAGAAAAGGATTCTACAAGTTTGCTCCCGGAACGGAAAGGTATAGTAGTTACTTGGAAACAGATTTTAAACTAAAGGGTTGTGGCTAGCCAGGCGGGTTTTAGAAAACACATTCCCACCATTCTGTGTTGTCTTAATATTTTTCGCCATACAAATCTTAGATTAATTGTAAAATGACGCGTTGAATGTTATGACAACTTCGTATAACAACGATATGCGGCAACGGTACATAATGGGATTTTAGTTTGGATAGTCATAAATGACTTTTTTGCTTCCCCGCAGCAGGTGAGTGTCCAATAAGGATTTCCACACGTTAATAAAATAAGCTCCTTTGACGACAGAATTCGAACTAACATCGATCGATAAGGTATCCAAACATATTACCAGTGAACAATAATTGGTTCAAAACACGGGAAAAAATTAATAGGATAATTAAATAAATATTTTTAAGAAACGTACGTTACGGGCTGTTCTAACAGATGGAGGCTCTTTGACAGGCACCGCTCTCTTCGATAGAATTAAAGGTGAAGCCAAAGGAGGTAGCTGCTCACACTGTCCCTTTATGAGCCGATTGTGAGCACCTTCAGATAAATTCAGTGATGGAAGTGTGGAACGGCCATTAGTAGGGCTCGTATTAACTCCGGCTGTCATCTCTGATGTCGTGTAACCGTGGTAGTACAAAGTTTCCTGGTAAATTTTTAACATTGATATCAATATAATCATAAATTTAAACACCTACATCCATCCAGTCAACCGAACAACATCCACTGCTATACATAGGTCTCTCTACAACGACCGATCTTACAGCACCCGCATTCAGCGGATTACCGCGACCTTCAAAAAGTCTTCGGTCTTTGTGAGGGGGCCTACCCACGCTGCATCTCCTGTTAATTATTATAGCTATTCGAGAACCTGTTAGGCCCAACGGGCATCAGTTCTACGAGCAACATGCACAGCTCATAGCTACTTTAGCAACTATTTAGCAAATTTAATTACTAACGCAAAAATTCTAAGATACTTGGTATCCTCGCCTTTAGGAGTAAAGAACTTTAGGAGTAAATAACTATTAATTATTTTATCTTAACAATTTAAGGAGATAATTTCTGTTGCTATTGATTAGTTTTATTGTTATCAACTAGCTGTGTGCCCGTGGCCCCGCCCGCATGTCATATATTTTTCACTGCGTAATATAGTTTTTAAATATTCATTGGAAAATAATGTTTTCATAATACTGACTGTTGAAACGTTTTTTTGGACAAAATTTGATGAGATTTAATTTTACTATTCGAATCGACGCGGAATCCTACCCACATTATCCATCATCGCTACGATATTAACATAAATGTATGTCTTATTGACTCTCATGTCTTCAATTTTCTAATCAAGTTCTGATAAAGTCGACATATCGATGAATAAATAGCATGCGTGAAGTTCACGCGTGTTAAAATGAAATATTCAAAAATTAAACCTTTATATATTGTACTCAGGACATGACGCCGTTTCTCTCAATAGACAAAGAGCGCACGGAAGCACCGCACAAAGAGGGGAATATGATTATAAAAATACTGTTTAATATATTTTCTATCTCATTTTGCCACACGTTAAACCTCATAGATGTATGCGATCTCTTTTTAATGTTGTATTTTTGTTTCATCCAGTTTTCAAATGCTAACGGACTTAGAGAAGATTACACTTCAGAGAATACAAATACATGACATATAAGTGAAGAATATCATAATTAGTATTGATTATTGCCTTAAGTTTCAATTATTTAAATAATGAAATAGGTTTACTTACTTGGCTATGACTCCGTCTTAAATCTAAAACAATAGTCGTTCTCTGGTATGGTTGGTCCGGGGTCAAGCATCTTCTAGAACCTCTCGACTTGCCGCTAGCAAGAGTCGGAGCCGGTGTCAGAGGTCTTGAATCCGTCTCTGTATACCTATAATTATATAAGGGGTCACCCATTAATCACGTGATATTTTTAAGCAACATTTCTCAACCTGCTTCCGTTACCCTTGGTGTTTCGTGGTGAGGTATCAGAGTAACTTTTTCTACTTTTATATCACGTGGTTTTTTTTTTGCCGTTTCCCAACTTGGAGCCTTCCACTTCTTGACACCCCTTTTTTTTGTCGGGGGGAAATGCATTTACGCACTTCTTGACACCCCTGCGAATGCGATACAGTGACACTGAACGTGTATTAAGCATGACACGCACAACACTGCACACACACTCCTGCACATAACACGCAGGTACATAGGTCCTGAAAGGAACCTTTTTTATTAAATAAAAAATGTAGAGATTAGCTAGGTTCAAAATTCCGCGGAAAGCGGCCAAGCCGAGGTTATGAACCTTGGTAACCCTTGTGCTAGTTACGTTTTTGCGGCTGAGTGGCCTTCAGTACTCACTCCCAAAGTCATGGTGAAGCTGTAAAGGCCGTTCCGGTTCACAGCGTTAAAGCTAGTTTTTAAGAAAAAAAAAAATTTTTTTTCGTAGTAAGTTATAATAACATTTTAAAATATTATCTTTAAATACAAGGTCTTATTTAAATTAAAGTCTTAATCTTATTCATCTAACTCTTTAATTTTATTTATTAACATAGATTGCCGACAAGGGAAATACTTGGACGGCCCGCGTTCAACGAAAAATAAATATAAGTGATGTCTCGTCGTAACTAATCCCCCTTCTTCCGTGATTTGATCCAAGCCTCCTCATCTCTTTCAAGCATCACGTGATTTATGGACGACCCCTAAGATGTTCTCAATAAAATAATAATCTGTTTTTAAATATATTTCACATACATTAACCACTATTTATTTATCATAATAATTACTTCTACTTTACAACTGGGTAAATATAAATAAATAAAATAAAGCTCACCTTCGAAACATGTCTTCTGTGACAATATCGTGAGGTGTTCGAATAATCTCCTTATCGTATCCATCTTGTCCTTGGAATTTTGATAAATCTTCATAGAAGTATTGCGGTTTACCTTCTAGCAACTGGAAATAATTTATAAGGATATTCTATTCTGTTACTTTTTAATCAAAAACATTTCCACAACTACAATATAACTTATATTTGTATTATACATTCTATTTTATAGTAAAGAGTAAGAGGATTTCGTTATACTTAACCATAAAACATGGAGAAAAAAAAAACAGATTTTAAAATTTTTATTCCACCATTCCTTAATTCTTCCAAGATACTGGCATAAAATACAAAAAAAGACATATAGACATTGTGACAAATAAAAAAAGCAATCTACAGCTAGGTATCTGAATAATTAAAAAAGTAATTTTGAAGGAAGTAAAAAGAAAGTGTGTCTTCTTTATTAAACGGATGTTATAATTACCAGGTTATCTTTGATTCGTTTCACGTATTCTTTGGCTTCGTTATCAACTGGATGATTGCACAAGACTGAACAGCCGTGAGGGAAAGGATTATAGAGTCCAGCGTAAGGTCGTAGCATAAACGGTGCTGGCGTCACTTCGCACTTTAATTCTATGTTATTCTGAAAGAATAATATTAATTAAAAAAACTACTGGCGACAGAAGTAAAAACTCCAAACTTTGGAAAAATTGTGCTTTTAATGGTTAAATTTCGTAATTTGTTTATTAAAATTATTAACATAATCTAACATTTATCTGGTTTTACATCTATTTGCGCTCCGAGCAATAATCATGTACATGTTCATATAGTTTATTCATAATCGAAACATACGATAGGCTGCGTAAGTGAAAATTTTATAATTTATTTTGTATGAATAAAACAAACTAAATTATAATATAACAAATGCTATTACGAAATGGATTCTCATTAAGCCACGTTTGAGGTAAATTCCACTAATAATGAATTAATTTTTACTGATACTATTTAGTTTTAGTACATCTGTAGATTATTATTTATTCCTTGCCATAGTCTGAACAGATGTTGAATTAATACAAAAATTTGGAAAATCCGTTCTTTATACCGATTTATCTAATCTAAATAATAATTAAAATCAAATTGATTATACGAGCGTCTATAACAGACTCGTTTTAATTGTAAAACAACATTTTCAGAGCTTCAAAAATGCCGGTTATGTGAGACATATTCATGTTGTTATACTGTTAGGAAAATAGGAGATTACTTCATATTTTGTTTCATATAATAAGCTTGGGTAACTTTATTATTTAAGGAAGCATCACAGCAATTTTGCAACTTACGTCAACGGAATTTTTACATAACTTTTCCTTCGTGATTCTTGGTTTCCGCGGTACGGTCGCCAGTAACCCAGTGTTACTAATGAGACCCATGATTTCATCTATGAATAAATCTTAACACATTCTTCTAATAGTTACACAAGCTCTCTGTATCGACCAATCTACCACTTGGTTACGCAGGTAGAAGTACACATTAAATGTAGCTGTGTCCCCGCGGCTGCGCCCGCGTTTCATTTATTCTTCACTATTTTTTTTTTTTATACTAAGATAAAGAAATAATATTTCTCATAAATTCAACCACTTGCCCGTAAAACTGTGTATTAAATCGAATTTTATTCAAATTTTTATGAGTTTTCTTTTTTAAGCGGAACCCTCATTATTTTCAAAAATTAAAAGTACCCTAAGTTAAACGGAGTAACTTCAGCTATCTATAAAAATAGTCCCGTCAATATCCGTCCAACCATTCCGGAGATTGCCTGGAACAAATAGATAGACAGACAAATAGACAGACAGAAAAACATTTTATTAATTTTATTTTTGGTATAAGTATATACATTCATATCTATTTACTGAAAAAAATTTGATATTACAAACAGACAGTTCAATTTTATTTTTATTAGTATAGATATGTATGTGGCTATAAATCTCAATAAAAATCAAACGTAAGTATGATGCTGTGAAGATCTGTATAAATAAATGATATTATCTGTAGTCCCCATGGGTGCCTAGTTTTTATTTCTGGCTTAATTTATTTGGATACACTTATGTACGTCTAGGTTACGTGCTACAGATTTTAATCAGACGCTATCGTTATTAATCTCAAACTTTTTATTTAGGTGTGTCTAAATAGTTGTCAAATAGTCATGAATATATTCTTAACTGTGTTGGTAACGTACTCAGTAAATTATGGATATTCATATACATATTATATATAAAAAAAAACTTTAGTCTTCTAAAGATATTTTGCAAGAGACAAGAATTAAATTTTTTTAAATTATTAGACCTGGGTTTTCATTTTAAATGCCTTTCTCAAAGATATCAATTTTAACGTTTAATTTTACCTAACGTTCCATTTCTACTATAATTTATGGATATGTCATGAATTAAATGACTGAATGCTTTATTTTATTATTAAAATTGAACAAAGAAATTGTAATTTATCATAATACAATCTACTTTATTGAAAAAAAATGTTGAGATAATAAACTCTATAAAATTTTAGAGAAAAACCGTCAATTGTTTTGAGTTCGCCATTTTTTTTCTCAAACAAAACTCTAATCAATTCTGCGATTATACGCGAAAAAAAAATTGACGTTTATGGACCTAATGCAGTAGTTACGACATAGCTAACGGACTGGGGACTGACCACAAAACAGTTATGATCCATTTGTAAAAAGTTGGGCATACAAAAAAAGCTAGATATTCGGATGCCACACGAGCTTACCGAAAGAAACCTAATGAACCGTTAACTCATTTGCGGTTTTTTATTAAGACGTAATGAAATCCAACTCTTATTGAAGAAATTGATAACTAGTGATGAAAAGTGGATCACTTACGACAAGAACGCGCGCGAAAAATGTCGTGGTCAAAGACCGGTCAAGCTTCACAAAGTGTGGCAAAACCTAGGTTAACTCGCAATAAGGTGATGCTGTGTGTATTGTAGGATTGGAAGGGTATTGTTCATTATGAGCTTTCACAGTCTGGCAGAACCATTGATTCGGATCTCTACTGCCAACAACTAATAAGATTAAAGCAAGTAGTTGAGTGGAAATGGCTGGAATTGTTCAATAGAAAGGGTTTGGGCGTATCAGGTCAATATCAAGAGAGGACTGGCAAAACTCTTGATCAGAAATACCACAGAAAGACATCGAACAAAATGGCACATATATATATTATTACTGTATTACGGCATTATACTGTAATTAAATGTACCTAAATAAACTATGGAAACTTTTCCCTCAACCTAATATAATGAGCCGGATTAGTGTTTGATATAACACTAAAAAACATTCAAGGTATTTAATATGTCGAGTACCCATAAAAAATAAGACAATAGGAAAAAAATAATTTGTTTCATTTTTCATTTTCGCTGATTTTTTTTTGTTTTCACATTTTATAGATTTTATTATCTCAACATTTAAAAGTCGAAAGTACTCATGTTTACTTAATATTATTTTTAATTGAAAAAAAACCTCTCTGTCGGCCATTTTTTAACAAAGTTATGGTAATTTGAAAATTAACCCTTTTTTGGAAACTTCATAACTTTTATAGAGGTGGATAAAAAATCCAGTTACCGTTTTCCATTGGCTAGAATAAGATAATAAACTTTCAGCCAAATCGAAAGGAGTCACGGTTAAAAGCGGCCGATTTCATAATGAATGTTACATATATATATTTCAATTTATTAAATCAATGTTTAACTTGACGTTTTTTCCTGTATATATAATATGTTCGCAAAGTAGTCACGAACGTTAATAATTCGTATGCAAATAACGACTATTATTGTAATTTATTCATTTTCCTATTGTTTCCAAAATTCTCATTATATTTAATAAAGTAGTTGTGCCATATAAAAATTAAGTTATTTATATTGTAAATTCCTCAAGCGGTAATCAGAGATGACGATCTTAGATAAGTATGGTAAAAAAACAAAGAATTTTTCACATATTATATTATTCAAAAAAATTTACACAAAAGCACTAAGACATCCATTTAACCTTATTGTCTAAATAAATGAAGTATTTTTTTTTTTGTTTAAATCGTCACGCAACCTCTTAATTAACATACAACTTGTCTCTAAAAATAATACTCATTTTCTCTCTGTACGATACTAAATAAAGTAACTATGGCATTACCAAAATAACACCCTACTAAGCGAAATGCCGAATGTTATATATACTAGAGTATTTTATAACCTCTTTAATAAATTCTAACGCTCTATTTTGTTACAATGGGAATTATATTACATCATAGTGCAATAGAATTAATGAATGTGTACATTTTTGGGCAAAAATTACAACTATTATATTTTACAAGAATATATTAACCATGACTATTATTAATTTGTATACTCTCATATTGACAATGTATTGTCACATTGTTTTTTTTTGTTCAGCTCAGGCTTTAGGAATATAAAATTATTTATGAAATAACTTTTCTTTTATTCGCAAGACTTATTACCTTTGGACCTTTTTGTAATTTCCTAAGAATGCAATAAAAAAAATCAAACCACATGTTATAGTTTATATCATTATTAAATTAGACGAATTAATAAATGACAATTGTTTGCAACAATTTGTAAAGTATTTTTCCCTTAAACGGTCTGTATGGAGATAGTATCAAAATATTAGTATAGAATGCGTGAACTTTTTCAAATAGAATTTTCACACTGTTAGTCTTTAGGATGCTTATAGCTACACCGAGTTGTGGTGTTAGACTTTATTTAAGACTTTTAAAGGCGGAAGGTAATCTTTAATGCACAATTATTCAGATTCGTAATAACACACTTTTTATCGGTTATTGTTGTTTGTAAAAAACTTATAAAACATATCCCATTCCTTACGAAACTCTTAATTGTTATCATGACCTTTAAGTAAGCAATTATAAAGACAATGTAAGGCTTTTACAACTCAAAAAATTAGAATAGGTATTTTAATCAAAGTATATTCGTAAGATTTTGTTACTCTCGTAAATACTTTTATCTTCTTACGATTAGCTTGTACCGAGTAAAAGTAATCATTGATTACATTATGCGTCAATTTCATATATGCCAATTTCTACGTCTCAAAATATAAAAATTAGTGTAAAGAATAAAATCACAATGACATCAAAAGAAACGTATTTGCGATAAAAGTAAACTGGGATCTAAATAAACAATGGCGGGCCGCGAGCACCGTCCGTCAACGTTTATTTTCGCTCATTACATTAAAAACGCACATTATTTCCTCAGTGTATAATTAACAGCCATAACTTACGATTATACACCCATACAATGAAAGTTACATTAAAACAATAATTGCGATGGATAAAATCCCATCACAATTTATTTAGATATCTATTTTACATATTATACCAAGGCCATAATTGTACATGTCAAATTATATTATTGCTATGATAGATTATTGCGATTGTGTAATATCGAAATCTCTAGGCAACATATCAATTAGTAATATATATTCTCATAGAGAAATAATCATATAATTGATGTGTGGTTTCAATACTATTATTATCCATAATAACAGTTATACCAAACAGTAAATTGTATTTTATTACCTATAAACAAAAGCAAGTGTTTTCTGTAAAATATAATTGCTATATTACATTTAAATTATATTAATAAACGAAAAGAATTTTCCTTAAAAATGTACATAGTGAAAATCACTAAAGTCAATATGAAAAAGGCAAGTCCTTAAAAATGCAAGTCATAGTCCCTACACATATTTAAAAATATTTTAATAAATACAATACACATTATGTCATGAACATAAAGAAACAGCAATGTGGGTTACATTGACAATAATTACTGCATGTGGTCTATTCACATAAACATTAACCAGGACCCTTATTATTTTCCATTTTATAATTTTGACCTAAATGCCAACCGACATCGGCGAACGAAATGATAAGTCACAAGTTTTGTCGATTCCGTCACCGCATAGCACTACGTCAGCGACGAGCTGCGCGATTCACATTATTGACTTAAATTAACAATAATTTAATAAAATGTATTAGACCTAACAGTGCGTAACTATTTCATCTCGTTCACAAATAAAATTTTGTTTATGACTAGTAAGTAGAAATAAATTTGAGCATGGAAAATAAGCGTAAGACACGACCATGCAACTACGAAATATTTATAAAACGTAAATTATTTAATTTAAGATCATATAAATATAAATTACAGTATCGTCACACATAAAAAATCACTCTGATCGAGTTCACTGGAACACTGATCGAAATTCTTAACAAGCACCTCTAAGACACGTCAGTCAAACGACACACGGCCGCGTCCGGCGCAGAGCCACTAAGGGCGTGAGGCACGCGCGGCTTCCTCGAGCGCACGCACTTTCAGCTCACGTTCACGTTGTTGCCGCAGGAAGTCTTCGTGGTGTGCGGGATGAAGGAAGCCACGCTCTCGTTCCAGAAGCAGTTGTCTTTGCAACTGCTCATGCGCAGCCGCTTGTTGCGCCAGCTGCTCTGCATACGGCCTCCCTAGTAGGTCCGGTTGCGGTAGCGGCCGATACGGGCCCAGCCCGAGCGCTTCTTGCTGCGCTGCTGCAGCCGCTTGTTGACCAGGATGCAAATGTAGGTGAGTGTGCGAATGCGCGTGTGTATGCGCATGGGTGTGAGCGTGATACTCCGGGTTAATACCTGCCATCTGTAATCTTAACATTGGATCAGCAGCGAGCGCTAACCGCTCTGCCGCCTCCAACTGGGCAGCAGCTACAGGATGAGGATGATGTCCATGATGTTGGGGTGCACCGCCGGGCGCATTAGGTCCACCGGGAGCCGTCGGCGGAATTCCTAGTCGTTCTAACCTTTCCCGGTCTAGTTGCGAAAGCCCACCCGGACCGTGTCCGCCAGGGTATAGTCCGAATTGCACTGGGATCGCCCCTTGCGGCGGTGGTGGTGGCATTCCGTATCTTCGGTGCATCTCAAGCCAGTGCGGATCGAGTGCGCGAGGTCCGACATTATTTTTGAGTAGTTCCTCCTTGAGTCGGTCGTTGAGCTCTCGTTCGCGTAACTCACGAATTTCACGATCTCTTTTCTCTCTCTCAAGATGTTCGAGTTCGAGACGCTCCCGTGCACCGGGCGCTCCGTACATAGAGCTCAACTGATACTGTAGCATTGGGTCGATACAGTGTCGAGGTAGGTTGCCTGGACTGAAACCAGCATGTGGTCGTGCATACTCTGAGAGTTGTCGCAAAGCAGGTGTGTCTGGATACCCAGGAGGCCGTTGAAAACGATCGTAAGGGGATGATATTGTTTCTATCGCACTCCTTGAGGGTGGTTTTGTTTCTGGTTTTTCTGGAGTTGCTATTTTTCTATGAGCTTGCTGGGCAATTTTTTCTCGTTCTTCTCTATCCCGTTCGGCCTGCTTTCGCAATCTCTCTTCTCGTTTGCGAGCTAGTTTTGATTCGGGTACAGGTTTGAATATAAGATCAGTCCGAGTACATGAATTGTAATCACCACGATTCCAGTGCCTGAGAAAAATAGCTGACTGAGATCTATGACATTCGGTATCTTCGATTTTTGGTTCCGGGCTCGGTCCGTGAGGTATGTGAGCAGGGCTTGGTATTTCTTCTTCTTCAGGTTGCGATTGTGTTTCAAGTTTTAACTCTGAGTTATCTTCAGAAATCTGTCGTGATGGACCCCTAAGATGTGGATGACCATGAGGAATTTGATGAGGAGACCCCGATCTTGCATGTGAAGCTTGAAGCCCTGCTGCAGCCTGTGCGTGTAATCGGAGACTTTCTATAGAGCTGGGTCCAGGTCCTGAAGGTAGGCCCAGACCCATAGGATGGCCCATAGAGGGAGGCTGAATCATGAGATGGTTTGGATTACCTGGTAACATTTTTGGATGATGTCTCATAAGCATAGGATCTGCTGGCGACAATCTCTCTGGATGGTGAGCGAGATGATGGGAGTGGTGATGCGTATGGTTATTCGTTAAGTTTACACTTGACGATGAGCTTGTAGTTTGAGAAACACTTGCCGATAAATGATGTGGTGAACTCGAGTGTGCACTCGCTTTTTGTTGTGTGTTGATTTTGTGCTGAATCGATTGTGATGAACTACTAGACGTTGAATGGGAAATCGACAATGTATGATTTGTGCCTCCGCCTGCGTGATTTGGTTGCTTCTCTGTGCTTGTGTGGACTGCACTATGATGACTGGTAGAATGATGATGAGTCATAGTGGTTTCGTGAAGTTGGTGTCTCTCTGTTGTCGCATTAGGATTTCTAGGATCTTCACTGCTCTCTGATATTTCTCTAAGAGATCTTGTTGTAACTGAAGAACTAGTACTATGATGAGAGCTAAGCATAGTCGTTGATTCTATTGTTGATGGTTTCACTGGATCGTGTCTGCCAGGTGTGCTCACTGCTGGGTGCATGGGTGGTATTGGATGTGGCTGCGGTAGTGGCCCATATGGATACGGATACGGCATAGAGTAACCAGGATGAGGATGTGGGTAGTAAGGATGCATTGCATGAGCCGCTGCAGCTGCTGATAGTTGGAAGATTGATGGATGGTGTAATAAAGGATGGTGAGGATGATGAAGAGGTGAGGCAAATGGATGGTGTGGTGGAGGACCAGGCTGCTGGCCAGAATGCATAACTGGACCAGGAATTGTTGCCGGTATCGATATTGGCGAAGGATTCATTAAATTAAGCGCTGAATGTGATACCGGTGTATTTGGTTGAACAGGTGAAGCTGAGATTTGACGTGATTGTGATGGGCTAGTCAGGTGTCTCGAGAATGGCGACACCGTAGACGATGAATGAGGTCCATGTGCTGGTGTACCATTGTGACTTGCCTGACTTTTAATTGGTGTAGGAGTATGTGGACTTTTAATAGGGGCAGCAGCACTTAATGAGTCTGATGCACTACCTTGGGTGGTAGTTACTGGGGTAATGTGTGGTTGATGCAAAAAATCTGGTTCTTTCTTTATACTTTCTATTCTTGGCCCAAGGAATGCACTCCCTATGTTTGTATTTTCATTTGTAGGTAGACTTGGTGGCCTGCTATTATTTTCAACACTAGACATAGATTCCCTATCTCTTTCTGTTGTGAGGTGTTGTGCTATGGCACTACCAATTGGGTATCCAGGTACTTTCACTTCTTTTAAAGATTGCAGAGGATCAACTGCAGTCTGTGTAGATAGATTTGCAGGTATATTATCAGGTAATTCTTGTTTAATTTTTAAATCTTGAGGCATTGATGGGTCATTCTGATTAGATGAAGATGCTATTAAATTATTTCCTGATATACCATGAGTTGACGGTATTTGTTGCATCAGTGGTGGCATTGAACCTGGTTTATCTATTCCAGGATGACTAGTATGACCAGGATGGCCATACAGAGATGATGACATGAAACCATAAGGTGCAACATTTGAGCCATTTCCAACAGATATTAAGGGTCCAGGTGGCAGCAAACCACCAATTGAAGCTTGACTTAGAGGTGGTGGTGGCATACTTTGTCCCGACACTGGTGTGAGGGATGCTTCAGTAGCTCTAATTCCCAAATTTTCTGGTCGTACTGGATGCGAAAAAGATGGTGCTCTTAAACCAAGATTCGGATTGTCAGTTTTTGGGATCGGTTGAGTTTTCAAATCAGTAGGCTGCTTATCATCTACATCTGGTTCTTTGTTATCTTGAGAATTCGCAGGTGAAATTGGTTCAGTATTTGTAGTAATAGGATGTTCCATAGGTGGTGGCGATGACCCACGAATGTTGGTGGGAGACGGACTTATTCTCTGTAATGAATCCAGTCTTGGAGTATTAGGAGAGTCAACTTTACTGGCTGTAGATATTGTTGCTGTGAATATTTCAGGTGTATTCTGATTTTTCATTTCAATAGTTTCATCTCTAGGTTCTAATTTTATAACAGTTTTCAAAGGATTCATGTGAGGATTGTGTTTGCTGGGATCATTCGAAAAATTAAGACCTGTCGGGTAGGAAAATGGTGACAATCCAGTAGCAAAGTCTTTTGGATTTCTCATTAAAGGATTTTCTTTAGAAATATTCACTGGATTGAACAAATTATTAGACATTCCTTCAATTTTAATATTATGACTGAGTTTTGGATTGTAAATATGGCTGTCTTTTACAAAAAAGTTAGTATTTTCTAAATTCAATGGCTTATTAGATTGATTTATACAATGCCCTGGGAAACTGTGAGAAAGTGGATCCTTTTGGAAATCTTCTTTTTGTAAATTAAGGGTTTGCTCCTCAATATCTATTTCCTCTTTGATTTTGATTTTTTCTATATTTTCAGTAGACATAGGTGTAACTTTTGGAATTATAAGCTCAGTTTTTGGATATATTGTACTATGTAACACATGAGGTCTTTGTTCTAAACTTTCTGTAATTTTGGATGTATTTGAATCTGTTTTTAAATCTAAGACATTCCTATCATCTTTTTCCATTGTTGTTTTAAATAGTGGAGCAATAGGATCCTTTTCTACTTTAATAATAGTTTCAGAATTTGGTTCTATCTTTACATGTGCTTCCATTATCTTTTGTTGAACAGATTGTTGTTGTTCTTGTTCTAACTCTTTATTTTGTTCATTGATTTCCTTTTCTGTTTTAGTAAAACTAAAATCA
The DNA here is from genome assembly GCA_014132275.2 of Samia ricini. NCBI lineage: Eukaryota > Metazoa > Arthropoda > Insecta > Lepidoptera > Saturniidae > Samia > Samia ricini. Next base: position 12,709,885 of record AP028164.1, read on the forward strand.
CAAGCTTCTGGTTCAGGTTCTGGATTTTCTGTCTCGTCCATAGCAGGAAAACTATCATTGGTTAAACTTTCTGATGGACTTTCAGGAGGATCACCTGGCCTTTTCTTTTTCATTTGCACATCACCATCCATTATTCCATCAGGCTTTGTGTCCTCTGAAAGACGTTTTTTAACTTTTGATACATCAATTTTTCCATTCACAACCTTTTTCTTAACATCTTTACTAACAGGAGAAGAAATAATTTTATCTGGAATATTGTTATTTGTACTTTGAACACTTGGTTTGCTTGATTTAGTCTTAGCTTTTGAATCATTATCACTCTCATCTTGTCCTTTCTTACCATTTGGTGTAGTTTGCTCTTTAGATTTATTTATAGTTCTCATTCTACTGGGTGAATCTTCTGGATTATCTCCTGTTCTACCATTATCAATTTTACTTAAATCTCCTGCATCTCGGGAGTCACTATCTTCCTCTGAATTTTCATCTTCAGTCACAGAACTCATTTCACCTGCTTCTTTTGGATTTGGAGATGGCCTTGAACCATTTGATTCTGGTACTGCCGGTGTAGCCTCTGGAGTTTGTTCTTTAGGTGTACCAGCACGGGAATTTCGAGTATTACGTACACGCCGCAAGGATGCTTGCCTTCTTCTTCTATGAGGTCTGTTACTACTAGCACCAGGAGTCTTTTTCCACAAATAATAAAACTCAACCAACTCTGCAGTATCTTTGTGAGGCAGTAGGTCTTTCTTTATCTTAAAAAAATTCTTACCAAATTGACGTATACCTTTAACAAATCGTTTTGATTCTTCTTCTGACCACTTTTTCTCAATTCCTTTAGGCACTGGACACTTTACAAGGGCTTGCAATGCTTTACCGGGATCATAACCAGAGTCATGAAGCACATCCAATGCATTAATGGTAGTATCATCTCGACTAGCTGCAACACATCCATCATCTGGAGATCCACCATCACACATACCTGCAAATGCTGCCATGGAGCGAGCTGCTCGTAAGTACATCACTAAGTCTCGATCTGTGGCCTGTGCCGGCAGCCATCGTAACTCTTCACCACCAGGGTATGGTTCATCTGGTCCAAGTGGCCCGTTTGATCGCATTTCAGGCAGGCACGCGTATATGTCTTTATCTTTCACAGGTTGGTTCGGTGTACCTACTTGAACCTCCCCTTGATTTTGTGCCATGATTTGCCTAGTGGAAATATTTACACTGGGCACTTTCTTCACATATCACAAACACCGGTCATTTACATATTGTTCAGTTATAATTTCCAACTAATATCTCAGAATATCTTTTTACACATACATTTGATGGTTTCTGAAGCAATAAGTATGTCAATATACATAATTATTGCTTATAATGGCCACCATTACACGATGCATTGTGCTTCATATTACGATCTTGCATAATAAACACGCATTGTAACTTATCATACCACTAAACTTTGTCCTATAAATAGTTTTTTTGTATTTAGTATTTGGACATATTATAAATAAAATTTAGTTATTGCTATCTACATGCTACCCTTTTGTTTAGCTTCACCTTTCTTTGGTTCGCACCATAGACAATTCTTACTTCTATAAAATGGCTGCCACGACATTATATTTTTAATAACGTTTCATTACACATACTATGTGTACTTTCGAATTAATACATACTTTGAGTAAATAAACATTGAAATATTTTTTATATAGTTTAAAAAAACTCTTTTCAGTTTTTACATTTAAAAAAGAAGCATTATTTTAATTATTGTCTATGCTTTTTTTTTTTTATTATTCTCAAAATTTATTAAAAACATCTAGTACATATATCGTAAGCTTGCTCTACACAATGGTCCAAAGCGGGCTCGCTATACTAACGTGTGAACGAGTACTTGCCGTGCGTTTGTAGTTGGTGACCTGCGTTGGCTTGCTTTTCGAGTATTGTCAGTTTTTCAAGCACATACCAAAAGGTCTCGGCGCGCTCGGCCAACACCGTTTATATGTTGGTGTGTAATCAATTCGACGTTAATCTTCAGTGGCAACAGTTGTTTTAGGCTAAGTAAAATTTATATACATAGTATCACGCCTTTTTCGCTTCTTCTACTTTCATGAGCGCTTTCATATACGTAATAAGTACTTATTACCGGGCTTTTATAACTCATACAATTTTCAAACACAGATCACAGAGAAATCCAAGTCACAAAGTAGTACAAAATGATTTCGTGACTAATGGACGAACCCTCATATAAAATCATTTCCAATTTTACACAGATCAATGATGCATGGAATCGCATAAATAATAGGATTATTGTTCTTGAAAAATAAAAAGGAATCTATTGACAGCATTCAGCAGCATTCAGCATCATAAGCATTATAAGCTCCTAAAACGTTTCTTCTACTGTACAGCACATTTAGATAACAATATAAAGTCCTGTTAAATACAATACCGCGGGTGTAAACACATCCATTTTAGTCAAAGCGCCCGTGCGGAATGATCAACGTACCAACGTGTAAACACATACCGAAATCCTGGTTAGCGCATTGGACCAATGTGTGTATCGACTGGTAGATAGCATAGTTACATAAAGGTTAATCTACAATTAGAAGTGATAGGGTATATATATATTTTTTCATTATCTTCTTGCCATTTGCTAAAATCATAATACCTTAGGAATTTTTCTACAGAGGTAACGACCAAACCGTAGTTCGTGCCACTTTGCTATTACGTTACCTTATTCTAGCGAGTGCCTTCAGTATTCACACCAAAGGTTACGGTGAAGCTGTTTAGGCTCTTCTGGTCAACAGCATTAGCTAAGAATAAAAAAAATCCTTGCCATTATTACATTTTTCCCCCTCCGGTGGCGGCCCAAGACGTGCTCCGTTCCCCAACTGGGGAGGCTCTTGACGTCGCTACCAGCGCGATACAATGACACTGCCCGTGCATCAAGCATTACACACACAATACTGCATACACACTTCTGCACATAACACGCAAGTACATAGGTCCTGTAAGGAACTTTTTTTTATTTAAGAAATAAAAAATGTAGGGTTTAGCTAGGTTTAAATTCCGCGGGAATTTTTATGGTATAGGTAGCGTACAAGCCGAGGTTCGAACCCTTGTGCTAGTTACCTTTTGCGGCTGAGTGTCTTCAGCACTCGCCCTCAAAGTTCGGTGAAGCTGTAAAGGCCCTTCCGGTCAACAGCATTAACTAGATTACAAAAAAGAAATCACATTTTTTGGGGTCAGCGCAACGTGTCTTCCTCTTCCATTCATCTAAGTATTTAATTTTTCACTCATTCATCTATTTTTTCTGTGGCCTTCCTTTTCATCTACAACTATACCAAATCATATTTAATATCTTTCTTACAACATGTACATGCCAGCATTGAAGCCTGCTCCTTAACTTCAAACTTCCGTAACTTTGGGGGCGAGTGCTGAAGGCACTCGCTGGAATAAGGTAATTAGCACTAGGGCAACAAAGTGGTACGAACATTGCCTTGGCCGTTACCTGTGTGAAAAAATTCTCCCGGAATTTTGATTGTAGCAAATGGCACAAAGATTTTTTATTTTTCTTTTTTAGGAATCAAGACATTTTTTTATTCCATATATTAAAATTAAAAGCATCAGGGTTGGTGTTCTTTGGAGATCTTTTGGTCTGTGAAAATCTCGTTATAAAGAAAGTATAATTTATGCTTCTTGGTGTTTATGCCTTTTGAAGAAAAAACTTTGTTAGCTGTGGTCAAATCAAATCGATGGTGGTCAAAACGTCAACTGTCATGTCTGTTATCGTGAATTCTAAACCAAATTATGGTAGTGTTTGGCAGAGATAAATAATAAGAGATAGATTTTTACATAATAACAGTGTTTAGTCCATAGTTTATTAATTTCTGATGATGGAAGAAGTTACTTGGAAGTTGAATTAATTTATAAATAAATCAGGAATTTACGCGATTAATTAGTCATAATGACTTCAGACGAATCAGATGATGAACCGCTATCTGTTTTAGCGGCACAGAAGAAGCAGAATCCGGGATTGTTTCCGAATTTAATACTGCCAAATGAAATTGTTTTAGAACCTAAAAAGAAGAAGAAAAAGAAATTTACACCATCAAAAGGCGCATCACTTACGATCAAAATACAGAAAAAGTTTAGAAAAGTAGTAGCACCAACTATTATCGAACGCCCAGCTGACGTTTGGCTGTACCTAAAAGATCTGAACCCAAATGGTCCATACAGTTGTTTGCTTTGCCCAGATTGGTTCATAAATCGATCAAAGATCATAGTACACTATGTATTAAACCACAAGAAAGATTTTTGTGGCATTTGCAGGTGAGTAACTCAAAGATAAACAGTACTCAATCTTATCAATTAAATTAAATATAGGATATTTAATATGTTTAAGCATATACATTTTTTAAAGGTTTACTTTACAGTGTTAATGCACCTGTAATTCCTGGCATTCATTGTAGGAATACAGGCAGTATCTGAAAGCGAAACCAATTAGACACCAAGAAACATTTATGAATTTTGTGACATGTGTTTACAATTTAATTATTAGTTTTACAAACATTGTGTAGGTATCAAGTATAAGCAACAAGCTTTGGGTACTATTTTAATTTTGTGTTTGATTACTTGATATGTAACATGTATAATGTAAAAGTGTTTTTTAGGCAGCTTTATCAAGTTTTGATGAAAAGAGGATTTTACTAAATCCTTATTGGTTAGAATTATAGTTGTTACCACTATGTTTTTAATTACATATTACAGTTATACTTTTAAAATCTGTGAAATTAGACTGAACCCCCAGTCTAATAATAGTGTAAAGTTAGAAAATGTAATTATTGCCAATCAAAATATACATGCAGTATTACAATATTTATACCTATTAAAAATGTATAATTTATCTTTTAAACTTCAGAGGAAAATAAAGGTCATAACTGCTAGGCAGAATAGGCATAATTAAAAAAAACAATCACTATGGATTGTAAAGATTTACAAGTCCAGGCTAAAAACCAGCGCTTTTGCAACCTTCGTTGCGAGAGCAATTAGCTGAGTCTGGGGTCTTTTTTCCAGCGTAGTACAGCACTTACAGTAAAATTATGGTTTGTAATGTATATATACTAATAAAATATGTGCTGTGTATATAGTGAAAATAAACAAGTTCTTTCTTTCTTAAAGACGTGAAATAAAATATCTATATCATTTTTTTTTTTTTAATTTTAGATATTTTGTGCCAGACAGAGGGGCATGGTGGGCCCACATGCGTTTCCATACGCCATGGCCATGTTCTCAATGTATTGAAAATTTTGTAACGGAGAACGCTCTACGACAACACCTCAGCAGCGTTCATAATCTTGTACACTGTCGTCTTTGTCATTTCCGTGTATCAGATGATGATCAGTACAATACACATTTATACCAAAAACACAATGTCTCTAATGTATCTAGTAAATATGATGAGACCTTCTGGGAACTTGAATATGAAGGCTGCACAAAGTTCTTATGCTTATTATGTTCAAAATCAAGTAACCTCTCTCGCATGTTCTTCAATCATTACATGGGTTTCCATCATTTTACTTTAAAATGCTTTACTAATATGATTTCTGGAACAGACCCACCGTTTTTTGTAAACGGAGCTGATGTCAGTTCTGAATTTGTCGAAAGTCAATTAAAAGTACAAGCGAGGTATGGATATTTAGATTTAGAGAAACCACCTGACTGTAGTGAAAGAGTAACAAATTTACAGATAGAAACAAAGACTGTCATAGAGGTTAAAAAGGAGTTGTTTAGTGAATCTGAAGAGACACAGTTCAATGTTGATGGTGACAATCTGCAAAATAATGATACAGAAAAATATGATAATAATGACAACTCAAATATTGATAATGAAAATGAAGAAGATGAGATAATCAAAAGTTATAAAGGAGATGAGGATTTCGATGTGACATTGATGGAAATAATTCTATTTCATAAAGGTTACCTTGATTATGTTAATAACATAATGGATGATATCAATTCTAGTTTAATGCCGAAAAATTCTTATGTTGATTATGAAAAATTTCCAGTGGATATAGTGACAGATATTTATTGTTCTTTATGTAAAAGTAAACACAGTACCACTAATGAATATTCCCATCATATGACAAAAATGCATTTTGTGAAGTGTCTGCCAAGTTTTTCATGTAGAGTGTGCTCTTTGACCTTTGATTCACTTAGTGAGCTCGATAGTCATATTTCACAGGAATTGAGTGATTTTGATGACCTCTGGTTATGTCAGTTTTGTGATAAAGAATTTATGAACCGTGAAATATCAAGGCTCCATTTGTCAGAACACTGGGATTTGATAGAATATGACAACTGTTTCAGTCCACATTTAGGTTTCAAATGCAAATATTGTCCCACATTGTTTTGGAATGAGCCGGACAGAGAATCACATCAAGTTAGAGTACATTTTCATAAATATAAAGAAGAATATTACAAATGTGAGAGTTGTGATGAATTCTACAGTGATAAGGTAGGTAATACAGTTATTCAAGATACTCTTGACACTTGGAACCATTATGGAATACATATTGTATTGTTTTGAATTGTTTTCTCAGTTTAATAATAATTATATCTTTAGTAATTAATTATACTAGAGTTACTAAGGTGGTAGAAATTCTAAAATTTTGAATATAATAATATAAATTGAATGAAAACTTTTTTCAATTTTTTTTCTGATACCATCAATTCTCAGCTTCTCAATACTTCAATAGTTAGACAAATAGAGGAAAAAAATGTCTTGAAACTTTATCTTTGCCTTATTATAGGATATTGATAAAGCTGATGGAGACTATTCTATAGTAGACCATGTAAAGAATCAAAATTAGAAATTACCTTAACTTTTAATTCATTGCTTTGCGAATTAAATTTTTTTTTAATTAATTGTTTGCGAGTTTATTGAATTATTATGTTTATAGATGTGGTTTGTACATCATCATGTGATGAAACATCAAAACACAGAAGAAGATCTACCACTGTATCTCTTAAAATGTTGCCTCTGCTTCTTTGTGCTGTCAAATGTAGAAGAAATGAGGGATCATTTCCATAATAGTCATCCCGAAGCAAAGAAAGTGTATTGTTCATTGGATCCATGCAAGTATAAGCCCCTTAGTCAACGGAAGTCATTCAAGATACATCTTAAGGTACTTTGAAAATTTGACCACAATCTCACTTGATATTAAATGGTGATTTAACATAAAAAATTCTAAGCCTAAAGAAACTTGCTTTCAAGAGATGCTATAGGAACAAACCTGTTATTTGCTTAGTGGCAAATTTTAGTTTATGAAACTATTAAATGTTATAACTCAACAAGCCTTGTGCCTGCGGCCGCGCCCGCGTTTCATAAATTTTTCACTGCGTAAATATATTTTCCAAACATTTTTTTGCTACTAAAATTAAGCAATGATATTTCTCATAAATAAAAGCAATTGGATATACCTGATACAGAGTTTTTGAAGCGATGATGGTGCAGTGGGTAATTTGATCGGATTCTGTGTCAATCAATGTGGGTTCAATCCCGCCTATCCAACTCTAAAATCGGGCTGAGTGTTCGGTGAAGGAAAACATCGTGAAGAAACCATAGCATGGTGGTAGGGCATTTTCTAATGATGTCCGTCTGAATAGCTACCAATCTCAAGTTTGAAAACCTGTCACCAAATACCAATAGGTGTGTTTCAAATCCTGGACCACATCGTCACTTAACGTCAGGAGAAAACAACATTTTTGAAATTATACATAGATAAAAACAGGTTATACAATACTATAGCCAGTTACAATTTTCTACTACAAGTATTTTATAAAAATAACTGGTTTTTTATATGCATTGTTTATATATGTTTGCGTGTGTGTGTGTCTGTGTGCGTCTGCGTGTGTGCTGCGTGCGTGTGTGTTGTGTGTGAGTGTGCGTGTGTGTCTGTGTCTGTGCGTGTGTTAACTGTTATGACATGTGATGACGTGAGTTAGGCTTTTGATTATGTTATTTTTAAATGTTCCTATTTAGAAGTCATTTAATATATGGTTACAGACAATGCATAACCCGTCAGCTCGAGCGAGCCAACTCGTAAATTGCACTATTTGCAGCCGTGAATTCACAAGTATAAGGGCTATAAGCGCCCACATGTCTAAAGTTCACGGACCTGGTAAATTTAAATGTAAACTTTGTAAGGAGGCGCTACAGACTGCGGATGAGAGGTGAATGGAACTTTTGAATCCTTACATGCAACTACTAATTGTACTATTGTCCTTATTATTCGTCCGTATTAACCCCTTGATCACTATCCTGGCGTTTAGGCCAGCTTTCCATTGCCTCATTTTTATGGGTAATCAACATATTAATTCTGGAAGTAATTATTACTTTTGGTATCCTTTGTGGGTATGCTATTTAAATTGATGTAGTTTGAATCTAAGGATTAATTAAAGGATTGTAAGTAGATAATATGTTTGTTTTGGCAACTGCATTTGCATTTAACAGTCTGATGGTTCTATAACCATACTATTATTGAAGCGATGATGGCGCAGTGCGGCCGGATTCCGCGTCAATGGACGCGGGTTCAAATCCTATCCAACTCTAAAATCAGCCTGAGGTTTCGGTGATGGAAAACATTGTTCAGAAACCATAGCATGGTGGTAGGGCATTTTCTAATGACGCCCGCCTGGGTAGCTACCACCTTTAAGTTTGAAAACCTGTCGCCAAACATTAATAAGTGTGTTTCGGCAGCGTCACATGAGAACCAGTACCTCTAGGCTTAGTGTATTTACCATCCTGGACCACATGGTCACTTAACATCACTTGAGATTGTGGTCAAAGCAATGAGCCTATGTTGTGCAAAAAAAAATTGCTTCCCATATTTATTCTTTCTCTTTTATTCAACTGCATGTTTTCCATTTATTTCAATTGATTCTTTTTTTAGTTTATATAATGTTTCCATTGTTATATTTAGAAATACCTAGTGCTCTGACCCCTACAATAGGCTAGTTGGTAGGACAAGCCCTTCACTATAATCACTTATAGTAAAATAAATGATTATATTATTATTATTATATAAGCCTCTCCTCCTCCACCCCCCCCATGATTACTTAAGCTTTCACATAATTTTGAAAAAAAAGCAACGAAAATTGATTCATCGATTCTGTATTGAAGCTTGCGTAATATTTGAACGTAAAGTAAGGTATGTTGAAAATAATAACGCGGAACGTTTATTCTGAGGTGCCAGAAAAACTTCCCGGGAAGTTCCTGCAAAATATACACCATATTGCAACAGAATTGAAACGTGGAACAATAATACAAGATTCGAAAAATATCTTAACCATATTATGAGCTGCCGGAAACATTTACAGGCGCTTGGACACGGATTTTTCAATTGAAACTTGGTAGCATTTTGACATTTGACAATTAAATTTTCTCTATCATCGAAGAAAGTTTAATAAGCTCATTGTAGAATCTGCACCTGTTTCAATGGATTTTTTTTTTCAATATAGCTTAAGGGGACGTCCATTAATTACGTGAGTGGTTCTAGGGGGGGACGGAATCAAGCTAAAACTTTCCAAATCTCACATATGGGGGAGGGGGAGAGGTCGTAGCACGTAGTTTTTTTTCTAGCAGAAAACTGCGTGAAAAATTATTTATAGAATAAAGTATGACCGAATCTGACACAATAGTGTTTAATATTTATTATTTAATTTTATGATTGCGATTTTAAATTACGGTAATATTCACACATACTAGTCTTCAATAAAACTAAAAGAATAATTTGTGTTTTTGTTTTTTTTTCTTCTCCCAATAATCCAACACGTTTACAGTCAAAACATACATTTCGAAGAATCTCGGGAGGGATGGAGTTGAGGAAATCTTACAAAATCTCACATCGAAAATTCTCAAAAATGCCTCACGTAATTAATGGACGCCCCCTAATCTATCGCTTAGCTATTATTATAACATTAAGGTATATACATATTATAGTAAATTGATAATAATGTTCTATGCTACAGGAAACTTCATTACCTTATCCGTCATCCGGGTCAGCATCCGTTCGCTTGTACTGTTTGTGGGAAATCGTTTCAATACAAATCCTCGCTGTACATGCACAAACAGGACCACATACCGAATAAGAAAAGTTACACTTGTACTTACTGTAAAAAAGTGTTTGCGGTAAGGATTTTTTTTGTTATTTTTTTTTATTGTATATTATTGAAGTTATATGAAGAAGAAGAATAAAGACATTTATTACCATATTTTAGAATAGATAACATAGTTTACAAAAAAAAACTACAATTAAGCATATAAACAAAAAAAAAACATATGGTAATAAGGACTGGCGTCAGCATTTGCCGCTTTATAACTGTTGCCATAAAAACTGCGCTGTTTTTCAGCCAGCCCCTTTTCCGGCCGTAACAAAAAGATATATATATATATATATATACACATACACACACATACATACATATATTTTCTTCTTGTGGCGCGTTAGGGAAAAATGATGCGAGTAAATATTTACGATGCGCGCGCGCGCACCGTAACTAAAAAACGACAGCCTGAAGTTAGCTGTCAACGTTTTACTTTTTTCTATTAATACGTCAAAGAAATATATCTTCTTACGTGCGTACATAAGTACACACACACTCACACCCACACTTTTTTCTATGTATATTTCTGTCTCTATAAATTAACTTATAACTTGAGAAACACTTAAGCGATTTATATGATTCTATTTTCTGACTTAGACATATTATTACCTGACTAAATTATAAAGACAACAAAGAAGTGAAGGGCTAAAGTTTTGAATATGAAATATGTTTGATTTAGTTTATATTTATATTATGGTAAACACAGTTGATAAGAGAAATCTGAAAGTAAAATAAAATCTCAACGGCGCTTGTCGGTTTGTGCGTGTATTGAGCACGGCTGAACCGATTTGGAACATTTGTATTGATGTTTAAAATCAAATCAAAATCAAAATTTTATTTATTCAATTTAGGCCCTAAGAAGGCGCTTATGAACGTCTAAAACACTACCACCGGTTCGGAAAACAACCCAGTCGAGAAGAGCCGGCAAGAAACTCGATCTGGTTCTTTTTTTTTTCATAAATATAATATATATCATTTTTTTTGTCATATAAAAAACTATACAAATCGTAGTTTTTAGTGGAAGCACAGAGATGTGGGTTATTTCCAGACATCACTATCGTTCACTTAATGATCCACCCTGTAATACCCTGTTCCTAATATAGTCTGAACAGGGATTTACGTAAAGAAAAATCAGGTAAATTGATTTTAGCCTGATTTTGACGGAATTTAAGCTAAGCCTTATGGATCTTTAGCTATCTACCAAAAAAAGTCCGGTCACAATCGGTACAGCCGTTCCTGAGATTAGCTTGTACAAACAAACAGACATATACGTACAGACAGACGTATACATTTATATGCATATAGTAAAAAAAAACTGTTTTTTTTATTTATTACAACAAACAGACACTTCATTTCTATTTATTTGTATAGATTATATAATATGATGTGCATGAAAGTTTTATCGAGAGATCGAAAAGATAACCGAAAAAAAAAATGTTCGTTTTTTAGAAAAAAGATTCGTTCCGCGAGCACGTTCAGATACACGAGGGTCCGCGCCACGCGTGCTCGTACTGCCCGATGAGGTTCGTGCAACGCTCGAACATGTTGCGGCACGAGCGGCGCCACACAGGCGAACGACCTTACGCGTGCCCGCAGTGCCCGCGCACATTCGCCGATAAGGGTGCATGTACCTCACATACAAGGTACCTCCCCACCCACTCCTCCCACACACACACTATTATATTTAACATCTTTTCCGCATAGGTAATGGCAATTTGTGTGTTGAACACACACAATTTGTGCCATCGTCGTGTGGACAAGGGACCATTCATTAATTACATGGTACATTAAGTCGCAACGTATAAATGTTCCCGCGCAAACGATCGTACAAAAATCGCTTTTCTGAAAAACTACAGATTTAGTCATACGACCTAATGCGTAGGAGTTATCGATTTGGTTAATAAACCAGTTACAATAGTGAAGAACTTGAAATTATTAAAAAGTGCATGTAGCAGATATTCATTTGACAACGACATCATATAATATTTAAGTTACAATGACAACTGGTGGCCATTTTGAATAGAACTTCTTTTCCTGCTTAGATAATGGCAATTTGTGTTCAAACAATTAGTCCCAATGTCATGTAGGTAAGATGTATTTTTAATCTTTTATCAGCGTTACTAAGCTCCAGCAAAACTGTCATCCTGCTAGAACTTTCCACGGAGCTTTGTCGGCACCTCAGAATAAATGCTACGCGTTATTTTCCATAATAAACTTGACTGGTACACAATAACCAAACGATATCACCTAAAACGCCACCAAGATTACATGATATAGTGTCAAATACACAAATTTAAGGAATTAAAGAAAACAACCGCTACATGACAGACTGAGATCCCGCCAAAACTCGAATATAACTTCAATATGCAGGGAGGAAAAATAAAACAAAATAAAGGTTGGTTTCCCTTGGGTATTAGCTATAGATAAAGCAGGTTCAAAATGTCTTTACTATGAGTAGTGAGATTTTTGGTGGTATCTTAGTTTGTTATTCATAAGCGTAAAGTACTTCAACTTTATATTATGCAATTTTGGTCGCATTTGACTAGAGATTCTGTGCCGCGACAAATACTTCCTGGTAAGTTTTTGCAAGATGACCTTGTTTTACTAGAGCGTTCTATAAAACATGGTCGGAACATCTGACTTGGCTGAATGATCAAGGTACCTTTGTCTTAGTTTATTACACCAAAATCAACATCATCATCATCCTGCTCCCAATTTGTTATTTGGGGTCGGCGCAGTATGTCTTATTCTTCCATACATCACTATCAGTCACCATGTCTTCATTCACCCCTTTTACCTTCACATCTTCCCACACACATTCCATCCATCTTTTCTTTGGACGTCCTCTCCCCTTTCATCCCTCAACTTTTTCATAGTCAACACTTTCTTCGTCACATGCGTTTCGTCTCGTCTCAAAATATGTCCATACTAAGACTAACGATTCCGTTTCATCTTATTTATCATATCAGCCACTTTCAAACTTCTTCTAAGATACTCATTCCTGATCGTATTCATTCTGGTCACGCCACACATCCATCTCAACATTCGCATCTTTGCTGAATGCAGTCGCTATTTATCCATCTTCTTACTAGCCCATTATTATTAATATTTTCCAGAACTCATTCGAAGGAATCGTCTTACGGTTGCATGTACTGTGGGCAGACGTTCGTTCAAAAGTCGAAACTCACGTATCACATTAGAAAACACACTGGAGAGAGTGAGTTTTTTTAGTTTCAAGTATTCCTTTTTTTTTTTTGTTTTCGTTGATGTTAAACTGGAATATTTATATCGTATTAATATTACGAAATACATTGGCACTAATTTATCGAATAATTGTCTAGACATTCAATAGGTAATTACATGTACGGTACAAGATGAACCCTTGATATACTATTTATTTCAATGTTTCGAACGTGGAAATCTTTCTTACATTTTATTGTTAATTAATTTTGGATTTTCTTACAAGATAATATTAATATTATAAAATAAATATCGATATCAATCAATAAAATAAAAACAATGATATATTACAATATGTTTAACACATTTACTCTTATGAGAATTCTATTAGTGTGAGTAGTATGTACCACTAATTATTATTCAAACATTACCATCTCAGTTAGATTGGTTATTAACCAAGTTGTGCGTATTTCCTACATTTCCTGTTTACCATATTACTAGTTTAGTGACGGAATAACTTTTTTACCCCATTTCGTGTTCCATATTTTGCTTTAATTTTTTCGCCTTTAATAATGACTTCCAGATCTGGAGACTTGCTCAGTTTGCTCCAAGTTGTTTACGAGCGCTTGCTCCTTGCGGGAGCACATGAAAGTCCATGATGTCAATAAAACAATGGTCAAGTGCCCATTGTGCGGTAAGTTTATGTTGTAACTAATAAAGATACTGACAATATACACTTACTGGGGGATATGTGTTCGAAATGAAAAAATGGCTCAGAAAATGCTACCAGATTCCTGGAGAAGGATGGGAGGGGGGGGGAGATAAATATAATATTAGCAAATCCAATATCACTTACTGCCAGAATACTTTATAAAATTTATTTTATTGCTGCTCATAAAGTAAATAATTAACAACTAGATATGACATATACTTATGAACTTCACCAGGTTCAAGTCGCCAGGATGAACTGAAGCCTGGGTATTATGCGTATTGAGCGATGCATTAGCGTACTAAGCGTAGTGTTATGTGTACTGAGCTGTGCATTATGTGTACTGAGCTGTGCACTATGTGTACTGAGCTGTGCATTATGTGTACTTTGCTGTGCACTATGTGTACTGAGCTGTGCACTATGTGTACTGAGCTGAGCATTATGTGTACTGAGCTGTGCATTATGTGTACTCAGTTGCACATTATGTTTACTGAGCGTTGTTTGCTCATAGTTGTTTCCACAATTTTGTAATAAAATTAATGCGTTTTATCTTCGCATACAATGTGTAAATAATATATACATATTCTTTTTGTCAATAGATCGGAAATATCAAGATGAACGATACATGCTGCGTCATCTTAGGACTTCACACACACAGTCACATTTCACATGTCCGTTGTGCAGCAAAACACTATCGAGCCCTGCGGGGCTCCGCCACCATGTACTGACACACAGCGGAATGAAGACTTACACTGTAAGTTACATTACAATACCTTGTAAATATATTAGTAATGGTCTGTAAAGTAAGGTATGGGATTAAGCATCATACTAGACAATTACTTTTTTTGCTATTTCACCTGCCCCAAGTAATATAGTTCTAGGTTTGCCCCTAGAAATATTGTCTGTTAATTATGTCATCATTTTAAGCTTAAGCATAAATTATATATTTTATTGCAAGATTATACATAGTTTGGATAATCATTTTTCAAGTACATATGTAAAAAAAAATTGTCTATTTTTTCTTTTTATCATGCATAGGGAAAAATCAATTTCAATAAATTTACAGTAAGTAAACACTGTACAAAATATAATTAGTAATAGAAAGCTCCTCCTTACTTATAACTCTGATGAAACAAAATGTACTTTTTAAATTAACAGTAACATTTGATACTTCTAAAATTATTATTAACTTTCAGTGTAATGTCTGCCCTAAAGCGTATTCTGTGAAGCGAACAATACTGAAGCATTTGAGACGACGTCACAGCCTGAAAGGCACCGAAATCAACATAAAAGATTATTACAATCGTTTAGATCCAAGAGAATGCAATCTCGATCTAGATGAAAGAACGATGACAAGCATCTTTGGGCCACCAAAGAAGACTGTGAACGATATAGTCATAGGTAACTTTGTTAATGTCAATGATAATGTTACACTTAATCAGAAATCCACAAATGAAGACAATATGGATCTAGTGAAAAATGTGACAGATAGTGACGAGAAAGTAGAGAAGTCATCGGAGAGTGAAAAAGAATCTGAGGTGGAAATGAAGTTTATACCGGAGAAGTTGATCAAGAGAGAACATGACAGCGATCAAGTCGAAGAAGAGTTAGAACCAACGGATTTTGTCAGCGTTAAAATAGAGCCAATGGAGGATGATAGAGAAGAATTTATTATATGAAAACTTAACAAGAGTTTAAGGTCACTGTTCTAGCATGTCAAAAAAGTCCTTACTATGTACAAGATGCATCTACATCTCTGGATGTCAAACAGATCATTCCGGACAAACAAACAAGTACACAGATATGGAAGTTGGACTTTTTGGTGGGATCTCAGTCTGTCATGAAGCGGTTGTTTCCTTTAATTCATTAAATTTGTGTATTTGACTCTATATCATGAAATCTTGGTGGCGTTTTATGTGATATAGTTTGGTTATTGTGTACAAGTTAAGTTTAATATAGAAGATATCGCGTAACATTTATTCTGAGATGCCGACAAATCTCCATGGAAATTTCTAGCAGGATGAGCCACAGTTGTGCTGGAGCTTGATACTAGATTGAAAATACATATTACCTCCATGACATTCGGAGTAATTATTTGTACATAAATTGCCATAATCGAAGAAGCAGAAGAAGATATGGAAGTTTTAAAAAAATGTGCTAGTATTTTGTTTATACATGCAAAAACAATTTTATGAATTTGAAAATAAGGCTTTTCTTTCGAGAGCACAGATAAGCACTGAAATGTTATTTAAGTAAGATAAGTCCTATTGGATATAAGGTGTAAATTAAACTAGTTTTCGTCGTTTGTTAGAACACTTTTGTCCACATTATTAACAAATATTCCACATATAGTTTTAGTAATTCATAACTATGAGTATATATAATCTCGGTTAATTATACCGAATGTAATTAGTGAATATATAGTCTAGATGTGTATTATTTTATTGTATAATAAAATTTAAAATAATAATTATATTTGTTTTATTAATTTATCTATTTGGGCTTATTATTATTCAAATCAAATCAAATCAAAATTTATTTATTCAATTTAGGCCCTAAGAAGGCGCTTATGAACGTCTAAAACACTACCACCGGTTCGGAAAACAACCCAGTCGAGAAGAGCCGGCAAGAAACTCGATCTGGTTCTTTTTTTTTTCATAAATATAATATATATCATTTTTTTTGTCATATAAAAAACTATACAAATCGTAGTTTTAATGTTAGTGGAAGCACAGAGATGTGGGTTAATTTCAGACATCACTATCGTTCACGTAATGATCCATCCTGTAATAACCTTTTGAGATTAAAACTTGCTTGACATAATACTTGAACTTATTGTCAGGTAAATCGGTAATGTTACTTGGGATCTTATTGTAAAACCGAATACTATTACCTATAAAGCTTTTATTACACTTACTTAACCTAAAGCGTGGGACGGCCAACTTGTCTTTACTTCTAATATTAAAATTATGACGATCATTCACTAGATCTAGCTTGTCTAAATTTTTACGAATATGCATTAAGTTATCGAAGATGTATTGGGAGGGCAAAGTTAAGATATCATATTCTTGAAACTTGTTCTTTAGAGATTCGCGAGGTCCCATATTATATATTGCTCGAACAGCTCTCTTTTGTAACGTAAAAATGGTGTCTACCTCTGCTGCTGTACCCCACAGCAAAATACCGTAAGACATTAAGCTGTGAAAGTAAGCAAAGTAGACTAACCTAGCAGTAGCAATATTCGTCAACTGGCGAATTTTTCGAACCGCAAAAGCAGCGGAACTAAGCCTTCCTGCCATAGTTTTAATATGCGGACCCCATTGTAACTTATTATCAAGTGTGATACCTAAAAACAGAGTTTTGTCAACTAAGCCTACTAAATTCCCTTCTATCTCTAACTTACAATCAATATGTTGCACATTGGGCAACATAAATTTTATGCATTTCGTTTTCTTAGTGTTAAGAAGTAAATTATTTAAGGCAAACCATTTGGAAATGTTTGCTAGTGTATTATTTAAGTGCCTAATCCCTGAATTTTTTCTTTTTACTTTAAATATAAGCGAAGTATCGTCTGCAAATAGAACCATATCAGCTGAGTTATTAACCATTAGCGGTAAGTCATTAATATAAACCAGGAATAAAAACGGTCCCAAAATCGACCCCTGCGGCACACCGATTCTAACTAATGATCCAGTGGAGTGATACATGAATAGACAAAACCAAAAGAGCAAACTTGGTTTTAATTAATTTAAAATACAAGATATATAAGAAATATGTTGACAAATTTCTGACAATGATAGTTATATTTTTTTCTACACAAAAGTCGTTACTATTTACAAACTAAATAGGTCGAATACACATCATTCTCCCCATGCAATTTAATCGACAACATAATCCTCTAAGTAATGTGGTATCC
Source organism: Samia ricini (assembly GCA_014132275.2). Classification (NCBI taxonomy): domain Eukaryota; kingdom Metazoa; phylum Arthropoda; class Insecta; order Lepidoptera; family Saturniidae; genus Samia; species Samia ricini. The sequence continues at coordinate 12,727,851 of AP028164.1, forward strand.
GTCTTTCTCTGGTAGATCTACGTACTGGTTCTGTATCAGACTCTGATGGTTCTAACTGTGTCTCACTACTTGGACTTTCTTCTTGTGCTGTTGGGCAGTCAGACATCATGTCCTCATCAGAGCATGCTGACGGAAGTGGTGCTAATTGCCGATTAGATACTGTGGATTCACGTCCATCTGCATATCTTATGTGTGAATACAGTGGGTTTCCTTGCAGAAGTTCCACTTCCTCGACTAGTGGATCATATTTTGAATTACGGACATTCTTTTTCACCAGAACGTGCCCTTCGGTTAGTAACCATGACGGTAACGACTCACCGTTTGAAGTCCTTCTTGGATGATTAAAAAGTCTTTCGTGAGGAGTTACATTTGTTGTTGTACATAATAAGGACCGTATTGAGTGAAGCGACATTGGTAATACTAGCTCCCAATCCTGTATTCTTAATTTTTTTGAGCGAAGGCATAACTGAATTGTTTTCCATAAAGTACCATTCAGTCGCTCAACTTGTCCATTGCCTTCAGGGTTATAAGGCGTTGTTCTACTACATGCTACTCCAATAGTAGTTAGATAATTCTTTAAATCATTAGACATAAAGGTTGATCCTCTGTCACTGTGTACGTAGCAAGGTATACCAAAGAGGAAAAATAGATCTTTTAAACATTTTATGACTGTTTCTGACGATATATCTTTACACGAATAAGCGAATGGAAATCTACTGAATTCATCAATAATCGTTAATATGTATTTATTCTGCGTATTAGATGGTAATGGTCCTTTGAAATCTATGTTGAGCCTTTCAAAGGGGGCAGTAGCCTTGATTAGTTTCCCGCATGTTTTTATAAATCGAGGTTTTACTTCTGCACAAATTGGGCAAGATGCAGTCATTGTTTTTACATCCGTTATAGAATAGGGAAGATTTTTCATTCTGATCCAGTGCATCATTCTAACTATACCTGGGTGACAAAGAGAGTCATGAAGTTCATACAGTTTATTGACATTAGAATAGGCACATACTCGTGACAAAGCATCGGCCACTGTATTTTCTATTCCTGGTCGATATATAATATCATATTTGTAACAAGAAAGTTCAAGACGCCATCGTTCGATTTTCTCATTCTTTATTTTGCTTGAATGAGTTTGATTGAACATAAAAGCAACTGATTGCTGATCGGTGATTAAAATGAAATGTTTTCCCAATAAATAATGTCGCCATTTACGAAGTGATTCTACAATTGCACTTGCTTCCTTTTCTATAGATGAGTGCTTTCGTTCAGTTTCAGAAAGTGAACGAGAGAAAAATGCCACTGGGCGTCCTTTCTGAGTTAACGTAGCTGCTATTGAATGACCGGAAGCATCAGTTTCTACTGTAAAAGTTTCCTTGTTATCTATGTTTACTAGAGAGGCGTGCAAAATATCTAATTTTAAAACTTCAAAACATCTTTTAGCACTATCTAACAGGGGAAACGATTTATTTTCAATCAAAGGACGTATCTTATCAGAAAAATTTTGAATCCATTTTGAATAGTGAGCGAAAAGACCTAATGATCTTTTCAGAGATGCAGAATCTGTAGGAATCGGAAGTTCCAGAAGAGGTTTGAGACGTTCTTTGTCTGGTTTGATCGTATTGTTGTGAATAGTATATCCTAACAGATTTACGCTTTCAATGGAGTATACACATTTGTTTTCATTTAGGGACAATTTATATTTCTTTACTGCTTGCATAAATTTCTCTAAGTTCACGTCATGGTCCGCTTGATTTCTACCACAGATAGTTACATCGTCTAAATAAGCGAATGTTCCATGCAGATCTTCAGTTTTGATTATGAAATTTAGTGTTCTTTGGAATGCTGCGACCCCGTTAGTTACACCAAATGGAATTCTCGTAAACTGATAGAGATTCCCACATGCTTCGAAGGCAGTATAGAATTTTTCTTTCTGAAGTATTGGTATCTGATGGTAAGCGCTCTTCAAATCAATTTGACTGAATATATTATAATTTGCTACCTTACTAATTACAGTTTCAATAGATGGTAGCGGAAACGCATCTAAGTTGGTGAATTTGTTTATTGTTTGTGAATAATCAATGACAAGCCGTTTGCGGTGAATACCTCCTCCAGACACTAGTACTTGGGCTCGCCATGGTGATACACTTGGCTCTATAACTCCATCTTCTAACAATTTATGAATTTCGTTTTGTATAAATTCATTGTCTTCATCAGTGTATCGTCTAGACTTGATACTTATTGGTTTGATATTTGGAGATAGGTTTGTGAATAAAGATACAGACGGTACCGAGGCTTCCATGACGTTACAGATTTTTAATGGCTCTTTTGTGCCACCGAATTGAAATTCCAGAGATGAGTGATGTTTTAATAAATCATGGCCAATTATAACATCGGCGCAAAGATTACAGACAATTAGAAGAGAGGAATTCGTTTATAAATATGTTCATTTATATGTACTGTTGCAAAGCACATTCCTTCTACATGTGAAATGTGGGTCAAGGAAGCTAATGTTATAACTTGATTGCAAGGCACTCTCTTTAACTTCATGGTTTGTGTTAAATTTTTATCTATAAAACTGACAGAGCTACCTGTGTCTATCAAAGCGTCCGCTCGTGTACCATTTATAGTTATTGGTATAGTGGCCTTTTTTAAACTAGATGGTGAGGCAGCTATTATAGTACCTAATTCTATAGGCTTAGTATCATTGAAATTAGGAACAGCATTCATCATTTGTTTGGTGCTCCGACATACGTTTGCATAGTGTCCTGTTTTAGAGCATAATTGACAAATAGCATTAATAGCTGGGCATTTCTTTCTTTGATGAACATTGCCACCACAAAAGAAACAACGTTTTTTTTTTGTTGTTGAAGCAGCTATCATTCGCGGAGACATTTCTTTGTTCAGCGAATTTCCAGTGTTAGACAAAGCATTTAAAGATAAAGAATTTTTCATAAAAATACTTGCATTATGCTCGGCAGTTTCTAAAACAATCGCTTGATTTAAAGCTTCATCAAAAGTCAAGGAAGCCTTTTCTAAAAGGCGTTCCCTTATTTTTTGGGAAGTTATACCAGCAATAAAAGCCCCTCTGAGTGACTCATTTCGGTGTTGGATCGCAGATACTTCTCTGTAATCGCAATCTTGTGCCAAAAGTTTTAATGCACGCACATATTCAGTGATGGACTCATTTGATAGTTGTTTTCGGGGTTGTGAGTATATGTCGTGCAAGAATTATATTTTTACTTTTATTATAGGTTTCATCAAGAACTTTCAAAGCTAAGTCATATGTTTCGCAATCACGCACATACGAATAAATTACTGGAGATAAATGGTTAATAAGTAACTTTAATTTCATGCCTGCATTAGAAAGGTGAGGAACTTCGTCTGCAATAAAATTTTCAAAAGTACACCTCCAGTGTTTCCATTGCAGATCGGCACCGGCTTCATTTGGTTCAGTATTGAATCGCTCTGGTCTTAGATAACGAGATGCGGAAGAGTCTACTAGCGTAGTCGTTGGCGAATTGTCTAATGACATTTTTAAATTAATTAAATTGATACATGAATAGACAAAACCAAAAGAGCAAACTTGGTTTTAATTAATTTAAAATACAAGATATATAAGAAATATGTTGACAAATTTCTGACAATGATAGTTATATTTTTCTACACAAAAGTCGTTACTATTTACAAACTAAATAGGTCGAATACACATCATGGAGGTAACCCCATTTACGTTTACTTTCTGACATCGGTTTGTTAAGTAAGAGGCAGAGGTTTCAGAAACACCATAATGTTTTAGTTTCAGTATAAGTGTACTGTGATCAACACAGTCAAAGGCCTTTGAGAGATCGCAGAATACACCTATTGCGTCCTGCCAAATCTCCCAAGCTTGCAATATATGACTTATTAACGTTACCAGCTTCAGTGGTAGATTTGGATTTCGTGAAACCAAACTGCTGACTATCTAAAATCTTTTCTGCTCTAAAGTATTCAACTAACTGATTAAGCATAATCTTTTCGAAAATCTTACTAATCGAAGGAAGTACTGAAATTGGTCTATAATTTTCAAGACTACTTCTGCAACCTGATTTAAATAAGGGTACGACTTTACTTATTTTCATTAAATTAGGGAAAGTGCCTGTTGCTATGCATCCGTTAAATATGTTAGCCAAATATGGTGAAATATTAACAATCATGGTTTGAAGAACCATTACCGACATTCCCCATAAGTCTTGTGTATGTTTTAAATTTAATTGCTTGAAGGCTTTTAATTTGTCACCTGCAGTAATAGATGTAAAATAGAATTTTGAATTTATAGGAGCACTTAAGTTATTAAGGAGCAATGCGGCACCATGGGGTGATGAAGTTATATGATATGTCATTCAGATGTAATACGTCTCCGCCGAAGCACCCAGGTTTCAAATATTCTTCACTGCGTTTCAATTAAAAAAAATATAAAATTAAAAAACATTAAAAAAAAAATTAGTACTGACCCTGATTATTTTCAAAAATTAAAGGTACCCTAAGTAACCCAGAGTAATTTCAGTCTACCATAAAAAGTCAGTACAGCAGTTCGGAAAGTTAATCGAAACAAAGAGACAAAAAAAATATTAAAAAAAATGTACATGCTTTTGACATAGTTCTAGTGTTAAAAATAACGTTTTCCATGTCGCTGGACCATGACATCAGCTGTGAGTTGTCATTTGTCACTATTATGATTTATTTTGACAGTAGTAAATAGACTTTGGACTTGCAAAGTTTTTTAATGTTTTAAATGAACAAGTCCTTTTAAAGTATGAGTTTTAACTATATAAATGTACAGTATAAGTTAGCTACTAAAGGACGTTTGTTTTAAGTGATAACAATTATGTATAACCCAGCAGTAACGGTTCGGAGAATCGATGTTTTGATTCGTATTTTGAGCGGTCGAAATGCGATTTTGGTTGCGAATCCTGTTAGAGCTTACTCTAGTGAGGATAAAATTACTATAGGCGATGTCAGTAAAGATATAAAAATTCCAAAGAAGTTGGAATACGTTCCTAGAAAATATTGTAAGTAACCTCATGTATTAACCTCATTCAATTAGATAAATTATGATAATTTAAGATATCTCTCTAAAAGTTCCAAATATTATTTTGTGTGGGTTAATATATCTTTATCATCTTTAGTTAAAAATCTTTTACAGCTATAAAATATGATATATATATATATATATATATATATATATATATATATATATATATATATATATGAAATTGGACAGTGTTACTATACTCTCTAAATTAAAAAAATATATTTTGTGAGCTTTACTTCAACAATAACTTCCAGCAGAAGTTATGTAATGATCATAAATAATAAAATTTACATTACTATTATAATTTTTTATATTTACTTTTTTTAAAGTTATCATATAGATTACAAATACTATGACTTTATATTGTATGGAATAAAACAATTTCACATGATTGGTTGGAATTTTTATTTTAGATACAATTGAAAATACAGAAATCAAAACTTTATCTCAGAGTACTTTAAGAAACTTAAGATGGATGATCCAAAAAGATTCTTTAGGCCAAGATATGTTTCTACTCGGCAGACCAGGACCCAGTAGGTAAAGTACACAAAATGTCAGAAAGTAATCTTGCTTCTTGAAAATTTATGGAAGATTCTAATTTTGAGTATTTTTTGAGGTAAAGATATGGGAAACTCTTTAACCTAACTTTATGATTATTGAAATTTCTGTAGGAGAAAAGTAGCTATGCAATATTTGGAATTAACACAGCGTGAATTGGAGTATGTGGCACTATCACGAGACACCACAGAGGCTGATTTAAAACAAAGACGAGAGATTCAGAACTCTACTGCAAAATATTTTGATCAGGTACAAGTCTCCTTATACAACACACTCATATGAAAATTAGTATATCCTATTTATTTTATTTCTTCTAATAAATGGCACATTTAAAGGTTCGATTAACTTTGTCCAAGGATTGTAAAGTAGGTGATTCTACAGTTTTATATCCTGAATAAGTGAATTTTTCAGTAGGTAGGCCCTCACAAGATCGGCCTGGTGACGGCGCGAGAGCCCTCTGGATGCGGGTGGCGAAAGAATGATGAAGGTTGAAGATTTTTGGAGAGACCTAAGTCCAGCAGTGTATGTCTTTAAGTTGAATGGATGGAATAATTAATATTTAGAGTTTAGTTTGAATTGAATACTGTAATAAAATTTATCTTTTGAAGAGTGCAGTACGAGCAGCCGTAGAGGGACGTGTGCTTGTTCTCGAAGGTATCGAGAAAGCAGAACGCAATGTGTTGCCAGTATTAAATAACCTACTAGAAAATAGAGAGATGCATTTGGAAGACGGAAGGTTTTTAGTACCTGCATCGAGATATGACAAACTGTTGCAGGTAAAGACATTGTTATTTAATTTATATCTGTCACTTAATAACCTAACTGATTATTTCTCAAATGAAATGAATTCAGTGAAATTTTACATTATTAATTTTTACTGTTTTGAAGAAAAAAAACAAGTAGTCTATATTCCGTTTTCGAACGCAATGAATGAGCTCAAGTGATTTTAATGCAATTTTTCCATTAATATAGCAAGGAATGGTCTAGAATAGATATCATGTATGTTAGTTGTTATAAAAAAATTGTTTACCATGAAAATTATATTATTAAATGAAGGTAAAACTTCAGTTATCCAAGTTAATGATTAATATTAGAGGCAGCATTATGATCACTTTAACTAAAGATGCATATTTTTAACCCTTTCAGGGCCATAAGGTAACGGAGAGTAAATATTAACATTTAACTTTCTGTTTTACATCTTTTTTAACGTAAATGCTAATGCATTTAAAGCCTCTTTTTCATGAAAGAGTAACTTTAAAAAAAATGTGTGAAATATCCCTCAATATTTCTTATATTTAAAAATTAGACAGTCATCGATTTTGAAATAGGAAAAATGTTTCCCCTGGTCTTGAAAAGGTTAAATATTTTGCATTTTGTCTTTTATAAAAATATTTTTTTATTTATTTTTTATTAATAAAATTAAACTATCTGCGGACTCTGGGTCCACATCTTTTTTATATTGGAGATTTAATTCGACTTGCGTCGGAAAAAATTGCCTATAATAGCAATTCAAGCAGTTATGCAGTTAGTAATCTTCTTTCGCATATGTGAGCTTAAATCTACTTCTATTAAATTTTTTATATCTATATGTTAAATTATTTTGTAGACACTTGTTTTGTTATTATTAATTAATTACTTACATAATTATTACTTGTTTTTTTTTTTTTTTTTAATTAAAGTTCGTAACACACCAAGCAGAACTAGGTCCGTGTCCGCATAGTTACCTCATAGTTTGGGTTTGGGCAATTATTGCTTGTATGACCTTTTGGTCTCTATGTTTTATGTTTTATAAAAATATTGTAATTGTCTAGGAGCATGGTCCAGAGGAGGTGTCGAAATGGCGGTTAGTTCGTGTTGATGAAAACTTTCGTGTAATAGCGCTTGGGTTGCCAGTACCTCGGTACAGCGGGCAACCGCTTGATCCACCACTAAGGTCGCGGTTTCAAGCGAGAGATGTCACAACCATCGCTTATGGGGTGAGTTTTTAAATCTCGAAATTCAACCATAATTATTATTCACAACTAGCTGTGTGCCCGCGGCTCTGTTTGCGTACTCGTATACTAACAGACAGACGGACATATAGACATTGCCTTTTATATATTGTAAGAATAAGGATGTAAACACGGTGATATACATATATTTAAATTAACGAAATATACATGAAAACCTGACTAGATGGTATATCTATGATTTAACAAAAGAATAATGTAAATCGATTCAGTGGTTCTCGAGATATAATCCAACTAATGGTCAGATAATTAGAATAGATAATAGATGTATTATTATTGAAAATTTAAAGAGAAAAAATATATTTTTTTATTGATTGCTCTAAAGCTCGTGAATCGTTACTAAACAACAAAGAAAAAAGAAAAGAAAAGTGGTTTTCAAATAGAGGAAAAAATAACTTGATCCGTTTGATTATTCCCTATTTATATATAGATATATTATGTGTATATGTGTTTTAGAAGGGTAGTATATATAAGATACTTTTCATTTGTTTTATTAGAAAAATTATTACATAAGCATTCAATTAAAATTAAATTGAATAAATATCTTAAATAGTAAATTATTTGTGGTATTTGGTTTCAAATCTTAGAATATATAAGTGATTATTAGAAATTTTTGTCCTATTTTTGGTTAAAAACTTGTGGTCATTTATATCATCACCTAAAAGTTACTAAGTATTCTTATTAAGTTTCCATTCTATAATAACTTACCTTCAAGAAAGTGTGGTAACGACTTATTGTTTCATTTTCTTATTAATACTAAGGTATATTATGGTGTTAACACACGTACGGATCGGACCGCGGACAAAGTACGGCAAGCGGCCGATGTTATCAGTCCCCTAAATAGGGACGGAATACTTTCCGAAAAAAAAAAGATCGATTTTTAAATAGATTCCAACCTATGTTTGCTTAATTGATTCACAAAAAATCGAGGCCCAAAAGATTTATCTTTTAAACTAATAAAGCATCGATTATTAGAGTGTCCTTTTTGTTTTCTATTATATGATGATCATCTGTAAATAGGTAAAAACAAAACAGTTCAGTGTCATTATTCTACTTTTTTTGTTTAGTTGCTACTGATGACCTTTAATAAAGTAAAAAAAGTATTAATAAAGCATAAAAGTGCTGTAATAAAAAAAATTAGATACAGTTTTTGCAATAAATTATGAATATAGTATAATTTCGACTACTGAGTGATTACTATTTACGAATAAAAAGTCCAATAAAACAAATATAAAAAAGATAGTTCTCTTGAACCTCGATGTATTGTGAATCGATTCAAAAAATTGATCCTTTTGATAAATCTTATTCCCCATATCTACTTAGGCGACTGATTACCTCGGCTGCTCAACATACCATGTCCGCGGCCCGGTCCGTACGTGTATTAACAGCATAAATAAGTCAATATAGATTATGTATATTGGCTTTGTATATGACCTATAGCATTTTATGTCATGAATATGAAATTCATATTTGATGAAATTAATTGTGTTCGGTATTAAGTAGATTAAATTTAGTGGAGAAGTATCAAATGCTACAGCTTTCATGTTTCTATGCCCTTTATGTTTTTTCCATTCCACTTTTATTGGCGAAAGATTTTTTTTTAGGCCAATTTGACGAGCACTACAAATTATTCTACCGCCATGCTATGGTTGGATGTTTTTCCTTCGCTTAAAGCATAGTAGGTTCATTTTAAAATTCTAGTTTAGGTCAATAGAGAAGGAAGCAGGGACAATGTACATTGACTCATCGTTGCTTCAGATCCTACATCAGAAAGATAAAAAAGGTTTTTTGTAATGGGCAGCTTTTAGTTTTTGTTTTATTTTTAAATTTGCTCACAATAAATTTAGGGAAAAGTCTTTAAAAATTATATTTTATTTTACAATCATACAAAACCTAAGGACCTTCTATTAACATTCGTTATATACCACACGTTGATTTAGCCTGCCTCTTACGAAGGAGAATGTTAATTTTTAACAAACCCAGAGTTAAAGACTGCCCTGAAGATTTGAAAAACCTGACTGGACAAAGAAACTGAATAATAATTTATTGGTTTAAACTCTTCAGTGATGATTGTGATAGCAAACTTTCAGTCCTGCTCGTTGCATTAGATACTGGTTTCTTCAGTAATTCCGGCATAAATATATGTACTTGTCGCTTTGAATTTTTACTCAAATCCGGTATTAATTTTTTGCTTACCAACTCAGCGTATTGTTTCTCCACAACGGTACGTTCGTTCGCTATTCTCTGTCTGGTCTCAACTATATTCGGTTTTGAATCTTTTTTGTTTTTGTCTCTCGTTTTTCCGGCGGTTTCGTTACGTATCGTGATTTTTACATTACGTGACTGACGTGCGTAGTTTTCGATCGTGTTTCCAGACGGCACGTAAAAGACTTGCCGGTCGATATTAGTTTGTTGCGCTTTTGGACTCTCTATCACTTTTGGCGAATTTGATTTACGTATATCAACAGCTGTTTTCGATTTCGTCAGGTTAAAGTTGCGTCGTTCCAGTTCTGGACAGCTGTGTCTTGGTTGGACTATTCTTTCTACGTTTTCTGGCGCAAGTAAATCGACTTTACCTGCTAAATCCAACCATTGTAGGACCCTGTCGGACAGGTCTGTATTTTCTTTCACATCTGTGCGCGCTGTTTTGTTCATTCGTACGTGTTTCATATTGAAAGATGTTTGATGGTCTGCTCTATTGGATTCTACGCTCAACGGTTGGGGACTTTCTATCAATAACAGTTCGTCTTCTTCAAAGTCCTCCAGTTCAGTTAGATTTAATTTTTCAATCACATGTGTATTTTGTACGTTTATATTTGAATTATAGTTTGTTATAGTGTATTTGAATTTATCAATGTGATCGTTAAGGTTGCTGTGTTGGCTGAGTCTGGAGCTTGTTGGTTTAAAGCAGCTGGCCGAAGAGTGGGGTCTCCTTCTTTTTAGTTTTTGTAGGTAAGGGTCGTCTTGAGTGAGGATAGCGTGTCTGAAGCCGTCGATCCAGACAGTTCTGACGTACATAGGTCGTTGGGATGACTGCCACAGTACGGGCATGTTAAGACCACTCGTCTTTCAGTGAACGCATCCGATCAGGCCATGTTTTGTTACAGTGCGTGTCAAAATACGATTAGTGCTCATATTTGATATGTTGTCTGTATAATGAAGCATTTACACGTTAATTCTGAAAAGACATAATATCAGAATGATTTATTATTCGATTTGAATTCTGGTTTTTACTGGATTCTAATGTTTTTGTTCCAAATATAATTTTTACCGTTATAATTACTTCATGAAATAGTTTAAATATATTACATATCTTATATCATATCATAGCTTATATATACAGTTATAGTTATTTTAAATGTAATAATAATATTTTGAATTATTTTCAAAAGATAAATTATTGTTGTGTGCTCTACGAAATTTCATTTTATTTGTATGTAAATACTAACCCACCTAGGGATTGAGATGGCGTCCATCGACGCGGAAATCGAACATACAACCAAATGAGGCATTAGCGCTTCAAATTATTTTTAATCTCTATATAAGTAAATTAAATACATAACTCTTAAAACCTAACGATTCGGTATACGGTCTATAATAACAATCAGTTATTTTCGCAAACTGGAACAATTACAGGAGGTACAGGTAAAATGTGTGAAACATTTAAATGAATACTCTATCTATATAATTTCTCTATAAGTAAAAGTAATATTCTGTTTAATATATACATATATACATGTAGAAAATATTTCATTCTTTATTTTTATCAAACATTGATAACATTTATTATGAAATGAAAAATTATTTTGAATGATCTACGACGGTTAAGCGTACGATTGCAATTACGAATATGAGACTTAAAATAAAATATACTTTGGATAATTACAATTTCATATATTTTCCCACACATATATTACATTGTATTGTATATACATATTTCATCTTTAATCGATATAAAAAAATATGTATTTATATTATTTCTACTTATTTAATGGAAATAATTATAAAAGTTTACACAAATAAAAAGGTAACATCAAATTAATTACATTGCTACGTTCATTCACTTACTTTTCAATAACAGAACTCCATTTGTAATTCGTAACAGTATTTGCTACGGCGTAGCACAATTGTAGTCATGATTCTACGTAACTTTATTACTTTCGTAATTCTATTATTGTATTCTGTATTTTTTCTTAATATAATTCACTCTATTACTTTTGCGTGATTAGGTATTATTTCCTTATATAACTTTCTATAATCTGATTTTAAATATAGAATGTCGTCGACGTTTTGAATACCTGTTAGTAGTTTTTCAAATTACGAATGTAGATAATATTTAGTTTGGGCGGGACGTCTTAGCGTATTTCCTTGTCGTGTGAGACTGCTCGTCGATCCTCAGTCGCGTACAGTTTTGTCGTGAATTAAGTAAGGGTTTGTGCACACGCGATGACATTATTTCAATTCTTACGCCTGCCCGGTTTAGCTTCACCCGCGTTCGGATTACATGCATATTGGATGAATAAAATAATACTTACTATGTTTAATGTGAACTTATTTATCTGTTTGTAAGGATTCAGTTTAGTAAGATATTTTAAATTAGGGGTGAAATTGTGATGTGATATATTTTGGATGAGTCGGCGAATCATGATTTCTTAAATGTACTTATTTAACAATTAGACAAAATACACGCTTAATTGCAGTGCTATTCATATTTGCAACTAATTATACAAATACCAATGGTCGCTCGGTAGTCAAAATTTGGTCATAATCGTTATTGAAAATTTCAAGGAAAAAAGGAGAAAAAATTGACTAAACAAAGTAAAATAATAAAAATCGTTTGTAAATATAGGAGAAAAAGGTCTTCAACTATTTTATATTAGCCTATTTATACGTTTATAGATTGAGAAATGTGTTACAAAATGAACAAATTGATGTCTTTTTTTGAAAATTGATAATATATATTATCGTCTACTGATGAAAAATAATGGCTTACTGAAGAAAGCTTAATTTTTCTTTTATCTTAGTAAAGAAAACCTTTGCTTTCTAAAATATGTAAAACATTAAAACTCTTGCACGCGAACTGAAAATAATAAATGGATTTTTTCTAATTGTAGCAATAACCATAATTAGTAGCAAAAACAAGGAGATTATTAAATACTAGCTGCTCTCTGCGGTTTTACCCGCGTAGTTCCCGTTCCCGTTGGATTTTCGGAATAAAAACTATCCTATGTCACTCCCTGGATTTTTCAACTATCTCCTAACAAAATTTCATCCAAATCGGTCTAGTAGTTTTTAAGTATGTTCGTTATATACAAAAATACATTTTTTTTCCTTTTTTAATATTTGTATATAAAAAGTCATTTTTCAAGAGAACAAAAACTTCTTAAATTACACTTCGGTTAAAGTTTTAACTTCAAGGTTTATTTAGTAATATTTCTATAGGGTGATCGTAAATGGGGGTATAATTATTTATTTAATTTTTGGAGCGCGGGTATGATTCTGTTTTAGCACAGTATTATCCTCAGTAAAATTGGAAGTAATTGAATGGAATCTAACCAAAATCTTTTCAAGTAGCGTCGCGTCGGATGGTACTGTTTCATCGTAGTATCTTATTGGATAAAGATATCTTGACTTCTATGCTTCTGTTTCAAATTATCTTATGAATATGTTTATGTTCATTGAATTTAAAGATTGTGCAGATTGAAATTGAAGAAGTGAAGTAGGAGTCGAAACCCCAAAATTCCCGCTAAGCATGAGTAGCAGTTGCGCATAAGAACCAGTCGTGTTGTTGGCGGGATCTCAGTCTGTCATGTAGCACCTCCTTTTTTAATTCATTAATATTGTGTATTTGACTTTATATCATATGGTATTGTGTGATATAGTTAGGTTATTGTGTTTAAGTTATGTTTATTATAGAAGATAACGCGTAACATATATTTGTCGGCAAATTGGGTCGAGCAGGATAGGCCACCGTTTTAATAGAGCTTGATAACGCTGATAGAAGATTTAATGTGTCGAGTACCCGTAAAAATAAGACAATAGAAAAAAAACAATGGAAAGCTGGCGTAAACGCCAGGTACGTGCTCAAGGGGTTAAAATACATCTTACCCACGTGACACTGGCACAAATTGTGTACACAAATTGCCATTAACTAAGAAGAAAAAGAAGAACCAGTCTTGTGTTTAACTTTACAGATTTACCATAATCCGTCCATTCTTATTCCTGAAGTATTTCGAAGCAACCCTATAATATATTGATGGTTATCTAAGGAAAACTTATACGAGTCAACTAAAAGTCATTAAATTTATAAATGCAGAATGAGGTAACGTTGCAAGTTCTCTAATACGTTTGCATAAATTCTGGATTCGAAACTGTCTGGTAACACGGAACATTAACGGTTTATGTCGGAAAATTAGTAGTTTTAGTGGGTAGTCGAAGTTTCTTATTAAAGGCTACGAACGATACGATCTTTTGTTTTAGTTTAGAATTGATTTGCAAAAGATAATGATACAGGTTGAGGGATGGACGCGTGCGTAATAGGTTATTATTTTATTAAGTGTGTATAACCAAGTTATCTACCTATTTATTCTATATGTAGAGTAAAAACAGATATATCAATTTTATTTATTATTAGCACAGATATAAAATAAATAAAATTTAAGTGTGTTTGTAATGTCAAAGTTATTGTTTTTACTTAATAGATATGAATGTATATACCATACTTATGTATATCAAAACTACATTTTTTAAAATTTTAAAATCTATCTGTCTATATTTTTGTAATCAGATAATCTCAAGAACGGCTTGACCGATTTTGACGGGACTCTTTTTTAGTTAATAGCTGAAGTTACTCCGGGTATCTTAAGATACTTTTAATTTACAAAAATAATTAGTGCTTCGCGTAAAAAAAATAAAACTCATAAAAACTTAAATAAAATGCGATTCAATGCACACTTTTGCTAACGAACAAGTTCTATAATTTATGAGAAATATTTTTACTTCATCTTAGTACTATTTTTTTTTTAGGATAGTAATTAGGGTTCTGTATAATAAAATTAAAACGCAATGAAGAATATATGAAACGCGGGCGCAGCCGCGGGTACACATCTAGTATATATATAAGGATAATGGGGTTACTTTGACGCACCATCACCTCAATACCACTAAACATGTCGGCATGGGACTACCACCATTCGACGCGGATTTTTTTGTAGATGGTTATAGGCTATTATTCATTTTTTAGTGTCTATCGACCATATCTCTTTTTTTCAATTTACTCTTATATACATTTTTTACGCTAAAAAAGACTCATTTTTCTTCATTCATTTATTTTTTTAGGTTAGATATAAATAAAATGCTATATGGATTTTTTCACTCACACCTAAAGAACACATGAAATGTAGGCAGAGCCCCGGTCACCAACTAGTCTCGTATATAAAGGTGCAATTGCGGTAGCACTACTATTGGCAGTGTTTCTATGATCTGAAATTTGTGGCTGGCTCATAAGGTGTCCCAAATTAGTATTCAGGAGTTGAAACCTAATGTTATTGAGCTTTGATAAAAATTGGGTGCAGTTCATTCAAAATGGAATGTGACTTTTTGGCTTTTTACTTTTCGTTTAATTAATAGTAATACTACCACAAAAAAAAACAGTACATGTTCATATAATATTGCAAACTCTTTAACTCTAGCCGAATTTCTATGTTTAGCAAGTTACACATAACAGATATATGTTATAAGGGATAAACGTAACGATGAAAAATGCGACTATATCTTCCTAAAAATGTTCCTATTGATACTAGAAATTTATCGTTTGTGTTAGAAATATATGTCTGAGCTATTTAGTATAATATGTAAAAAAAAACTATACGATCTGATAGGACGTTGTTGGCACGGAGACGCCTAGGTTTTACTTTATATGTCGGCGATTCGTGCTGTCACATGACTATCGTTTACGTGAACGTTACGTAACTATAATCTTATGTAAAGATATTCAACGTGTGTGTACATAGATTTTAAGACGAAATCGTTCAATTTTCAACCGCCTTCAAAAAGGAGGAGGTTATCAATTCGTCTGTATGTTTTTTTTTTTGTTACACGATTTCTCCATAATTTGTGGACAGATTTGCAATTTTTTTTTAATCGAAGGAATATAGTACACGTATTTTGAAGATACATAGAAAAAGGTCATGGAGATCGGTTCAGTGATACACGAGTTTATAGACTTACTAACAAACGATGTAAGGATTAGATTGGATAAATATAAGTACCAGTGTCTTAAAGTGAAAAATTTAGAAGTTTGGTACTTAAATTAATAATATCTCTCAAATCTACAGTAAACCTTCCATTACGCATTCCAGACTATATGCGAACGAACATTTATTTGCTATTTAACAGATTTATTTCAAATACCTAAATCGTATTATTATGTATTAAAATAATAACATTTTCCGGTGGTTTTTGTCGGGATCTTAGTCTGTCACATTGTAATTTTATATTTTATTTCATAACTTGCGTTATTCGACTTATCTTATGTAATTTTAGTAGCATTTTGCATGATATTTTGTAAAAGTGAAGTCTTTTATGTGAAGTCTTTCTAGATGGTTGTATAGCAGTTAGTGTTACATTTGTGTCATTTGAAAACTGAAATAAAATATGATACAATTTTATTAACCCCTTGAGCACTAACCTGGCGTTTACGCCAACTTTCCATTGCTTTCCTATCGTTTCATTTTTATGGGTAATCGACATATTAATTTGATATGACCAAAATTGTATATATAGCACACAGGCACTTGTTATTAATAACCTGTAAGGACCTTCTTTTTTCCTTTTTTATGTTAAATAAAAAGTGTAGGGATTAACTAAAATCAAAATTCCGCGGGAGTTTTCACACTCAGGTAGCGGCCAAGCCGAGGTTCGAACTCTTGTGCTTGTTACCTTTTGCGGCTGAATGCCTTCAGCACTCGCCCCCAAAGTTCGGTGAAGCTGTAAAGGCCCTTCCGTTCAACAGCATTAGCTAGGTTAGAATAAAAAAAAAAACGTTATTCATAAAAAAATGAAGAACATTTTCTTTATGTTTAACTAAAAAGTGTAATTCCGTATAGGTGTATTTAATTGAAAAGCTTTTAACAACTTTCAACTGGTAATGAGTTGTCTGTATTAACAATGCTCGGCGTTTATTAATTGCGGGAAAATTGTTTACGTGCTATCGTGTGGGCTAATGGGTCTTTAGCATGCATGATGTGGCCGGCTGATGGATGTAACGTTGGGTGTAGCTTTATTTGCAAAAGCAATTACCATGGAGATCTCTTTGTATATGATTAACACCACAGAATCGAAGGCATAAAGTTTAGAATGTTATGGAATCTTAAATTTTGAGCGGAAGAATTTTATGTTAGTAATAATAAAAAATTCTTTATCCGATCTCGGTAAAATGACTGTGCTTCATTATAAGTTAAGTAAAGTACAGCCGTGTGGTGCCAGCTAAGAATAGTACCACTCCATATCTTCCCGTCGGTGTCGTAAAAGCCGACTAAGGGATAAACTAGGGGTTCGGCAGCAGGATCCTTTTAGTACCACAAACACCTACTGCGACCCGCCTGCCAAGCGTGGCGATTATGGCAAATATTTAATATACTGTAGAACATGTCATATTTTATTCTCTTCATAAATTTATTTGAATAACAACCATGTTCATTTATTCGAATTACAACCGTGCTTGTGTTGCCGTGTTTGAGCTTCTTTTTTAGATTTATCTGAATTACAATTGCGCAATGTGATTGTGTTAGGGTCTTCTTATGATGTTAATTTTTTTCATTAAATTTATTCGAATTATAACTGTGCAAATATCACGTTATTATATGTAAAACAAACTGCCGTGTCTGCGGCAAAACTAACTTTGAGTGCCGTCTGGAATTCACGCACGCAACATATACTAGTTCCAGAAAGGGTATCGTAAATTAGATTTAGTAAGAACGTTAGTACAAGGGCAAATGTTTCTTCAGAGTTCGTTTTATGAGTGAAATATATGGGAGGAGTTTTATATGCCAGAATACATGTACCCAAGTAATAGTTTCTTTATATATAAACGTTTAGTTACATCCATTATCATATGAAGCGTAGTCGTCATTAGTCGTTGCAGATTGGGTAGACCTGAAGAAATTATCTGCGATAGTGGATCTATAAAAACATTTTATTTGTTAATGTAAAAATATGTAAAAAGTTTATTTATTTTGAATTCTCTGATACGGTGTATACTGTCAAAATTAGTTAATTTTTGTTTGTACGTTTTACCAGAGATAATGTATTTTGATAATAAACTTATGTTATGTAGATGTAGATTCTATTTTATTGAATATTTTTTTATTATCTAAATTCTATGTCTATATCTAATACTAGGGATCCACCCTGTCTTTGCGCGGGTATATAGAAACCTCTAATTAGTGATAATGTAGATTTCTACAGATGAAAGAATTTTTAAAATCAGTTAAGTTGTTCTTGGCTTCTTTTTATCAATAACAAACAAAAAGTCAATTTGACCTCTTTATACGAACAGTATAGATCTATTTAATATTGTCTATTTCTAAGATAACACATTTATTTTTATCAATGTCCGTAGTAACGTTAGTAAATAATTATAACATTTATGTATATGTAGGCCGCAAAAAAAAAACGTGGAATATCGATTGGATGTATGCAGGTTCGAGCCACATATTGTACTGTAAAGGCAGCTTCAGTGTTTTGACCACAATCTCACTTGATGTTAAGTGACGCATGGTAAACACGCTAAGCTTAGAGATACTGACTCTCAAGTGTGATGCTGCCGGAACACGCCTATTGGTGCTTGGCAACAGCTTTTTAACGTCAGGGTTTTAGCATACAATCATGCAACGTTTTCCGTTGTCGAAAGTTGAAGCTCATTATAGAATAGGTAAGGTGATATCGAACTTACGTCCTACAACGGGGTATCCGTTTACACTACCACGGTGTAATCCGAATGCAGTTATAAGTAAGCTGTTTTATAAACTCCCATGCGTATGTTACTTCAGACTGGCGCGGTGCGTAACGTCACCGTTTTTACTAATTCATTTTGTTGAGAATCCAACCTTTATACCTTTTTTGTCTGTGTAAATAACCTTTTTTATTTGTGTAGTTTTTACTTATAAAACAAATGTATTTAAATTTAAGAATTCGAATGTATTGTCAATACCAGATAGTAATATACACTCATAGAAGATACACCGAATATCGCCTTTTTTCCTGTTTTCCATCATATTATTTGCCCGATCTTCACCTAAAACTGAGCTAATCCCTAACATTTTGGTCCTTCTCCTAAAAATTTTGAACTTACCTATTGAAAACGTGTCCATTTTTCAAATGGTGAAAACTAGGGCTCAAAGTAAAATTCAGAAAAACAGGAGACGATAAGTGTACCAAGGCTATCATGAGTGAACCTGTGGCTAATAATCAAACTCCAGGTACATTTTCAAACAAGAGTTCAAGGTCAGTAAAATCTTCTTCTACAATTAGAGCTCAAAAGCTTGCGCTGCAAGCTGAATTTGTCAGAAAAGTAGGCAAAGCAGAAGCTGAAGAAGCAGCGGCCGCAACGGCAGCGTCGATAATAGCTGCCGCTGAGCGCAAAGCCGCTGAATTAGAGCTAGAGAGCCAGCTTGCAAAGTTGGACTCAAAAAGTAGTAGAAGTCGTGGAAGTTCTAATCCTTCAATACAAGAGTGGTTAAATACTATAGAAATTAATAATCAAGACGTATTGGTAAAACCCAATCAAACTAATAAACGTCTTGATTGTTTAGGATTTCGCCAAATTGATAAAAAATGTGGTGGAAGAAGCTTACCAGAGCTATTTCAATCTACTGCCGCAGCGAACAATCCTACAAATGTTACTAATAGTATACAAAATAAAACTACTGAAATTAAAACAGAACAACCCACTGACGTTTCTTTATTAGCGCAGGCTATTACATCGCTGGTTGATAACACCGCCGTAATTCCTTGCATTTTAACAGCGTCCATTTTACAAATGGCCGAAACTCATATTTTATGGCAAAGTCAACTAGACTGTTTTAAAACAGAGATCTCTTGCCTAAAGAATAACACACCGCTACCACGTAACAGTAGATTGCTTAAACTATCTCCCACTTTAAGCGATGACAACTTACTTCGCCTATTCGGACGTATCAGCGCTACTATACACATCAATACTCCTTCGAAATTCCCCATTATACTCGATGGAAGACATCCAGCTATCCGCCTACTAGTAATGCGTTACCACGAAAAAGCTGCACATGCGAACACTGAGACAGTGGTGAACGAACTCCGCCAACGCTACTGGATCCTCAATCTGAGAACCACAGTTCGTTCTGTAGCTCACGACTGCCTATTTTGTACACATCAAAGAGCTAAACCGTTAGATCCGCCTATGGGAAAACTTCCTGATGAGCGACTTGCACACCACCAAAGACCTTTTTCTTTCATTGGGGTAGACTACTTCGGACCTCTTCAAGTTACCGTAGGCCGAAGACATGAAAAGCGGTACGACGCTCTATATACGTGTCTGGTCACAAGAGCAGTACACTTGGAGGTAGTCTACAGCCTTACTACAGATGCGGCAATGATGAGTCTGATAAGATTTATTGCTCGACGCGGATTACCACGTAAAATTTTTTCTGACAACGGAACTGCCTTTGTCGGCCTTAGTAGAGAGCTTAAAAAACTGTACGAGAAACAAATCTTAACTTTCGCAGCAAATGAATTAATAGAGTGGAAGTTTATACCACCCGATGATCCTTTTATAGGTGGAGCTTGGGAGCGCTTAGTTCGAAGCATAAAGACTGCGCTTAAAGTGACACTCAAAGATAAGTCACCTACAGATGAAGTTTTATCAACTCTTCTCCTAGAAGCAGAAGCGATTGTAAACAGTAGACCTCTCACGCACGTCTCTCCTGATCCTGACTATCCGGAGGCACTCACTCCTTTTCATTTTTTAATTGGGACGTTATTCGTTACGTTCGAGTGGGAGATGTTGTTCTTAAAGCTGACAGTAATTTACCTCGTGGTGTGTGGCCAAAAGGGAGAGTCATATCCCAAGGGCAAGGATGGAATTTCCAGAGTGGCTGATGTTGCCACATCTGCTGGCCAATTAAGGAGACCTCTTAAAAAATTAATTGTAATTACTACATAACCAATTTTGAAAAAAAAAGAGGAGGATGTTGAGAATCCAACCTTTATACCTTTTTTGTCTGTGTAAATAACCTTTTTTATTTGTGTAGTTTTTACTTATAAAACAAATGTATTTAAATTTAAGAATTCGAATGTATTGTCAATACCAGATAGTAATATACACTCATAGAAGATACACCGAATATCGCCTTTTTTTTCCTGTTTTCCATCATATTATTTGCCTGATTTTCACCTAAAACTGAGCTAATCCGCAACACATTTCTTGTGTCCTTGATGGGAAATTAATTCCTAACGATAAATGCCACGGCTTATAGCGCTCGTTCGAAATTATAAATAAACGTTTTGCCTTTTTTGTGAGCACTAGCGAACCGCCCCGGCTTTTCATGTGTATATTAATTTAAAAAATGAAATATAACCTATGTTACTCACTCGTAATGTATCTTTTAACATGTGAATTATTATTTTAAATCGGTAAGTAGTTTTTGAATTTATCTACAGCAAATAAAATGGGTGGTCAATTAAGATCACTTACAATGGGCCTTATTAGGGAGCTCAAAGTTACCCAAAGGGCAATAGAAAGGGCTATGCTCGGAGTTTTTCTGCGTGATCGAATTAGATGAAATGAGGAGATCCGCAGAAAAAAACCAAAGTAACCGACATTGCACGGAGTATTGCCAAACTGAAGTGGCAATGGGCTAGCCACGTTGCTCGTAGAACCGATGCCCGATGGGGCCAACGGGTTCTTGAATGGCTGCCATGTACTGAAAGACGCAGCGTGGGTAGCCCTCCCACAAGGTGAACCGACGACCTGGTGAAAGTTGCGGGAGTCCGCTGGATGCGGGTGGCCCAAAACCAGTCGTCGTGGTGATCTTTGGGGGAGACCTATGTCCAGCAGTGGACGTTTTTCGGTTGAATGGATGGATGAATGGAATCAAAAAAAATATTTTTTCTCTTTACAGAATAAAATAAAATAGTACAAATATATAGTATTAAAATATATTATTAGAAAAGCTAATGAATGAATTCAACATAGTTTTTATGTACACAAGCTTTTGCCAGCGTCACCGCATGCTTTGAAACAATGTTATTTATATTTAGTAATTGTACGATTACATTTATATGCATACATTACATATATTTTTATGCATTGTAATATTAGCCTGTAAGCTTTTCCAAAACGAATACATAAGTAAATTTAAAATGCTTCTTTCAAGTTAATACGTGACATAGGTAGTTATCGAATTGAGGACAATTTAATTAATCTAACAACATATAAGTTGTAATAACAAATAATATCGAAAATAGAGTTATTAGAACGGTATATGTTCTTAAAGATATATAGGGTCTCGGGTTTACAGGGCACCCGACGTATGTTAGTAAAGTTTTATAAAATAAATAATTCACATACATTTTCTGGCCGTACGCTAAGCCCTAATTTCTAACATAATTGTTACTACTGTCTGTCAGTCGGTTTCAATAAGCGATCTCAATTTTTTTTGTCAACTTCTAAAATCCGAAATTCCGATTCAAAACAAGTCGTTTTTTCTCTAAAGTGCCAGATCACTGTTAGTAATCAGTTAGAAAAACAGATTTATATTTGGTTTTATTTCAATGTAAATTATATATTATTCGATATTGAGACCGACCGTTAAGAGACAAAAAAATCAGGAAAAACTATAATCGTGTACAGTTATATCAATGATTTAATAATTAAGTTTTCCGAAAAATGGCTTGATAATGTCTAGAAAAGGCTCGATCTCTCTTTAGTTATTTACGTCGTTAAAAGTTTTTATAATAACATTTAATGCGTAAATCCCTCACGTATTATTTTAACTGTATAGACTCCGTTCTTTGGCTACAATCTGACGATGTGGGCAAATATGATAGCGTTGAATATAGAGGCACTGGTTCTCAAATTATTTTACCGAAACACACTTGTAGGTTGTAACGTTTTCTTCAACTTGAGGATGAAAGCTAATTTACAGGAGCATTAGCAGTAGTACTTAGTAGATGGTCATTAGAAAAAGTCCTACCACTATGCAATTATTCCATCAAGATGTTTTCTTTCACCTAACGGTCAAACTTTTTTTTTGCAATAAGATAAATTCGGATTCGTGTTTACGTCCATCGATGCGGAATCAGTACTGCAAAGCTTACATCGTTTCAAACTGTTTTTGTATTAGGAAGAAAACTCTCTAATTTGGGTTATTTATAAATTGCTCGCGGTTCTTTATAACTTCTTTTGGCAACATCCCGCAACAGTTAAGGTGAAATTAAATGAATTTAAAATATATATTACAGGACCACTTAAGTTTGCTAAAAGAGGAAGCTCCCCAAGTGGATCCAGTAAAGTTGGAACAGCTCCTGTCAGCTGCGTACGCCCTAATCAGCCCTGAGTTACAGCAAGTCAGTTTGCCGGACTTCCCAGTGGACAGCTTGCATTCCGCTGCTCTTGTCTTGGTGAGTTATTAAATTCTGTAAATCCATATAAATAAGACTGTGATATAAGTAACAGTTACTCGAAGATTTTTAATAACAGTATCTTTTATAAGTCATCTTTTTTATTAAACTGTTCTGCCTATGGTAAGCCGAATTCTTAATTAAGACTATTAAAGCCAAAGCTTTGTATGATGGTAGTATGTATTGTTATGTTCGCATAGTGGACCGTCTTCAAGTTTGTAAAACTGTCTTCAAGCATCTACATAATTTAGAGTCACATCATTATTTGATAAATAATTATTTGAAAACGCCGCTTAAAAGATTTTAGGTTTTAGTATCACTCTGTTTTTGTATATATGAATGAAATCGATCAAAGAAGGCATTTCAAAGCTTCAAGGCTTCAATATACTCAGAATTATATATTTATTATATCAGTTCAAAAAATTATTAAGTTGAAAATTTCATTTCAAATCTCTTGAATATGGTATTTATCTACGTTTATAAGTTTATAGTTATTTGTGTCAAAAGACAAACACAAGTTTGAAACTATGTTTTCTGGTGTGACTTCTACTGACTTTAGCAGACGGTTAATAGTTCTGTGTGTGGTCTCACGCGAGACTGTCATCAGTGTGAACTTGTCCAAGTTACAAGGTCATGGTGCGGTCGTGTCTCCCGTTGTCTAAACGAGTTATTTGTACGCGAAGTAACTTTGAACATGATTAAAAGTTTTTTTAGTATTAAGTTACTGATAAGGTTGATTTAGATGTTATTTAGAAAAGTTTGGGTTATAATTTAAAAACATTAAAGTGTACATTAGAACCCCTGAAACTATGATAGTTTTTCGTTATTTATCGATATAAAAAAGCGAATTTAATTATGAAAATATATGAAACAAAATGTCAGATAGCGAACTCTTATTGCCTCTGTTTAATTACCATCCTTGTACAACCCTACTGGAGTTCTGTGGTCTTATCTGTATCAGTGTATGGTGTATCTGGTCTGCCAATAGTTAGTAATATTAAAAACATGCAACTGATACCACACAGGCAAGCGTTCACGATTATAAATGTAGGAAAGTTAACGTAATTTGGGCTATAAGAACAGCCTTGGTGTTCTACGTTACTGCTGCAGCTACATGTAGTGCAATATAAATGCTTAGCTTCAAATGTTACACTAATGCACATTGCTATTGTAAAGTGAAATTTGATTGTAATCTTACTTTTCCTTTGATTAAAAAATACCCTTTTAAAAAAGCTCTTGCTTATTATTACGATATTATAAAGGCTAAAAAATAATCCCATAAAAAATATAACCATAAAGTGTTCTCAATGTGTTTTTATTTCAGGAACGAAATCCAAACATACCCCTTCATAAACTATTATATCTTCTTTATCCATACAACACTTTCTTATCAAGAGAGCATGTGAAGAATGTGACAACGGTTCTTCAAAATTTGAATACCGATATCAGTCCACAATGGGACGTTAATTTGCAAGGGATAGACTTTAAGAGTGACAAGGCTACAGTTGAATTAGGGATAAATGGGAAGATGTCCCAGTTCGATGTTCCTTGCGGTGGAACTCAGAGGAGTTTGGAAAACAAAGGAATTGTAAAAACTGAATACCAGAGTCAGTTGTTGAACGAACTGCTTTTGAGTCATAGCGTAGGCGACTTTTGTATTATTGGTAAGTTCATTTTTCTTAAATTGTTGTACTTTTATAATGAAATGATTTTAGGTCTCAGATCACAAATTTTGCTGTTTAACAATTCTTTAATTTTACAATGACTGATGTATTTTATAATCGGTGGTCTAGGAATCCCGTTAAGCTGGGAGGTGTGAGGGAGGGGGTTAAATATAAACAGTTAAAATGGTTCTTCAAATTTAAGTACGACTTCACGAAGGTAACGGCCAAGCCGAGGTTCGTAACATTTTGGTAACCCTTGTGCTAGTTACCTTTTGTGGCTGAGTGCATTCAGCACTGGCCCACAAAGTTCGGTAAAGCTGTAAAGGCAACAGTGTTAGCTAAGTTAAAAAAAAAAAGAGAAAAAGTGTGACTTGAAACATGGCTACCTCTGGCCACTACCGTGCTCTACGCATTATGAATTGAATATTTAAAGTGCGTCTTAAATAGAGTTCTCGTACGCCGACGCGGCGAGAAATTTTAACATCATACCGGGTTTCTTAGATCCCAAGCGGTATTCCTACCGTAATTCTTAAACCCTCACCCTAAAATTTTACATAAAGTTTGCAAGAGCGTAAAATTTTTTTATCTCTGTAAGAGTTCCTAAAAACGTTTGGCCCTTTATTATCGAATAATAAATATTTCTCAGGTCCAAAAGGCTGTGGTAAGAGTCTTCTTGTGAGTCAACTTGCTTCTCTTCTCGGGTATAGGATAGAGCCTATTGTGTTATACCAAGATATGACGGCGCGGGACTTGGTCCAACAACGCACGACTTTGGACAATGGTGATACAGTTTGGAGGAATTCTGCGCTAGTCGATGCAGCTTTGAAGGGACATTTGGCCGTATTGGACGGTCTACACAGGATACATGCGAGCACATTGGCCGTTTTACATAGGTTAATTAAGTTCGGAATCTTATCTGTTTTTAGTAAAATGGTTTAGATGTCCTCATAAATTTAGGTTTTATTTCATTTATGCACGTGAGGTAATAATTATTACTTTATTTCAAATCTAGCCGATACTCGCGTCTTTGTTTGTGTTCTTTATTATCTTAATAATATTTTTAGTAAAGATATCGTGATATTTTTAATTTGAAATGAAATAATAATTAATTGAAAACTATCCAACAGTTTTTGCGTGAGCAACCTCTATGGTTTTCTTTATTTAGATATTTTACAATTACAAAAAAAAACCCCTGAGTTTGAAGACATAGTTAGTAAGTAAAGGCTTATCATCTTAACTATTACTGTTAAGAAAGCAATATTTTGATATTTTTTACAATATCTAGGCATTTTAGCCGTTGTATTTAGGAGTCATTTTGTGGAAGTAGTAAACTGAATTTCAATTGTAATATCAATAGGTAAATATGGAGGGGATCATAATATTAATCAATTATAATTAGGTTTATGTTTTGTTTATTTTTGATGATACAGGGGACGAAGTGTTATGAATTGTGATTACGTAGGCAAATTATATATGTATTTCTGACGATTGTTCATAGGCACTACTATACTTATTTTTTTTTGATAATTTAGACTGTTTTGGAACAGTACGAGAACATAGATAACCTATACCTATAACAAAAAACTAACGGGACAAAATCTACAGATTGGAGATTGAAGATTTTTTATGTACATTGATGATTTTTGAGAAAAAAAATTATGTTAGGATTCAGAATCTACTACAGGATCCATTTTGTCAGTTTGTTCGAAATCACGCAAAAACTACTGAAAGTACTACTACTAAAAGTTATGATTTTCTTAGGTTAGTCCACGATAGGGAGTTACAGCTTCACGACGGAACTAGACTTCTACGTCATGACAGATACGATGACCTTCTGTCATCAGGAATAACCGTACAACAACTAAACGAAAGCGGTGTCAAGAGAATCCATCCAGCGTTTAGGTACATATAAAAGTAATTAACCCCTTGAGCACTAACCTGGCGTTTACGCCAGCTTTCCATTGTTTTCCTATTGTCTCATTTTTATGGGTACTCGACACATTAAACTATATCCTAAGAAATAAATTAAATGTCCTAGTAAAATGGTCGCCGATTTGACAGCAACACCAGAAAGAATTGCGAGCCGCTCAGTTATCACAGAGGTGTAATAAAGAAATTCGATTATAATGGATTATTGAAAATGTTACTAAAAAACAAACGGAGAAAAAAAAACAATTCATAAATTAACACGAGAAAAGGCACTGAACCGTTCTGTATTTACCTTTCATTGTAAAAGGGATGTTACTCCGTAATTATACATTTTATTTCAACTCAAAGTTTGTGGGGACAATGCAAATATCTCTGAATACATATATCTCGTTCACATTTTCATATAAATATATTAATGTGGGTCGTGTTAACAATTATTGTACATTGTAACATGTGTATATATGTCTCTTTTGAACAACACTACATCGAAGCTTTTTGAATTTGTAACTGAATGTTTCAATCCAAATCGGTAACCAAGTGAAATGGTCTTTAAATATCAATATCTAGGGTTGGGGGGGGGGGGCTATGGGGGGGGTGATTTTACACTGTCACGTTGTCGTCCTTGTTTTTAATTCATTATTGTACAGTATTTGACTATATGTTATGTAATTTTGGTGATATAGTGTATTTATGATACGCAAGTGTAGTGAAGTGAAAATAATGTCACTGAGCGTGAATTATGAAATGTCCCAATCATTCCCGCTGTGGTCGTAACAGAAGGCCACCATTTTGTTACCGACATTTATTGATAGTGTTTCCTGACGTCTGACTTGGCTGCATGGTCTACTTAGTACCTTTGCATTTTCCTTCAAAAGAAATAAAAGAAACAAAAAAAAAAAACAATATCTTTATACATCAATTACAGAATCGTTGCGCTGGCTGAGCCTCCGACCATAGGCAGAGGCCAGCAATGGCTTTCACCCGAGATACTTAGCCTCTTCATATTCCACGAGATGAGGAATTTGAGTAAGAATGAGGAAATATTCATCATCAATAGTTTGGTAAAGCTTATTTTGTGTGTAAAAAAGAAATTTATTCGTACATTAACTAATTCTACTCCATAAAGTTAGTTTTTTTTAATATGTTTTAAATATTGTTTGTTGTTCATTTTTAGGGTAGTTTTCTTAATCAATTTGCTCCTAGTTTGATTATGGCTTGTCTTCATTATATGCATGTATATTATACTCTTACTCTTTATTATGACTTACTCTAATTAGGATATGTAAATATACTAATATTCTAGTTTGGTTCTTGGATATATTTAGCATTTATTTTTAATAAAATGATCAGATCTGTAAAGCAGAATTATGTTTTCAGTACGGTGACATATCATCACCTTTGCACTCCATCATCAATTTAGCTGATGAGCTACGCAAATCCGAAGACAGTACGTTAAAGAACCTATCATCTTCGTTATCGACCAGGCAACTTCTCAGGATCGCGAGCAGAATGGCTAAATATCCCACAGATTCTGCTTACGAGACCGTTCAAAGGACATTCTTGGCTAAATTTCTTCCAACTTAGCAAGAAGAGCTTTAGACGCCGCCAGTCAGAGGATAAGCATCGATCAACCGAGAAGAGTTGGTATCTTTGGAAGCACTCCAAAAGAGTCAAAAGTCACTTGCACCATTAAAAATAACACCCTAACAATCGGCAACACAAGTACTGAGGTCTTCAAAACGGATGCCCTAACGAAAGTGCCAGATATTTTGTTCTACGATGTACCCCAGCATATGAGACTGCTGGAGTGGCTCCTCCAGGACTTTCTCCTTGGGAATCACCTGCTTCTTGTCGGTAACCAGGGTGTTGGGAAGAATAAAATAGCCGATAGGCTGCTCCAACTCCTGAATCGGCCTAGGGAGTACATACAGCTGCATAGAGATACGACTGTCCAGTCCTTGACCGTACAGCCGACCGTAAGAGATGGTGTCGTGGTCTATGAAGACTCTCCATTAGTTAAGGCTGTGAAATATGGGCACGTGTTGGTCGTCGATGAAGCAGACAAAGCCCCCACACACGTCACGTGTATCCTTAAAACGTTGGTCGAAAATGGAGAGATGATCCTCAGCGACGGGAGAAGAAGAATCGTTCCTAGGAATATGTTAGAAATATCCGGAGGCGACTTGTCGAGTTTCATACCGGTCCATGGGGAATTCAGGATGATTGTGCTGGCGAATAGGCCCGGGTTCCCGTTTTTGGGCAACGATTTCTTCGCAGCTTTAGGTAAGGCCTTGATGCTAAGCCACAGATTCTCACATGTACAATTCTATGGATTTTATTCGAACCTTGTGTTATTATTCCGTGCTTCAATGCTCTAGCGAAACTGCGGTTAATTAGAACTCTTCAGCAATTTTAGATGGCGCCTCAGAATAAACGCTCGGCTTCATTATTCCCGATAAAATTCACTTATACGTAATATAGGATCAAATACGTAAGATAATGTGTTAAAGACAAAAATTGTTACATTACAGACTGAGATTCCGCCAAAAAATCTAGGTTGGGCCTATTCAATTTCCTACAAGGGCTTGATTTTGAAGATTTTTTTATACACGATATAGGCACGATATAGTGCTTTGCCTACAATCTCACCTGATGTTAAGTGACGATGTTGGCCAGGATGGTAAACACACTAAGCCTAGATATACTGGTTCTCAAGTGATACTGTCAGAACATGACTATTGGTATTTGGCGACAGAGTTTCAGTACTTGAAGGTGGTAGCATTATTAGTTGCTATGGTTACAATGCTATGGTTTCCTCACGATGTTTTCCTTCACCGAAAGCTCAGGCCGATTTTAGAGTTAGATAGGTGAGGGTCGAATCCGCGTCGATTGACGCGAAATCCGGCCACACTACCCACTGCGCCATCATCGCTTTTAGGCTGCTTTAGGGTTAGCTGATTGATGGTCGATTTTTTGCTCGGAAGGAGGAAAAGGTAAGCTGCAAGGTTGCCAAATTGTTATTTCTAGATTATTCTTTTTTCTTCAGGCGAT
The DNA here is from genome assembly GCA_014132275.2 of Samia ricini. Lineage (NCBI taxonomy): Eukaryota > Metazoa > Arthropoda > Insecta > Lepidoptera > Saturniidae > Samia > Samia ricini. The sequence continues at coordinate 12,757,799 of AP028164.1, forward strand.
CTGTTCTCTTGTCACGCGGTCGACAACCCTTCGATAGATTCAGAGATGGAACTTCTTAAATCATACGGGCCTGATGTGCCCCAAGATATTATGAAGAAATTGGTTCAGGCATTCGCAGTGTTGAGGGATAAAGCTGACCAGGGTCAATTGACATACCCTTACTCTACCAGGGAACTTGTTAATATAGTGAAACATTTACAGGTGAAAATTGTGACTTTTTTTAAATTCTGGTGTTTTAATTTTCTATAGGAATCCCAAGAGAACATTACCGATTTATCTGACAATTAGTTTAAGTATGATATTGAACACGTCTTATGGTCAAAAGGTTATTTTATGGGGTGGATAATTACTTGAACAATAATGATCTCTGGGTAAACATCGATCTATGTGTTTTGTGTAAAAACTAGCTGTGTGCCCGCCCGCGCCTGCGCCCGCTTTTCAGATATTCTTCACTGCTTTTAATTTTTTTATACGGAACCCTAATATTTTTTCAGTACTAAGATAAAGTAAAAATATTTCTCATATATTCAACCATTTGCCCCTAAAACTGTGCATTGAATCGAATTTTATTAAATTTTATGGAAGTTTTAATTTTTTTACGCGGATCTCTTATTATTTTCGAAAATTAAAAGTACCCTTAGTTACTCGCAGTAACGTCAGCTATCTACCAAAAAGGTCCCGTCAAAATCCGTCCAGCCGTTCCGGGGATTACCCGGAACAAACAAACAGACAGACAAAAATTTCAAAAATTGTTTTTTGGTATGGGTATCGTATATATGTACATTCATATCTATTTAGACATTTTCAAACAGACATTACAATTGTATTTATTAGTATAGATATATATATTCACATTTATAAAAAAAGAATCCAGGTTCAGAGTTTATTGCCTGCGCTTTTTTCGACGGGGTTGTTGTTCCGAATCGGTGGTAGTGTTTTGACGTTCATAAGCGCCTTTAAAGCAGGGACTATAAAATAAATATTTTTTTTTATTTTTTTTTATTTTGAATATATACTATGTGCCGTTTAGAAATATCCTGAAGAGGATCTGGCGACGGCAATCGGTAATGTTTTCGACTTCGATCGCTACAGTAAGGATATGGCTGATACTCTGCTGGAAGTTCTGCATTCAAGTGGGTTGCCAACTAAGGGGGTGCTGGAGGGTAGGGCTGAAGCGAAGAAACTTCAAATGACCATCGAGCGTACTAGCGGGTTTGTACTTTTATCTGTACAGAAATAAAATTGAAATGTCTATTTGTAATTTCAGAATGACAATTTTTTACCGTATTTAACAAAAAAAAATTTTGTCTATCAAAAAAAACTACTAAACGGCCGAATCGATTTTGATGGAAATTTCTCCAGTAGATAGCTGAAGCTGTAAAGAGTAATTTAGGCTTAAACTTTAAGATTTTAGATGATAGCGCAGCGGGTAGTGCGGCCGGAAACTGCGTCCAACGACGCAGGTTCGATCCCCACCTTGCAACTCTAAAATCGGCCTGAGCTTTCTATGAAGGAAAACATCGTTAGGAAACCACAGCATGGTGGTAGGGCATTTCCTAATGATGTCTGCCTGGGGGTAGCTACCACCCTCATTTTTTAAAACCTGTCGCCAAATAGGTGTGTTCCGGCAGCATGACTTGAGAACCAATACCTCTAGGCTTAGTGTGTTTACCATCCTGGACCATGGATGGAAACTTTTTGTTAGTATGAAAAAAATTTAGGGACTGTACAAAAAAAATGCGTTAATTTTTTTAAATTAATTGTTACTTAAGTAGATGTCACAATATACTTAAGTAGAATGTACTTATTTTCAGGAAGGATGTTTCATCACCAAAGCATGGTAAGGAAGATCCAGATAACAAGCCTCATGTAGGGGGTAATACTTGGGCGGGCGGAACGGGCGGCCGGGACACAGCTGGTCTGGGCGGGAAAGGCGGACCTTATAGGCTAGATAAGGGACATGACGTGCACCAGGTAATAATATCTTTATGTTGATATATTGTTTTGCGAAATCCTAAGCGTGTCATACTAGGTCAAATTAATTAGAAAGGCTGTTATTTCTTGAACAACAGATAAGGATAAGGTATTACGTGAGTAAGAAATAAGGTTAAATTTGATGAGTAGCAAATAAATCGAATAACACCATCATCAAATAAGGTCGAATTAAATGAACAATAAATGAGGTTGAAATTTGTGTAAGCAACAAATAAAATCAAATTTCATGCGCGTTAAATAAGATAGAATTATATAACAAACAAATAAAGTCTTGTTAGATATCGAATAAATAAGGTTAAATTTGATGAGTAACAAATAAAATCGAATAACACCATCATCAAATAAGGTCGAATTACGTGAACAATAAACGAGGTTGAAATTTGTGTAAGCAACAAATAAAATCAAATTTCATGAGCGTCAAATAAGATCGAATTATATAACAAACAAATAAGGTCTTGTTAGATATCGAACAAATAAGGTTAAGTTTGATGAGTTACAAATAAAATCGAATATCACCATCATCAAATAAGATCGAATTTCATGAGCGACAAATGAGATCGATCGATCAATGAGATGAATCGATCAATGAGAACCAATACCTAGGTTTATTTCGTTTACTATCCTGGACCACATTGCCACTTAACATGAGGTGAAATTATGGTCAAAACACTGAGCACTATAGTGTGCAAAAAAAAAAAAGAAGTAAATAAAGTGATATATTTTTTGGTGTAATCTCAATCTTCATCTTTAAGACTCGATATCGAAACTTGTCGTATGTGATCTGTAACCGTACATATAATATAATGTTTAGACAATTGTTTTTTAGTTGGGGTAATAAGTTTTTTGGTATATATAATTTTAAGAATAGCTAAATTTAAGTGGGTCAACGGGTTCTCTAATAGATACCACGTACCTGAAGACACAGCGTGTGTAGGCCCCCACACATAAGGGACTGAATACCTGGTGAAGGTCGTGGGAATCCTCTGGATACGAATAGCTCAAGACCGGTCGTCGTGGAGATGTTTGGGGGAGACCTATATCCAGCAGTGGACGTCTCTCGGTTGAATGGATGTATAATTTAATCATACCGTATCCATGAGTAAACAAAGGGTTCGATTATTTCTAAGTTATCCGATGCCGAGAAGAATGACGTACCGGAGCATGTGAAGAAAGCGGCCCGCGATATGAACCGGAAGGCTTTCGAGGAGAGGCTCAGGGAGATCAAAATGAGCGAATTCGACGCGAAATTGTACGAGCAGTTCTATAGAGCTGTACAGCCACAGGTGAGACATTTACAAGGCCAGTGTTAATTTACGTTCTCAGTAAAACAAGTGCACTTTATCTATACTAAAAAATAAAATTTATGTGTCTGTTTGTAATATCAAAATCACAACTTTTTTACCGAACACATATGAACTTATATACATAATTTTTACTTTTTTTGTTTTGGACGCCCGTCTGTTCGTTCCGCAAATAATTAGGCTTCCGCGTATAAAATTCAAATTTAGGTAATTGTGAATGAAACACGATTCAATGGACGGTACCGTCAAAATATTATTTTCCAATGATTATTATTAAAAAAAATTATATTACGCAGTGGAGAATATGTGAAACGCGGGCGGAGCCGCGGGCATACAGTTAGTCGAATAATTAATCAATTAGTTAATTTAAAACTACTGCCATGTGATAATTTAGATCGGAGCACTACGCGGCGTACTGGCGGAACTGCAAGCGAAGACGAAAGAGAGACAGTGGAGTCGCCACCAGACTAGCGGCGAACTCGACGACGGGAAAATAATTGAAGGTAACACATAGTATTTGAACACTCAGAACGGTAGTAGTCGCACGCGGATTAAAGCCATTTCAAGTTGGCCTTAAATTATACACTCTCACACATAAATTGTATTTTATGTAGCTCTTTGAAGAACCATAGATGTGTTAGTTTTTTTAAAACCTCTCATTGATGTGGTTAAATAGGGTAGGAGTACAAATTGTAGCAACAATTTTTGTTCCGTATTATATTAATAATGTGTTTTAAGTGTACCGTGTTGTTATATGTAGGTTTGACAGGCGAAAGGTCTATATACCGTCGTCGTACAGAACAGGAGCCCCCGCCGGGTGCTCCGCCCGACAAGCCCAAGCGTCTGCGTCTAGTGCTAGACGTGTCCGGGAGCATGTACAGGTAACAATAACATATCTCTAAAATAACGATTTGTTACATTAACAAATTAACATAAAACTGTATTTGTAATAAGCATACATAGAAATGGACTTCTAACATGTTTACATCAAAACTTATTACAAAGTATATTAATCATCGAAAATGGTTTTTTTTTTTTTGCAAAAGAGCCGGATATTATGTTATATTAAATTATAGCAATTGTTCCTGTGATTAATAAGTATTATGTTATTATCATCTGGGTTACTATGGATACATAGAGTGACTCGATTCGAGACAGGGTTGCTTGTTTGCAAAACATTGTCTATGTTTTCTAGTGGATTCTATAATATTCTACTTTCTTTTTATATTTATATGTGGCGACAATATTGCCTATGCAGATTAGGGGAAGCGTTCGCCGGTGCGTTTTGTACGGCCACCGGAGCTTATTAGTTAAGTTTCTGTTTGACCGTCCCGGCAAGTACTAGTGTTAGTATGACCAGCCGGGGACGCAACCGCCCGCTTAATCTATACTAATAAATAAAATTGGTTTGTTTGTTTGTAATGGTAAAAACCTTTTTTTTACTAAACCGATAAGAATGTATATACGATACCACTACCAAAAATACAATTTTTAAAATTTTTGTCTGTCCGTCTGTCTGTTTGTTCCGGGTAATGGATTTTGATGGGACTTTTTTTGGTGGATAACTGAAGTGACTCCGGGTAACTTGGGGTACTTTTATTTTTCGAAAAGCGCGAATAACAGTTACGGGTTCCGCGTAAAAAAATTAAAACGCAGTGAAGAACATAAGAAACACAGGCGCAGCCGCGGGCACACAAGTAGTATATCTGTACGAATAAATAAAATTGGAGTGTCTGTTTGCTTTCTTCTTAATGAAATATCTCTTTTTATTTAAATTATTATGCGATGACAGTTTAGTATTAGTGCAGTCGGACAATTCTTCGACAAGCGTGGATTCAAACCTTTTAATGAGCTTCTACTGAAGTAAAACTCCAAAAAACCATAGCATGCTAATGAGGGTAACTGATCTTACTAGCTACGTAAAAGTCGGCTTTACGTTGAAGAAATTTAGTACTTAGGGCCCGTTCAAGTATTACGTCAAGTCTGTGGGCTTATGGTCTGCGAGTTGAGGGAGAGGGGTTGGATTATATAAGCAGGAGTTACTTATTTAAGTGTCCTTTTCCTCTTCAAAATTAGTAAGAGCTACGCATAAAATTTCGCATTATTAAAAAAAATAATATTGAACATATTCTGTGGACTCTGGGTCCACACCTTTTTTTATGTTGGAGGTTTAATTCGACTTGCGTCAGAAAAAATTGCCTATAATATTTCATGCAGCTATGCAGTTACCTTCTTTCATAGTTAATTAAGTGAGCTTAAATCTATTTATATTTTATGTATAAACTAAAGACTATATGTTAATTTTTTTATTTTATATACTCGTATATGTTTTTATTAGTTAGTTTAACGTTATAGGTTTAACTCGTACGACGGCCGTCTAGAACGTTCTATGGAGGCCGTCGTACTGTTGACGGAAGCGCTGAAGGGTTACGAGTCCCGTATAAGGTACGATATGTACGCGCACTCCGGCGAGGAGCACGCTTTAGAGCTTATCAGGGTCGACCGGCCGCCTGATAATGAGAAACAGAGGTTACAGGTAATGTAGTTTGACTTGTTGGTGTTGTGTCCATTTATTTTACTTCTTTAGGTCCGTCGAGCGATTCCCTTAAGGGGGAAAATTTCCCGTTACCATCAGCCGTCAACATGCTACAGTATGTCGAGTACAAGATGGCGTTTAAGTGCCGGGCGTTCATGTTTTTATTATGAGTAAACTGTATGAAAAAAATGTACATAATCGTTGCTCGGAGCGCGAATAGATGTAAAAACCAGACAAATGCTTAAATGTTAGGTTATGTTAATAATTCAGATTAAATTATGAAAATAAACATCAAGTAAAACACTTCTTACAAAGTATCGAGTTTTCACTTCTGTCAGTAGTCCCAATGACTGTCTAGTTTTTTTTTATTTCACGAAGCAGAAAACAGCTTCCTAAAATTTAAAGGCAAACTTGAAAAAAGTTCGTAGTTAATAAAAATACTTTACATGGATCAGATGGAACACTTCGTGTAGGTGTTTTACTTCCAACCTTTTTTTGGTTCTATTTCTTTCTACGCAAAGGAATCTAGATCATACAGCCAAGTCCGATTTTAGAAACACATTCATACAAAATTGTGAATATAAATCATTTCAGTGCATTTTTCTATACTGTTTTTGTTTTTTCTTGAAATTTTCAATAATTAATAGTTCAATTTACGATAGTGATGTCTGGATGTGACACTCTACTATGTGCTTTCGCAAAAATCTTTTATTGTTAGTATGAATTGTATAATTTATATTACACTTTAAAAAACATGTAAAAAACCAGATCGTGTTTCTTGGCCGGCTCTTCTCGACTGGTTTGTTTTCCGATTCGGTGGTAAGTTTTTGAAGTTCATAAGCGCCTTCGCAGGGCCCAAATTGAACAAATAATTTTGTTATTTTATTTATGGTCAAACATACTCTTTACTAAAGTTTAAGCAAACATTAGTAGTTATAAATACATCTCAGTCGATCCTCAACGATAGAGAAATGTTATTTTTTAACACGTTTGTCTTGTAACGTAGATAATACGTACGATGCACGCGCACGCGCAGTTCTGTTGGTCTGGTGACAACACGTTACCGGCCTCTAAACACGCCATCGCGACTCTAGCTAACGAGGACGCCGACGAGGCAATCGTCCTTATACTATCCGATGCTAATCTACGCAGGTCTGTTTTTTTGTACAGTTTATGTCGCGTGCCAAGTCCAAAAAGGGAGTGTTCACACAACAGTTGGGTAGGGTTTTATTCCAGAGGCATTAATGATATAAGGCGATCGGTGATAGAAACAAATACATGCTCCCTTTTTGCATTTGGCATGTGATTTCATACCACTTACGTAGTGACGTCACTATTTCATACAATGGATTTCATTAGCTGGATGTATAAACGGTCTCAACTTTATAGTTAATAAGAATTTGTAGTTCCTTGATCACATTGGGCTAACTAAAGCCTTATTTATCCCTACATATTTTAAAAGGAAACATTTTTGTCTGTTATAATTGGAAGATTTAGCTAATGTCTACATTAATGTATTCGTAGATACGGTATTCAACCTGAAGAGTTGGGAGTAATACTGACGTCAGATCACAGGGTACAAGCGCACGTCATATTCATTGGTAGTTTGGGTGATGAAGCTAATTCGTAAGTATATTGATTTGTTAAAAGACTTCTAACAAAGATGTTTCTTCCAGTTACTCATAGTGCATGATTTTTTCCGATTTCTATGACCCTTTAACTAAAGTAATTTATAAAGATTACATGAAGTCAAATCAAATTTCTGAACCAATTTTAAGAATATAACACAAAGTTAAAAAAAATCATACAATAAAGTCCGTTTAAAAAAAATCCAACCAGTCGGGTCATTACAATCATGATCATCAACGTTTTATTAAAATGCAAGACGATTCCAATTCTAAAGGGCAATGGAGAGCGTTATGCTTGCAGTTTCACTGCGTGATCGAGTCAGGAATGCGGAGATCCGCAGAAGAACCAAACATTGTCCGAAAAATTGTCAAACTTAAGTAGCAGTGGGCTGGTGGCTTTGCTCGCAGAACCGATGCCCGATGGGGCCAACGGGTTCTTAAATATTTGCCTTATACCGGAAGACGTAGCGTGGATAGGCCCCCCACAAGGTGTACTGACGACTTGGTGATGATCGCGGTAAACCGCTGGATGCGGGTGCCGAAAGACCGGTCGTTGTGAAGATCTTTGAGGGAGACTTATGCCTAGCAGTGTACGTCTTTTGTTGGCCCCATTTAGCATCGGTTCTACGAGCAATGTGCGCAGCCCATTGCCACTTCAGTTTGGCAATTCTTCGTCCAATTTCGGTTACTTTGGTTTTTGATTTCTGATTCTGATCATGCAGAGAAACTCCGAGCATAGCGCTCTCCTTTGACCTTTGGGTTCTTCAATCGGATACCATAAAATATTCAGCCGGTCTTGATACTGGGGGCATTCTATTGACTCCTTTTACAGGCTCCTACGGCGTCTGCCAGTCGGTCACGCCCACGTCTGTATGGACACAGCATCATTGCCTCAGATCATGCAGCAAATATTCGCATCCTCGCTTCTCCAGAATTCATGATGACGTCATCGGTTCCTGTAACTTTCCTATAATAAATACCTAGTTAATACAATTTTTAGGGTCGTGTGCTAAATATGAGGGTAATTTGGGATAATTATAAAAAAAATATTATATCTTAAGTTAGAACAAGTGAAGTTTATTTTTTTTTAATTTACAAGGCATTGTGAGTGTGGAAAACGGATACTTTTCCTGAATTCGTTTTTTATTTATGCATCATGTACAGTGAAAACTATTTATAGCAAAATTCAATGGGTCGTGTATTTTTGTGTGCTATAGAGAGTTGTTGTTATAAAGAGTAAATAAAGAAAATAACCGAATTTCGTTAATCACAATGGTTTTTAATATTTTTAATTTGTTATCTAGATTAATTGACATATGAATGTGTTTTAATTCCTACAGTTATCAGTAAATATAACCTAAAATTATGAATTATTCTGAATAATATATATCGATTATACCATCTCAATAAATATTTTATATGACATCTGTATATTTTTAAACCTTTTGTAAACCAAAGACAAAATCTTAAAAACACTAATAAAAATTTGCCGACGCCTAAAAACTTACCCAATTTTCTGGCGTGATAGCGACAGATGTATTTTAAAGTAAACCAAATGAATTAACGCCAGCCTTATTAACCGTATTTCGTTATAACGGAGGGTGTAATAAAGAGTTTACACTGCATGTTTATGAATATATTTATATTGATTTTATCACAGGAAGAAGTTGTATTTGGTACATACGGAATATAAGAAAATACATGTATAAATTGTTTATAGACTATATCTATACAGATGTGATTATGCGGGCATTGCATTTGTTTTAAAGAAGCGCTTGGGTCGCAGTTTGACAGATATTTTAAGTCACCTTGGTAATAAAATTATTATTATTATTACATATGAGATTTCAGAGATTTTAAATGTAATTTACTATTCTCTATCGCGAATTTTAAATCTTCCCACTTTATGCAAAGGACTCCATCAAGTATGGTATTGATAAATAAGATTTGTAAATAAAATATTTTATTAAATACGTTGTGTTAATTTTTTAAATATTTTATTGGTTTAATCTATCCATTCAGCCGTAACACCTCCACTGTTGGACATAGGTCAATGAGCGGAGCATTGCCATAATCGCCACGATTGGCAGGCGGGTTGGTGGCTTAATACTTTGAGCTAAATCTCACCTGATGTTAAGTGACGATGCTGTCCAATATTTCAAATATACTACATCTGTAATGGTTCTCCAGTTATGCTATTGGAACGCACCTATTGGTGCTTGGTGACAGGTTTTCAAATTTGAGAGTAGTGGTTACCCAGGTGGATATTGAATAGAAAACACCCCACTACCGTGCTACGGTTTTCTCACGATGTTTTCCTTCATAGAAAGCAGAAATACTTAATACTGTATTTTTCCATAAGTAACGTACATATCAGAAATATTACATTAATGGCAGTTATTCATCCGCGTTATTCTTATTACATTTCATTGACAAAACGCATTTCTACGCCAAATTAAATTTAAAACATGTCGCTAGCTAAATTTTACTGAATTAACATCAATTTTGATTTAGTAAAAGTCAAAATTTCCATTATTATTGTTTACTTTTGAAATTGGAGTGTGGTCACTAATTAATTTTTTTGACGACCTCATAAAGGTCTAAATTCCGGAAGCTGCCTTTGACCTGATTTATCTACAATGATAAGTGGTAAGATCAATGTAATCAAATGCCCATTTTTATATCCATACATTATATAAAAAGCAACGCCTATCTGTCTGATTGTCCGTTAGTTGGCTTATGACTCGAGAACTATTGAAACGATTTTCACGATTCATTATTTTATTAATTTACTCATTATCATACATAAAGTACTTTAAAAAAAACTGTAGACAGATTCGAAATCATATTACGTTGTGCTATTCAAATAGAATTCAATATATTATCCAAATTAAGTGTTAAAATTTGAACTTTTGGGAATTTCAGGAACTCGTCCCGAGAATTACTAATAAAAGTTTGCCGCAGACGTACCCATTTGGCTCATTACATAAATTCGAGACCGAGTATTGTCTGTAAAACGAAATGGATGCGAAGTTCTTAATTAATTAGTTTATCTTAAGTTGTTAGAAGAAGATTGATTGGCGATGAATTTAAGATTAAATAATTTATTTGAAAACGTATAGTAGGTAAACTATGTGAAAATAAATAAATAACCTAAAAATTCTGTATGACTACCCTATGGCTTCTTCCGTGTTGGAATTGAATCTGGCGTGCTCGGTTTATAATAGAAATAGTATATAGCATTTACTTTCGGTAATCCGAGTTTGTTTTGAGTGTAATCAATGGCGTAAGAGCTGCCACAATGCCCGGTCCAATGGGACCCCGGCCCGCGAAGCCGCGAGCTCAGATTAATCCTAGCATTTTTAACAAAATTCAGTAAAAATTATAAATACAATTGAAGTTATACACGACTAAATATTAAAACGCTTTAGTGATACTTTAGTGATTTATTAAAATCAAATTACAGCGTGATGATTTTTACTGGGGCCCTATCCAATGAATTTGTCAGGGTTTCAGATGGTATAGGTATGCAACTGAGTGTAATGTAAAAGAAAATTTTTAAATACTGACAACTTTTATTGTTTACATTGATTTTAGTTTCAATCACTTCAATAATATTTATTAACATTTGAAATGTCTTGTTTTTAAAAGCAAGAGATTTCTAATGTTTTGTTCAATTTTTGTCATAATAAACTTTTACTGCTAATCATACATTTAATAACGTCGTTTTCCTGACTTGGCCCTGTTCTTATAAACACATTTTTGCTTTATTCGCCATTGTTCTTCACATGCATGAGACCGAAGTATTACGAAGCCATCCAAAGTGCAGTATTTTTTATTACCTACGTTACTGGAGTGATGAGAAAAAAACTATCACATCTGTTGATATTTCTTTTTGCTTTGCATTTGGACTTAAAAAAAACAATTAAAAAATATTCAATTTCCTCTAAAATAAGTAAGAAATTTTGTAAGGTAAAAAAATATTTAAGTGGTCGGTCATTCCATTATAAATTTTGAGATAAATTAAACGTTTAAAAAAAAATGCGAAAAACAATCTCTGTGTGACCATTCTGAAGGGTTAAAAACAATGTTACGCAACGTAAGTAAACTATTAGAAAATTCGGATAATGAAATAATAATAATAATAAAACCTTTATTTCCTGAACATTATACATTTGTTTCTAAATATTTAAGAGTAAAATAAAAATATAGGTAAAAAATAAATTTCTATGACTATATTACAAAATGACTCTTATTTCGGTGTGCCTAACGGCCAAGGCTTCCCTAATTCTTTTCACTGCTTTCTATCTGCCGCCACTCTTATCCAAAAGTGTTCTAAGGTCATTTTCAAGTCATTCTCCCACCTTCTTGCGTGGCGGCCTCGCTTTCTAGCCCCATCCGTTGGAAACCACACTGTCACCTGTTTGCTCCATTTATACTTTTTCGAGCGGATAATATGTCCAGTCCACCTCCATTTTAGTTGGTCAATGCGTGACAAGATATTTGTTACTTTCGTTTTGAGCCTAATGTCTAGACCTCTAACTTTGTCTATTTGTCTCAGACCTAGCATGCTCATTTCTATACCTCTCTGACATTTTGCTTTTTTGTTCCTCTGATGTTTCGTCAAAGCCCAGGTTTCACAGCCATATGTGATTCTGGGTAAGGATACATATATCAAAAGTCTCATCTTAATTATAATGCCCAGCACCTTGCTTTTTATGAATGATTAAAAATGCACGTTTATGACCAAAAAGAGTTGGAAAACATTTAGGATTTTAATTTCAATTATTTAAAGAGATTTAGTAATGTCACGCTATAAATTCACCCGTCAACTTTTATAGTTGTTGACTGTAAAACAACTTACACGACAAGCGTTAAGAGCTTGAATGGCTCCAAACAACGTTCCCGGCAGGCCATTACCGCTTGTCGGTGTTCGAGAAACATCCCTTATGAAATAGCGCCGGGCGGAGTTTAATGAAAACTGAAGGGTTCCGAGTAGCAGGGAGTTGGGACGGCGGCGACTGTGACAACTTTTATTTGTTGTTTTTTTGTGTGTTTTTTACAGATCTGTCTCATGCATGCGTTACGATGGATCAAAAATATTAGTAAGGGCTAATCAAGGGCGAAATTTTAGACGATGTTGACTCTATTCTCTCGTAATAATTTTGCAAAAAAATAAAACGAAAAGTAAATATGTAAACATTGCTTACGAAATAACCATTCCATTCCCCCGTCGCCATGCCATCAAAAATAAACAAATCATAAACACCGCCCCAATACTTGAGTGGCCCTTAAGCAAAGAGTTACAACATAATCGGATGATCATTCATAGGAACAAATAAAAGGCAAAAATAAAAATCATTCGTTTCTATTCAAATAGACATGTTAACTGTTTGATCATATTATCACTAGATGAAATTCCGAGATGACGGTAAGATGCTAAGATTTGTGGAATTGGCTTGTAATGGGCGTGTTAAGTGGTCTTGTATCTGAATACTAGATTTCTATAACTCTTGTATTTTATTCGTGGGTAAGACGGAATAGAAATATAATGTTTGTTCGGCGGTATAATGAGCTACAAGTAACAATAAGTAATGTCTTGGGTAGTTGTTTTTTTAACCTAGCTAATGCTGTTGACCGGAAGGACTTGAATAGCTTCACCTTATCTTTGTGAGGGAGTGCTGAAGGCACTCGCCGCAAAAACTCTTGGGTAGTCGCAGCTACCGAGTATTTATAATGCTTTGTAATTAATAGTAAATATTAGACATGGACGACCACCGATGCGCCGGAGTTGACCTGTGATTGGTTGTCGCATGCAGCCATGTTGAAAAGGGCGGATCGCAAGTTCATTGTACGTTTAATGAGTCTTATCTCTGAAGGAGCGTTTGAACTATCCATATTACTAAGGATAGTAGATCGACCAGTAGAGCGATTTAGTGGATCCACTTATAGGCATATAAGTAATACTGGTTTCTTGGTGATTTAGGTATTTGTAACGTGAGTATATGAAAACTATCCTATCGCAATGCTATATCTTTATCAAACTCAACTTTATGTGGGTTTCGAAATCACATTGACCGACATACCGTGATAACTTGGTATCACTGGCTTATAATTTCCATTGTAAACCGATTGAGGTCTTTTGAAAACATATCTTAACTTGAGAGAGATTGGCATTGTCAGCAATGTAGAATTTTGTGTTATGTAGGTCTTTTTAAATTGGTTTAGAATTACTGTTCGTCAATTGATGGCTGTCTTCGAAAGAAATACATTATTGCTGATATTGTAAACAGAAAACTACAACTTTAAAGAAAACAATTCATATTAACAACGTACTAATGTTTACATTTTCACATTAACAGTGATTTTACAGAATGTAAACAAACGACTACTAAGTTAACTCACAAAACGAACATAAATATTCAATTAGTTTTAGGAAATAATTTAAACGAAACTCCCGGAGAGACATTTCGATGTTTATTATATTGTTGTTTGTGTTAAAATTGTCCCCAACTCAAACGGTGCTGAAACAATCAAAACTTTTATTGGAAAAGTAGGTACGTTTCAATGGAGTAGCAAGACAATGTAACTAGGTATCAACCTACGTAGTGAGGTGAGAGTGTAGCCAGTGTTATGTTTAAAAATGTTAATTTATCGATTTCCTCGACAACAACAAAAATTCCGCGGCGTTGAAAACTTATTTTTATAAATGGAGTCGTTTTCGTTCAGAAACACTGTGAAAATTGTTGAGAATTTTGTGAATGAAAATTATATCGTAGTCGCTGAGAAATAACATTGCATACCTACCTTCCGTCGTACCTTACTTCGTGTTTCGAATTTTTGTTCGTGGCCCGGATTTGTTTTAGTACGATAAATTTTATATAAAAGAATGTACCATTATTAACATACCAGCGACAGCGTTTCTATTTTTTACTAGTTGTATGTCCGTGGCTGCGCCCGCGTTTCATATATTTTTCATTTCGTAATATATTTTTTAATTTTTTTTATACGGGACTCTAATTGTTTTCCAATTTTTTTTGCTGTTAAAATTAAGCAAAGATATTTTTCTCAAATATTTACCTGCTAGTAAAACTACATTGAATCGGATTTTATTACAATTTTTATTTATTTACGCGAAACTCTAATTATTTTCGAAAAACTAAAGAAGTCTAAGTTACGCGTAGTAACTTCAGCTATCTAACAAAAAAACTTCCTGAGCAAATCGGTCCAGCTGTACCGGAGATCAACCGGAACAAATAGACAGACAGACGAAAATTTAAAAAAATGCATGTTACTTTGATATTACAAACAGACACATCAATTTTATATATTAACGATAACAAAACTTTATTTTCTTTGAATAATTCTAAATCGCATTATGGTTCTTTTGTCTTCCATTATACATAATAGATGTTACGAAACAGTCTGGTCTTCAATTTTAATTATTAGTATAGATAGTCTAAGAGCTTTGACCACAATCTCACCTGATTTTAAGGGACAATGTAGTCCAGAGTGGTAAACACTTAACACATCAAACCAATTTATACTGGCACTAAAGTGATGTTGTAAGAATACACCTTATGGTGTTTGCTTGAGGGTGGTAGCTACCCATGCAGGCATTATTAGAAAATTTCCTACCTTCATGCTATGGTTTTCTCACAATGTTTTTCTTCAGGTTCATTATCGAGTTGGACAGGTCCTACGTCCATCGATGCGGAATACAACCCAACTACTAACTGAGCCATCATCGCATCAAATGATGCATTACTGTATTCTGGTCTGAAGGAAACGGTTAGCAATGCCCAGAGGTAGCGATTCTTTGTCGACGATGGACGCAGGAACGTCCATTACCCTTACAATCAATGCACAGATGGGTTGATACACATCGGCTCGTGAGAGATTCTCAATTGACAACCATTTAGATCGCAGAAGAAGACCATCAACAAGGACAGCCCTTACGCACTGTCGAGTAGAGGTAATCCTAAAGCAGTTCCTACTCTCCAGCTTAATTGTTGAACGAAGAAAGACTGGGGCTTTAGCCAGTAAAAATATGACACTTCTCTATCCGGCGGGCGTAGGTATTGTTATCAAGATTTCCTTGCTTAAAAGATGTACGCATCCTTAGTCCACAAGAGTTCTAAATCGTAAGTGATGCGAGATCGGATAGAATTACAGGTGATATGTGCCCAAGAGCAGTTACATATCATCAAATTAACCGCACGCTTGTTTGTCAAAGTGTCGGTCCGTTTGGTTATTAAAATCATTCCATTTCCAAACGACAAAAGAAACCGACAACATCAAAAGAACAGTACAGTTAACTACAGTAATATATTGATTTTTATTACACAGTTTTTCACTTATATTTTACTCAGCTTAAAATTAAGCGCATTACATTATGTTCCGAGATCAGCAAATGTACGGATCGGATCTATTGTAGACGGATCTAGATGATTTAACCGTGGCCGATCGTCATATTTTTGGATACTGTATTTTGCCGTTGCCAGTATAAAGACTTAACTTATACAGTATTTATAAAAATAAGCACAAACACACTGTTATTTTACTAACTTTAATCTTTGAATATTATGTAGATCATTATTTATAATTCCAATACATACCGTGAATTCTGTTTCATGGTATTGACATATTAATCTAACTTGAAAAGATCAAAAGCGTACAAAATTAAGTGCGTTGGCAGAATCTCTTCCAAAGAAAATAACAACATTGTGACTTATTGAATTGTTTGTACGTAAGTTCTTATTGTTTATCCAAGAAAGAATTTATTATGTAATATTAAATAAATTATTTGTAATGTAAAATAAAAATTTAATTTAAAAACATACTTACCCTTTAACGTGAATGAAAAACAATATTATTTTGCGTTTATTCTTGCCTAAGTAGGTTTGGCACGCCATATTTTCTTCTTCTATAATTACCTCAGAACTCCCAAGTTTTTATGAAAACTGGTGATCTCCCGATGGTAGAGTTTCGATCGTAAGTGTATCGTATTTTATTTTCATAATTCCAAGATTGACTTAACCACTTTAATTTATTGAAAAATTAATAATGGATAATTTTCTCTGTTACTATTCATTAATTTAGTATAATTTTACACTTCAGTTGAGTGGGAAGTGCTTGCGAAACAGAGACTAGAGTGGCGCAACTCTGTTAAAGAGGAAGTACAAATATTTGAGGAACATCGAATTAAAGATCTTGATGCAAAACGCCTTCTTAAATACTCCCGTCCTAAGCCTTCCTATGTCTACACATACAACATTCGTCGTTCAGTTGCATTGTGCGCCGTGTAACCGCACCTTGAAGACAAAGTTTAGTTTCGCGAGCAACATTCGCTCACATTATCCAAGATGACAGGGTTCGCCGTTGACGGATACGTCAAGTAGGACATCATCATCATAATATTACAGCACAAGTAAATTCCACATTTATAGATTTTAACGACTAAAATAAACACTATTTCAAATGTATTTTAGTTAGTTTAGAGAATTAGTAATCACCGAATGTTTGAAACCACTAGAATATTTACCCAAAGTCCGCTTCCAAAGGGTCGAGCTTCGACATTTATTAGCAAAATTTCGGATTAATTTCAAATAAATTCACATTTGGTGGCGAGGAATATTAACAGTAAGTTTGTAATAAATCGCTGGGAAAGTGTAACGAATTAAAATTTTAGAACTCAGTTACATACATTTCAATCAAGCGATTTTTATAATTAAAATAAGCAATATTATTTACGAAGGGGAAAAGATATCTCGAGGAAACCTGGCGACGCTTGAGTCATGTTTCATCATTTGAGCTCGTTAATTAAAAACTAGAATTCATTCGGTTTTTAAATTGTGCAAATAAAACTGATGTTTCCTTCTAGCTGTTATTGTCTAGTACTGAGATATCGAAACACCGATAAATTCTATATAACTTCGATTATGTTTCCTCATATTTCATAGGCATAATAAATATATAAAAAATGTCCTCTAGTAGTCCGTGGTCTGTACATTTTACCAGACCTATCTATCTACATGTATTTCAACGCCATAAATTAACTTAAAAATTACGAAAAACTACAGTTATGGAGATGAATTTTTTTTTAAGCATCTGAATTGAGTATGTTTTTTTATATAATTCAAATTGCTGAATCCAAATCCGATGCTCACTTGGTCCGTACACCATTAGAAATTTGACTGAACTTATTCGTATTCAGCGCGTCGAAACACGTATGTTCTGGTCAAATGTACAGACGACTAATATTCTGTACCGATGTTATTTGAAAGAAAATTTGTCGGGACACGTTTCACATTTATTAATTCATCGAACACGCCCCTGAAGAAGCTAAACACCGTAAAATTCCCGGCCATCAGACTACTGACCTATAAACCGCGTTGGCGGTTAGGGCGGCGAAATTGAAGATTTATGTCGCCTCTACCCCCGACAACACCGAGCCACGTACACCCTAAATTGTACGCTTAGCACCCCTATCAGGAACGCCGGAGGGGAGATACTGTGTGAAATATTGCGCCTTCTTGTATTCATATTACTTCGGCCTTGACATCGTAAGCGGTTCGGACGGAGATGCTGTGAGAAAGTCGAATGTATATACTAGGTCAATGTTACCATAATAGAACATATTCTCATTCAGTATATTTCGTGTAAAAAGAAATTTTCCCTTCGGAATAGAAAAAAATGTATTCTTTAGAATTCTCCGACAAACTTAAAGATTTACGTTAAATATAACAAGTATCCCACTATATGTATATTTATTCCGTAACTAATTGTATATAATTATTTCACCACCGGAAGTAACCAATACGGAAATCGGATGTATCCATTAATACAAGAAATTGTTTAAGTTTATAAATGTATATAAAAATTATAATTTAACTCATAAACCATTTTTATAGGAAAAATTTACTATGAAATTAAACTAAAACTCATACGTAAAATAAAGGATTTTTACTTGAACAAAGTACGAACTACAGAAATAATAATAAATATGAATAATTATGCTAATATACTACAAGTATATTTTCCCTACTGTCCTCAAGACATAACTTATATGGTTTAGAGGGATGATCCATCCAAGGTCAGGGGTGGACGTGACGGGCCTCTGCAAACAGAGAAAACGTTGCCTACGTGACTAAACCATTTATATTAACTACACTCATGACTTCCGGTTGGCTACGTGTCTAATGACTTAGTCATAGACACTGTTGTAATATGATTCGACTCTTGATTAATATATATTTAAATTGTTAATAATAATGTTTAATTTAGTTTACTTTACAATTTTTTCTGAATAATTTTTTATAATTATTTTAAAGGTTTGGACGCTATGGTGGTGTTTTTTTTTTCGACTATCTTTATTATAAACCTCATATTTTTTACATATACTGCAGAAAGTAATAACTGATTTACTAACATACCTGGCCAGTATGTCTATGATTTTTAAAAGCGATTCATAGGATTTCGAATGAAATATCAAGCTTTTTGGAGTTTTTGGCGGGATCTCAGTCTGACATGTAGCAATTGTTTTCTTTAATTCATTAAACTTGTGTACTTGACTCTATATCATGTAATCTTGGTGGCGTTTTGTGTGAAATAGTTTAGTTATTGTGTTCAAGTTAAGTTTATTATAGAGGACAACGCGTAGCATACATTCTGAGGTGCCGACAAAGCTCAATGGAAAGTTCGAGCAGGATAGGCCACCGTTCTGTTGGAGCTTGGTAACGCTGATACAAGATTGAAAATCTTACCCACATGACATTGGCACAAATTGTGTGTACACACAGATTGCCATTAACTAAGAAGAAGAAGAAATATCAAGCTATACACTGTCAGTCAAACAGCTATCGTTATTAGTCCATAAGTAAAGTCAGAATTTCTATATGAGTGACGTTACAAGCTCATATTTAGTTTGTATAGTAGGTAGTAATAGGATCTCTTTTCACATTATTGTTTACAAAGGATGTGATTAACGTCTTCCTTGTTACAGTATTTTCTTTATAAAGCATTATAAAAGATACAGATTAAATTTGATACAGATTGAATATACAGATATTTTATTGTCTTGATATTTTTTTAACTGTAGCAAGCAAACCAACCTTAATTACAACTGTTTTAACGATAATAAACAAGGTTATGCATTTACTATACACATGTCTCAAAACATAACGGGTTCTTGAAATTCTACTCTCAATTATCAAAATACTAAGAATTTTCACTTCAAAAATGATGCCAGCCCTAACAATTACGTATTCCTAGCGTTTTTTTAACCCCTTGAGCACTAACCTGGCATTTACACCAGTTTTCCATTGTTTTCCTTTTGTCTTCCTATTGTCTCATTTTTATGGGTAAACGACATATTAACAATTTTTTTTCTTGTCATTTATATAACACAAATTCTTTTATTGTTTACATTAGGTGTGTAACCCAATGTGTCGGGAAAACGGAAGACGAATGGCGGCTCGAATCCGACCCGTCCTTAATTGTGATGAATGATAAAAACACGTGAATGAAGCTACGTTTTCAACGGTTTGTTTACTATCTATACTAATAGATGACGCGTTCATTGCATAAATCAATTTATGCCATAATTCAAAAAGTTGAGAGATGAGATGAAATAATGTACTTTGTATTTTTAAAATTCCTTTTTATATTATAAATTCATATATAGCTTTTATCTAAAGGTATATAAAACTAATAAGAAAGAATAACCAAAAATATTCGTCGGTCATGTAACAATTTTTATGTGACTGGTAGTTAAGAGTACATATGGTCGGAAAAGTTGGTATTTCAGATATCTATTGCTATCGTGTTGCCTCCTAAAGAAAGAATTATAAAACACGAAAGGGACAACTGCAGCGAGGGCTGATTTTACCGTATGCAAAATATACGAAAACATCACTCACTTCGTAGTACCCTGTTTCTTCCTCCAAAACTGAACCGATTTTTAATTTTCTTGCAGTTTTAGAATAATACAGGCTTTGGCTATGCCTGTACGTTTGTATTGCTTTTTTAAATTTTATCCATAAATTTGTTTTACGAAAGGAAGGTAATAAAAATTGAGCATATTTTTCATTTTCAAAGGCTTCTAGTTTCTACAATAACTATTGTTTTGGAAAAATCAAAACGTACAGGAATGGCGGTGGTGGATATATATTAATTGGTATAACAATATTCATCATAATACTTAAATACCATACTATAACCATAATAAAATATTGGGTATTGTATTGTATCCAGGGAGGAAATAGGAGGACCGATTGTATGGAACAAATGCCGCTAGGATATCCTCTTAATCGATTTGGCCACTGAAAAAATACATACATGCATAGCATCACGCCTTTCTCCCTTGGTGGTAGGTAGAGACGGTCATTCTTTTATTATTGATCGATGGTAGAGACTACGTCCTTTCACTTGATCTTGACACACGTCTTTCGCTTCTTCTCCTTTCATGAGCGCTTTTTCATCGCGTCGGTTATGGGTAATGGAAAAAATAATAAAGTTACATTAAGTGTTTAAAGATTTTAGTTTTTTTAAACAAATTATTACAGATTTTCCATTAAAATGAACATTGACAGTTCTGTTATAATATTTTTTTTGTGATTAATTCATCTATACTAATACATAAAATTGAATTGTCTGATTGTAATGTCAAAATAACAATTTTTTTACTAAATACGTATGAATACGATGCCTATACCAAAAATACAAGTTATGAAATGTTTGTCTATCTGTCCGTCTTTTTGTTCCAGGATATCTTCAGAATGGCTGGACCGGTTTTGATGGAGTTTTTTTGGTAGATAGCTGAAGTTACTCAGCGTTACTTTTATTTTAAAAATAATTAAAGTTCCGCGTAAAAAGAATAAAACTCAAAAAAAATTGAAAATTGTTTGAATTTATGAGAAATATTTTTACTTTATATTGGTACAAAAAATTTTTTAGGTAACTAATTAGTGTTCAGTATAAAACAATTAAAACGCAGCGAAGAACATATTAAACGAGAGCACACAGCTATTCAGCAATATGAATATAGTTTTCACGGTCAGCTGTATATGAGGACTTGTCATTTTGATTTGTTGTCATGTTTTTGTTTTTGCAAATGTTTTTGCAGGTATTAAATTTCCTCCTCTATTCCTGTATGGCCAAACCTTTTGTTATTTTATGCTTTTGCAATTTTCGTACCCGATTATCACCATTACTTCTACACATCTTTTCCTCTCAATCAATGTGTTTGTTTGGATATTTGTACTGTTGCAATCAGATGAAGAGGATGACAACTATAAATGTCTTCTTTAGCCAGACTTTCTGTTGATAAATCTTATTGAAGAACCATCACATGATCCAGTATTTTATTTTATTTTTGTCCTTTCATTTATTTTGCTAATAACGGTATGATATTTATTTCTTGAAAATCTAATGTTTTTTTTTTATAATAATTCAAACCTAAACACGATCTGGGAGTAATGTTGAAAAGGCCAAAAAACATGTAGTCCGTGTAACATTGTTAAGGTTTACAGTAGAAGTTAAAATAAGCTCAAATTACACTTTATTTTAAATATGATTAATTGCCCTTCACAAGTGAAGTACTTGATCCTACGACAATTAAACTGTGATTGAGTAATTTTACTTTAATTCTGGTAAGAAGCCGCTAAAAAATTTACAGCTAACTGTCAAAGCTTGCAAATGCATTTGAATTGCGTTATTGAAACGTTTTTGATTAGAGTATGAAGTTATTGTTACGTAGAGACAAGTTATCAGACCTAAAGGTAAAACTAGAAAATGCTGTTTCATAATGCTTTGGCTTTTATACGATGTTTTCTTTCACTAAAAGCTCAGGTTTATTATAAAATTATACATTTCCCCCCGTCAAAAAAAAAAGGTTTATTATAGAATTGGATAGTTAGGTTCGATTCTACGAATAATTACTAAATGTAGGTATATATGGGCACTATAATTACTTAATATAGGATTAACATTTTTTTGTTATTTACCACGAAAGTGTTTATGGGTGCTTGCAACACCAGAGGTATCATGCGCGCGATATTGACTCTTTATAACCTCAGTAACCAAAAGCTCAAAGCAATATGTACTGTTTTCATACTTTATTGTTCGTATAAGACGGTTCTCTTTTCATTTGGTTTGTGGGTGCGTATTTGTTGTATGAAAGGTTTTACCTGCTTTGTTTATAAATTATTGTGCTATATTATTTCATATTGGCCTTAGTATAACGGGAGCGTACATGCTTTGCGAGCTAATGGCCGTATCGGAGGGAATTCGCATCGATGCGCGGAGGTCTTTATTTTTTAATTAAAACCTAGTTAATAAAGTAAATGGCGAGCGCGCCCACAGACTGGGTGACTCAATGCCGTATACAGGCTGTTCGTTTTAGACAAGAGCCTGTTATTTAATTTCGAGGTGTTTGTTTTTTATTGGCCGCTTTTATCACAATTCCATCTTATGTTGTAAGCCGGTAAATACGCTAAGGCCTGAAGTACTTACTAGCCTTCAAGTTAAGAGTGCTTGGCGATAGGTTATTACAATTATTGTCACATCATGTTTTGTGTTTCGTTATCCTCTTTCTTAACATTCACTTCGATGCAAAGTATGTTGGATTGATACCACATCGCCCCTCGAAGGTGGCCGACTGCACCGTGTGGCTTTAGTAAGTATTAGCCCGGCGTGAAGTTTCAGCTCACATGGGAGGGTGTACGTAAAGGTGGATTCAAACCTACGTCAGTCAAAGCTGTATCCAACCACACTACAACTAAACCATCATCGCTCTATGCAGTTTAAATAACTTCCTCGTAAACACATGACTTTACATAATTTGTACGCAAATTGGAAACAATATTTATATACTTTATGGCTGATATGTGATGTGTGTTTATATCATAGTGACGTCCAATGGACATGCGGCCAGCTTCTATTTAAATTTAGTGCTAAAGTTATGTGTCGTAAAATAAAATTTGTTTGTAGTGCTTTTTGGCGACTTAAAGAAAATATGAAACAAGTGTGTCGGATTTACTTTCCAAAATACTTTATGCACCATATATAAACAATAATAAAACATTACTTATTCTAATTGACTTCAAAAGTCTTGTGTTGTATACCATATAATGTTTCTTTTTATAACAATTTTCTATCCTAATATGTGATTGATGTAACCCTTCTGCTCTTTCTTTTGATGATCATCGACGCATACGTTATAGGATCGAAAAATGAAGGATAATATATGTTTCTCTTGTCGGGTAGAAACGATGAATATTACATCAGCCTGTATCTTGAGAAGCCCTTGAACATCGTAACTTCTCCCTACTGCGGTTTCCGAGCAATTTGCGTAGGATTTTTGTATTTAATAATTGATGAGTATATCTGTATTTGTTGGTGTTTCGTTTATTTTTACATTCACTTTTATGATGCCTGGATAAATAATTAATTAAAGTTTTTTCCTTGAATTTATCTGAATTTAGACTTTGCAATTCGATTCTTCTTTGGTCAAAATATTATTTATTAACGCATGCAGACTTAGCGCTTTCACCAATTGACCACATTACATCATTTATAATTCTTTGCTTTTATATTACTCTGCTTTACGTTGGCATAAACAAATATGAGAACCTAGGTGAGTTTGAATGTATATCTCAGTAGTTTTAAACATTCGAATATCACGAATTATGGCTTTCTAGGATCCTAAGAGAATGATACAATAAAAATCATTAACTATTTACAAGACAATTATTTTCATTATAAACGTTGATAAATATTTGAAATTATTGTTACAACTTAAGTGAATATTTTTAAGCGAATAGTGTACTACGTTAGTTAACTGTAGGTACCAACCTGAGGTTCAAAAGGGACCTTTGTCTCATGAACTGACAGCCTGTCGTAACCAATCAGTTGCCATGTTTGCTAGTTCATTTATAATGAAAGCTTAACGCGTTAAGTTAATGTTTTTGTTAGTTCACTAGTGACGTCACGAGTTTTAATACTTACATACGAAGAAGCGTTAACAAAGGATCATACTTTAAGACTTTAAAAACATTTACAAGACAATTTCTACCTAAATCAGTTGGAATAAGATATGGCTTCCAATATCACGGTGATTAGTTATTAAATTATTTTTTCGAAAATCTTTATATTTCTTAAATTATCAATGTTTTGAGTAAGGTATTGATGTAGAATATGAAAGTTGTAATTATTTTTTATCCATTTTGTTATTTTCAACCCTAAATACTTTATACCTTATCTAAATAATACTGTAACATAGAGAATGTAGATCCAAGTATTGTAAATACAATACTAGGTAAATGTATGTAAAAATAGAGGTATATATTTTTATTATTGACGTTCTGTTTCGCGAAATGGCAGTCATATTGATATAACTACCCGGGGAGTTTTTATGACACTATACAATTTATATTCCGTGTTATTAACTTATGGCTGTATGACATACTATGATTCTGTCAAAAAACTCGCTTACCTCAAATTATCGAAAATATTGGGCATTGTAAATATTAGGTTTGAGAACTTTATAGTATCAAGTCATAATCGTCTGCAGTACACAAAAGAATTAAGTGTTTATTCTCGAGATATATATTATAATAATTAAACTTAGAAGATTCGAGAAAGAAATCCATTGGAAAAAACCATGTATGTAACCGGATGAAAAAAAACTTCTAAGCAAATTTCATTCAGATCAGAAGAGGTCGGTTTCAAATGGAACGACCCCTGTACAATATAAAATCATGTATACACTTAAAAACCTGAGGTAAAACTGGGGAAAAATATAGTATTAAATATTTCTACAACCTATTTGCGAGGTCGCTGTCTAAACTTTGCGAGGTACACGTTAAATAGAGCGCTGAGACACAGTCCAACTCCCTTACAGCTAATTGAGTGAGAATGTTTCTAGTGGGTACTTTTTTGCAACTTCTCAGTTGTCTTTTTTTTGTAATTTGTTAAAAAGCCGGTCTGAGTTCTCCGTATTGTTCTGTTGTTTCTGAAAATTGTCAATTGTGACGTTTTAAAGGTAGTGTATAAACTTTTCTTCGTTTCGATTTAACCGTTTTTCTTTCTATTTTGTTTAATCGTTCTTGACGAGTTTTAGTGTTGCCAATAAAAAAATATAGGAAACAGAAATTACTAAATATATACTATTTAATATTACGAGTATGACACACTAAATTAAAAGCGCTAAAAAAACTTTTGTGCGTTAAAGTTTTAGCAAAAATATTTAGTTTTCTTTTAATATTACAATAATCAATAACTTGAATATAACTGAAATAAATAAATAAATAGATAATAAAGGAAGGTCAACGTTTCGCTAAAATTTATAAGGTTGTAATGATGAAATTCTATGCCTTTATTATTATCTATTATACGCGTAAATACGTTACAGCTTAAAAATTTAGCAACCGTTTCTTCTCTGTTTGCAAACCGGCCTTTATTCTTTCCTTTTGTTTTGTTTGGTAGTTATTGACTAGGTTTAGTATCAAGAGTAAAAATTGATATATAATTTGAACTTCGAACTTTGAATGTTAGAACTTCGATGACTAGGTAATCGCTAGTAAATATGAAAAGGGGGTAAAAAAGTATTTGGAAGTTGGTATAATATACAGCCAGATTGAGTTAGAAATTTAAAAATTTAGATACGAAGACAGTTTATCACTTTGTGCACACTTTGGCAGTTTCGACTGTTTGGTCGGCGGCCACGGGACGAAGCAATTGCTGTCTTGGCGTGAACTCACCTTGGTATCAGGCGAGCGGGCACAATCGAATTTGTTTCTTCAGCCATAGTAGATTATCTCGTAGTTCCAGGAGTCTGTTCGTCCGCTCGAAATGTATCCGAGAACTGACTTTCATTGTCTAGGTGGCATGGAATGAAACCTATATTTTTTACACGGTAAAGGTCTTACAGTGCTTTGGCGATAATCTCACCTAATGTTACATGAAGATGTGGTCCATGATGGTACAGATTAAGCCTAGAAGTACTGGTTCTCAAGCGATGCAGCCCTTTTTTTTTTTTAATTTTTTTTTTTTTTTGACGGGGGGAAATGCATTTACGCACTACCCTTATCTATTGTACTTAGGGGATCAAAGTCCCCCAGTACACTAGATAAGGGGCACGGAGTGACGAGCTCCGTGCAGTGTGGGACTCACCCGGGCGATAGTCGCCCGGAAATACCCACTAAAACCCCCCGGGGCCGTCCGCTGCATTTGGGATGGGGGCGACACGGGGTGGCTTTCGCAAGCACCGCGTCGCCCCCTGCAGCGAACCCGCCGGGCCTCGTCGTGCAATGGCCCAGTGGGGATGGGGGAGTGTACGCACTTCTCAACCCCACCTCTTCGCCCGCCTCCCGTAGGAGGCATGACCTAGGCAGGTCAACCAGCCGGGGGAGGCAGAGAACTGCCCCCCCATAAAGAAGAAAAATTGGGATAGTTCAGTGGCGGGCACAGAGAAAGGGGAAGAAGCCCGCCACTGAAGAAGATTCTGGGTCCCTCTCCTTCTCTCATCTTGTCTCCAACGACAAGACGTAGAGAGGAGAGGGATGTCCAGGAAGAAGAAGAAGGGACAGACAAGAAGAAGACGAACACACCAACACACAACAAACACACAAATACGGACACACGTCCACCAACCACCAAGGGGCCCCTACAAACGCAGGAACCCCCTGACATAACGGGCCCACCGCCCCCTCGGCCTCCTCCTACGGCGAGGATCCGCCCCCGGGTCGTCCTCCCTGACCCTCTCGTCAGCCTCCTTCTGCATCAGGACGTTCTCGCAGAAGGAGGCGACGACCCTCCAGACCTCCTCGCTGCCGACCATGGCTCTAACAACGGTCGGCAGCGAGAGGTCCTCCCCCACCACTGCCACTACTTCGCGGCGCGGCCCCTCTCACGCGGCGCACTCAGCAAATGTGTGGTGCGCCGTGTCCTCCGCCGCGCCGCAGTGGTGACACACCGCCGACGGCTCCCTCCTGGCTATTTTGTGCAGGTACCATCCGAAACAGCCATGTCCGGACAGTACCTGCACAAGCCTAAATGTGAGGGAGCCGTGCCCCCTCCTCACCCACTCCCGGAGGACCCGGGCGGACGGCGTCTATGGTTGGTCGCCCATAGCGCGCGTCCGCCAGGTCCTCCTCCCACCTAACAAACTGCTCTTCCCTCAATTCAGCCCTCAAACTCCTAATTTCCCCCGGATGCAAGCGGAGCCCACCACCATCCCTCCTCGCTGCCATGCGCCGGTACACGGCAGCGAGCACCTCCGCTTCTCGCTCCCACGGCAGGGAGCCGGCGAGCACGCAGGCCGCCGCTACGGACACCGTGCGGTGTCCGCGTATCGCCCTCAGCTCGACCGTGCGCTGCACAGACTGCAGCACACGGACGTTACGGGAGCTGAGGGCGTCCGCCCACACGGGTGCCCCGTAGGCGGCCATGCTTCGCACGACCCCTGCGTGGAGCCGGCGGCACCTCTGGCCAGGCCCCCCCACATTCGGGAGGAGCCGCCCCAGTGCCGCCGCGGCACCGGCGATGCGCGGTCCAAGTCCCTTGAAGTGGGACTCGAACCGCCATCTTCCGTCCAGGATAAGGCCCAGATATTTCATCTGGGCCTTAACCCGGATCCGGTGCCCCCCCACCGAGATGCAAGCGATGCTGCCCTAACACACCTGTTGAAATTTGGCGACAGGTATTCTAACCCGAGGGTGGTAGCTACCGAGGCAGGCATTATTAGAAAATTCCCTACCACCATGCTATGGTTTCCTCACGATGTTTTCCTTCATCGAAAACTCAGGCTGATTTTGAGTTGGATAGGTGAGTTTGAACGCGCGTACATTAACGCTAAATCCGACCACAGTATCAACTAAACCGTCATCGCTTCAAATTACCCCGAAGAGATGTAAAAAGCAATTTAACATAGACGAAGTCATAGATACAATCCAGTAGCACACATAGCCTTAACTTGAAAAGCGATACAGCCAGAAAGTAATTAAAACTACAATACCAAAAAGTTTACCAATAACATCCAAATAGTTGTTACTAATAAGAAACTATAAGTTACGCGAAAGTAATTTCAAAAGTATCCTTTGAAAATCTGGACCTGGTACATCTTAGTAATATTTACGGGCAATTTACTTCTGGCACTATCCCCTTCGATCCCTGGGAAGCGGTAAAAGAACAATAACACAAGATAAAACGAAAGAACACGGACATTTATACAAGTAAAAATTCATTCATTCGGTTATTTTCCATTGCTTGATAAATGTAGAATCTGAAAATTACTCATTCACCAGAAGCCGGTAATGGAACATTGCGTAGTCAGAATTTTCCTGAAAGTAAATCGAACTAGCGTGTACGGTGTGAGGGTACAAATTGAATTTATCCTGTATCTATGTGTCGTCCAACCAGACGAAAGTAAGAGCGGGATGCCAACAGGGATCCTTCAAAAATTACCTTCTGGTGTACATATGATAGTATTTCCTACGACGTATAGAATAAAGTCGATTTTCAAAGAGGTTGTTCACACAATAAACCTTTATGGTTGTAGGTGTACTTGTATATCCTTTTCACCCTGTTTCAGCTACCGAACGTAATCACGTCAGTCGAGAATATACCGTCCGGAAAGCCACGCGCTTCCACTGACATAGACATAATATTATATAAATTTTATATATACATAATAATAATAATAAACATAGATATTTATATATAACATAGCCGCGTACATATATTTTATATTAGATCATATTTGCAATAACTACAATTTTATTTCTCGAACGATATATAGTTGAATTTAAATAAATTGGAAAATATCGTTCTTGAATTTTTGCGATATTTGCTGAGTGTGTTTGTGGCTTTTAATGCTATAAACTGTTTTATAGATTTTTAGTGGGTATTTTTTTATCTTGAGGCTAAAAAATAAACATGAAGACGTCTTCATTTTCACTCCGTGTGATGCGAAGGGTAAGTTGTTATTATATTTTTTATATATATATGTAATATTTTGAAATATATTTATATAAAATATAAAAAATATACACGATGTATATATATACATATATAAAGTAACAGGTTGGCATATAAACCACGCAGGTGGCAGGCTCTACAGGTTGTGGGGGCGAAATTATCACGATATTGATGCTATCTTTCGGCCACACCCTTAGTTTTTATCTACAAAAATAATATAAATTATATAATAAATAATACATTAACATTGTATGACGGAAATAAAAGTTTTTCTAAGTTCGTTAATGAGATCATGTTTCGGCAACTATTGGACTTTTGAATACTGTTAATTAATTTAAATACAGCAAGATTAAAATTAATTAATTCAGATTATACAGATATACAAGTAAATTACTTCTAGAACATATTTGAACAAAAAAATAAATTCAAACTGTTCAAAATATAGATAGGATTCTGATCAGAAGTAAAAAGCATTAACTTTATTATGAAATACTCGTAGATGATATAGTAATATATTACGTAATTAAAAGTTATTAAAATTTCTATAAATTTTATGTTTTGCTGAAACTGTTTCCGACCAGCGTGCTTTTAGCTCCTTCCTATACCATTGAGTAATTCATATGAAGACACAGGTCAACATAACAGCGATTACTGGCGATGTGGATTGTTTATTGCTCGGGGTTGCCGTTATTTTGATGTGTATGGTAATTACCAGTACTATTCTTTAGCATATTATTGTACTATCTACGCCTTGTACTATCACGTTCGGGTATAACTTATAATTAAATAAAATTGACTTATTTAAATCGCTTCGGTGGTTCTCGAGTTTTTAAACAATTAAATAATAGACATTAGACAGACACATGTTGCCTTTACATAATGGAAGGATTATTTTTATGAAGTTTCTTTTACTTTTCGTATATACATACTTGTACATTTTTTTACGCGGTATAGGTTCATTGCTTTGACCACAATCTCATCTAATGTTAAGTGATGATGTGGTCCAGGATGGCAAACACTAAACCTAGATACTGGTTCGCAAGTTATGCTGCCAGAACACACCTATTGGTATTTGGCAACATGTTTTCGAACTTGAACTTACTTACCCAGGCGGGCATTGTTAGAAAATGCCCTACCACCATAATATGGTTTCCTCACGATGTTTTCCTTCACCGAAAGCTCAGGCTGATTTTTAGAGTTGGATAGGCGGGTTTGAACCCGCATCCATTGACGCGGAATCCGGCCGCACAATCCACTGCGCCATCATCGCTTCAGAAATATTATATAATGTAACAAAATATATACATATAAAACATTGGATTATGTAGATGTTATATCCACTCTTTAAAAAAATAATCCTGTAAATCTGTTGAATGGTTATAGGGTTTTACTAACGGATATAAAAA
The DNA here is from genome assembly GCA_014132275.2 of Samia ricini. Lineage (NCBI taxonomy): Eukaryota > Metazoa > Arthropoda > Insecta > Lepidoptera > Saturniidae > Samia > Samia ricini. Next base: position 12,788,643 of record AP028164.1, read on the forward strand.
GACGGAGAGAATATTTAATTTTATTTATGTCCACATTACATAAAAAGTGTATTTTTATAACGGATAACCAGAAATGTTTATATGTTAACAAGAACTGGTTTTGTTTTAAAACATACCTGGAGAAAAATGAAATCCGTTACAAAAAATGTCACCACGTAATATGTGTAACGTTATATTATCTCGATATATAAAAGCGTGCATATTCCGAAAGATAATAATCGATCACGTTGTAGCACGTTTGCCTATAGGTGTGTGAATCTTAAGGCGTTTTCCGGTACAGAACAACTTCGTCTAAGCTTAACGTGTTTCCATCTTCATCGTAGTTATTGTTGATTCATTCTAAAAAATCTATGTTCGATCCTCACTTAATCGTATCACATATTTTTAAAATTAAGAAAATTTAGAACAAAAAAAAATTGATTTCAAAGAGTACCTAATACAAACTTATAGTCAAGAAAAAAAATTATTAGATACATTAAATTAAATGTATGTATGATTTTTTCCGTGACATTATGTTTGACATTGCTCTTTTATATTTTACACATACCATTTGTAATGGCTCGCTGTTCGAAATTCGAACGTAAAATCTTTGTTGAAAATTAAAAAGAAATTTTTTTTATTTAAGTTATTCAAAGTTTTCAAACGAGTATGACAAATTATATGTGTAGCAGCGATGCTTCCACAATCAAACCGTTCACTATATTCCTTCGTTCTTAATAATTTCTATTTAAAACGATCTACCCTATCTACCATACCTCGTACTCTATTTAAAACTTACTGAGTCGTGTCTCTTTTATTTGTAATGTAATTATTTTAAGCAACTCGTGATTATATATTATAAATAGGTAAAGATAAAATAGTTTAAAGCAATTTTTCCTATGCTCATCAGCCAATCTTTTTTATTTATTGACGAGTCTTATTGTTTTATTGTTGTAAAAAGTTTATTTAAAGTTTTCCTTTTTTTAAATTTTCAATAAAAATCATGATCGAATTTACCAATTAATCGACAAATACTAGTATAAAATAAAGATTACCATTACTTTTTCCAATCACTATGGGTTTGTTGTTTCATTATTATCTCAAATGATTTTAAGTGAAAATGTAAGTACATGGTAATGCGTGATAAATGTAGAGACCAGCTAAAAGGGATGTCGCCATAATAATATATATTGGTTCTTGACAATAAAAAAAATCGTTTTGAAAGTTGTAGTTAATAAGGCGAGAATTTAAAAAAAATATTTGTTTTTATGTGGCGAAATCCTTTTACGGATCCTCTCCCACATGCCCCATGTGGGACTTGCCCGGTGAGAAGCACCACCAATAGCAACTAAACCCATAAGGTACCGTTTGCTGCTTTCTCCTCGAATTATTCTTATTCAGGGAACAAGAACAAGAAAAAAAGAAGCAAGTAAGCAAGAAGGAAGGAAGGCAAGGAAGAATCGGGAAAACGTTGGCTTAGGGTGGCGCGAGAGCACGGTTAAATCGGCGTTTGCTACCGCTCAGCCTTCTGCGGCGCATCTGATCCATCCCCGAGGGGATCTTATTCACTGATCCTCTCCGACCCCTCTTCCTGCACTATTACATCCTTGAAGAAGGAGGTAAACTCTCAACAGATTTTTTCCTGTCGAGCATGGCTTTCATCACTCATGGCAACGAGAAATCCAACCCCGCTCTTAGTGTCAGGTCGGTGACAGGCAGTATTAGATACCTTATAACCCTACCACAATTCTTTGTTTATTTTAACCACAAGGTCAAGGTCATTGCAGTACTTGACATCAATACGATATCTGGTTATCTGCTGCTGATACAAGAGTCACGACACTTTAAGCATTTAAACTCAGAGTCAAGACTAGAATAAAATTGTTGTTAATATTATAAATCAGTTATTATTGTACTGCACCCTTCAACTTTCGATATCTTATTAGTTCATGGCCTCAGTTAACTATACATTATTAAGATTTGCATATTTCAAGGTCTAAACGGTATGTGTAAAGAAAACATATTGCGGTATTCGCAAATAGCTTTATTCTGATTTTTTTTTTAGTTATAACAGTAATTTATTGTACATTATTGTACGGTTTTTTTTTTCTTCTCGGCGTTTTTTTTATTGGTTTTATGATGTGTTCAATATGTACTGTTTTATTCTTGGCTAGGTGAAATAACCCGACGTCACTTGAGTTTCACAGCATTTTTCGAATGTTACTTAACTACAACTTTCCCAGTAACTTGTTCCATCATTATTAATTTTAAGAGCTCGTATATGTCATGGTTAAACATATATTCCAGATATGCGACTTAAAGCTAATTGATAGTTGGCAAAAGCTTACGCTTCTGGACGTCGCAGAATCTCTTCATCGGTGATTTTATGAGTCCAGTATGTAGAAATCTTCTGTCTGTAAGCCGCCTTTCGAATGCTAATACTATATTTTTCCTGGATTCTTCTGAAGAATGTATTTTTTCCAAATGTAACATTGGAGAAGACAAATCCGGGCAGGAATTTTAAGATTATGGTTGCGAGTTTTAATCTCTATTTCACAGTTTCAATCTCGGTTAGATAGGTTTGTCACACGCGAACATTGTGAAAACAGGTTTAAATGTATAACCTAGCTATAGATAAAAGGTTTTCTTATATTGTATATAGAAACATTGTACTACTTTTGATATTTGCCCGTTTCATGAACTTAAATGCATTCCCAGTTCACGTAATGAGTGAGATAGACAATACTTTCAGATTTATAAAGTTACATTGTTGAGGAGAAATAAAGAAGTGGATATATGTAACCTGAGTTGAGTTTAAAGAAAGAGCTTTATCTCAAATTATGGTTTCAGTAGAATGTTTCATTCGTTAACTGTCAACCTTTTTGAGTTAGATCGAATATTTCTATCTACGATTCCCCTAGCAACACTCAATTTGACAACAGTTCATAACCGTGTTTCTTGGTAAAATCCAACATCACGTTCTAAGATCACTTTTGCGTGAAAGGAAACTTTCGTAAGAAGGAAACTTAATGTAAACATCCTAAAATTTCTTTATGAACTCCCTAATTGGACGCGGTAAAACCTTCCGCTAAAGTTAGCTAATAGGCTCCGTCGTGAATTCACGTCGGCACCAATTTATCAAAGTCACATTATTTGCTGAAACTTTTGTTCGTTACCTGCTTTTTTATTAACTTCGTTGTGAGTACGTCGAACTGATTGGTTTTCCAAATCGGTTTATTGAAATAATCTGGAGTATTACATTGACCTTGATAGAATAGAGCGAAAGAGAGATAAAAGAAGTTTTCTAACAGCGGGATAAATAAATATGAGTGCGATCATCTATAAACCGGAATGAACGTATTATCAATAACTATTATGTTACAATAATTAGATACGAGTCGCTATTTGTTACTTGTTGTCGGGCTCCTGTTTCCGCAACTAGACATATTTCAGAGTCAGAGATAGATAGAGTCGTTTCAACCGCGCAGGAAGAATACATCGTTAGTGTTCTTAAGAAATATTAACTTAGTTTCTCTTCCTTAACAGACCTACATGCACTGGGCTTTGGAACTATAGCTTACAGCAACCACCATGTCAACGCGAACCAAGAAGTCCCCATTGTCTTATATTTGCTGTTCCGTGCAACTGTAAACCAATTGTCCAGTCAATGTGTTCTCTCCTTATTCAATACAATTACGCACAAGTCAGCCCCTTAGCGATGACCCACGATGGGATCTCGAACTCTTTATAGTCGTCATTGTTTTTGGATTGTACTGGGCTTACCATCGGATGCATTTCTTCAAGAATTTGCCGTGGCTTATAAGACATCAATTGTGTAGTCTTGAACTAATTAATAGACGATCGAAAGTTTGTATCATATTTTTTTGATTGTGCGATAATAAATTAATGGGTGGAAGGTATAACTATCATACATACAGTGCATTGTTCTGTTTTTCTGTTTATTAACGATTCTTTTAGCGCATTGATGAGTTTTAGTGTTTTCAAAATATAAAAAAAGTGTGTGTGTGTGTACGCACGTAAGAAGTTATACTTCTTTGGCGTAATAATAGAAAAAACTAAAACGTTCACAGCTAACTTCAGAATGTTGGTTTTTCGTGAAGGTGTGCGCGCTCATCGTATATTAACTAGCTAACTTCAGGGTGTCGTTTTATCGTGACGGTTGCGCGCGCATCGTAAAAAATTACTCTCATAATTGTTTCCTAACGCGCCATAAAAAGTATAACTTTAAAAACCTTTTTCCTTCAGATTTTGATGGTATATGAAGTAATGACTATGGTGGAATTACGAACATTAGGCGAACACTAGTATTAAATTATTGACTTTAATACATCTAGTTATATAATTATGTAAATTCCCTTATATTTACAAAAGACTAATAGGATTAAATCCTATAAATTGTGCAGGTAATAACAATCAGTATCACAGATCCCTTATGCATGATATATATTAGTTAAACTTATATCAATTTCCAGGAATAGTCGCTGAACGCAATCTAGGAAACCGTTGTAACGTATCACTGCATAAACATGGTTGCTTCAACAGTGTCGATATTGGATATAGTGATGTACAGATGTGTACAAAAGTATTATATTAATTCTTGTATATTATTTTCTTTCGAGAGAAAGAGATTTTACTTAACGTTACGATGAGCTGATATTTTCCCATTGTACTATTTCTTTTGATCCTAATCAACGTACTTTTTATAAGTTGATATCTGATAAAATCAAAATCACGGAAATTGGTTTCGCTTCTGCTTATGAACTCATTCAGGTATTTTGACTTGCAAAATGGAAGCTGAATCTAAAAACAGCCTGTAAAGACACCAGTCTTCATAATTCTCACATTGTAAAGGGCTAGGTTTGTCTTTCTGTTACTTAGCTTATAACTATCCAACTCAGTGGTCCTCACATTTTTCTGATCAAAAGCCACATACGTTAATGAGAGGTAACGACGGCGGGCCGCAATTTTATAAATAAAGTAGTTGATAGCATCTGTTAATGGACATATTTTTATGAGCTGTCAAACGTCAATTCTCCATAGGCGTTGTATGGCAACAACAACCTGTTATATCTATGCTATGAAGTTATTTTTGACAATCTAATTCACTAATTATTTGTAAGCTCGGTTTTGAGTCATTGTCTACCAAAATATTGTAGTATGTCGCGGGCTGCATAAATACCGTCCAATGCCTGCGGGCCGTAGTTTTATGACTACTGATTCAATCGGTTTACATGATTTTTATTATTATATTAAAATTATTATAGGAAAGCTAATTATGTAAACGATAATTATATTACCTGTTTCCGCTAAAACCGATTTGTAGCTATGAATTGTATAGGGAAACATCCCAGGAAGTGGCAGTCGGCACGACAGGGACGACTGAGGATGGATAACCGATCTATCGCCAGTCGCCATTGTTTCTGGATTACATTGTGCTTACCATCAGGCATAATGCAGAGCTACTATAAAAAAAGAATAGATACAGTCAATTTAACAAACAGATTTTTTTTTGTTTCAGCTGAGTCGCCAGATTCCACTAGTCAAAATTATATATTAATCGATACAATATATTTTCAATCTAAAGACAACAAATATTAGTAATAATTATTATCTTGTTTTATCATTTTCTTTTAAAATTATTGTTTTATTTTGATCATGAAATAAATCACTTGTGCACTTTTATTCCGGTTCGGTTCACATTGAACCGTCTGTTGTAATTACAGGGCCGTATTTATCAATCCGTGGGGGTTTAAGACAAGAAGTAATTGTAAATATGATTATAAATATCACCGTTTACTTTATTTGTTCTCGCTTTGAGATCGGAATTCGATCATACTTATTACTGAAAATGTAAGAAAAAAACGCTGTTATCAAATGTTCCTAAATGTCATTAAACTAAAGTTAATTTGTTCAAAATTGTAAAGTTCTTTACCAATGGTTTTGAATTTTTTACACAACTTTATATTCATGTATGCGCATGTTTTATTAAATCAGACAACTACTAGATATTAAAATTGAATGTTGGTTTGTTGAAAATCGCAAATCTCCTAAAGTTCATTACCGATCTTTTTCTCTGGATTAAATTGTAAAAAAAACGCAAACAAAATCGCGGGTAGAAGCTAGTTGATGATTTTAAATCGTTAATAGCTATCAGACAAAGATGTGTTTGCTAGTTGCCTATTTATATATCGATCAATAATTGGTGAATGAATAGGTTTTTTTATGATTCTATCGCGCTCTACATATTTTAATAAACATTTTTCATTTAAGATGGTTTTCATTGCATCCCAACGATATTTAATAGAAAATTCTCATTTTCTTCTCAGTCAATGTAAAAGACAATTAATTAATGATAATGATTTTTTTTCTAATATTTGCGTAGATCTTTTTATACAATTACTCAAGAGTTGCTAAATCCAGAATTACATTATTATTATAGATCAGAGATGTTTTTGTATACGTGTCAGTGCACACTGCGATCGCTTGTCCGATGTTATGCAACATTGTTGTTCGAATAGTACACTCACCGATATAATTTGTTTGCAATCTACTCATATTTTCGTGTTAAAATAGAACAAATGAATACGTGCTCTCAATTTGGAACTTGTTACTATCTTACATTAAATCGTCATTAAACATTAGGTGATATTGTGGTCAATTGTTAAACTTACATCTTCATTCTCATTGTTCCCAACTCACTTGGGGTCGACGCTGTGTATTTTTTCTTTCATATGTCCCTATCAGCCGTCGTCGAAGCGATGATGGCGCAGTGGATAGTGCGGCTGGATTCCATTCCGGGTTCGAGTCTACCTGTCCAACTCTAAAATCAGCCTGAGCTTTTTCGCTGAAGGAAAACATCGTGAGGAAACCATAGCATGGTGGTAGGGTATTTTCTAATAATGCCCGTCTGGGTAGCTACCCACCACCCTCAAGATTGACAAGCTTAGTGTATTTACCATCCTGGACCACATCGTCACTTAACATCAGGTGATATTATGGTCAGAGCACTGACCCTATACCGTGTAAAAAAATCTCTTCATTTACTCCTTTTTCTTTCATATCATTTCTTACACACTCCATCAACACTTTCTTTAGCTTTCATCTACTTTTTCATCCTTTCAAATTCGAGTTCGAATGGCGACCACGTACCTAACAGAAGACACATTGTGGGCAGGCCCCGAAAAAGGTGGACTGACGACCCAGTGTCGGTTGCTGGAATCATCTGGAAGGGGAGAGGGGATCGAAGATATGCCTAGCAGTAGCCCTCTTTCGGCCAAAAACGACATTATAATGTAGTAATGTCGTTGTTTTGAGTAGATGATTAGGTAGTTAGATATCATTTTATAAGTACACTTTTTCACGTTAGAGGCTAGTTTTTGTGGAACTTCAAACTAGTTGTTAGATAAAATTGTTGTCGAGTCTCCAAAATGACTACACCGAGGTAGAAACTTCGTTCTCAAATTGTTGAAATACACCGATTCCAACAGGCAAGTGATATTTAGAGTGATAACTAAGGCGACATTAGAAACTGCTCTAACACCATAATAGCATTATTTGTTGCGATGTTTTTCTTTATTTCAGGTTCATTTTGGATTTAATAACGTCGATACTCAATATTACCTTAGCCTTCGTCCAGGTGTAATTAATGAAAACATTTATGCCGTCGACTGCACTGATGACGTGATATTAGTTTCCGTCCATACACAGTAATTGGTTCGAACGGTCTTTGTTACTAGTTTGATATGAACGCTTATCTTTACAGTGTAATAAGGCATTTTGCTTATATTAGATAAGGTATTGGCGTTTTGGCATGAGAGGCATTTACAACTTGGACCAATCTGTTGGTGATAATAACAATATTTACAATAATAATAACATATTGATTATGGCGCAGGTTGGTAGTACGGTCGGATTCCGAATCTATGGACGCAGGTTGCAATAAAATAATCTGATATAGGATACCGTAGGATAATATAATAATAATAATAAATAAATCTCTATTCATAAATATACACATTAAAAGAACAAACGGTGCATTGGACTCGGATAAGAAATATTTTGTATCCCGGGATCCAGTGCTTTCCTTTCCTACCCCCATGGTAAGCCTTTTTTAAAATGTTAATCTAGTTAGCTATCACTCTCCCATGCAAGCCAATTTACGCATCACTCTCATGCGTATCGTGGTGATTGACACTAATAAATAAAATTGAAGTGTCTGTTTGTAATGTAAATTTTTTTTTTTTTACTAATTACATAAATTTATTTACGATACCTACACCAAAAATACAATTTTCTTAAATTTTTCTGTATATCTGTTTGTTCCGGGTAAACTTCGGAACGGCTGGACGAATTTTGAAGGGACATTTTTTGGTAGATAACTGTAGTTACTCCGCGTATCTAAGGGTACTTTTAATTTCCAAAAATAATTAGGATTCTGTAGAAAAAAACTAAAACGCAGTGAAGATTATATAAAACGCGAGCGCAGCTGCGGGCATACAGCTAGTAAAGTAAATATTACACACGTTTACGTCTTAGACGAAATATATTGTTTAATTTTGTTCAAATCGGTCGTTAAAGAACGAATGTTGACATTTATAAAATTATTTGTAAGGATAGGGATGTGTAAAGTTACAAGGAAAAACCCGTAAGTGGTGAAAGTAACAAATAAAGAATGGAATTTTCCAAGTTACAACGTAATCCCCCGAGTGTGGGACGTCTCGAACGTCCGTCCGTCCTTCCCAAGCTTATGCTCCGGACCCTTCGCTTTGTCCCTAATTTTGTCGGTATTCTTACTAATTCCGAATTGTTTTCATTTTGTTTTTTCCCTTCATTCATATATATATATATATATATATATATATATATATATATATATATATATATATATATATATATATATATATATATACTCGTTTATTTATTTACAGAAGTTATTACTTGTGAAAACTGGTTATAGCTAAATGTTAATGCACGTCGTGTTCCGGGATCTGTAAATTACATACAGAGTTAGCTAGGTATGATGATGCCGATACTTGATAGATTCCTACCAGGGGATTACTTATTCTCAAAGTATTTTACGTACTCGACATGTATTATTTATCTTACTCCAGTGAGTTCAAGTATGGTGAAGGTCGTTAACACTAACTGCAACTGGATAGCTTCGCTCAGTAGGACAAGCATCCATCATTCATTACTGTTCTAATTTTCAATAGGAAGAAGTATCACACCAGGTATATTTTTTAAAGCTCCGGCTAAAATTTTCACTCTTCGCCACTAATATATATATATATATATATAGCATATTTCATCATAGATAAGATATCGAAAAACACTTCAGTTCTTCATAAAACGTGTCGACTCAGCGTCGAACGATCGAGACAAGCGCCTAAAGACGTGCCTCGAACGGAAAAAAATACCGCATCTCTAAGCTTATTACGTGATGAAAGACTTATTGACGCACGCTATACTATCTAAAGGTGGTTTCCTAAGCAAATTTTAAAGATTGCATGTATACCATTAATTAAAAATACTATGTTTTCGGAATTAAATTTTTCCTAGATGTAGAATGGACTCGGTTCGCATACAAAGTTTCATTATTTATTTTTGAAGTGTAAGCTTCTTTAGCGGCGTGGAACGATTCTCGTTAGCGAAAAAACTTTTAGATACGCGTTACCAATGCTATAGCGTCAGCCGTCAACATGCTACAATATATCAAGTATAAGTGGCGTTTTTAAGTGCTGGCGCTCGGAGATAAATACTAAAATTTATATTTTCGCAGTCTTTCGTATGTTTTGATTATGAATAAACTTTATGAAAACGAACATAATTATTGTTCGGAGCGCAAATAAATGTTAAAATCAGACATATGTTAATTTTTAGGTTATGTAAATAACTTTAATTTAAGGATTATGAAATTTACACATTAAAAAATAGTTTTTTCGATGTTTCGGGTTTTCACTGCTGTCGGCAGTCCCCATGGCTGTATAGTTTTTTTATTTAATTATTAATATTTAAAGCAATGTATACATGTAAATAAGGTTAAGCGCGTCGCGTTCCGAGATGGTTCGTTCCAGGGATGATGATGGTAGACTCTCATTTTTTGGCGATCGTTCGTGGACTCTATTTAGCATTGTTTTTAATAGCAAGTAATCGGAGCTCGAATTTAAAAAAAAACTAATGGAACACCCTTAAAAATATGTGAAATATTCAGCCACATTCTCTAGCTTACCTTTACTCCAAAAAGAAAGCACCAATGTAAATTTTATATTGTTTCTAATCATTTCAGGTCTACCACTGATCTCTCTTCATTTAGAATTAATTCCTTTACACAAAATACAGATTATTCACCTATAAAATTCCATCTTTTATGTGGATATACGAAGTAAGTTCATGAATAAAGGGAAAGGGGTCGAAGGGTAGCAATTTCGGTATTAAATTGTTTCAAATTTAATATAACACCTTCGGTTTGCCCGGTGTTTAAGCCTTCAGGTGTGGCTTTGTTACAAATATGTATGAAACAACGAAGTTTACAACTACTGGAAGTGACATGGCTCTATAATTTAGTATGTCGCATGTAATAATAATTGTTAATAAATATTATGAACTTGTATATTCTTGGAGATATTAAATAACAAAGACATTATATAATTGTTTCCAGTTTTAATTAACTAACTGGCACTGACACGCAAATTTTTTCACATGACAGCTCAATATTATTGCTATTACTGAGCCTAATGAAATGCTGGTTTGATCTTTCCTCGGGTATATTAAATTTATTTTTGCATCCATTGCGCGAATACTTCATAAAATAACAAGAAAATTGATTAAAATCACTCAATCCGTTCTCGAGATATCATCTAAGCTGTGGGAAAAAATTAATTTGCACAATAAATTCGTTGATTGAATCGTTATCCTGTTATTCGGGACGGAAGAAAAGCAACAAATCAAAGATCATATAAATCAATCAAGCATTTATCTGAGTCATAAATAGTGTAACAAAGATGACTTTGTTTTACTTTTTATGAGAAAAAAAAAACAATTCTACTTTTTTTTAAATACTAAGTTTAGATTATATTTACATACTAGCTGTGTGTCTGCGACTGAAATCGGGTTTCATATAAATTTCCACTGCGTAATATAGTTTTTAATGTTTTTTATATTCCGTATAATTAATTTCCATCCCTAATTATTTTCCAATTTGTTTTTTATTTTAACACTAAGCAACGATATTCTCACTAATACCTGCCAGTAAAACTGTGCATGGAATCGCAATTTCGTGAGTTTTGATGTTTTTACGCTGAATCCTACTTATTTTTGAAGACCATAAGTACCGTAAGTTATGCGGAGTAATTTGAGCTATATACCAAAAAAGTGTCGTCAAAATAGGTCCAGCCTTTCCGGAGATTAGCTGGAACAAACAGACAGAAAGGCACAAAAATTAAAAAAAAATGTTTTTAGTACTAGCTGTGTGCCCGCGGCTGCACCCGTGTTTCATATATTCTTCACTGCGTTTTAATTTTTCATACGCAACCCTAACTTTTTTTGTAATAAAATAAAAATGTTTCTCATAAATTCAAGCACTTGCTCGTAAAAATGCAAAACCAGATTTTATTAAATTTTTATGAGTTTTAATTTTTTTACGTGGAATCCTAATTATTTTCGAAAATTAAAAGTATCCTAAGTTACCCACAGTAACTTCAGCTATTTACTCCCTACCCGCGACTCATTACTTAGGCTAAATAAAAATGAACAAGAAAAAAAAATGCGTATTACCCCCCCAACCATATACTAAAACATTGTATTTATAAAATATAAGAAAAATGATTTCTGATAAACTTTCTGTTCATAATATACAAACATAATTATAAAAATAATATGATGATATTAACGTTGAAAGTTTGGTACATTTTATTAATACATAATACGAAGAATTTACCACAATATTACATTAGAAATCGTATATTTCTTTCTATAAAGTTGTCGACGCCGTGTCGCTTCACTCGTCTACTTGCAATGTATAGAAACTTTTGAATAGAGTTACAAAACTTCTCGACACTAACGTACGTGTTTTGAATTTGTAATGTAGTCGCTTCCAGTTGTCTCTTGTATCTTCAACGTTTACGGATGACGGTTTCAATGTGTGAAATATATTTTTGTTCTAAAAATCATTTAAAAAACAACTAAACTTGTTTACTGAACATTGCGGTGTGGTGTTGGCGCGTGTCGTAAAAGACGAATAACCGATCAAATCAAATCAAATAAAATCTTAATGCAATTCAATTCAATTAAGCCCCAAGAAGGTGTTTATGAACGTCAATACACTACTACAACCGGTTCGGAAAACAACCCAGTCGAGAAAAGCCGGTAAGAAACTCGATCTGGTTCCTTTTTTTATAATTTTGAAGCGATGATAGCGTAGTGGATGCAGGTCCACTCTAAAATCAGCCTGAGATATCGGTGAAGGAAAATATTGTGTAGAAATCATAGCATGGTCGTAGGGCATTTTTTAACAAAGCTCGCCTGGGTAGCTACCACCCTCAAGTTCGAGCACCTTTCACCAAATAGCAATATGCGTGTTCCGACAGCATCACTTGATAACCAGTATTTAGGCATAGTGTGTTTACCATCCTGAACCACATCGTCACTTAACATCAGGTGAGATTGTGGTCAAATCAATGAGCCTATACCGTATAAAAAAGAATTTCAAATATACACATATTATTTTTAAATAAAAACTATACAAATCATTGTTAGCGGAAGCACTAAGTGGTGTGTAAATTCCAGACATCTCTATCGTTCACGTAATGATCGACCCTGTAATAACCTTTTGAAATTAAAACATGCTTTACATAGTGCTCGAACTTATTGTCAGTTAAATCGGTAATGTTCTTTGGGATCTTATTATAAAACCGAATATTATAAAACTTTTATTAGATTTACTTAGCTTAAAGCGTGGGACGGCCAACTTATTTTGTAATACTATAATTATGACGATCATTTACTAAATCAAGTTTGAATAGCTAGATAGACCAGAGGAAGTATTCCGGCTAATATGATAATTATGAGTATTTTAAATACGATGTGGGTTTGTTACTCCTTCTTTGTTTAGAAACGAACGAACTGACATTATTGAATATTTATTATATTGAATATTATATATTATATTGAAATATGTTTTAACTACCAACAACAGATGGCAGTATATGAGAGTAGGTCCTTAAGCATCGAGAAATAATAATTGTCGATCGCTCAGTTACTTTCTAATTTTAATGATTAATAATTTTTTTTGTTGCACATTTCATATATTTATTTCGTCTATGTCCGAATATTGTGTAAATGTTTGATTTTTAATGTAAAAAGTAACCCTGTATATTTTGTATGGTTTTAAAAATTCGTGTATTGATCTGGTAAATATATTTTACTTTTATACACAAAACATTTTATGTGGATACTAACCCACAATATGTTATTTTACCACGCCATAAAATTATACGAACACGAGCTACGAAGCGTGCGTAGTTCAATAACTCGTCTTATATATTTAAATAAAATACGACTTTTACCGATTTTATATAATTTTTATGTTTATTGTCTGATTATTATTTGCGTTGTTGTCGAGGTAAGATTATTAATCGCTAAATTCTTATTCACCACGATTTCTACAAGGGAGTATCTACCAGCAAGTTGATATAATATATATATAATATCAATAAACATGAAATTCTGAAGGTTTCTTACTAAATACTTGTGCGAGCAACAAATTTACATTCATTGTTTTATCTCGATGCTATATTTGATTGAGAATAATGTTCGTTACTAATGACATTCGAAACGAAGTATATAATATACTACCTCTGTGCCCGCGGCTCCGCCCGCGTTTCATATCTCTTCATATCATTCTTCACTGCGTAACTAAAAAAACAAATGAATGAAAAAAAAAATGAGAAATGGTCGATGGAATCCAAAAAATATATAGCCTATAACTATCTACGATTAATTCCGCGTCGAATGGTTGTAGTTTCATGCTGATCGGTCCAGTAGTTTCCGAGTTTACCTCGGACAAAGAAAACAAACTTTGCTTATATATATATAGATTAACTTATATTTTAGTGGGAAAATGCATTTACGTAATAAATTGGAAAGAGTGTGTGGGATTTCAAACTATGTTTAACCTGATCAGAAGTCCACTTACTTAACTTACTCAGAGTTGAGATTAAAATTACTATTTTTTACAAAGATAAAAAGATGTAAAAAGTTGAATAAATAAATATTAATTTTCTTTATATCATAAAATAAGAAAAGCTTTTTATTTCACGCATAGAGGTGACCATCAATATATCGGCCATCGCCGGTTCTCCTTGTATATTTTGTATTCCTTGTATAAACTGTGTATTAAAACGTAAGATAATGTGTAATTTAGATCTAAAAAATAAGTTCAGTACCTTGTCCATAATTGTACGTACCCGTACGATGATGAAAACGCACATAATATTTGGTTTATCATTTTTTTTATCTTGAATTAAAATTGAAAATGATTGCGCTTTATCTTATATTAAATAATGTTTAGTAGCCAAACGAAAAGGACTTTTTTTTTTACTTGGAGAAATGCATTTACGCGTCCGCCCTCTCGATCTTAAACGGAGAGGGGATATATGGGTCTCGTTTGGCGTGAAGCGCCAGGAATACCTATTAAAACTCGAAGGTGTCCTCAACGCGCATGAGTGTACGACTGCAGTTGTATGTGAATCTATTGACAGTCGACATCATGAGGCCGGGCTACATCTATAGGCTATAGATAGATTTGAATGTACCAATGTACTAATTGATCCCAGAGTGCGATGGACCGAATCATTTTTCACCATAAGCTTATTGTTACGACAGAGTTACATAGCAAAACTATATACAATATTCAATGTAAGAAAATACTAAAACTTGACAAAAGGTCTTACATCGTCGATTAAAAGGATTACCTGTAGACAAACACAGATACCTAAATAAAATATGTATGAGTGATTTGATTTGCCAGTATACATTTTTTTTTATACTGTATAGTTTTACTAACTGAAGGTACTCACTGGCTCTCAAGTGATGCTAGCAAAACAAATTTATTGGTGATTGGCGAATGGTTTTCAAGGTTGGTAGCTATTTAAACGAGATTTTTTTTTAAATTCCTCCTACAACCATGCTATCGTTTGCTCGCGTTATCTTCCTTTACCCAAAAGTTCAGGCTCATTATAGAATTGGATAGATTGCTTGGAAATTACTAGTGAAATCTGGTCACACTATCAATTGGGCTATGATCACTTGAAAAATACCACTTTTGAATATAATAACGTCACGAAATTTGTTTACTGAAGTGAACAGAACACATTTACGATATATATATTAGAATTGCTCTTAATAAGGTTTGGCTTTTGTTGTCCGATCCATAACTATTCTAAACATCTATTATAATGTTGTTTATCAGCTAACTCGGTGTTATAAATTAGTATGGCGTCGTATCTAGATTATCATATCGCGTGAGCTGTCGTTTCAAGGAATTTGTCAAATTGTTTTACTGTCTACTTTTTTGACAAGCATTGTATGGATATTTAATGTTTAGCTCTAGTTATTCCTTCAGTGATTGATTATATTTTATAATCTACGCATGTTGAAGTTTGGAATAAATCAAACATGAGTACAGAGTAGGTACTCGTGTCAGAAGTGAAACTTCATTGGCGAATTTGAAGAGGTATCTAATTGAACTTATAAGGCGTAACTTAGGTTACTTTTATGTTTAGAAATAATTAGAGTTCAGTGTGAAAGAATTCATAACATCGTGAAAAACGCTTCAAATTTCAGTTTTAATGAAAGGGTGTTCTGAGAAATGTCTTTATTTTCTGTCAGTTTCAAAATCATTTTAGGAACACAATTAGGGTGAATAATAGTGCGAATAGAACAGGACAATAATTAGCAATACTACTCACACTAATATAATTTTAATAAGGAGTAAGAGAGATAAATATACTAAGATGTCTCAATAACCACTGTAGTTTTAGCGGTTGATTCACCTAAAAAAAGTTTATTATGACATAATACCTTTATTAAAAAAAAAATTACAACACAAAATGTATTCTTACTATTTGCTTTCGTACGAAGTCTTTCTAAACTTATTTTACAGGTATAATATTTTTTAATTAATCATAAAGGATAATGGTTTCGAAAGAGTATGGATGAAAGGTAACGCTTTTAAACTGTATAAAGTTAATACCTGGGTAAAATCTACGGTAATTTATTTATTTTTGAAATACGAACGGATGGCTAAAATTAGGTATGAAATCAAAGTACTTTCGTGACAATTTCATTTGAAAAGATTTGGGTTAAACTGCATCCCCCATTATAAGTTATGGTACAACATCTACTCGTGTAAGTTTTTGCCGGGATCTTATTGTGTCATTTATTGTTTGATTTTTAATTTGTTTTTCTGTTGGTAAAGTTTAGTTTGTTATTTTAACTTGGGTAATCTGAGTGTTATTTGGTATATTGTGAAGATAGGCGAATACATATTTGAAATATTAACACTGAAAATGAATTCTGAGATATGAAATAACTTCTTGGAAAGGCAACGCAAAATGGCAAAATCTTTTTTCGGAGACTATAAAGAGATAAAACCATGGTTGTAGAGCACTTGAAAATCTGATGTCAGGCGTGTTCGTGTAGCGTCACTTGAGAGTCAGTACCTGCGTGTTTACCTTCGTATGTCACTTAACATCAGGTGAGATTGTTGTCAAATCGCTGATCCTCTACTGTAAAATACAAGGCTGGAAAAATATCCTATAAATCTAGCCACGAAATAATCTGTAGATATTTTCGAGGCCTTAATATTTTTTATACATTAGCTGTTGCCGCGGCTCCGGTCCACTTTTATACAGGACCTAAATTAATTTCGATACTAACAGAATGTGAAAATATTTCTCAAAAATTCAAACACTTTCCAGTAAAACTGTCCATTTAATCGAATTTTGTTCACAATTTCGTCTTTGAATTTTTTAACGCGATATCCTAATTTTCCAGAAATAAAATTAGCCTAAGTTAGAATTTCAGCTATCTACCTGAAAATTAATTCCGTCAAAATCGGACCAACCGAAACAATCTTAAATAAACATATTTAAACATATTTACAGTTATTGTTATAAGTACATTATATTATATATATATTTATTATAATATATATTTAGTAAAAACTGTTATTTTGATATTACAAACCGACACTTCAACTTTATTTATTTGTATATATTTTACTTTTTGGTTTACAAGCGTTTTTACATTTGCACACATGTACGTGTATACACACTTTTCATAAATCCCATCCACGATTGACCCTTATGGACTATTTCGGCAAAGGTTTAAAGTGTTTATTTAAGTGTAGGAGAGAAATAATAAAATTCATAAATTCGTAAGGCGTATTTTTTTATAATTAACAATCAAAATTATAATATTGACAAATATAATTCTAGAGAATAAAGAAAATAAATTATTAAAATCTTTATTTTCGCGTTGTATTGCCAGTGCGCGTAACCTCGTAACAGAACCTTGACTAACCGACTACGCCGAAGTCACAGGAACTAAGTGTATTTCGGATATCGGAGTACCCTTCATATTTTCATTTCAGTTTAGATAGTAATTATGAAATGAAATAAATAATTTTAAAATGATTTAACATGTTATAATTTTTAAAGTATTGTGAATACAATTGTAAACAATGGTAATAAACATGTATTATATCGTCAGGGCAAATGTAGTAAATTTTGCGTTTTTAACTCCTACTTTATTAGGTAGGTAATAAATTAGTTTAAGATCTAGTCAATTTTATATATATTTATAGCGAAGTATCGAGCTCTGATTACCAATGGGGTAATAAATTGCGAAATGTTATAAAATGTTAATAGTCTCATCAAAACGCTCAGATAAGTGTGTATTGCGTTGAAATATTATTTATTTGATCGTAAGTAGGTATGTAATTTTATTTATACTTTTGCATGATGTCATTTTACTGTTAACGGCTTATACCAATACACGTCTAGTCGATCACGAAGTAAATAAAACAGTTACAAATTCATGCAAGTTTCGTTGCTATGTACCCAGTAGATAGAATGCATAGTGTGATAGATTTACGTATATATGTATAGAGCCTGGACTTCCGCAGATCTTATTTTTTTTTTCAAAATCAATAAATCATTATTAATAATGATAATCAGTTTAGGCTCAAAGAACGTCAAAACATTACTGTAATAACTTTTTGAAATTAAGACTTGCTTGACGTGTTTGAACTTATTGTCCGATAAATCGGTAATGTTCTTTGGGATCTTATTATAAAACCTATTACCTATAAAATTTTTATTACACTTAGTCTAAAGCGTGGGACAGACAAATTAACTTTATTTCTAATATTAAAATTATGACAATCATTGACTAGATCAAGCTTGTCTAAACTTTTACGCAGTTTTTTTTACATAAATTAAGGTTACCGGAGATATATTGGGTGGGCGAAGTTAAGATACCATTTTCTTGAAACTTGTTCTTCAGAGATATGTAGGGCCGAGTAGATGTCAAAGGTTAAGTATATATAACAAATTTTTGTATAACGTTAATAAACCGGTTATAATCAAATAAAAAGTATAAGTTAGAAACGATAAAGGAAACACACACACACACACTTATCACATAAATTAAGCACCCCTTCAAATACATAGTATGAGACATAAGGAACAGTTGCAAACTTTTAAACCCCCCCCCCCTCTTCTGTCAGCAATAGTAAAAAAAGTTTTTACCCGCTCTCCTCATGATTGATTACATTGGGATAATTTTGAACAAAAATGTCTAAATATAAATAGTTATATTAATTATAAAATAGACCACGACATTATCAACTATGTTTTTTTTTTTTGTACTGATGAGCTTTTTATTCAAAAAAGAAAATTGGGAAACAGTTAATGATGATTTTTTTTTGTTATAATTATGTTTTTAATAATTTTAGTCGGATTTCGTCTTCTTAATAAATAATAGTGAATATAGAAACCAGTTCTAATTTCGTAATCCCATCCTAAACTCGATACGCAAATGAGGTTACGACACTATAACGTACGAGTGGTAGTATGAACCGCCCCCGAACCGAGAAACCACATTAATACAAGTTAGGGTAATTGGGTGTACATATATATCGTTACGTGGCTACTACCGCATTTAGACACGATGGTTTCAGGAAAACGGTTCCGTGTAGTTCATTGCAAGATAATAATAGTTTTAAAAGCTAGTTTAAATTTTTTTGATTAACTATTAAAAGAAAAACAAATTTCTTCAAATATGTGTAAGTCGGAGATGGTCAATAGTATTAATAGTTAATATGGTCAATAGTATAGTTAATATGGTCAATAGTATAGTTGAGATGGTCAATAGTATAGTCGAGATGGTCAATAGTATAGTTGATAGAGTAGCAAAGCTTAAAGTGACATAATGCAATCGCAAGCGGGGAATTGCGTCATCGCTGATTCGAAATAATTGAAAAGAGCGTGTCGTGCGAACTAATATACGCTGGGTCATTGTTCGCCTCACGAAAAATATATCTGGAGACGTCTTTCTCTTTGGTTATATTACTATCGATTAACATCAAAATATAACGTTGGTCACTTCGCACACACTCAAGTGTTGGTAGGTGGACAACATCACTATAATTGACATTCCTTGAACTGAGTGATATATGTATAAGCAGTAGATACTGTTCAACCTGTCTCTAGAAAGTAAAGTTTTGAGAAAGTTGCTTGCGTTGCCATGCTGTATGACGATGCTTTTGTATCAATGTTTCGGTTAGTCGATTTCTTAAAAAATGATCTGCGCAATACCGTAGAAATATATAGCACACCAAAGGCCTTACGCCTATGAAGGTTTTTTACTGAAGCAACTCCTGAATCAGCCGTCAAGAAATTAAATGAAAAAAAAAACCAAAAAAGTTTCGCACGCAGTAATCTACGAGTACACTAAGCGTCGATATAGGGCAGGACATACATCTCCTCTTTTCAACATATGTTACAAGTACTTGCCCGACGTAAAACTTTTTAATGTCTTAATTACTTTAGGTAGTTTGAACCATCAAAAAATGTGGAGATAGGGTAATGATATAAATTACATTGCAAATTAGATATCGAAAAGAGTTGTGTAAGGTGAGGGAAAGGTCTCTCGGTGATTTATGACTTATGATTAACAACCACTATTAAAATTCACAGCATTGGTTCCCAAAGTTCCCCGTAGCCTAAATGTTTGATTATATCGTTGTGTGTTATAGAATTTAAGACTCATATTAGTGACTTTGCTTTAATTATTTTGTATATTTTCTACTTGAATAATATTCGTAACATTAAAGTCCATTGCGAAAACCCGTGAAATGTGCAGTAAAAAGTAACTATGTTATGTTATATGGAACTAAAGAACCGGCAGAGAGTTTAATGTATTGATGTCATTTCGTACCGTCGCATCGCAATTTGGCGAAACTTCTTGCAGAATCTCTTAAGACGAAACTTAAAGGAGACGGAATTTTAAGAAAATAATTGAAGTAGAAGAAAAATGTACTATTTTATTATCTCAACATCTCTGAGACTTATTAACGTTTTGGGATTAAGTTTCACATATAGGGTTGTGAATTCAAGTCGTAAGCTTATCGTTTATCTCGACAGGTGTCGTCGCCGCCTCTCGATATTCGAACTGAAGCTCTGAAATCTCATTTACCTCCTCCCGATATTGGACGGGGCTAGCTTAAATTGTTCCAGACAGGTATTATTACAGTGTTCGTGATTAATTGTACTGGCTAATGGGTGATAGAGCTTTACCTTTGGAACCTATGGAGGCTGAAAAATATATTTGTGACAGAGAAATAAGTTTTCTTCTAAAATATTATATTTTTAATTTATTTCATAATTAAGATCACAAAATAAAGATTTCTTCAATATTGATGGTACAGAAACACCATGTAAAGAAATGGTGTTACTCAATTTTTTTTCCCAACTGACCAACGCTGTTAAACTGAAGTACTTTTGCTTTGACACTGTTGCTTATAGCATGCAAGCGCTTAGGACACTCACACACAGGATAAGTGTAACAAGCGCAAAGGTGTCTGAAGCCTCATTTTGATATGTTGGCATTACTAGCTTTCATGTAGTCAAAATATTTTGTCAATCGTTTCGGATTTTTGCTTTTTAATGTACTTAAATCGTAAAACATGCCAAAGCAAATTCAAAGTAGTGCTATAAATATTTTTCTAGCTATATGTGAATTCTCTGAAAGATAAATATCAAATAGAGTTCTGTTAATTCCATTCGTCTACAATTTGTCGCCATGACTTATCCGTAAAATAGTGTTGTCTGTATATTAAATTTTACTAAACTTTATAGGAATAAATATCGAAAAATTCATTTCGGTTTATTATAAAATAAATAAAAAAAACCCTGATTTGTATCACAATGCAGTAAACAAACAAATATTATATTATTTTTTTCGTGAAGATAGAGAAGTTGCAGCTTCTATGTCTCAATACTAAGTACTCCAAGAAAAATACGTATCCAAAGAAGAGGATTTTGATTGATATACGATCAGAAATTCAATACCTGTAAACTATTTTGTTTTTTTATTGATGTACCTACAGCTGTAGGTTTTTAGCGAAACATATATCTTAAAACTGATGTATATCCGGCTCATAGACGCATTAAAGCTTCTTTTGTTGTGATAACCATGTTTTCGGTCCGTCTATTTTGAATCTGACACGTTTATCAAACCTTATTCAAATTGTATATTCTATCAAATCTTGGCAAATAACACATATGAAACATGGTAACACAATATTCAGAACGACCACTTAAAGGCTAGTGGTTAAATAAATGTGAACGGATTTGAATCATTTGACATACATTATTTCTTTTTCTTCTTAGATAATGGCAATCTGTGTATTACATACGGACAATTTCTGCTAGTGTCATGTGGGTAAGATGTATTTTCAATCTTATATCAGCTTTACCAAGCTCCAGCAATATGGTGGTCCATCCTGCTTGATCTTTCCATGTAGTTTACTAGGCACCTCAGAATATGTTACACGTTGTTTACAATAAACTTAACTTGTAAACAATAACCAAACTATATCACACAAAACATGATATAGAGTCAAATACACAAGTTAATGAATTAAACAAAATAACTGCTACATAATAAACTGAGATTCCGCCGAAAACTAACTACGACAAACATTATTTGTTTATTTTTGTTTATATTTATTACTATTTAAGAAAATTGCAGAGGTACTAGAACATGCAGCCAAGTCTGACGTTAGGAACATTTCTCATATAAAGCAATAACAAACAAAATGGTGGCTTTTTGTTTAAGTTATTTCAAGATCTCAGAATTTACGCTCCATGTCATTATCTTCAATTCTCTTCACTTGTGATCTGTAACTAAACTATATATCACGAAAAAAAATTGAATATATAGTCCAATCTCTGTGGCTGTGTCAATACTGTAAGTTAATAGATTAAAAATAAGGACGATTGCAATACAAACCAAAATTCTGCCAAGCACTCGGACATTGCATCTTAATAATCTGCCAGTCTAACTGTTTTGATCAGAACATATTTACTGAGCAAATGAAGCGAAACACTAAATAAGCATAAATAACGATTTCCATCATTTTAAATAGCAATTAAAGCCGCGCGTAAAAGCTTCGAGTTAAGCCTCTGGGATTCGTTTAAATGAGTTAGGCGAATGTATTCCCTTTCAGCATATTAATAAAGACGTTAATTGAATGAAGAGAACGCGATGCGTGTATTAAAAACGTGTACATTGCTGTGGGATTTCTCGGTTAAGTAGATTTTACAAATTTATTGCTGTTTGAATAATAAATTACAGTTTGTTTGTTAAAGAAGTTCAGTATTTATCTGAAGGAGTTTTTATTGGATTTCTTAGAAGTTCACCGATTCATATTTCTCTTTCCCGTAGTACATTTTGTGGTTGAAATGATTTATTTAACATTATGAAGGTTTTTTCTGCTTTGCCATTAAAAAACAAAGAAAAATAGAGACATTTATTCCACTTCGAGACACTCATAAATTTACAGAATATAAAAAATATGCAGAAAATAGATAATAAAGTAAAAAAGCTGCTATAACATGTTGCCAAAATATATATAATGTATTACAAGTTAAAAAGGGCACCAACTCAGACTATAATTTAATAAAATATAGGCGAAATTTGTTAACATTGAAGACAAGTCTTATAGAGACATAACTGTATTTTTGTTATTATTTTTTTTAACCTGTATAGGACTCTCATAAAATCTCACCTAATGTTAAATGATGATGTGGTCTATAGAATGGTAAACACAAACCCACAGGGTAACCTGTATAGGACTCAGTGCTTTGATCAAAATCTCACCTAATGTTAAATGATGATGTGGTCTATAGAATGGTAAACACAAACCCACAGGGTAACCTGTATAGGACTCAGTGCTTT
The DNA here is from genome assembly GCA_014132275.2 of Samia ricini. NCBI lineage: Eukaryota > Metazoa > Arthropoda > Insecta > Lepidoptera > Saturniidae > Samia > Samia ricini. The sequence continues at coordinate 12,812,166 of AP028164.1, forward strand.
GATCAAAATCTCACCTAATGTTAAATGATGATGTGGTCTATAGAATGGTAAACACAAACCCACAGGGTAACCTGTATAGGACTCAGTGCTTTGATCAAAATCTCACCTAATGTTAAATGATGATGTGGTCTATAGAATGGTAAACACAAACCCACAGGGTAACCTGTATAGGACTCAGTGCTTTGATCAAAATCTCACCTAATGTTAAATGATGATGTGGTCTATAGAATGGTAAACACAAACCCACAGGGTAACCTGTATAGGACTCAGTGCTTTGATCAAAATCTCACCTAATGTTAAATGATGATGTGGTCTATAGGATTGTAAACACAAATCCACAGGGTACTGGTTCTGAAGTGGTGCTGCCGAAACACACTAATTGGTATTTGGTGACAAAATTTAAGGGCGGTAGCTACCCAGGTAAGCTTTAACAGAAAATGCCCTACCGCTATGCACATAGGTTTCCTCACGATGTTTCCCTTCACCGAAAGCTTAGGCTGATTTTAGAGTTGGATAGGTGGGTTTTTTTTTTTTTTTTTTAATATATCCCATCATCCTCTGACTCAAGTCAAAGACATTTTTATGCATATATTATATCTATAAATGTATTTAAATTTTCCCTTAATGTGTAATTTTGTTATTTATTCATTTTTTTGCAGTACCCTATTATTTCTTCGCAATAGTTTTTGAATCTCCCCCCGCTAAATTCTCCAGCAATTATCCGGTTCAAATTATCACGATTGAGCTCCATCTCAATCTCCCACTCCAGCGTCATTCGTTTCCCCTCGAATATGGGGCAGTCCAAGACTACATGAAGGGCCGTCTGATCGCTTTCGCCGTCACAGGGACATTTTGGGTGCTCCTTCTTTTTAAAGTGATACAAGTAGTGCGCAAAGGCTCCATGCCCTGTCACTACTTGTATTAAGGCGGGCGAGAAACCCAGTTTCCTGCGAGTGTGAAGGGCCATCGCAGCGCTGGGAAAATAGGTTTTAGTTACCTCCGCGTGATGTTCTTCACTGTAACGTTTTTTTTTCCCACTCCAAGGCTGTTTCATGTCGAATTTCCTTCTTTACGAAGGAAATGGGGCATTGGTCGTAGTCAGCCTTGGTTTTCCTGCGCAACGCGGCCTCTTTGGCGAGCTCGTCAGCCCTCTCATTTCCAGCTCTGCCATTATGCGCTTTAATCCACTGGAATCTCACCCGCCCTACTTCCCTTTTTAATCTCGCCACGTCCCTGCGCACCGCGAATACTAAGGGATGAGTGGTCCCTTCATTTTTAATCGTTTCTAGGGCTGCCCTCGAATCACTGAGGATTGTTGCCCCTCCAATTTTGAGCCCTATTTCTACTGCCTTTTTGAGGGCAAACAGTTCTGCCTGGTAGACTGTGCAGTGAGGTTCTAGTCTGTACTTTCTGGATTCGATCTCCTCCCCTTCTCTCCATCTAGTCAGAGCCGCTCCCACTTTCCCTTCAATTTTGCTCCCATCTGTAAATATTTCATCCAGGTCTGCCAGTTCCGGTCTGTCACACTCCTTGGCATCCTTTTCCTCCAGTTCCACATCTATTCCCACTTCCTCTGACGGATGGGGGAAGGTTTGAGGGCTCACTCTCTTTTCAATTTCCCTGTCCTTGATCAAGATCTCCGCGGTCAGTCCTCTCTTCGCCTCATACAGGAGGGCGGCTTCCCTCACCCTCAGGTCTAGGGGTAGCAATCCTGCCAGAGCAAGCACCGAGTTCAGAGGGGCCGTCCTGTATGATTTGCAGATTTTTTGGGCGAAACCTCTCTGCACCTGGTTCAGTCGCGTCCTGATCATTTGTTTTTGAGCGGCCGTGTGCCAGACACTGGCCGCATAGAGCACAATAGGTTCGACTACCGCCAGGTAAATGCTTTTCGTCACCTCCGAGCTCAAGCCCCACGAGATCTTCGCGGCCTTCGCAAGCTGTTTGTACAAGTTGGTGACCTTCTTGCACAAGTTTGTGACGTGGCTATTGTCATTTTCCTGTCGATAGTCAGGCCTCGGAGTTTAATTTCTTCAGCGATATTTATGGGTACGCCTCCCATAACCATAGCAGGAGGGTCATATTTGAGTTTTTTAGTGATAATCAGCGCATTGGTCTTTTGGGGGGCAAAATCCAGCTTATTAGCCTTCCCCCATTTGTGGATAGGTGGGTTTGAACCCGCGTCTAATTGACGCGCCATCCAGCCGCACTATCCACTGCGCTACCATCGCTTTTTATAACATCGTTAAAAACGGGAGAAGATTGTTCATGCATGGAATTTTTTGTTAATGAATGTAGTATTGTACAACAAGAAAATAATGTGTGAGTGATATATTATATCTATGAACAATAGTGATGTAATCAAATAACAGATTACGGGTGAAATATTATATTACGCTTGCTAATTGTTTTCCACCTTGAACCGTAATTATAATGACATAACATTACCTATTTATTTAATACACACTAATAACATAACTATATAAAAAATCAGCCATGAGGACTGCTGACAGAAGTGAAAACTAGAAACTGTGGAAAAACTGTTTTTTTTTTCAATATTTAAGTTACAGTATGAGTTAATTACTGTTGTTATATTGTATAATTTGTTCATTGAAATTATTAACATAACCTAACATTTGTTTGGTTTTTACATCTATTAGCGCCTCCACTTATAATTATGTAGATTTCCATCTAGTTTATTCATAATCAAAACATACGTTTCATAAGTTGCGTAAATATAAATTTCGTTATTTATAGCACTTAAATGCCATGTCTTATACTTGACATACTGTAGCATGTTGACGGCTGACGTCATAGCATTTATATCGCACAACACCGTTAAAGAAGTTAACGCTGAAAAAATTACGTGACATTGTTTTCACTGAAGGAAAAAATAAACTAAAGATGTTAATTTACAAGTGAATAAACATTTAATATAAAAAAGCGAAGGCACCTAAATAGTAATTTATATATATATATATATATATATATACAACTATATAAGTGAAATATATAGCGCTTTTTGTCAAGTCAATCGTTTGTTTATCCCGTTTTATAGCCGGCTTGAGGAGAATCCTCAGATCCCTTTTTTATTTCTATCTTGTTTGTGCTAACTACGAAGACCGAGAGATTTCGGAGCGGAATTCTAATACACTCTGGTTCTATTTTGTTCGTGCTATGTATACATAATATATTTGTGATTTAATTTTCGAAATTTTAGATAAGCTACTTTTTCTTGAATATTTTTTTTTACTGCGGGAATACTTTTATATTATTTAAATCAAGAAGCATCCGTGAATCATTTTATCAATACTACAAAACTTTTTAGTTATTATCATTTCATTTGGCTGACGTCCACTGTTGGACTTTTGACAAGATTGTAAATGATTGTATTTATGTATTTTCTACAAATAACTTGTACCTAAGATGCTAACAGCTACAACAACTATTTATATTTCATATAATATCCCTTTTATACGTATGACAGGTTATATATATAACGTGATTTTTAGTACGTTAAATAATCCCATCGATATATTTTCGTATCCAGTGAAATCCCGGAACGAGATCTTAGAACGAGATCAGCACTATCTTAATCTGAAAACTGTAGAAGCGATCTAGTTCGTGTCTAAGTGCGCCACCCCGCAAACAAAGGACTTGAGAGATGTCAATGATCCCACAGCGCGGACTTTCAAATCTAAATCTCTCGCCAAAGAGTACTTCAAATCGAGATAATTCTTCTACGTCGCGAACAAAAATTACATAGTTATACTATACAGGTTCAGTGCTCCGACCACAATCTCACCTGATGTTAAGTGATGATGTGGTCTAGGAAAGTAAACACACTAAGTGATACTTCCGGAACACACCTATTGGTATTTGGCGACAGGTTTTCAAATTTCAGGGTGGTGGCTACTCAGGCAGGTATTATTAGAACCTTACCACCATGCTATGATTTCCTCACGATCTCACGATCTCTTCCGAAATCTCAGGCTGAATTTAGAGTTGGATAGGTAGAATCGATACAGGTTCGACGAACGAGGCGAATTTATGATTTTATTACTACTAGTGCTCGCCTGTGTTCGGAAATCGAACCAGAATTCTTTCAAATATTTAGATTTGTTTATTAAATAATTTTTATAAAAGAATAATAATTAATTTTAAACAATGCTAACAATTTTGTTTGCGTTTCCTTGTCAATTGCTTAAAGTAAAAACTTCTCAAAAGTAAACATTCTGTCTGTAAATAAATATAAAGTTTAACAATCACATGTGATTTGTAATAGTAAGAGGTATTAGAGATACATAGATTTATAGATTTTTGTGTCAAACGCACGGTACTGTGTGTATTTTTTTTTTATTATTAATTTAATGTATTCCTAATGCATAGTATATAAAATATTAACTTACTGCACTCTTTATCCATATAAAGTTTAAATATGCTACATTTTACACTCCATCGTGTGTGTTGCGTAAATAGGGACCCAAAGTTTTTACTTCACGTATTATATATATAGATTTGAACTTTATTCGAACTTGATAAAATTACTACATTTCATCTGATGTTAAATAAAGTGGAGAACGATGGTCATCGCCGGACGATGAGAATCTATGGGCAGTCGCTAGCCTAAATCTACTAAAAGTAAAACAAGTTAGGTTATTTAGGACTTTCATTCGTTGAATCCGAAACGCGATGAACCCAAACGTCTTGACAAGCTACGACAAGTTTTTTACAAGTATACGGTGTTCGCTATCCAGTACGACTCAATTGCCATACTAACTCATTATGCAGGCATGACAGGGACAACTAATGATGGATAACCGGTCTTTCGCCAGTCACCACTGTTTATGGATTGCATTGTGCTTGCCATCAGGCAGAATGCCGTCACTTTGCCGAGCTACTATAAAAAAAAGACTTCTGGAATAACTTATGAATATATTATGATCGATAAATTTTCTGTAACGTACGTAATTATTATTGAATTAATATAATATGCATACAATTATAATGATAAACAGCTAATATCATAACTTAGGTTCGAAAGAAAAGCTTGACAAATGGGTGCTACACGAATATGTGCTTTGAGTGTTCTGCTGTGCTGTTGAGAGTTGTGTTGTTGAAACATCTGGTGGTGTTTTTAATTCTCACTTGACTAATGTTAAATTAGAGATTAAAAATCTGTTACCAAGTCCTTTTCATTTTCATCATTCATCATTTTCAGGGCCATTATCAGTTAATATCAAGTGAGATCGCAATCAATCGCTAATCCACAGTTCACAAAGTCTTACGTACCATGTAGACGTGGATTGAAGTTTCTCCCAGGGTGATCTAATCCTACCTACAATTAACCATTAGCAATAGAGGTATACAGAGGGCACAACTGGAATGAAGGCGATGACTGCTGGTGGGTGTCTGTGTGAGCGCGGAGTGGCTCATGTCTGGCATAAGAGAGAGTCATGATACATGAGTTAGTTTTACTGCCAAGGTGCACCAATAGGCCTACAATATTAATACAATACAGTTATTTTTTTAACGTGGGGAAATGCATATGGGAGTAATATCTTCCGGATCAGAGCTGGTAATGCAATACAATGTTTTATATTAAATCAATACGAATCATAGTATTTTAATCTTAATACGTAGTTTATCTTTCTTTTTAATAGTTTAGGATATTACTTAATAACAAGATACGGACCTATTTGTAAGGCGAGAACGGCCCTCGTGTGATTTGTTGTTATTAACGGACATCTGTCTTCAACGGAGCGATCTCTTGAAACACGCTCCGTGGAAACAAAGTTTTGCTATATATAATAAGTAAGAGCTATGAACAAACATATAATTATTGTTATTTAAAAGAATATTTACATAATACTATTTTAACTGTAAAATAACTGTAAATTTTAACTGTTATATGTAAAAACATAATCTCGCCAACGCTACCATAAAACAGTGGTGCTTCTCAGAAGTCGCTTGGGCAAAGTAAGTAAATTCATGGGAACGTGTTTAATCACTTTTCAATAAATCATCTATTATTGATTTTATAAAAATATTAAATGGATATTACTTTTTTTAAATCATTCCTTCATGCATCCAGCTCTCTAATTTTTCTAAAAAGAAAATTCTCAATTTAGTTCTTAGGAGGCAAGAATGGCATTTTGTTTATTTTTATCTATATCCGTACTAATAATAAAATTGTAAATTTTCCATGTCTGTAAGTTTTCGATTTTTGTGAAAAAAAAAAATTGCAAGGGGATAAAAATAGGTAATTAAACACGTTTTAAAAACGTCTGTCTTTCTGTCTGTTTGTTCGTGCAGGTATCAAATAGAAAGTACTAAGTATATTTTTAAAATTCATCAAAAAGATCATTATAAATCATATTCCGGGGTAACATAGAAACTTTATTTTATTAAAATCGTTTCACTCTATCAAAAGTAATAGTAATTTTTTTACAGTTGTAGTAATTTTAATTTTTTTTGTTTGTTTATTAATTTGTAAGCCAATCACACAAAAACTACTGAACCGATTTCGATAAAATTTGGTATATTAGTAGTTTATACTCTACAGTTTATACTACTCTACTTTTTACACATACATATTTATATAATGTATGAATAGCGTTTGTTTAAATTTATAAAAAAAACATAATCATGAAGTGTATGCATAAGAACATCTATACTATTATCATAAAGAGGTAAAGTTTGTGAGTTTGGATGTTCGAGTTAATCTCCGGTACTACTGATCCGTTTTTTCGAAATGCTTTCATTATTAGAGAGCTATATAGGGTTTTTTTACGGGATGGAACGGGATTTCAGGCGAGCGAAATCGCGGTCACAGCTAGTGTAAAGTATTTTTTATTAATAGCCTTAAAAATGGTGACGATTGTCCCTTAAAATATATTACGTATACATTAGTCTGAATACTACATTCAAACAGGTAGGTTTCCAGTGAAGTATATTCAAACACGGAAAATACACAACTTTGTTTAAATGCACAGATAAGATACCTACTGAAAATTGCCTATCGTACCGTGTAGAATGGGTAGTAATATCGAGTGCTACGCCGTAGCAACGGCTACGAAACTCAATTGGTTCGCTTCCTTTCCTATTTCCTAAGTGTTTCTCCATCTAGATTGTTTAGTGTCGCTACGATACACTGTTAATGATTTGACACTTAATATCTATAAAAAAGTATTTGTGACTAAATCATTTATATTTAAAAAATTATATTCAAATGAAAAAAAAAATAACAAATGTATATTTATATCTCTGTACGTTACTTGACATATAAATCAAGAATTATTACTAAATTGATTTTAATGTCATTATTTTAATTTATAGATATATTATCTAAATTAATTTTCGCATAAAAGTGACAAAGATAGATAATTAAACGCTTAATTGGTTTGGACACATGAAGATTCAAGAAGATTCATGAAACAGGTTTACAAGACGAGGGTAACTGGGCAAGTCGGTAAAGGTCAAACTAGGCGAATACCTACTTCGACCACATCGAAGACGTTCTAAAGAAAGGCTACTCGTAACCCAAGAGCATGTATGAGAGCGCTCATGAAAGTAGAAGAAGCGAAAGATGTATGTCAGAAACGTAGCAAGTTGAAGGATGTATTCTCTGCCTACCCTTATTGGAGAGAAGCGTGATGTTACGTAAGTAATTTTCGTATATATTTACTTTAAGTTACTATACTAAAACAAGTTACGTAATAAGTAATGAATTAAATTATGATAGGAATAATCATTATTGCGTTCCTCATAAAACTTAATTATTTGACCTTATTTTAAAGATATTATGTAGTTCACAATTATTATATAAAAATTAGAATATCATTACATCCCAACTAAGTTAATGATATATCTTGGCTTTAATAATGTATAAATCCAAATATTGTATCTTACCTGTATGTAGACAAAACGAAACATATATATCAATCTAAATTGATTTTTCCTCGACATGCGAAAATATAAAATGCGGAAAAACTCCATGGCGCAGTGATGATAATAAATAATGAGCTGAATGTTAGCTGGATCGATTCAATGATGAATAATTTAATTGGATGAATATTCAATACCTGCGGGGAACAAGTTTTATTTTAATTTTCCCGAGCGAGAGCATTGTTTCCCAAATATTACGTTTCCATTAAAATTGTATATAATGGAATTAAGTATCATCTTACCTCCTTCGAGTTGATAATTATAAATGAAACGGGAGGGTTGAAGGTGGTCAGAGGACGTAATCTGTGGTACAATGACGGATAATTATCAAAGGCTTTCACTCGCTGTCAACTCTTCTAGCGTTTCTCTGAGGGCACTCCACGTTCATTGAAAATCTGTAAAAACAATTACGATTTACTTTCACCCCGTCTCTGTGTCAATGTTTATGTTTACTACAGGAGAGCTTAAGCTTAACTTTAGATAATTGTTGATAAACACTTTTTTTGGTTAAGTAACAAAATACAAATAATATTATGATTGATGGAACGCCTTTAATAATAGAGTAACTAAGTATAAATATTACAGTTTATATTAGTTTGCTAATTAATATATTAAAATTGGTAGAAAATACCAAATGCGGGCTGGTCGGACTCCAAATCTTCTATTTCTTGCCGAGGGTCTGGTGACACACTGGGTCGCTCAAGGCGAAAATATAAGGAATATGTCCACTTTCCGAGCAATCTCTCGTGCACATCCAATCCCGAGGATCCTGCAGCTTGCGTAGTGGCGTGATGCGGCGATATTGTGAATTTTTTATAAAAAAATTATGCGGTTTGCGTTGCGGAGCGGTTGCGCGTATATTTTAACCAACTATCAAAAGTTAACTAATAGCGGCGCGGGTTGCCAGGCACGAGAAAATCACTCGGCAAGAATGACAGTGTTCCTGACATTCTCACCCCAGCAACCGAATGATTCACCAAATATCGAAATCAATAAAATCTTTATTCAATTTAGGCCCTAAAAAGGCGCTTATGACCGTCTAAAACACTACCACCGGTTCGGAAACAACCCAGTCGAGAAGAGCCGGCAAGAAACTCGATCTGGTTCTTTTTTTTTTATAAATATAATATATATCATTTTTTTTTTCATATAAAAAACTATAGAAATCATAGTGTTACCTAATGTTAGCGGAAGCACAGAGATGTTAAATAATATAAACTAAAATAACCAGATAATTGTATGTACTATATAATAAAATAATCATGTGACGATTCGGTTTCAAGCTGTAAGCTACTAACGTACAGACAGACAGATAAACGTTGCCTTTTATATGAGTTAAGGTCTAATCTTTACGGATTCATAGCGTCAAATAAAATTTATATTCTGTTTACAAAAAGTTTTCTTTTTTACCTCTGTGATAGATGAAAAAATTCAAGATCAAAAGAAAACATAAATCATCAAATCCACAGTGAACGTTAACAACAACAGAACAATGTTAACACAGAATTCTCTCACAAACAGGGACAAAATTATCTTTATAACTGCAGAAAAGTTGCTGATATCTTATTGTAAAAGTAAATGTTGCTAAAAGTTAAAATTACAATTAATGACAAATGTGACTTAACTATGAATAATGCCTTGCAGGTTTTGACATTGAGATAATACCGTTTTCATGTTCTACCGTGAACTATGAAAGAAAGTTTTTGTTAACCTCTTGAGCACTATCCTGGCGTTTACGCCAGCTTTCCATTGTTTTCTTATGGTCTTCCTATTGCCTCATTTTTATGGGTAATCGACATATTAAGTATTAACAATACTAATTATTTTAATTCGCTTTGAGGTAATGGATACCAAGGATCTTTTACACAATATAGGATCAGTGCTATCAGTATAATCAATATAATATAATATCAGTATAATCTCAACTGATGTTAAGTGACGTTGAGGTCAAGGATGGTAAACACACTAAGCCAAGGTACTGGTTCTCAAGTGATGCTGCCGGAATACACCTATTGGTATTTGGCGACAGGTTTTCAAACTTGAGGGTAGTAGCTACTCAGGTGGGCATCATTAGAAAATGTCCTACCACCATGCTATGGTTTCCTCACGATGTTTTCCTTCACCGAAAGCTCGGGCCGATTTTCGAGTTAGATAGCTGGGGATCCAACCCGCGTCCATTGACGCGGAGTCCGGCCGCACTTCGTCACCAACGCACACTCCGTCATCCTCTGATTATGATATAAAATGAGCGAATAATAAATATTTTGTAGATTTTTGGTAATTTTCTGATGACTCCATATTTATTGACTCTTCAATAGCGTGTAATTATGCCGTGCTGCTGTGATATAAATTTTGCTAAAAAAACACCTCAGCATTAATTACAGTGTGTTTTCAATTGTTAAAAACTGTACTAAAATAACGAAGTGATAAAGTCGTTCTAATTATAATATTTTGTATACTTTATACATTTTTTAATATTTAAAGTTAACTTGAAAATAGTCTGCAAAGTTGTAATATTTCATAAATTTTCTAAGACGAATTATACATTTTTGACTTTCATATTATATACTAGCTGTGCCCGCAACGTTTGTCTGCGTGGAATAGTGAATTTAGGCATCATTTTTCGGATTTTGGTTTATTCTGGATTATAATCATCGTCGTTACATCGTATAGCCATCGGGGAACAAAGCATACAAGCTGCTAGAATTATTAACATGTGATAAAGCCACATAAAGCTGACCGTGCGAAAAACAGCTAATACTTAGATCCACATCCACAACTTTTAGCGTCTGACTGATTGTCATCGCGAAACTGGTCATAAGCTCACTGGAAACTGGACTCGTTTAAAACTAAACATTGTTTGGAATGAGAGGAACCCGAGTAATAAAAACACTACCACCTGTTAAAATCTCTGCTTCTATCAGGTCTCGCAGAATCAGAAATTTAAAACAGAAAAATTCACTTTTAATCTAGTTTTGTTGCAAAGTTTTGGCGATCTTAAATTTCTTAGCAGCATTATGGGTACGCAGACTTTAAATTTATTTTATGAACTGGTAGTCCAGGAGCACTGAGGGATTCTAAAAATTCTACTGGGTAATTGGTAGATTCTTCATGAAATGGAGATATACTCTACATTATCCCCCGAAACAAAGCTCAATACTTCAGCATTTATTACTGCTGCTTCGTTGTTTCGTGGACTTAATAGCTCTTTCGCAAACCCATAAATTTTCGCAAGTTTGTATTAGCGTTGCGTTTCCATACGCAGATGATATGAGGTCTCGCATTCATGAAACTTCGCAGCATAGGTTTGGGTTTAAAACAAATTTTGCTTGTTCCTGCGGATACACACCGTTACCGATCTCAAGTTACTATAGTGAAAATATAGTAGCAATAGATACAACAATTTCATCTAATTTGTATCTGGTATAAATAAAACTGTAAGGCTGATATTTTTTATTATAATTTGTTATGCTAGTGCTTGGATTAACTTGGTAGACTCTAAAATTGTACCCATCCTGACCATGGAAATATATCAAAGGATACTGCAGGGCTTCATATGCTTGGTGTGTTTCACAAATACGTTGTAAGCGATCACCATGATTGCGCTGCACGATGTCACGTCTATCACATTCCTGATTAACTAGTATTACTGCAACTTCGTCTGCAACGCGGACATTGTACTTTTCACGATGTTTTTCCGCAGGACGTCTATCAGCCTTATTTATAACTTTATAATTGTTATTTTGGCCTTGTGGGATGGAATCTATTGCGGCTTTGAAACTTCTGACATACGGATTTACTTGATGTAACATATTCTCAAGTTGAAATTTAAAGTTGATGTTCAGCTGAGGAAAGTTATAATGTCGTATCTGGGCCGGTTCATTGTAATTTGATACAAAAAAATTTTGGCTCATTTTGGAGAAGCAAAGATCCAATCAAGTGATAAATTGGCCCTGCATCTTAAAAGTTGGCTGTGATATGTTTGACCCCAAAAGATGTCATTTGGAATACACTATTATATAAACGGATATAGTCTAAAAATGTTTACACTGAGGATGCTCACTATTTAGCCAAACTTTTATAAAGGGGCTCATGATAAGTTTAAATGAGCACTTTTCCACCTGAATAGCATATTCCATTTGGTTCTTTTCTCCATTTTTTAGCATTACAAAACTGACAACATAACACCATACCTACTGTAGATGCGAATTCAGAGTAATCAATTCTGGGCGAATACAAATAACCTGTTTTCTCTTTGTTAATTCATTGAAGGATATCAACTTCCGCTCCAGTTTCTGGGTCTTCTATCAAACTTGATAACATTTTATTGAGTGTATGCCGAAGTCGATCGGCATTTAGTCGTGACTGACGTTGTTTTGCAGTTTCTTTCTTCTTCTCGATCAGCTGTTAATCGAGATTCACGATCTAAACTACTTTCCAGGTTTATAGACTGCAAAGTTAGTGCTTTTTGAGAGCTCAGGCGGGTTTCCCTATCAGTAAAGGTCTCAGACTCACGCGATATTGCATGAGCCTTGCGATCGGTGGACAAACGTGCCTCACGCTGTTTCCTGTTTATCCTAACTCAAGTGGCCATCATTCGAGAACGATGTGAACTCAATCGAGATTTTCGCTGAGCTGAAGTTTCTGTAACATGAAACCTGGCCTGACGTTACTGAAATGCAGTAATCTTATGAGAACTAATCTCATCCTTATAGCATTTCTGCTGCACCGGGAGAGGTTGGATCTTTTTCGAGGCATTCTTACAATAAGTAGTAATTAGTACTAACTCAGCGTTATTTAGTAAACACATACTCATCATAAACAAAAAGATTAAATACTTACAGATTATTACAGAGTTTAACTTTATTACAGTTTAATAACTATTAAGACGTATTAACCTAACCTATTAATTATCGAAAATAAGAGAAATGTCTAATAGATACATGTATGTATTAATTAATCGCAAATTACTAAATTGTTTTTTAAACATAAAAATTAAGAACTTGTTTAACTAATAAGACGTGTTTACCTAATTTGAAAACTAATTAACCTATAGTATATACATACAGTATGTATTTACAAACCCTAGAATATAAATAAATAAAATTAGTAAACAGTCAGTGTTATCGAATGCAACTGTTACGCCATGCGCCTCCAAAAACGGCCCGGCTCTCGACGTGCTTTATCTATACATATATAAATAACCTGATTTGCCAGCCTAACCTGAACCCTATTTCATATGAATGATGACATATATCTGAGGTCAACTTAAATTGGAAAATAAAATGTCCGAAACTGATCATTTTTAACTTTTATTTACTATCATATTTATTATTATATAATCATACTTATATATAGACCATTATTATGGAGATTAGTAAAGTTTCAGTCAATGCATCTGAACATAGAAAGAATTTAGATAGAATAAATGTTCAACGTAATTCTTTAAATTGACATAACTTTTTTATTTATGTACTGATTGACATGAAACAAACACTAAATGTTAAGTGAAGCTTACTAAAATATATTAGTGAAAACTGCATCTAAATCGGATAAGCAGTTTCTGAGATTAGCGTGCACAAACGCACAGACAAACAGACAAAAATTTTAACAATCATTGTTTTGGGTCCTATTTGCGTTTATGAAGGTCCTAATAATATTTTTTTTTCATATATCTTCCATGTACAGACAGCGATCCGTTACATTTCATTATATGTATAGATTAAAACAAATCTAAATATAAAATACTTTACTGAATTACGTAGTTATCTGTAAGTAGGAGGTTTTTTAAAGACAATTTTTGTTCTTTACAAATTTTTTGTATAACTAATTACAATATATTACTTAAACTAAGATGTCAACCTACTGGCGCGGGCGATCGAGCGACATTGTCCGTTATTTCACGCCGTCAGCGTTTTGATGATTCACGTGGGAACTTGTGCTGTAATATTAGTGCATTATGTGGGTTTGAATATTAGGTACTAAGTACAGTATGTATTTGGTACTAGGTAACAACTGTGTAAATATTGTACTGTTTTATATTTCTTTTTTTTTTTTTTAATTAATTTATTTAATTTAATATACACAAAGAATTTCTTTTTTTTAGTAATAATTGTAATATAATTAGAAAATAAATTTACTTTATAATCATCATAATCTCCCTGCCCTTATCCCATTTTTATTTGGGGTCGGCGAAACATGTCTTCCTCTTCCATTCATCTCTATTTTAGGTCACACCTACATTCATTCTCTTTCTAAGCATGCCATCTTTCACGAGGTCCACCCATCTTTTTTTGGTCTTCTTCTTCCCCCATACTCGTCCACATTCATATCCAATACCTTCCTTACAACATCCTCTTCCTCCCTGCGCATTACATGCCCATACCAAGAAAGACGCCGACTTCTTACCTTCTTTGTCACTGCTACCACTTTCAAACAAATTTTACTTTATAATAATAAGTTAAAATTAGGTAAATATATGATATTTGAATGTAAAATAATTTCAAAGTATGTAAGTTAATTGAGTTATATTTAAAACGTGCAAAATTTACGATTATTATTTATTACGGCAAAGCGTCATGAAACGGAAACACATGTTAAAATCAAACATGCCAGCTAATTAAACCGACAGTCATTAAAAAGTAATTACTTTAAATCTAAAACCTAATTGGATGTTATAAAGCCCATTTAATAGAGTAATATATTTAAGAATTATACCGTCCTTAGATATAGTTACATAAAATTAATGAAATTCAAATGAAAACGTTAAGCAGAGGGTTCTATTGTTCTTGTTTTATTTTAATATGTTTTATTTTTGTCTGTGGGTGACAAACGTTATCATTTTTTAAACTTAATTTTATGAAAGCCTCCCTCGGGTCACCTGTACGTACTTTTGACCGCTGCGTTGAAAACATTTTTAATGTTATATTTATTTTTAATAAAGTGAAGTAAATTTTAATGTCTTTAAGTGCGTGAGCTTGTGTGAGAAAATGTACATAAAATAAAAATGGTATTTGTTGGTAGTAACTCTTTGATAACGGCTGAATTGATCCTGGATATTTCTTTAAAATATTCTTTGTGATAGTTTTATCACATAAGTTTTGATGGAATTATAAAATCAGCAGTTTGCGGAAAATCTATTAATCCATCAACCCGAATTAATTTTTCGAAGAATGGGGTTTATGATTTTTAATTGTATTGTTTTCTAAAAAGGTTTCACCAAAAAGGATATTGTTAATTACAAAGAAATTTAATGAAACTCGAACGGGATAATTTACGTCGAGTTAGCTAGTAGGTATATGTAATTAAAGTTTAGTAATTTTCTGCGGTATAGCTATTAATTATTAAAACATAATTAGTTAATTGCACGTGACATAAAACATGATCTCATCTCATCATCGCATCGCTCAGGTTAATAATTTTCAATTCAATCCCGATGGAGTTACGTGACTTCAAGCAATGGAGCGTAATCAAATCGGTAACAAGTTCGATCGCTCGTGTCACGTGTTCAGAGAGAACAAATGGTTAACTATATCAATTGAACCAAGAAATATATTAATTACATATACAATATTTACATACATAATATTTTGACATTTTTCATATTTTGAAAATGGTGTAATAATGTGTTCTTTTAATTCAATTAAAAGTTATATAGTTTTGTAACGATGATGACGCAGCGGGTAGTGTGGCCGGATTCCAGGTCAATAAACACGGGTCCAATCCCCAACGACTCTAAAACTGGCCAAAGCATTGGGAGAAGGAAAACATCGTGAGGAAACAATAGCATGGTGGTATGGCATTTTCTCATGATGCCCGCCTGGGTAGCTACCACCCTCAAGCTTGAAAACCTGTCGCCAAATAGTAATAGGTGTGTTCCGGCAGCATCATTTGAGAACCAGACCTCTAGGCTTAGTGTGTTTACCATCCTGGTCCACATCCTCAATATCTATATTCATATAGATATCCTCAATAATATTCTTTTAAAAATAGCAATATTTTTAAAGTGATTGTTGCATAAGTTTTGTTTGCGAAAACTCGTACGTGCATGTGCCTTCGGAGACGCATTAATTATATCACGACTAATGTACGTGTGTTTTTAGTTAAACTGGAAAATGTAAGGTACTAAATGTGAGGACTTCGGTCTCACTAATACAATAGGTAAAGGTAGTGCGTAAATGCATTTCCCCCGCCACAAAAAAAAAAAAATGTGGCATTAGATTCAATTGCGTGTAAAATTCATATCCTTTCTTATATTCTTTATTTTCTATATTATACAATATTTAAAGGCACGCTATATTGTCCTCAAAACTTGTTTCATATGTTACTTTATATATAAAAAAATATATACTGAAGCTGGTCAACTGTTAATTCTCGAGTTACTATCGCACTAATTGCACCGTTGCTATTAAAATATGCAAGAATAACTTCCCCATTAATAAAGAGTGAGGTATCTGAGTTTCTTTTATCTATGCTCGAGCATTATACAGGCGAACGAAAATAATGATAATTCGTACCATCCTGTTCCAATTCTAATGTTAATTTCTTGCCTACATGCTTGGTCTTATTCTTGAATAAGACGAAAATGGAAATATATCAGTTTTATGGTTCCTATAATTTTTATGTTCTGAGTCATTACACCTTTTGACCTTAATACACCATTTTCAGGTCTCTAATTTACATATGCTTATTTGTCAACTGTGTATAACCAGACTCAAGGTTACTGCTTACCTCGTTTTCAAGTACGATGAGCTATAAGGATTGCTTAATACATTTTCTTTTAGAATTATACATTGGTTGACTTTGGTATTGGTATTGTACTAATAATCTTCTTTTTGGAATACCGTGATTGTTTATTCATTTATTTATTTTTTATTTAGGATACAATTTCTGTTTTTTCTTCGCTTTCGTTTCTTTTTTTTGTTATATCTTTTGAAAAATATTGAAAAGCGAATCACAAATATATTAAGATTAAGAACATCCATGTAAAATAATAGGTATGTTTAGTAGTCTTTGTCACGGGCACATCACAAACGGAATGTAGTTGAACCCGTCGCTCGGTACGCTTTGAAACTGCATCTTATTTGCATATCCAATATCTTAATTTACACGTCCTCTGCGTTTTGATTTACGAACAACATACATTTGCTTTTTCCTATGTATATTGGTAGAGGTGTCTAGATAAAATCCCGAGTTGGTTACTGATAAAATCTTAAAAGCAAGTATGTAGCTATTCTTGTATGTTTATAGGTATATAATGATCTTTCTCATAATGAAGTTTCTTAGTTTCATTGAAGTTAACAGTAAGTTGAGGTTTCATTAACTTACCGCGAAGTAGAACTTACCTCGTTACGGATAATAGTTTGTTAACTGGCGAACGAGTCCCGTTTTTAATTTCCAGTTATTTTCTACTGAGCATTTAGGAGATATTTTATTTTAAGTCCTCTAAAATCTCTTTTAATTAACTTAGTGACCGGCCAATGGGAATCTAGTTGGCCACATGCCTAACTAATTACGACATAATTATCATTTTATATTTGGCGCTTGTAGTAACTTGAGTGTGTCAAATAAATTCTTTTTGGTTTCCTTTTCTCATTCTTTCAATTTTCTGTCTTTCGCATTTCATTAACTATATAATGACTAATGCAAATGTTTATCGAGTGCCATTTTTTAGCAGCCAGCAAATGTGAGTAACAAATTACAGTACATTTTGTTCTACTTTTATTATTGTATTTTATATAGACATATCAACTTGTGACTTTTTAAAGTACTAGTGGGTATAAGTAAAACCGAAGCATTAAGAAATAAATTCTGAACAGAATCTCGAGACCTATTGTCATAAAAAGTAGATCTTTTCTTAATTAAATGGCTCTCTTCTTTAAACTACCATCTGATTTTGCTTCTCGGAATTTAATCTGTATAAACGACATTATATCGATGCTGATACTCTAATACAGGCCGAGCTTTTTTAATCAACAGTTTCTATTATCGGCTTTGAAAATTTACTTTTTGGATATCTAATGACGTATCAAAATCACCCGTGAGCGCCTTCTTATATCTTTCAATATTAGTTTCGGATTTAGCCACACATACATTTATTACGTGAGGAAATCTTACGTAAAATTGCCCTTGCTGGACAGCGAAGGTTTGTGCTTGTATATAACCTGTTTGGTAATGTTTGGTAACTTCCTTCTGCAGTCGGAGTCATTTAGAGTGGAAATAATCCTGTTGTGAACAGAATGTGAGGTGCACCGAACACTATTGCATCTCAACATGCTTATGCCAACAAAATAGCGACGCGTGATGAATATATATTATGTTTTTATATACTTTGTAGGCTCAGTGCTTTGATCACAATCTCACCTGATGTAATCCACGATGGTAAACACAAGCCTAGACTCTAGAGGTTAGGTTCCCTAGTGTTGCCGCCGGAATACCCCTGTTCGTGTTTGATAATTTTCAAACTTGATGGTCTAATGGTTTCGCGATAAAGCGGGCAGGTTCAGACGCCAGCACGCTTTTACTATAGAAGAGCTTGTGCAAAGATCGCGGTAACGCCATGTTTTCTATAGAAGCATTGCGAAGGCGTCCCAACTTGCCCGCTGTGTGGCGAAACCATTAGTTAGCTACGGGGGCATTATTAGAAAATGCTCTACTACTATGCTATAGTTTCTCCTCTATGTTTTCCTTCAATGAAAGCTCAAGCTCCTTATATGTGGGTTCGACGCGGAATTCGACCACTCTACCAAATGAGCCAACGCTGTAAAAGTTGATAAACAAAAGTCGATAAAAATTATTATTCTATAAGATTTTCATTCGAGGATAGTGTCCACTAATCGGTTTATTATAAACTATCACCGACGACTTTAAAATAATGTTTTTTTACAATATCTCATACATATATTCTAAAACGAAATCCACTATTATTTGTTCCATCCATTATATTTGTTAATGGTGAAAATATTTCTAAGGTCATTTATATACACATATAAATATATACATATAAAGTTATGGTGGCCGTTGCTAGAAGTATCCTTGTACGCCATACTGTTATGGACAGAAGCATAAAAACTTATTGCTCGTGATGTAAGAATGAGGTCATAATATCTCATGTTATACAAATATATGAAAGCTTTCTTTATATTATTAACACTTTAGACATTATTTTTAATAGAATAAAATAAACTAAAATATTTTCGCTTGAAAATGAAATTATTCTGTCGACCATTTTATTTGGTTCTATTTATCGTTTATATGGCAAAGGCAGAAGTACTAGACCATGCAGCCAAGTCAACATTTATCATACAACGCAATAATAAAATGGCGGCTTTTTGTTTAACGGTTTTGTCATTATTTTCAATACATTCCACTTGTACATAACCAAACCTCTCACGTAAAATGCCACCAACTTTACATAATAATAGGGTCATATTCTGCACTTAATGGATTAATAGATTACTACACGAGAAACAAAAATCGCGCCAAGCACTCCCTTCGGTCATATTTACTTTTCGGTTTCAGTTTTTTTCAAACAAAATCTAAAAGTACTTAGACCATGCCAATTCAGGTGTTAATAACGTTAGTTGTTATACAACGCTCTAGCAAAATGGCGGCTATTTTGATACAACTAGCATTATATCAAACAGGTTTTAATATCCAAAGGTTATTACAGGGTTGATTACGTGAACTATAGCTATGCCTGGAAATGACACCCCTCTTTGTGCTTCCGCTAAAACCGTTTATTGGTATTTTAAATTGTATAATTTTAATAACTTAAAATAAAAACATGTAAAAAAACCAGATCGAGTTTTCTTGCCTGCTCTTCTCGACTGGGTTGTTTTCCGAACCGGTGGTAGTTTTTTTGACGTTCATAAGACCATCTCAGGCCCCAAATTGGATAAAGAATTTCTTGATTTTGAACTACACAGAGAGTTTTTGTGGTTGGTAGGCACCACAGAAAATACGTTACGTGATAATGTTTCCGAAATACTTCACTTCTACACACATTATAACACGCAAATTAATGAAATAAAGAAAAAAATACTTTTTCGCCAAAGTAAACCCCATGTATTATTATATTTTCTTTTATTCTCTTCTTTACAATAAACTATAGTTACTGCATGATTTGATATTGAGATATATAGTATATGATAGACAATTTCATGTTATAAAGAAAAATGAAAAAAAAATCCTACTTTGTTTACAAATATGAGGTTTTTGCCCATTGATAGAATTTATTAATGACTGTGTTACGTAACCCTATTTCATGGAGAGGTCTACGTTGCAATTCCCTAATATAATGGACCTAATACACACCACTGCATCCCACGGAAACCACCACATCGCAGTTTCCTTGTAACAATTGCAATATCGGACCACCGATGCTACATACCTCTCGCTATTATACGGAACTCCAGCTATCATTATTGTGGGATCCGACCCAACAGCCGAGTCTCACTGAGGCTTGCCTCGCCTGTCGAGTCCTCCGCAGAAGACACTATTCGGTCACAACTCGATCGGTAGTCAACTCTCTTAGGTTTAAGGACTATTCGATCTAATATCGGTCGATAGTCATGTTTATTAAGTTTAGTTTAAATATAAGTGTAACTGTAGCTCTAAATTAGTTTTTTTTACGCCTCTCGGACGAGCTCCATATAATTACTGAGTGAAATGGCACTGTAAAACGTAAATATTAAAACAAAAATAAAAAGAACCATATTTAGGAGCCACTATAATGGAATAACCAATGTTTCCTAACCAAACTAGCAAGATACGGTATCTCGATTTGAATCTTTCCGCATATTTCGCCAGACCGTTCGTTAAAATAGCATGCAATTTGTTCGGTATTCGTATTTTTTTTATGACGCGGTAATACAGCTTTGCTGACTCGAAAATATGTGGCCCGAATTTATTTTATTATTTCAGTACAGGAAAACTTACGTATGTGTGTTGAAAAATGTCAATTTTACATTTAGATGTTCGATGGTTATTTGGTATCGACAAATTATGAATTCTTATTAAATCTACGTCATGTACTTATGATATTTAGTTTGAGTCCATTATAATGGTATTTATATTTTTCAAGATCGACTGAATACAAAAATAAATGAACATTACAAAATTATTTACAAACTTATTTGAATAATATATAATTGAGAAATGTGTAAGTTAATTGGGAAAATGTCATATTATTATTATAGTTTTTTTTGTTTAATATTGCATTGGTTTAAAATTTGACTACACTCGCACCTAATGTTTAGTTACGATCAGGCATAAGATGATAAACACGATAATCTTTGTGGTACTGGGTCTTAAACCTACAGGTGCTTTGAAACAGATTTATAACTTGATGGTGGTGTCTACCCATATGGGATTTAGGAAAACCCCTACTACCATGCAATGTTTTCATTACGATATTTTCCATCACGCTTCTCTTTTTCATTTCGGAAAGTATTGTTCATTTATGATGATTTTACTTTTGAATGAAAATAGTAATAATAATTTGCTCCGACATTATTTAAATACTACGAATACATTGAAACATTTTTATACGAAAGATACATGTTATCCCTAAAAATGATCGAACAAACTTTTACTATAAAACGGAATATCTAAGTAAGTTTTCAAGGATATAGTTACTTATTACACGGATAGCTGACTCCGCAGTTTCGCAACGAGGAAACTCTTAAACTCGCTTGAATTTCTTCACAAGATTTCGTATCTGATCTTTATCGTAACGAATTCACCGCATAAGTTGCACTCGGCCCCGATTTCGAGACATTATTTAAACGACACACTTGAAACATAAAGGGCAAATCTTGCAAAGTAGAATTTCCAAACCGAACTAATATTTTTAGTATAATAGAAATAAAGGTATACCATCAAAATGTCTTTTTTGAAGTGAAAATTTCTTTAGCGGCATTGAGCATTTCTCGGTTAGGGAAACACCTATAAATTCGCGTTAACAATGCCCAAAACGTCAGCTGTCAACAACATGTAGCATGTGTCAAGTATAAGATGGCGTTTAAGTGCTGGTGCTCAGAGATAAATCATACAATTTATATTTAAGCAGCCTATCTTATGTTTTGATTATTACTGAACTATGTGAAATATACATAATTATTGCTCGGGGCGCCAATAGATGTAAAAACCAAATAAATTTTAGGTTATGTTAATAATTTCAATCAACAAATTGTGAAATTTAAACATTAAAAAAATATTTTATCCGAATGTTTCAGTTTTCACTTCTGTTAGCAGTTCCCATGGCTGTCTTTTTTGTGTGTTTGAATAAGTGTTAATATCATAAATGAGATCTAAAATGCGTACACTATTTTTTTTAATTGTATACTTTTCGATTTCGTGTTACAGGCGAAAATAAATTAATTTATAATACAAGATCTATTTGTGTAATATACGTTAAGGGTTCTTTATTTAAAACGGATCTTAGTTTCAATTAGTTTCGCATACTAAGGCAAGAAAAGTATAAACAGCTGGAGGAAAAAATCAGTTATTAGGTCAATACTAATTAAATTAATTAAATAAAAATTGAATAGATACGACTCTTTACATTAAAATATACGCTCTTGGTCATTTGTCAAAACTTAAAACGGGGACTTCTATAGTTTTTTGTTAGCAGTAACAAATCTAATAACGATAAATTTCAAATCTTGTGTGAAATGAATACACAACAAAATTATGTTTGCCGTTGATTTCATGCGGTTTACTATGTGAGCTTCTGCGAAATAAAAGTTTGTCATGTAAAAAAACATTTGCGGGTGCCGATTTTCCGATCCCTTTAGGTATGTATTATGTAAAACGTGTAATAGTGGGTAACCCTCGGGCTCGAGTTCTGTAATCCAGGTTTACTATTTGAAAAACAATTGTATATTTTTATATTCCAAGTTTTAAGCACGTTGGATTCTTATCTAAAAGAAGATAAAGGAAATTAACATGTTCTCAATTAGGGAATATCATGTTGATTTATTACGTGGTATGGCTCCGTGTTTAGTGTACCCCAAGTCACAATAAGCTTTGCTACTGATAACGAAAATCCACTCACCTTGCTTCTGGAACGTCCAGCTTCCCTTCTGAGGTGTTTTAGCTTCGTGGCTTCTTCACCAGTGGCTTATTAACCGTTGCTCTACGCACGGCGCACAACATTCCTTAAAGATCTTAGCTATCGAACAGTCGCTAGCGTAATGACGTTTTGTCAGACGTTAAATTCAAAAATGGTGCGGAGAGGGGTCATCGGTATAACATGGTATAACTGACCGGTACGTCGGTTCGGCGGTAGATTATACGCGATCAGCCTTAAACCCCGCGAACATGAAATACTGAACACATGTAATACAGCGATAGGTGGTTTATGTAAAAAAAATTGGACCAGGAACTTTTTCGAGTTAACACAGAACAACTCATACAGCTAAATTACTAGTAGCTATTTACCAGCGAATTTCTTGTTTTTTATTTATTTTCATTTTAAAGTTGTATACTTTTTTAATCTTTGCAGTAAGGCTTTCAGATGACGTGTTTGTCGTTTTGAAAAGGGATTAGCAAAGTGATATTGAAAAGCGAGAAATAAAAACAATGAAATGACTTTATCATATTTGTATTTCATTACATTACGTTGACAAGGTCTGTAGAACCAGTTGAATTTATAGTTGGAATTGCATGGTTTGATTAATAGGTTACGGAAAGTCGGGTATGTCCATTAATGTGTCAGACATTGATCAATCACGAGCCGTACCAAAGACTAGTCGGTTTATCTTTTGCCTTACATGATATAAAAGCAACGTCTATCTGTCTGTCTGTGTGTTAAAATACGCAAGCGGAGACACGGGCATAGTTTAGATATAATCAAATAAAACGTCGGTTTTTAGAAAGACATAATTTATGTCGATGCTTTTATGAAATTACTTCAATCGCTATAGAAAACTCAACGCGACGTGTACATTTACATTTTATTTAAATAATTCATGAACGCTCGGAAACTAGAGTTTTATCAGAAATATGATAACATAAATGTATGCTCGATTTATTACTTTAAGTTGTTTATACTAACGCTCGCAACGAACTCGTTTTGGATTTCTTATTAATTTATATGTCGTTGTACAGAGTAATTGATTTTGAAGCGATGATGGCGCAGTGGGTAGTATGTTCGGATTCCACATCCGAACAGTTCGAATCCACCTATCCAACTTAGAAAATTAGCCTGAGCTTTCGGTGAAGGAAGACATAGTGAGAAAACCATAGCATAGAGGTACGGCATTTTTTAATAATGCCTGCCTGAGTAGCTACCACCCTAAAATTTGAACAACACCTGTCGCCAAATACCAGTAGGTATGTTCCGACAGTATCACTTGAGAAGCAGTATCTCTAGGCTAAGTGTGTTTACCATCCTGGACCATATCATCACTTAACATCCGGTAATATTGTAGTCAAATCACTCAACCTATATAAAAAGATACGCTTTATTAAAAAAACGCATTGAATGCAACAATCTAACATGATTTTAAGTGACGATGTGATTCAAGACGGTTTCATCTAAAGCCTAGAAGTACGGGATTTCAAGTGATGCTGCGGGAAGACATTTATTGGTTTTAGGTGACTGTCTTTGAAACTTGGTGATGATAAATAGCCAAGTGGGCACGAGATGGGTCGTTAGTCTGCTTGTTGCCCTATGACATAATTTTTTTTAAGTGTTTATGACATGTCTTTTTACCTTTAATTAGTCGAAAAATGGACAATATTATACTGTTTCAATATGTTTTCTTTTTTCGTTCATATGACTTTTATCGAACTCAGGAATGTTGCTGGATTCCGACCCGTGATGACTAATATGTTATCTTTAATAGCCCAACCTGTACTACATCGTCACTTAACATCAAGTGAGATTGTGATCAAAGCAGGCAACCAATGATCCCATCATCTTTATAATCTAATGTTAGCCACTAGCAGCACATTTTATGACTTTTTAATTGTGAATGCATTATTTGAGGGAATATTTTTATATATCAAAACTTCACCTGATGATCAAGTGACAATGTGCTTCATTTTGGTAAACACACTTAGCCTAGAGGTACTGGCACTCAAGTGATGCTGCCGGAAAACAC
Source organism: Samia ricini (assembly GCA_014132275.2). Classification (NCBI taxonomy): domain Eukaryota; kingdom Metazoa; phylum Arthropoda; class Insecta; order Lepidoptera; family Saturniidae; genus Samia; species Samia ricini. The sequence goes on from AP028164.1 coordinate 12,837,221, forward strand.
CTATAGATACTTGACAACAGATTTTCAAACTTGAGAGTGGTAGCTACGCAGGCGTGCATTATTAGCAAATGCGTTACCACCATGCTTTGGTTTTATTTGATCGAAAGCTCAGGCACATTATAGAATTGTACATGTGGGCTTGAATCTACGAACATGGGCGCGGAATCCGATGACGCTACAATCTGAGCCATCATTGTTTCAATATTGATACGGTGACACTTATTTGATTTTAAATAAAAAGTTGAAAAAAATTGCGTTAATTATAACAGACTCTTATGATATTATCGCAAAGAAAATAAAAAGATGACGGCATTGTAATAGTGATTAGTGGTTCAATGTATTCATCTAATATTACAGTATCTATACTAATAAATAAAAAAATTGAAGTGTCTGTTTGTAATGTCAAAATACCATTTTTTTACTAAATACATATGAATGTATACACGATAGCTATATCAAAAATACAATTTTTAAAATTTGTGTCTGTCTGTCTATTTGTTCCACGTAATCTCCGAAACACTTGGACCGATTTGGACGGCGGGTTTTTTTTTTTGGTAGATAGCTGAAGTTAAGTTAAGTTAAGTTAACTAAGGGCCAATTTTTTGATCCGTAGTCAACTCGAGAAATGGTCAGATTTGTAACAAATAGTTAAAATAATGCCCTAATGCGTTTTTTGAAACATAGTTAAGCTAACCATTTGTCAAAAATGTGACTATTTGTTACAAAATTTTACCATTCAACTCAGTCGGGTTAGCAAGATGGCGGATGGTTAACTCCAGTGCGAACAGCTGTTTCATTGCTTTTGTGTAACATTTGAAGTTTCATTATGTAACATTAATTTATATAAAATAATTTGTTAAATAATTACAACGTATTAATAAATTGGTATTTATTATCTTTTTCGTAATATATTTGTTTATGAATTTTGTTTTTCATAAGAATTCAGTATTCCATTATGTATAGTATATCAAGTTCGTACAAATATTTATTTGGCTTGTAAAATATATTAAATCCAAGAATTAAATTATAAAATCAAAGAATATTTTAGACAAGGCGAAATAAAAAAAGGTAATATCATTACAAAACTATCACAAGAAATAATAATGGACACAGATGTTCGAGAGTAACTCGACCCTTTTTGTTTTTTGTAATGTTTGTTCGACAACTCGAATTATGGACCATGACATATTTTACTCGGAATGATCAAACAAAAAAAATTACCGGAATCAAAAGTATTCTATTATACAGTTCATTTTACTGGCAACATAAAAATAACTATTGCTAAATTTAACCATAGTAGATTTTGTCATCAAAAAACGCATTGTGATTATAACCATTGGTTTGTGTAATAGTAATAGTAAACTTGACAAATGGATATAGTAACTTTGACTACGGATCAAAAAATTGGCTCTTAGGCTATTTTTATTTTCAAAACAAGTTATGGTTCCGTGTAAAAAAAAAATAAAAAGTCATAAAAATTTGAATTAAATCGTATTCAATGGACTGTTTTACAGGTATGTATTTCAATTTGTGAGAAATATCTTTGCTTAATGTTAGTAGTAGTAAAAAAAATTGGAAAATAATTAAGATTCCGAATAAAAAATATTAAAAACTATATTATGCAGTGAAAAAAATATATGAAACGCGGGCGCAGCCGCGGACAAACAGGTAGTAAATAAATATAAATGTAAGAAATAATATTATTCGTTTAAATCCACCTTCCAAAGGCCAACGCGTGCTAATAACTCCATTTCCTCTAACGCGGTCATGCAAGCAAGGCTATGAATCAGTCAATGTGAAATTGTATCCTGGGCAAACCTCAGTACCTAATATGTTATATTCGGTCGTGGATTGGAATATCATATAATATCCGTCTTTATGAGTGGGGTGGGCAAACATTGTTATTTGTTGATGATACACACGGACGACGAATATGTTGGCGAGCTTGTAGTAGAATATGTCGGATCACCAGAATGTTGATTAGAACTTTATGATCTCCACATTATAATATCACTCGTGTGTGCGTAATGAGTATCATAATATGCTATCATATTATAAATTTAGAGGTCGCCTATCAATCACGTGATGTTTGAAGCTAATTTTTCTCCCTGGTGATTCGTGGTGAAGTTTTAAATAACCTCTCCTACCCAAATTCACCTTTAGAATGTTATAATTAAATTCTGGAAAATTTAGTATCGTGGTAAAAATGTAAAACTGGCAACGGCGAGTTAAGGTCACGCGCCATTTTTCGGTTTTGACATCATGCGTACGACTAATAAATAAATACATAAATACAATACTTCCTTTTGCCTTCCCCCTTGTGATAATTTGTATTTTTGATATTTCATAACTCCCTCCGCCCTAGTTTTTTTTTGTTATTAGTTCGGAACAACTTTTTATTTTGACGCAGCATTTAAATTGCTTCTGTCATTTGGATTAAATACGGTGTTGTGTTTAGTTATATCTTATCAATACACACTATTGCGAATTTACAAAATGGACAAAAACATCGAATTTCTTAAATGTTGTATCGTCGATGGAATTTCGGTTTCGGAAACACTGAAAATGCTACAGAAGGCTTATGGTGAATCGACTTTATCAAAAACCACGTTATTATGAATAGTACAAAACGTTCAAAAGCGGTCGAGATATGGTAAAGGGTTTTCACTTGAAGTTAACATCGCATAAATGAAGGAAATAGTGACTGAAAATCCTTAATCAAGTTTGAGAGAGATAGCCGCTGGACTTTCTGTGTCTCACGAATTCTATTCGATCCGTATTATTTTAATAATCACTTGAGTATGAAATATTTTGCCTCTCGGTTAGTTCCTCCACGACAATGCGCCTTAACACAAGGCCGTCATTGTGAACGAATTTTTGACCAAAAACTCAACAAATACCACCGAATTGAACCACCTTATTCAACAGATATGACTCCAACCGACATATCTTTCTTTTTCCTAAACTGAAAGTACTACTTCGTAGCACACGTTTTCATTCGGTAGACGACATAAGGAGAATTCGCGACGAGAACTAAACTCAATTTCGAAAAAGCGTTTAAAAAATGTTTTGATGATTGGATTATTCGTTGGTTATTCGTTTCTGAAGGAGCATTGTTTGAATGTGATAAACTAAATTTGGATGAATAACTAACATTTTGTGTATTATCTATCTTTTCCCGGTACTTTTTTGACAGAGTAGTAAAACGATTTCGATTGCGATTCGGTTAATCAGCTGGACAAACTCTATAACAGTGTGTCACATGGAGTATAACTGTCTGGCACTCTGCCAAATATCAAAATGGTGTTTTATTTATCGAGTACAAAGTGCAATAAAGTTTGAGAAATGCTTTTTTTTGTCGATTGACTTTTGGTTCACACGAAATTAATGTGTAGTTGCACTTTGGACGTTTAAGATGCACTTTAATACTAACCTAACTTTTTTAGTTTTGATTGGATTTGGTCTTTTTAAACGGTTTCAAAATAAGCAAATAAACGTATTTCGATTAAAAAAAATAATTAAGTAGTAATAACATTTTATTTTATAAAACTCCTCATGTAACTGGATAACATCTATACTAATAAATAAAATTGAAGTGTCTGTTTATAATATAAAAATAACAACTTTTATACATTAATACATATAAATTAAATACATATATATATATATGTATATTTATATATATGTTATTAAATACATATTAATGTATATAAGGTACCTATACCAGAAGAACAATTTGTTTTGCCTGTCTGTTTGTTCCGGCTAATCTCCAGGACGGCTGGACCGGGACTTTTCCTGGCAGATAGCTGAAGATACTCCCCATAACAAACGTAGGAAAATAATTGGGGTTTTGTGTAAAAAAATTAAAACTCATGAAATTGTGAACAAAATACAATTTACAGCAACAAAAAAATCTTTATTTTCCAATTATTATTTACAAACTATATAACGTAATGCAGACTATATGAAGCGTGGGCGGAGCCACGGGCACACAGCTAGTTTATAATAAAATAATATCTGTTTATTACGAAGTTCGCATGAAAAAACCAAATGTTATTTCAGTCGTTTTCTTTGAGTGCTACAATATATAATATATTAAAATCAAAATACAAACAAACCTATTCGTTTTAATGCAATCTATAATAGGCTGCGAACTAACGATAAAATATTAAAATGCTATTATAAAAGTTAATAAAATACTTTTAAATTTTTGAATAAAATTTTACACTAAAGGTGACGATTGACTTGTAACGATTAAGAGCCAATTTTTTTATCCGTAGTCAAAGGTACTATATCCATTTGTCAATTTTACTATTACTATTACACAAACCAATGGTTATAATCACAATGCGTTTTTGATGACAAAATCTACTATGGTTAAATTTAGCAATAGTTATTTATGTTGCCAGTAAAATTAACTGTATAATAGAATACTTTTGATTCCGGTAATTTTTTTTGTATGATCATTCCGAGTAAAATGTGTCATGGTCCATAATTCGAGTTGTCAAACAAACATTACAAAAAACAAAGGGTCGAGCTACTCTCGAACATCTGTGTCCATTATTATTTCTTGTGATAGTTTTGTAATGATATTACCTTTTTTTTTTATTTCGTCTTGTCTAAAACATTCTTTGATTTTATAATTTAATTCTTGGATTTAATATATTTTACAAGCCAAATAAATATTTGTACGAACTTGATATACTATACATAATGGAATACTGAATCTTATGAAAAACAAAATTCATAAACAAATATATTACGGAAAAGATAATAAATAGCAATTTATTAATACGTTGTAATTATTTAACAAATTATTTTATATAAATTAATGTTACATAATGAAACTTCAAATTATCTACTTCAAATGTTACACAAAAGCAATGAAACAGCTGTTCGCACTGGAGTTAACCATCCACCATCTTGCTAACCCGACTGAGTTGAATGGTTAAATTTTGTAACAAATAGTCACATTTTTGACAAATGGTTAGCTTAACTATGTTTCAAAAAACGCTTTAGGGCATTATTTTAACCATTTGTTACAAATCTGACCATTTCTCGAGTTGACTACGGATCAAAAAATTGGCCCTTAATGTGATGGGTTACAAACCGAACCTTGATGATAAATTGATGTGTCTTGTAAAATTTGCCAAGAAAATATTAAGCTAGTGTAAATTATTATAGTAGAAACAATAAGGTATGTTACAACTATATTGGGAGGATGCTTGAAGCGATGATGGCGGTAGTGCGGCCGGATTCCGGATGGCAGTTTTAGGAGGCACCAAATTAATAACATAATTTAAAAAAAATGTGCTTCATTCATGGGTTCGAACCTTCGACCTTTAAGTTGTACAGTCTATAATACACGAGGATTAGTCCACCGGACTAACCACACTTTCGAAAACTTGACGACCAAATACGACCTCCATCAGAAACGTACTCTTACTCTCGCTTTTTCGTTTCATCGACTTTCAAATCACAACGATGCTAAACAAGTTTTAACTTAAATAAAAATCTTGCTACACAAAACACCTAGTAGCGGCTTTGCCCGCGTTTCGTACATTCTTCACTGGATAGCATACGGAAACCTGGTTGAAAATTTAGATGCACCTTACTTTTTTTTCCCGGGTATATAATTTCATGCCACACAAATTAATAAGTTATTAGGTAAAAGATGACTATAAGTTACATGATTATTAAAACACATGTTTAATGCTACCTACTTTAATTACAGGTGAGTACGACATTCATGTTTTTGAGAAAAATTATGTCTTTGAGCATAATACACAGATTTATAGGCTAAGTATTAGACTTTGAATCTTTTACAGAAAGTAAAAATAAAGAACTATGGAAGAAAACAGATACAACGAAATATATTTTAACATAATAATAACAAAAGTGACAGTAGCAAAGTAAAATACAGAGTTCAAAGGGGTTACATTAAAATTTTTCTTGAAGTGGCTATTTAGAGTGTTACTTTTGTCTAAAATTAGATTTATATTCTCTAAAGTTGTTTTGGAATACATCGAGATTAGTTAGACTAACGTAACCTTATATATTACTTGAAGTTAGCATATTACTGAGACTATACCAAGCAACCTAATATCAAAGGCAATATACATAACATAACATAAGCCAACGCCCGTTATCCCTGAAGGGTTAGGGCTAAGGTAAAAAAGTGAATCCACACCCTATCCACATTACGCAGAGCTTAGTTCCCCGTTCCAGATGTGGCAGGGGGCGAGCTTGTCGCCATATCGGGCACAAATTCCAGACCCGACCTGGGGATCGAACCCGAGACCACATAACGACAGTTATGTAGCAGGCAGTTTAAATTACGTTTTAATAGTTTTATATATATGTAATATATTAAGTTCGCTTTCGTCACGATTCCATGATACAAGTCAATCGCCACTTATAAATTTAATTCTTAAATAAATAAGAGCCCGTATCTACACGAAGCACATTTTTTCCTTTAGGTTTCTTTTAGAAATTTATCTTTATTGGGTTATTGATTTTGCTTTGAAGTAGAAACAGGATGACTGAGATTGATAGGGTCATGAATTGTGTATCTTCGAAAGACGAGTATGGTGAAAATTTGCAATCAACATTTAGGAGGCTTTGAAATTTAAATAAGAATATCTATATATGAATATAAGAGGTGGAATAATAATTTTATATCATAAGGATTTCATAATATTTTTGTTCGTCGATAATGATAATACTTACTAATATTAGAAATGCGAAAGTAACTCTGTCGCGCTTTAGTGAACTAGTGAACCGATTTACACAGATAGTCCAGAGCCTGAGAAAGGACATAGGCTACTATTTAATGCGAAAAAAGGGTTGAAAGGGGTGATGAAAAGTTGTATGGAAGTATCCTCATGAAGATTGACACTTATTTTTTAGGTTGTTGATCGTAATCGTTGATCGTGGAACGGCGCGGTGTAGGAGGGGAAATATGCCTAAGTATGCTTTCTCGAATGGGCAGACACGTGAGGTGATACGACTGTTCCACACGCATGCGAATACTGATGGCAAAATATGGGAAAACAAAAAAAACGTAGTTTATAAAAATGTACTTAAATAAACTCATATTAAGACACTCACTGCAAATAGCTCATTAAAGTTTTTATACGTTTGTGTCTTATTTGTAAAATAATTAGCCTAAATCAGTAAAAGTGCTACCCAAAGACTCTATTCCACGCGGACGAAGTCCCGGGCACAGCTAGTAGGAAATATAATAATAGTTCGTTACATAAAAATATTCATTTAGTTATTCTGCAGTGTCTTAGCCGAAATATGTTCTAAATAGATTTTCATTTTGAATACATATTATAAACAAAAACTAAAAAATTAAATAGTAGCAATCATTTTATGCCTATCATTAAAATACTATTAATAAAAAAAATCTTTATTCAATTTAGGCCCTAAGAAGGCGCTTATGAACGTCAAAAACACTACCACCGGTTCGGAATACAAGTAGCCGAGAAGAGCCGGCAAGAAACTCGATCTGGTTCTTTTTTTATAAATATAATTTTTTAAATATAAAAAACTATACAAATCATAGTCTTAACCAATGTTAGTGGCAGCACAGAGATGTGGGTTAATTCCAGACATCACTATCGTTCACGTAATGATCCACCCTGTAATAACCTTTTGAGATTAAAACATGCTTGACATAATATTTGTACTTATTGTCAGGTAAATCGGTAATGTTACTTGAGATCTTATTCTTTAAGCATTTTACGTACAGCTGTAAGCGCCATCTAGTTTGCGAAATCAAAACTTTCACCTCTCTGTGAACTACTCCCGGAAAGAGTACCACCTATCTTCGGCTTTTACTACATTTAGTTTTAACAAACATGTCATAGATGGCGTAATAGCAAAATAGTTTTTTTTTTTTTATATACAATTTAAAACACTAAATTTTCCGTGTTCGAGCACGCAATACTTGATGACTCGATGAATCGATAGTGATTTTGATCCAATTTTCATATTAAAACAGAAGTGAAATCAAAAAGGATTATCTTGTGCGGATAGTTAGTAGACATACAGAAGAGTTGAGTTTTTTTATACGCAACTCTAAAAGTTTCAAAATTTTTTAGTACTAAGATAAATTCAAATATTTCTCATAAATTCAAACAATTGCCCGTAAAACTGTGCATTAAATCGACTTTTATTAAATTTTTAATGAGTTTTATTTTTTTTTTAAGTGAAACCCTAATCGCTTTAAAAATGAAAATGAAAAACCCCTCTGTTATGCGGAGTAACTTCAGTTATCTACCACAAAAATTTCCGTCAAAATTGGTAATGCTGTTCCGGAGATTACTTGGAACAAGCATACAGAGAGACACACAAAAATGTAAAAAAATGTAAATGTAAGTTTTGGTATAGGTGTCATATATAGATTCATATGTATTTAGTAAAAAAATTGTTATGTTGACATTACAAAGAGAGTGTTGCAAGAAATTTTTTATTTAATTGTAATATACTAGCTATATGTCCACGGCTTCACATTTGTATACAAACGGATATACCGACAGATACAGTAAGGGTAAGGATGTAAGAAGGAACACGATAGTGGATATTTTTGTGAAGTTTTTCTCTCCCTCTGATTATTTTTCCCATTTTCTCACATATATAATTTATCGAAACAAAAATGTTCTCATAGAATAATCATGTAAATCGGTTCAGTGGTTCTCGAGTTATTATAAGCCAATTGCCTCGGTGGTGTAGTTGTTTCACGGTACGACTGTCGTTCTGAGGTCTCGAGTTCGTCCCCGGGTCGCGTCAAGTGATATTGGGTTTTTCTACTCAGTATCATCACACAGTCTGGAATTTATGGCCGATATGGCGACAGGCTCGCCCTTGGTTATATCTGGGACGGAACTAAGCTCGGCGAAATGTGAGTGGTGTATTTCGCTATTTCACCTCTGCCTAACCCTTCGGGGATAACAGGCGTGAACTTATGTTATGTAACAGACAGAGAGATGATGCCTTATATATAATGTAAGGATTATAATATTTTTTATTAGATTTAATATATTGTAACTATAATTCTTATAATTTTGGGTATATAATTATTATCTATTATTTATAAAAAAGATCGTGTAAATTGCATTCAGTATTTATAAGCCAATTAAGGAACAGACAGACACAGACCTTTACTTTTATAATATGTTATTATAGAATAACGCCTAGGATCTCAATATGGGCGATAACGCATCATTATGAAAGTAGAAGACCTAGAGAAAATTAGGGGTATTGAGATGTAAATGTCAGATAAAAAATATAGTCTAAATAATTTTTAACAAAAAAAAAAACCGACTTCAAACAGGAAACCGAATAGTAAAAAATAAATTTACTTACCACAAAGTAATAGGTATTTTGATTTAGTTTGTAAGAAATTATTACGTAATTAATTTATAATTTTGAAGTCTAGAATTTGGGTGCCAAGTAAGACAATAACTAAGTATAGGTTATATGTTCTGTGGTCTTATATTGTCTTGTTTAGGTTATTTTGTGATCTCTTTTATTTTAATACGTTAGTGCTAATTATATCAGTCGTAATTTCAAATAAACTACTTGTGTAGGTAATAGCAATAACCAATTATAACGATAATTTTATGATAGGTAGATAGTTATTAATATTTCATATCTTGAGTCCATTTGTTATGTTAATAGTTACTATATGTCTAAGTTGTATTCAGTGTTCTTTCACAAATTGGTAAGGTTGTTGTGAACCTAAAATATGAACCGTCTATCGTTATGTTGTACCATTTACATGGCACTGACTACAAAATTATAAAAAAAAATTATTTAATACTTTCTGATAAAGTAAATCAATATACCTATTACTTTGTGGTATGTAAATTTATTTTTACCTTTTAAGTTACCTGTTTGAAGTCGGTTTTTTTTTTGTTAACAAATATTTAATTTTACAGTTTTAAGTGATGGGTAAGACCTAACAAGGATGTTTCTCGAATGATATATTTTTTGTATGTAAGACAACAAAATCAAAAACTACTGGATGGAATTTGCTATAGAGATATTTTAAAATCCAGGGAGTAACGTAGGATACTTTTATTTCGAAAATCCCGCGGGAACGGGAACTGCGCGGGTAAAGTCACGAAGAGCAGGTAGTATTATAATACAATTTCTAAATTAGCAACGATTTTCTAAGGTAATTTCTCTAAGATGCCATCATCAGATCCTAGTTTCCTTATCATGGGATTACTCTCCGAGATATCTACTTTTCAACAAAAAAAATATCAACCAAATCGGTTTACAAATTACTGAGTTATCCACGAATACACATACAAAAATATATATGGTCGAATTGAGAAACCTCCTTTTCTAAAATCGGTTAAAAGATCAAAATATTAATATGGGGGCTCTAGCAAAAAAAAATCTCGAAAGTATGCGGTGAACAAAATAAGATTGAGAAACTGTGGGATAGAGTATAAAGCTTCGTATTATTATGAAATTTAATATTTTTTATTATTACAAGCTAATTTATTTGTTACAGGTATGTATTTGCGGGATCCTTTGTATTCTACGAACAATTATCACCGTCGTGAGTCATCCATCATTACCATTAGTCTAATACTTTCTATGTTTAATATTTTAAGGTAAGTACGTTACTTACTTAAAAACGAATTTGTCTTTTTTTTATTAACTTTTACTTCTGCCAAGTTGTAACCGTGTCTTATGTGGCGTTTAAAGAAAAACAATTCGTTCGTAAATATGTTGTAAATACAGCATTACAAAGTTACATTTTAAAATAGGGTTAAATTATTATGGTCCTAACTTTTTTCATAAATTATTACTAAATGTAACAATGTAAATCGGTCCAGTTATTTAAGTTCTAAGCGAATTATCAGATTAACATGTACCTAAATGTAAAGTCCTTGCCCTACTTAAGTGTGTATGGGAGTATGTAAGTTTGTATGTATGGGAGAGATGATTTTTTATGATGATTAAACATACTAGCGGGCGTCTGTGACTTCGTCTAAGTGTTTTTATCTTGTTAAATGTGGGGTGTCCTGATTTTTTGTTTTTTATCGGTTACCAAAATACACATACACCATATTATATGCCAATACTTTTTTGTAATTTCTAAATATGATATTAATATTTTTCAAGCCTATCAATTGATAGTTAACATATATTTTACGCACAAAAGATCAGTCAACTTGTTATGTAAGTTAAAAAAAGAACAGGTTTTTTTTTTTTTTTTTAAGAATTCTAATATCCATATAGCGTATCAACAGCTTTTTTACAACTTTCCGTGTACAAGGTTTCAACAAAACCGGTAAAGACATTTTCGAGTTAAATCCGAAAATAAACACAGACAGGCAGTCTCAAACAAAACAATTATAATGTCAGATTTGGTGTTGGAAATTCGACCAATAAATATCCATTATTTAAATTTCAGGAAAAAAAATTGTTGAAAATTTTTTTTATGTCAACTGTAGAATCAAATATGATTCAGCTATAGCTATAGGTTTTTCTTTAACTAACATTATACACCGTAATGCAATTGGTAAGGGGGTGCGGAGGGACGTCTCCGCACCAGTGTGGGACTCACCCGGACGTGAAGCGTCCGGAAATACCCACTAAACCCCCCGGAGTCGCCCGCCGCACATGGGATGGGGACGATACGGGATGGCTTTCGCAAGCACCGCGTCGCCCCCTGCGCCAGGCCCAACAGGGCCACGTCCAAAAATCAGCCAAGTTGAGGATGGGGGGGGAGAATCGCTGCCTGACCCACAGGCTCTCTCCCTACCCACCTCTTCGCCCGCTTCTCTAACGCGAAGATTCCTCCGGGGGAGTAGAGGGGTGATTACCACCCAAGGGCCTCCTTGAATACCTCCCGTCACTCAATTATAAAATAATTTCAATTTAGATAAAGAACGGATTAGACTCCTGCGTGGGCTCCTGTTTCCGCAAGTAGACACTTGCGGTTCGTTGTGCGTGCAGGATTACCCAGCTACTCGAGCCAGCCCAGCTCCTTCCAGAAGCTCAGAAGCGTCCTGAGGTAATCACAGGCTTCCTGGTGCGACCTCGTTTTCTTGAAGGGTTTTTGCCCGTTGGTTGAGTACTCCTGTGCATTTCAGGACTACGTGGGCAGCAGTTTCTTCTTCTTCCAGACAACCCCTACACATGGGGCTGTCTGTTAGACCTATAGTAAATAAATGTTTATTAAGTGAGCAGTGCCCAGTCATCACACTCACCACTAGGCGAAGATCAGTGTGAGATAAGTTGAACAGTCTCTGGGCCAAGGTCCATGATATTTTCGGGGCAGCTTATTTAGACTGTTTACAGCCAGGGGGTGTAAGTCCGCATTATTTTTATTTATTTTATAGTTTATTTGTCATTTTAACTTCTTATTCGGTTTGTAACGACAGTAGCGAGATACACGTGAAATGTTTCAAATTCCACTGAATTGAAAATTAATACTTGGAAGTAATCATTAATTAATACGTGAACACGCGATTCGTGCTTATGTTTTATTGACTGTCCTACGCGGTGTTACAGTTTGGAATAAAAATTAATATTATTAAATGATACTTTGAGAAATATATTCTTTCAAATGTTTGTAAATTATAGATTAAACATCGACAACGACTATTTTTCTTAAATAAAATTTCTAATACGAAATAATCTTTAAAAAAATTTACCTCTGTTCTTCGCTAAAAAACATAAACGATAAAAAATCGGGAGTCCGCTGGATGTGGGTGGCGCAAGACCAGTCGTCGCGGAGATCTTTGGAGAAGTCCTATGTCCAGCAGTGTTTCGGTTGAATGGATGAATGATAAAAAATCGATCAAAATTCGTATCTACTGTAAAAATATGTAATATAGAAGTAGGACACTCGATGGACGTAGGTTCGAAGTAACCTAACTTTAACTTAAGTAACAAAGAGAAAAGATTTGTTTTTTGCAATCAATAAGCTCTGAAAGTAATTAACCGATTTTAATAATTCTTACGCGATTACAAAGCTATACTATCAGAGAGTAATATAGGCTGAGACGGGGCTGTCCTCTATAAATGATGAAACATAGGTGGGGGTGGTTGCCATTAGAAATCTACGTCAGTGTATTTATTATCCTGAACCACAACGTCACTTAACATCAAGTGGCATTGTGGTCGAAATGCCGAGTGTATAGTATAGAAATATTGTATAGTATATAAACAAATAAACACAAGTTATAGAGATGAATAATAGTTTAGTGGGTAGTGTGTTCGGATATTGCAGCGAAGAACGTAGATTTGAATCTACCTATCCTATTCTGTAACGACCTTAAGATTTCGGTGGAAGAAACATCTTTATCAAACCACAGCATGGTGGAAGAGCTTTTTCTGGCAGCTATCATCCTTGTATTGAAAATGTATCTCAAAGCACTTATAAGGTATATTCTGGCAGCGTAACTGGAACGCCAGCACCTCTAAGCTTGTTGCCATCTTAGATCATAAGATCAACTAACATCACGCGAGATTGTGAGCAAACGCTAAACCGCGAAATTATATCTATATTAATAAAATTGAACGCAGACTATTTCGCAACATATATGTATAATGGAAGAAGACAGAACCATATCGCAATGTAGAATCGTTCACAGAAAATAATTTTTTGTTGTCGTCAATATTATACTAATAAATAAAGTGTCTGTTTGTAATGTCAAAATTATTTTTTTTACTAAATAGATATACATGTATACACGATACATATACCAAAAATGCAATTTTTAAAATATTTGTCTGTCTTTCTATTTTCTCCGTGTAATCTCCGGAACGGCTGAACGGATTTTGACGGGACTTTTTTTGGTAGATAGCTGAAGTTATTCCAGGTAACATAGGGTACTTTAAATTTTCGAAAATAATTAGGGTACCGCGTAAAAAAAATAAAACTTATATAAATTACAATAAATCCGATTCAATGCAAAGTTTTACTGGCAGTTATTTAAATTTGTGAGAAATATCTTTCCTTAATGTTAGTAGAAAAACAAAAATGTGGAAAATAATCTTGGTTCCGTATAAAAAAAAGTATATTACGTATTGAAAAAAACATGAATTGCGGGCGCAGCCGCGGGCACACACCTAGTAATAAATAAAAAACACGTAAGCTCTTTCTAAGCCAGTTACAATTTGTTTGCAAGGCTTATTTTAATATTTCAACGAAAAAGGCGATAAAACATAGGTTTTTAACACGCAATAGATCAGAGGTTAGATTTCTTTCATAAAATAAAAATAATAATAATATACACTATCTTTTTAAATAACGCAATACGATGAAAAATCCGTTTATACATGAAGGCTATGTATATTTAAGTAAATCAACTGACGAACAATTACGAAGAGATTTTCCTTCATCTTAATATTTATGCCAATACTTTTTAATTATAAATCTCTGCATATGGAAATTGTAACAACCCTAATAAGGCGCATAAAGGACATAATTAAACGCGACACCTATTATAGGAGTTTAAAAACCGACTGCAATATAAGTCTTTTATACTATTATACATAGTTAGTCCATACATGGCCGATAACTGTTTAATTAAAAGGAACGCACCCGTTGCAAACCGAATCTTACACCTACGTATTAAAATCGACAAGGTTACCAACACTGCGCGCGCAATTTCAAGCATGTAGGCTTTACTCCGCCGGCAGTCGCCAGCCGGGCTGCGCGCCTCCTTCTTTCCCAAGTAAACATAGCAACCTCCTTATAAACAAAACACGAACGGCCTGGCTTGCTCTTCTCTCTCAAAAAAAACTAAACTGTCAACTCGCTTTCGCGCCTATTTCAAATTTCGAACTATCAAACTGAACGACTTAAAATAATAATTATATTTAAATACAAAAAAAGGAATTGAATGGAATTCAAAGCAATAAAACGTGTTATTTAGTATTTAAAATAACTTTATGAAGTTATAGTCCTGTGTTAAAATAACGTGGTTCCGTTGTTTTACTTCGTTCGTTTCAAATGTCATCGACGTGAACGACGTTGGGTGTGTGAGTATGTAGATAAAAAAGCAGTTTAGATAAGAATGTAAGAATCTTACGTAAGGTATTGCGGGAATCGCTTAAAGTTGCCCAATGTTGTTGGCAGAAGCGTTCCCGAGAGATATCGGGGATGATTTCGAAACGGGTTTGTTTTATTGTCCTTTCGTATATTCATTTATTCGAGTCTCCATTTTTACACGCTGTAATCTATACTAATAATAAAATTGAAGTATCTGTTTGTAATGTCAAAATTAATTTTTTTTTACTAAATAGATATTAATCTATACCTATACCAAAAACACATTTTTTTTTAATTTTTCCGTCTGTTTATAATGGGTAATCTCTGGAATAGCTAGACCGATTTTGACGGGACTTTTTTGCTAGATAGCTGAAGTTAATTCTGGTAACTTAGGGTACTTTTAATTTTCGAAAATAATTAGGGTTTCCCGTAAAAAAATAAAATTCATAAAAATTCAAATAAAATCCGATTAAATACACAGTTTTACGGGTAAGTTTTACGGGTATGAGAAATATTTTTACTTTATTTTAGTTCTAATTTTTTTTAGGAATATAATTAGGGTACGTAAAAAAAAAAATTAAAACGCAGTGACGAATATATGAAACGCGGGCGCAGCCGCGATCACATAGCTAGTTTAAAAATATATCTTAACATAGTATATTATTTCTGAATAATAAGTTGTTACCTTTGTTTATTATTGCCAAAAAAAATTGCATTTCATTCTATAAAGTACAAAATAAATCTTTTATATCCACAATAATTTTGATTACATTTTTCCTTTTTAATTTTTAGCTATTTATTGCTTTAAGTTCCGCTTCGAATGGTAGTAGTCCCATCCCGATATGTTCAGTAATGTAGGTGACGGTATCTCAAAGGAACCCCATTTTCCATATATATATATATATATATATAAACTCGATTATAGTTAAAATCACGTGTTTAGCTTTTTATATGAGTTACGATATATAATAAAAATAAAGCTCCCCGACAAAAAACACCAACTCCTTCCCTGGTTAATATGAAACTAAAATATTATACGTCATACCAACCGTACAAAACGGGAAAGTTGGAAACGCGAGCGGTCCGCAGCGTTGCGGCCCGAAATTAAAATACTTTTGCAGCAGTTGCCAAGCGGATTATTGAAAAATTTTACCGAGCCGACACGTACACCGAGATTATTTCTTTATACCATCCTCATTCATAATAGGAAGAGCGTTTGTATTCAAATTATTGATTAAAATGTACAATTCGGATATTTTATTTATTTTGTTTTTGTAGTGGTTATATATTTTTTATTAATTTAGTACACAATTATTAGGGTGAAGCTGTAGTTGTCGTTGGTGACAAGATTGTCGTTGGTGACAAGATTGTCGTTGGTGACAAGATGAACGAAGGAGAGGGACTCAAAACTTTTCTTCTCCAGTGGCGGGTTTCTTCCCCTTTCTGGACTTCCCACTGGACTGTCCCAACTTTCCATCTTTATGGGGGGGGGGGGTCAGGGAACTTATCCTGCCCCCCCGGCTGACTGACCTACCTAGGTTATGCCTCCTACGGGAGGCGGGCGAAGAGGTGGGGTTGAGAAGTGTTAGCACTCCCCCATCACCGCTGGGCCATTGCACGACGAGGTCCGGTGGGTTCGCTGCAGGGGGCGACGCGGTGCTTGTGAAAGCCACCCCGTGTCGCCCCCATCCCAAATGCAGCGGACGGCCCCGGGGGGTTTTAGTGGGTATTTCCGGGCGACTCTCGCCCGGGTGAGTCCCACGCTGGCACGGAACTCGTCACTCCGTGCCCCCTTATCTATTGTATTTGGGGGACTTTGATCCTTCAAATACAATAGATAAGGGTAGTGCGTAAATACATTTCCCCCGTCAAAAAAAAAAAAAAAAAAGGGGGAAGCTGTAGACTTATCAAATTCAAGTTTAGCATATCTATTATGTATATTATTATTTAAGTACGGACAAATATAATAGTAATTTCTTATAATATTGAGAAGGACTTGTGTAATTTTTTTTAGTTTATTGAGCATTAGAAATTTTATTAAATTAAAAGAAAGAAATAAATAGACATTTACGTAGGTCGTAATGGGATATCTAGCCTATAATTTAAAAAATCTAGAATAATGTTTTTCCAAATTATTATATAAAATCTTTTTTTCGATTTCAATTTTTTGTACATAAATGTAACTCGAGCAATGCCGGTCAGGAGAGCTAGGATTTTATAAAGGTTCCGTCTCTCTATGTGTCTGTTAGTGTACTCGACGACCACTGGGTCGATTTAATTGATTCTTTTTTTTAAATCAAATATTTATTCTTTGTCTAGGTTTTATAGTAACATTAGTTAATATTTGGAAAAAACATAATGAAAATATAGATTTAATTATTAAAAAAACCACTAATATATTTTCGTACTATGCTCTTGCAATTGAATATTGAATAGAGTTAATAATTGTAAAGTTTACAATTTTTTTTATAATATATGAATACGAAGCTGTTATATAGTTTTTTTTTAAGTTTATTGTTTAACATCTTTACATACTTATCCATACATAAATAGGAAAAGAGAAAGTAGTTCAAAATATTCTTTTCCTCCGTTTATCTCCCTTTTTTATTCAGTAGCTATTGGTAAGGTTTAGTGTTATCAAAAAAATGGATTAAAATTTGAAACTATAGCATTGTGCTATTTTTCTAATGCCAATATTGCTATTTTTAACCAGAGCTAGCACAGCACACCTTCAAGTTTGAAAATCGGACGCCGAGCACCTTTAGGTGTGTCCCGACAGTGTCAATTGCGAATCATTACCTCTAATCTTACCGTGTTTACCATTATTCGTCATCGCCCTTAACATAACTGGCTTCTTGTGGTTCTAAATAAAATCATTTTGCACATTGAAATCAATCGAGATTGAACTGCCACATACTTAAATTAATAAAACGAATTACGCAAAATAAAAATATTATAAATATGCAATACAAAATGAATCATGTTTCATGACGGGTTGTAAATTATTTTTTATTTTATATGATAAGAATCTTCGTCATAATCAACAAGTTATATTGTACTATTGACAAATTATGACATTATTATAATCAGTAATGGAAACATCTGGGCAACGCCTAATATTCGTCGAAAATGAAATATTAATGAAGGTACATATTTCTAGTGTACATTTGAGGGGGTGGTAATTTCCTAATCACTAAAATCACATTTCAAATGCGCGTCTGTTTGCAACTTGGTACGATAACATATATACAAGTTACGACTCATCGGAATAATGTAATGCGATTTTTATTACCGTATTCATTGTCTTCACATTACAAACATTAGGTCTATACTCGGCCGGGATGTGAACCGAAAAGTTTAATTGTCTTTCGGCTGGCGTATGAGAGCTTTTTTACGAGGTAAGCCAAGGTAATAACGTCTTACAGCCATCATTATGTACTAAATTTCTTTACGTTTTCCAATTTTAATCCCAATATTATAACTTTAATTATTAGTGATTACTTTTGTAATATGTTTTTGTCTATAAGGAAGGAATATACCGTGTTGTGCTGCCTTGAGAATAGTATCACTCCATATCTACCCGTTGGTGTCGTAAAAGGCGATTAAGGGTACACTAGAGGATGGGCAGCAGCATTGTCTGAGTACCACAAACACCTACTGCGATTACCAACCCGCCTGCCAAGCGTGGCGATTATGGCAATTCTCCCCTTATCTTTGGGGGAGACCTAGTCCAGCAGAGGACGCCTTTACGGTTGGATGGATGGATGGACGGACTGAGCTTAAACCGTGTAAAAAAAAACAAACTATATAGGCAAGAACTAGCATCATTTGTAATATGTTAAAAATGTTTTAAAATTAATTTTAAGTAAAATAGTATTTATCTATTTATGTAAATCTAAATGTAAATAGAATACGTAACTATATGTTTAATCCCGTCACGAAATGAATTCAAATCGCGATGGTGTCCGTTTACTTCGCGATCGTTTATTTTTAAAGCACTTTCCCCGATCACATGTGACCTTACTTTCCCTCTCCGTTTAAATATAGATAAAGGCTATAAAGATTGTTTACGTTTCTGCATTTATGTAAAAATATTGACGTATAGATTATCTATTATATACTAAACTATACTAATCAATAAAATTAAAGTGTCTGTTTGTAATGTCAAAGTTATTTTTTGGAACTAAATACGATACCTATACCAAAAATACATATTTACTTTATAGAAATATTTAGATTTTTTTTACTTTATCTTAGTACTAAAAAAATTATTAGGGGTCCGAAAAATTTTTTTAAGACCCAGTGAAGAATATATCAAACGCGAGCGCAGCCGCGGGGAAACAGCTAGTTTTATTTACTCATTTATTAATAGATTGTGCAACTGACAACTGGGTACATAAATTAGTATTTTGTCTTCTAATTCTTAATATTGCTAACAAATTGAATTGTGGAAGAGAAGATTAAATAATAGAACAAAGATATTAGGTATAATAATAATGAAATAATTATAATGTATCTTATTTTAAATATTAATATATATTTTTGAAGTTAGAAATTTATTCAAGTTACAATAAGGCCCCATTACAAAAAACGTCTTTACCTAAATTTATTATAACCTATTTTACCATAAAAATAAATATTGTTTGGGTCTAGTATAAAACTACACCGTAAGAATTAAATAGAATAAGTGAAGATAGGAAAAAATACGGAAGCCGCCGTATGGTACAGTTGTTATAAAAATAAATAATTTATTAAATACCTAGGAGCGTTAGTATTAATGCCAGTTTTTTTTATACTATTATTTTCACTGCAAACTACTTAAAAATGTATTTCAATGTTAATAACAATATTATTTGATATATTTGACTAGCTATCTCAGAATCAGTAAGTGCTGTGTTATTAGCTAAATTACATTTAGTTAGTCTTGCAGTGCGCAATGAAACTTCTCGATTCCGAAAGACCAACAAAATTCCCCGAAATCAGAATCCAAAAAAGCCGTCCCATTAGAAAGTACAAAAAATTAATATTGTTCACATTTCTTGTTTTTCTGTAAATTTTCGTTGTCTTTTTAGTTACTCTACTATTTGGGGTAGGAAAAAATCAAAAAATTAAACACATAAAAAGCGGTACAGCTGTTTTTGAGTGTATAAATGGTGTAACTAACTCGACTTTGTTTTATTTCAAATCAAAATTATAATATAAAAATTATCTCACATTAAAACTGAGATAGATTTTTATTAAAATTATGTTAAAAATATATATTACATTTTGTACTCCACGATAAAAAGTACCTACCCAATATAAATAAGGTAAGAAACGTACGTGGGCTGAAATTCTGAGTTATGACAAATGAGTTCTACCGGTCCCCCGCACAAAGTTGAGTAACGAATATTTGAAGACGAATACGAACGTTCCGGTATTTGTTAACATGCCATTGTTAAAGAGCGACAAAACTTCAGAATTCTTTTTCCGAATACTAACCGTATTTTCGTAAATATGTTTTTGCTACACTTGTTTTCCCCCTGAGATATCGAGGCTTTAAATATCTATAGATACGGATATATAGAAGATTTTATTAAGAACATACATTAAACAACGATTGTCGGGTAGAAATAAGTACATAAAGGTTACGCTCATTTTGTATCCGATTCTTTCTATAAATAAATTGAAAAGAAAAAAGAAATAACCAATCAAAATAGTCACATATACACTTGAGCATAAGTTAAAAAAAAAGAGCGAATAAATATTGGAAGTTAAGATTTTTTCAGGTGACAATTTCTTTTCTTTTTAAAGGCAAAGTCATCTAGACCATACAGTTAAGTGAGTCGTTCTTATCATCAATCAAGGCTTCATGCTCTAGAAAATTTGTTTTTGGCATCTTAGAATTCACATTATTCATGATGTCAAAACATCTATTTGCTCGCCTGTGTTTGTTTCACTTCTGCTGGACCTCTAGTAACGGCCAAGTAGTTTTCTAATACAATTCACTTAAGCAAAATAATCAAACTACGTCGTGAATAATAAATAAATACATATGAAAATGCCGCCAAAAACTTGAAAGCGGAGGGAAAGATTTCTGTGAAACTAACAAAGGAAATAAGACCGTATATGTCAATATATAAAACTACATAGAAAGTAACCTACAATAAGAGTTCATTTGAAATTAATTCGTCAGCAAACAAATCGCTTAATAAAGCGACTTGGAAAGTTTCCAATAGCCGCCTGCTGATGGTTTCAAAGAGAAATTTCTGTTAAATACACTGCCTTATAGTTGGAATAATGATTCTTTCGAGTTAAGACCTCTGAAGTAAAATATTATAATAAGACTAAATTATAGTAATGGGGTATTCTCTAATGATATCTTGAAGAGTTATCATAGTATTTTTAAATATGCCTCTAATTATTTATATTTCGGTTTCTGGTTCAATTTGGTTTTTTAAACTTATTTCGGTATAATAATCTGGTGTATATATTTAAATATAGCTTACGGTTGCCGTCTGTTACACATATAACTGGCCACGCCGTAGAATAATCGCCTATGCTTCGATCTCTTACTCCCATACGTCATAGCAGTCGAGAATGAGAGTGGGTGTGACTCCGTCACCTCGTGTAGCCAGCAAGTTATGCACGCAAAAGAGGTGGCAAATAAAAGAGGGAGCGCACGGCTGAGTTTCTCTCGTGATCGACGTACACAACGGGGGTGTACGGCCATCCAAGGTTGCCGTTGTAGAGAGACCCTGTGAGTGTTAGACGCAGGTACGTCCGTAGTCCTTGCGATTAAAGGTCGGTTTCAATATCGAATCTTAACTATTAGATTGATATAAAACTTAAAATAATCCGGTTTTTCTGACTGATCTGACACTTTACGAGAAATTACGAGGAGTTCAGTAGATAAAACAAATTGAACAAAAATCGCACATAAGTAAGCGTACAGGCGGGTTAAGGCGCACCCTCATCTATCTAGTGAATGATCGTCATAATTTTAATATTAGAAATAAAGACAAGTTGGCCGTCCCATGCTTTAAGCTAAGTAAGTCTAATAAAAGCTTTATAGGTAATAGTATTCGGTTTTACAAGAAAATCCCAAGTAACATTACCGATTTACCTGACAATAAGTTCAAGTATTATGTCAAGCAAGTCTTAATCTCAAAAGGTTATTACAGGCTGGATCATTACGTGAACGATAGTGATATCTGAAATTAACCCACATCTCTGTACTTCTGCTAAAATTCTCTTGTATATTTTTTATATTAAAAAAAATTATATATGTTATTTTTATTTTAAAAAAGGACCAGATCGTGTTTTATCCGGCTCTTCTCGACTGGGGTTGTTTTCCGAACCGGTGGTAGTGTTTTAGACGTTCATAAGCGCCTTCTTAGGGCCTAAATAGAATAAAGGTTTTTTGATTTGATTTGATCCCCATTGGTTTCCAGAAGAATCCTCAATACCTTACACAAAATCGCACCACGGAGTCGATCAGATCGCAGAAGGACGCCCTTATTAGAAGAACACATTCCTACTGGGGAATAGATGCAGTATCAAAGCAATTACTACTCACTAAATAGGTGATGGAGGAACACCGTAGCGTTTTAGTCAGAAATAATCTAAGATAACCCACCATTGCTGCGCAGCGGGGCAAATATCATAAGCAATATTTTTCCACGCTAGTCCTTAAATATTAGGTTTTATTATGATCATACGAAAATTGTTTGTTAGAGTGAAAAATTCTTACACTAAAAAAAACCTGATATACGTAACAACTAGTAAAAAACGAGACACGTGGATTTTAGGAATGTTTAAATATCTCTAGCGTATACCGACTTATATAGGATAATACGTTTAATACGCTCAACAACAAAGAAAAATGTTCTCGAATAATGCTGATACTAACCGAAAATTGTTATAAAACTTTTGTATATGGCTGTTAGTAAAAAAGAGGTAAATAAAACTTTTTTGTTTTTGCAATTCAAAAGAGTGCATTTAAAAGTGTAAAGAGGCTTTAAAAGAGCACATTAGTGGAACGGTTAGCTTAATTGAGTTCTCAGCTCTACGGACGTGCTACGAGCGTAGCGGCATAACACCGTAGCAAATCTACGTAACTCTACGACGTTTATTAAATCTGATTTTCTCTCATGACACAAACTAAAATCCTCTGCTTGTCGAACGATTTTTTTTTCAACGTGTGTCCCCAACAGTGTATAAAAAAATGAATTTTCTGACTATCCATTGTGTTTTTTAGGATTACAACGAACAATGAACAAAATAAGAGTCAGTTAAATCTATCGTTTGTTTCATGAGTTATTTAAAAATTTCAAAGACGTTATTTCAACTACTTTTTACTATTATGAGCAGAGAAAATATCCAAACCAGTCCAGCCGTTTTCAACTTATGTGGTTAGTAACAAACAGTATAGCTATTTTTGTTTATTAACCGACTTCAAAAAGGAGGAGGTTATCAATTCGTCTGTATGTTTTTTTTTGCATGTTTGTTACTCGATTTCTCCGTCATTTGTGGACCGATTTGCAAATTTTTTTTAAACGAAGAAGTACACTTTCGAGTTGGATCCAATTCCACCAAATCGGAAGTTGATGTGTGGAACTCAGGGAAATTCAGATACACCTTCGAATATTATAAACACTTACACATGTGTCATATATTAATTACCCTCCAACGCTATGATGTAGGCCATCACAGCTATACCTACACGTACATACTTAAACTAAAAAGTAAAAAAAAACTATTACAATTAAAAACAAAACCGTCCTCAAAAGAATAAACCATAAGAATTGACTAAAAAGTCAATAAATAATTACTTTATTGATTTGGTTCGTTAATTTTGCAGTCGGTTCCAGCTAGAGTTAATGGCATTAACTGCATATAATTGGGTATGCTCCGACAGTTTTAGATACGTCCAGTGTAAAAAAATCAGAACTATTTTTTAACAACAGCGTCTGTTCGTATAAGTCAAGTAGTAACTACGCTGGTTGATTTAAGACTCATAACATGTAATTACGCGTATACCAACATCGTTAATTTATAATAATTTACGTACGAATAGGTAGTGGCGAAAAAGTGTAAATTACAATATTTCTGTTCAAAACAAGCATTTGTGAATATTATTTATCAAATGTTGTGAAATAATTCAATACGTAGTAGGTATAAAATAAATTCGCTTTCCGTGTCAGTTTATCTGCTAGTTCACTTTTTCTAAACTATGCAAAGGGTTTTGGTATGGTTTTCATACGCAGTTAAATAATTCTACAAGGAAACTTTATTTATTTGTAGTATATCTTCATTAAGTATTTTGTAAGTAAAAATGAAAACTTTAATTATCAAAACATCAAAAACTATAGCGTGAGCGTGTTTTGATTCTGTGGTTTATATGTAAACTTTTTTCTTGGGATTCAGCCTAGCTCTAATTTTGTTTCTTTTTCGTTGTTTGTATTTCTATTTTACTGTATGTTGTTTTGTTTGTCGTATTAAAACAAAAAGTACATTAATTATATAAAAACATTGTAATTAAATAAGAAAAAACTAAATAAAAATACCTAATTATTACTATTACCTCTATAAATAATTAATGCCGTGCATCTCGCCGCCATACGGGAAGGTTCCCAGAAGGCTGGTCATATTGCCACGTTGGATGGCAATGCTAATTCGCTGTGCCAAATATTGGCCGGCCCTCTGGTCACGAGACGTGTCGACTAGACGACTCGCGAGGTCTTTAAAAGGCTATGAGCACTCGGACCCCACGGCCCCAGAGTTTCGACCCCATCTATAAGATATACCGATCTAAAAGAAAATAAACGTGCAATGTTGAATAAAATGTATATATGGCAGATAATTATTTTATTGGTTAGTTTAAAATGTAGCGAATTTTGTAACGAAGTTCCGTATTTAAGTTTCAATACACAATAGATAGATTACTCAGGTAGTGGTTAGTAAATGGAGAGTTTTATTTTTAGGTTTCATATCTTTAGGTGGAAAAAGGAAGCCATACACATCAAAACCTTATTGTCTTCTAAAAATGCATCTAATAGCGTTTGATTTTAGACGTCTTAAATGACAGTTTATTAACGGCTAGTTGCAATATAAAGCCAGAACCAAAAAAAACATATCGGGTTTTCTGATTTATCACTGACGCTGATCTGGCACTTTAATTGACATTGCGGAAAAAAGATTGAGATTGCATATTGAAACTGGCCAAAACACACCCGAAATCGACTACAGCGCGAGACTTACTTAATTTCTAATTATGCATTATGTAACTTAATAATTGCTTCAGAATTATCATACAAATATATATACGACTGTTAAAATTAAAAATTGTTTATGCAATATGATAATAAAAAGAAGACTCAACGTGAATTAAGAACATATTTTTACATGGTGTTGTTCCTCACCGAACGATGAACACCTCCCTTCAATTAAACCAGGATAGTAGTTTCAGAAAGCAAGTCAAAAGTGAGTATTTTGTTTCGCGAGGACAGCGCTCTCAATGTGACCAGTCTAACACGACCTCTACGAATTAATTCAGCCTTCCATTAGCGTTGCCCGTGGTGATATCTGCGGGTCTCTGTAAGATGGATTACGTGCTTTTGGATGCGTTCCAAGCGCATCCGAATTTAGAATTGTGAACTCTAACATTTTCATTTTGTAATGGCACTTCTTTACAATAGATTTTCGTCGCAATTTTATATGGATCATTTTATTTGGAGGGCTAATTCTTCCATATACTATTATATAAACAAGTAAAATTGGCCTTTTAGTTGACCGTACGGTACGAAACCGAAGCCGAAGCCGGGGCGGGTCGCTAGTTTTAAATAAATCGATTTAGAGAAATATTCTTGTAAATATTCTTGATGTCTATGTTATATGATGTTATACCACCTTATGTGAGGTTTAGTTAGTCAGAAAGCTTTTGATTTGATGATGGCTCTGTGGGAATATCATCGAATTTCGCGTCATAAATATTAAAAATAGGTGAAATTTGTGGTGTCAATATACGTCTTTATTGGGGTGACATGGTCAATGTTTGACCAAACTCTATAAAGTACAGAAAAAAATGAGCCTGGGCTTTTCGTAAAGGAAAACCCTTTTAGCTATCAACCAGCGTTTACTTTAAAAAATGTCTTGAAGCTCTTATCACCTATATATGACGTCAAGATAAAGAATTCCGCACTTTTATCTGCTATTTTTTAACTGAATACCTTAGATAGTCCAATAAAAAATCGAAAACAATTTTTTTTCTTAAATTTTCTATAATGGTCATAGCTAAATTCTGACCACCGGACGAACAATATTATAAACACTATCCTCATGTCGCGCCTAACGATAATTACATTTAAAAAACTAAAACATAACTTGCCGCACTGCACAACACGTTAATTGATTGTTATCACGCGATCTGCTAGTCCCCTTTAAAAGGCTATATTATGAATTAGATTCCGTTGGGAGCTCCCCACCTATGTTGAAGTTATGTATTTTTTTATTCTTGTTTATTATAATAATACATTACTATTTAAGCATTCAATTATTACAAGAGAAAGTGATTTTATATTTATCTTGATAGAATGTCTATAATTTAAATAAAGAATAATGTAAATCGCTTCACAAGTTCTCCATTTATTAGAGTATTAACAAATTGACAGACATGCATTGCTTTTATAATATACTAGCTGCTCTCCGCGATTTTACTCTCGTAGTTTCCGTTCCCGTGGGATTTTCGGAATAAAAACTATCCAATGTCACTCCCTGGATTTTAAACTATCTGTATATCAAATTTCATTCAAATAGGTTCAGTAGTTTTTAAGTTTATTCGTTACATACAAAAATACAAATTTTTCCTCTTTATAATATTAGTATAGATATAGATAAGGATACCTCGTTCTTTTTCATTATAAAAGTTAATCGTCGTGAGATGCTCGGTTGAAGTGAAACATCAAAGTTGATTGGAGAATTTAAAATTAAATTCTATTTAGTTTAGTTAAATTTATTTAGTATTTAAAACGAAACGAATCAGCTTATATGAAGTATTAGAAATAACATTAAAAGAAATATAAAGCGAAGAACGCTTTCAGTATACTATAGTCAGAAAGACACATACGAAAGTATACGCGCATACGCACACAATTGAGTCAAAAACGGTGGCGTAGAGGTAGCATGACGGCCTAAGCATAAGAGAGCATCATGCCATTTACCGTCACAATAAAAAACCATAAAATTTGAGATACCTGAACAACATGTCCAATAAAATATTTTCAACGAAAACCTAGTTGCGAACCATAAACGTCAAATACTACGGATTCTGATAACAATAACGTTGGAATTGAGCCGGAGTTTTTTTGAGCATTTCTTATTCGAGTCGCGTGCCGGGATCCCGTTCGGCGATCACTCAACGTTCAGCCTCGGACGTGCCGGTGCAAACGGGTCGTCGGGCCGTGACGCCATTGTGATTTTTCACCGTCTCAAGCGATTCGGTTATTGAGAGAGAAAGAGAGAGACGGTTCTCTCAGATTTTTTCTACCATTCAAAATGAGATGCAAATTCTAATAAAGGTTCAATTACACCTTTATTAGAATTTGCAAATTTTAAGTTTGCACATTTATACTGCTTTGATGGAATTCATGTACCTACTTCGTACAATTCATCGCACCTAATAGAGATTATGAATAGTGATAAATAGAGGCCGAATCATTTGTTATTTCAGTCGGTTTTTCGTTTCATAAATCACCGTTTGTTGAAAAACGGGGACGTTTCAAAGTTTCTGTGAATATTTGAATTAAAAATGTTCCACGACTCTACAAAACAATTCATGTTCATTCGTTGAAAGATTCGGAATATAACTAATTGTTTCAATAGCATTTATCAATTAGTTCTGCTTAGCAGTTTTGTTGAGTGTATATCTGTCTATCCGTGATAGAACTGTGATAATGGTTGAAGTATTTTAAAATGAATTGTCTAATGAGAAACTGGGACACAGTTTTCATCAATAAATAAACCTTTGTCAGTTAACTTTATGGACAAAGCAAATAATTGTTTAAAAATAAAATATTTTTTTAATTACATTGAATGTTTATTGCTCGATTGAATGTGACCTAATTCCTTAATCAATAAATTATTCTTGACAACTTATTCTATAATATGTTACGTAGTGTAACAAAATATACACAATAATTTGACTTGAGAATATATGAATAGTTTAAAATTATAATGTTAATATTTTTGTAATGATTATATTGAGAACTAGCTGTGTGCCCGCGGCTGCGCCCGCGTTTATTATATTTTTCATTGCGTAGTATAGTTTTAATTTTTTTTTTATACCCTAACTATTTTTTTTGCTACTTACATTAAGTAAAGATATTTCTCACAAATTCAAATACCTGCCAGTATAACCGTGAATTGAATCGGATTTTATTCCAATTTTTATGAGTTTTAATTTTTTTATGCGGAATCTCTACTTATTTTCGAATAAAAATTACGGCTCAAAAGGATAATTAACCGATTGACCGATAATCAGAATAAGTGGATTCAAATACATAAAACACTTGATCCGATTCAATATTTTTTTTTCATCGCTGTAATTGCCAAACAGCAAACCTCAAAATCGGATCCAGCGGGTCGAAATGCATGTCCCTAGGTGGGAACGGTCAAACGCACAAACAATTTTCTGTTTGTCTGCCGGTGTTATTATATAATGGCACTTTACTCATACATAACCATAATGCTAAAAAAAGTCACAAATAAATTATAGCATAAGGTTAAAACCATAATAGATGTTTCCATTTCAGATAAATTTGTTTAAAAAAAATACATCAGGTAAACAAATTACACATTTGCGTGTTTTCACAACATATTTTATTTAGGCGTGTTTTATAAATTTTCAAGGAAATATAAAATAGTCAATATTTCATGATAAATATTTAACGCGTGACCCATTTACGATAGAGTTAGGTTTTAAAACGGATTTTATAAAGCTTCGTTTCAATAAACTTGTGGTAAAGTGTTCGTTGAATTATTTCTTATTACGTTACGTTTATAAAACTTTTAAAAGTAATTTGTTATTCATTGAAGTATTTCTACTATAATCTATACTAATAAATAAAGTGTCTGTTTGTAATGTCATTTTTTTTTTAAACTAAACATATACGAATGTATACGCGAAATCTATACCAAAAATGCATTTTTTTAAATTTTTATCTGTCTTTCTTTCTGTATGTCTGTCTGTTTGTTCCGGGTAATCTCCAGAACGGCAGGACGGATTTTGATGGATTTTTTTTGGTAGAAAGCTGAAGTATCTCCGGGTAACTTAGAGTACTTTTAATTTTCGAAAATAATTAGGGTTCCGCGTAAAAAAATAAAACTGATAAAAAATGGAATAAAATCCGATTCAATGTACAGTTTTACGGGCATGTTTTTGAATTTATGAGAAATATATTTACTTTATCTTAGTACTAAATTTTTTTTAGGAAAATAATTAGGGTTCGGTATAAAAAAAAAATCGCAGTGAAGAACATATAAAACGCTGACGCAGTCGCGGGCGCACAGTTAGTATATAATAATTGAGAGTATTTGTTTGAGTAATAAATGGTTTGGGCGTATTTGACAGCTTTACATCTTTATAATTATTCACGGCATTTTATCTGTTAAAAATATAAACAGCAATGAATTATTTCGAGCAATATTTTAGAGCAATTTAACACGTATTTATAATTAAAAACTGATGTGTGACAATACTACAATTATGCCCATTATCTTATTACAAATCTAGCTGAGATTTATGTTATATATAGATAGATATTTGTGATGGGTTTTATTTGTTAACTCCTTGAGCACTAACCTGGCGTTTACGCCAGCTTTCCATTGCTTTCCTATTGTCTTCCTATTACTGGACAATCCAAATCGTGACTTAAAAGCAAGATATTATTAGATGAACGGTTTTAATGAATACATTCTTAATTTCCTACTGTTGAGAATAATATATTTAATTTACAAGTAATATTACATCATAGGTATACTATGTTTAACATGGTAGCCGTTTTATATGTAATTTCCCTCCCGAAATAAGAGTTTAGATTCATAAAGTAGATAAAACAACAGGTCAAGTTTTAAGGCTTAACGAAGGCTGTTTATAATTGTAAACCAACATGCAAATAAAGGTATTTTTCTCACTCGCATTATTTAATAAAACAGAATACCTATTAAGCCTTTTTCAACTTATTGAATATACTTTTCTTTCTTTTACTGATAATTTATATAACCATTATAATGTGAATCTTTAGATTCCATACATCTCGAATGTCAGAATTTATGACACATTTTGTATCGTTTTTTAATTATTATATGTATGTTTTTAAAGAGGAGAATTACCTAATAATTATTAAAAACTGACTGTATAGTAACCCCACTTGTAATTAAGTAAATACCAGATCTTTTATAATTATATTCTACAAGATATGCCTAATTTTAGATTTATTTATAAATTTAAATTTCATTTCATTATATATCATTAAATGCATTAAAAATTACTACTAAACAAATGTACAAAATTCTGATTTAAAAACTGAATTATATTTGAAGGTTTAGCTAGTCAGGTCCATCCATTGAACCCAAAGACGTCCACTGCTGGACATAGGTCTCTCCCAAATATCACCACAACTATCGATCTTGTGCCACCCGCATTCAGGGAACTCCCGCGATCTTCACCAGATCGTCGATCCACCGTGTAGGGGGTCTATCCACGCTACGCCTTCCAGTACGCGGCAGCCATTTGAGAACCCGTCGGCCCGAACGGTCATCGGTTCTACGAGCAATGTGCCCAGACATTGCCACTTAAGTTTGGCAATTCTTCGGGCAATGTTACTTTAGTTCTTCTGCAGATCTCATTTCTGATTCGATCACGCAGGGAAACTCCTAGCATCACCCTCTTCATTACCGTATGTTTTCAGGTGTATGATAGAACATGTGTTACCGTCACCTCACTACCGCTTGAAGCTTGATTCTATTTACAAATAACTAGGTCAAGATACAACAGTTCAATGTTTTTTCTCTCTCTCTCTGCCAACCGATTTTCTTATTCTTTTGAAGTAAAACTACTTCGCACGTGTTGAGAGGATAATTACGCAATAATTATATAACATCAGAATTTTAGAGTTACGATTTTGAATATTAACACCTTGAGCACCTTCCTGGCGTTTACGCCAACTTTCCATTGTCTTTTTATTGTTTCATTTTTATGGGTAATCGATACATCAATAGATAGAAGTACGTAGCGAGAGAGAAAGAGACAAAAATAAAAAGCACGCTATACGTTTTGACTATAGAATTATTATTTTATCCTTTTTTTGCTAAATTCGTTATTGATGAAGCGTACCTGTGACTGTATTATAGAACAGTAGACATACATGTTTTTATCCCTTTTTCGGGTTCTGATAACTAGCCTAAATTAGAGATTAGTCATTGTCTTAGAGATTTAAGCTAAATATTGACAAAGAAGTTTTACTTCTGACACGTGTACTTTCTACACATGCTTATTATTTTGTTTAGTATCTATTGAGAATATTTTAGTGTTGATAATGTTAAAAAAATGTTATTTTCATCAATATTTTCATAATAATTATTTACGAAGTTACATCACTAGGCAATTAGTAGTAATTATAAAGAGTTAAAATTCTTATACGACAGTGAAGTTATTATACGCAGTTGATATTATAATTTATTTTATAATTTCATTTATTTAAACCATCTTATGAATAAAGAGAGATTTTTAACGATATAAATCATTTAAATTCAATACTATTCAATAATACTTTATTCAATTTAGGCCCTGATAAGGTACTTACTAAAATCAAAATACTACCTCCGGGTCGGAAAACAGCGCCCAGTCCATCCAGAAGAACCGGCAAGATACTCGATCTGTTTTTTTTTTTTTCTAGAACTATTTAAGTCATACAGTAGGTAACTATTATGTAAACGGTCCCGATTCGTATTCGGTCTCAAAACGCGATTTATCTCAGTGGAGCGCTGTGAGGCGAATTTATGTCTTTGCGATTAGTTGAATGTGTTTTAAACTAGCGATAGACGAGAACTAATGCCTTTGGGAGCCTCCCCCACTCCCCTTTTCCTCATATCAACGTATACGTTCTTCTGTAACTTCGCAAAGATATTTCTTGATAACTTTATACAAAGCTATTCAAATATTTATTACAAAATTTATCTATACCTATCATTTATTTCAAATATCTTTTTTATAAATAAACTATATTACAATTTTTATGTTGATGTAATTAAAAGTCTAGTTTTTTTTTTACTAAAAACAGTATCTTTAAATGTTGAAAATTTGTATAAACAAAAAGTTGGAAAACTAATCAATTGCTAATTTTTTTTACACAGTATAGGTTCAGTAGTTTGACCACAATCTCATCTGATGTTAAGTGACGATGTGGGCCAGGATTGTAAACACACTAAGTCTAGAGGTCTGGTTGGACGGAAACGCCTATTGGTATTTGGTGGCAGGTTTTCTAACTTGAGGGTGGTAGCTACCCAGGCGGACATCTTTAGACAATGCCCTACCACCATGCTATAGTTTCCTCACGATGTTTTCTTTCACCGAAGTCTCAAGTTGATTTTCGACTTCGACAGGTGGTATCAAACCCGCGCCCATTGACGCGAAATCCGATCGCACTACCAACTGCACCATTATTACTAATTTTAAATTTAAACCATAGTTCTAGCTATGGTTCTAGTTACCTCAATCGCTAATTTCGGAAACAATTTGCATTTTAATGATACGATCATACGATGTGTTAAATTGGATTAAGATTTAGACATACAAGCTTACGATAGTCGTGCGCAACCATTAGATTTAGTCTTAATTAGATTGTGTTACGTTCATTGATTTACATTTATTAGGTTTCAAATGTTCCTTTTTACATTACTATCTACCATACGAATATAGACGAATAATATTCATGCCATACGAATTGTAATAAAATGTATGTTTTCGGTTTTATATCCTAAACCGGTGTATTATACTGATGGTTGAGTTAGAACTGAATAGAATAAACTTAAAATAAAAAGTAAATCAATTATTAATATTTTATTACAAAACGAACAGCAGTAAGAATAACAAAATGGAAGTATAAAAAGTAACCAAGTGTTGCTTTGAACAAATACGCCGTCTCAGAATTAATGCACTGAAACCATAAGGTAACAGTGGAAAGCTTGTATTCTGGCTGGGCCTCCTAATCAGACGTCATGGACAAAAATAATAGATAAATAATACATTTATAAAACCATACATATATCTATACACGTAAATTCACATATAGATATTGTAAACTGTTTATCTGTCTGTTTAAATACACTTTTATTTGTGCCAGAACCACACCAACTCCCACTGGAGCTCAATCGTATGTGTAATTTAGTGTCCCGAATATAATTTTCTCACATTGCTTTTAGCTTTAGAGCTTTTTTACACGATATAGGCTCAGTCATTTGACCACAATCTCACCTGATGTTAAGTGACGATGTGGTACAGGATGGTAAACTCACTAAGCCTAGGTACTGGTTTTCAAGTGATGCTGCCGGAAGACACCTATTAGTATTTGGCGACAGGTTTTCAAACTTGAGGGTGGCAGCTACCCAGGCGGGCATTATTAGAAAATACCCTATCACTATGCAACAGTGCTTACTTACAGAATTAATAAAATGAATTAGTATAAATCAAAACTTATTATAAAAAATACAATTTTAAATTATTCACGTTTTATCCCAATATAAGTCAACGGTGAGCATGTGAATATTCAAGAAGCCAACAATATGATATTAGTTATTTACATACATGATTTACGGAGATGATACATACAATTAGGGGTACATATTAAAACTTCAACCTATTAATTCAAATACTACATCGTTTAGCTGTTAAATTATTTGTTGAATCCGGGCAACCTCGCCATTGATATATAGAGGAATTACGTCAAGTTAATCTTTCAAAGTGGTTGAAAAATATCGCTCGTAATATCGGAGGGTCGCGGCTATAAACAACTGAATAGAGAGTGACGTTTTAATGAAATAACCCAGCAGAGTGGATTAATAGCTCGAAGCGAACAAAACTCACAGCATGCATATTAATGATAGCCATTTTGCAATTATATACCTGTGAAATTTGATCTAAATCGACGATGATAAGTATAACACTGTCGTGTATCTTAATATTTTTATTTCATTCATCTATAAATTAAATAAAACAATGCGTCATTCACGGTTATAAAAATGTCTATAGAAACTTGTAATTTTCTATATTATTTTTAAAGATTCTGTTCTGAATGTTTAACTGCCATTTTCATAAAATTACGAGTTTTAGGATAACCCTGCATTGCTTATTAAACCAAGTTCCAATGCCCAATTAAGAATAATAAAATTAGTGGCGAATATATTATTCCAATAATAGTTAATGCTCTGTGTATAGGATCAAATTTACGAGCTATATAAATAATTTAATATAAAGACTACCTCGGTGGCGCAGTTGTATTACGGTACTACTGTCGTTCTCAGGTCTCGGGTTCGATTCCCGGGTAGGGTAAAGTGATATTTGGTTTTTAGGTTAATATCAAACTCTGGCTTTTAAGATAATACAATAAGGATTCCAAGAGCATTTCCTAGTAACTGTTCGATTTATGTCGTGCACGTTTAAACTGTGACACTTTTAGAACTGCTCTTCAAATTTAAATCATATTTCAATAACGATAAGACCGACATTGTTTTAAGCAGATTTGAACAGCAATTTAAGTATCTCGCTAAACTGTTTTTTTGCAAAAGGATTCTAGAGAAATCGGTTCGGTATTGGATAATGTTTTTACATTAAATGTCGCATACACTTCTTCCGATTATGTAAATTGCTCATTAAATTTCCATATTACTTTTGTTTTAAATCTCTGTTTGTTATGTTTAAGTTATAACATAGCTTTTATTCCAGTATCTATGTTTATAAGATTTTCTAGTTCGTTAAAATAAAGTATCATCAAGGTTATTAGCATTATCCATTTATTATTATTAAAAACATAAGCTTGTAGAATATTTGTATTTTTTTGTAATTTTCTCCTATATTTGTAATATTCAGCAAAATCAGAATAAAGTTTATTTGGTTACGTGATTAGAAACTGTTTTGAAACTCAGTGCTTACTTTTAGCTTAAGAATTATTCGACCATTGTATTTTGTATGTAATCATTCTTAAGAGGACATGTGGCGGCATCAGATTTGAAAATTAGGTATTTCAGAAATTTGAAAGAGAGGTTGCGCCTCAAAGAAAGATTTATTAAACACGAAACGGATAACTGCAGCTCGGAGTGATTTACCAATGCAAAATACAGGAAAACAACACTTCGTAGTATCCTGTTTCCTTCTCCAAAACTGAACCGATTTTTAATTTTCTTTCAGTTACAGAATAAAAAAACTTTGGCCATGTCTCTAGGTTTTGCTCTCTTAAATTTTACTCATCAATTTTTTTTGACGAACGTCTGAAAATGACGGTAAAATCGAGAATGTTTTTCATTTAAAAGGCTCCTCATTTCTACAATAACTAATTTATGGAAAAAAAATCAAAACGTACGAGCATGGCGGTAGTGAATATATATTATTTAGTATAAAAATATTTACCATAATCCTATTATCTAGGGTTGAAAAAGGGGACTACGTTTATATGGAATAAATGCCGCTAGCATATCTTCTTAAAAGCTTCACAGCTTAACAACAGAAACCTACGTTCATGCAATAAAATGTACCTAACACGTTGTGAATAAAAATGTCCCGCTGTTGTTTATTGCGGGTATTTAATTCTCCGTTTGAATAAAGTTATGTAAACTTTACCTTATAAAAGCTTTGTTTCGAGTAAATAAAACCGGAGATTTTACATTAATTTCAAGCATAAAATACCTACGTACCTTGCAGCCGTTCTGCTATTGTGAATGCTTTAGTTTAAAAGGATTTTCGGTTAAATAACTTCGGAAGGTGGGGTATCTTAAACGGCCCTGAACGTTATTTTCTTGGAGATCTCTCGCTCCGTTCACCTGTATTGGATGAATATCACGGTCAAGTTGTACATTTAAGCCATTTTGATCAAATATTCCTTTTATACCGCTTTTTGGATTTTCACTATGTACTATACGTAATTGAATAGTTATTAATATAATTATTTTCATCATCATCGTTTGAGTGTAAAGGGGGGTGTTATTATTTATTTCGCTTTGCAAGATATGAGGAACTCCACTTTCTCTCGCCACACGTATTCCTCTCCGCAATGCTAGAGAGATCATTTCGGGAATAGGGTCTCATCATTGAGTCGTGCACCCCTTATGCACCGCATGCGCATATAATTTTTTGAAGCGATGATGGCGCAGTGGGTTGTGCTGCCGAATTCCGTGTCAATGGAAGCAGGTTCGATCTCACTTATCCCACTCTAAAATCGGCCTGAACTTTCGTTGAAGGAAAATATCGTGAGGAAACCATACCTTAGTGGTAGGGCGTTTCTAATAATGCCCACATGAGTAGCTACCACCCTCAAGTTTGAAAACCTGTCGCCAAATACCAATAGGTGTGTTCCGGCAGCATCACTTGAACCTTTAGACTTAGTGTGTTTACCATCCTGGACAACATCGTCATTTAACATCAGGTGAGATTGTGGTTAAAGCACTGACGCTATATCGTGTAAAAAATGCGCACAATATCGTTTAACACCAAAATATTACATCGACGCTAGCTGTTTTTTTTACACGTTTACACGGTTGTACAAGCTCAGACGTACTGGTTCTCAAGTGACACTGACGGAATAAACCCATTGGTATTAGGAGACAAGTTTTAGATTTAAGGGTGGTAGCCTCCCAGGCGGGCATTGTTAGAAAATGCCCTACTACTATGCTTTGGTTTCCTCGTTCGGTTCGGTTCGGTTCGGTTTCTCGTTCGAGATTCCGCAGTGTCTCAAGACAAAAGTCTTCGACCAGTGTGTGTTGTCAGTGATGACTTATGGCACTGAGACGTGATTGCTTACAATGGACCTAATCAGAAAGCTCAAAGTTACCCAAAGGGCAATGGAGAGGGCTATGTTCGGAGTTTCATTACGTGATCGAATCAGAAATGAGGAGATCCGTAGAAGAACCAAAGTAACCGACATTACCCGAAGTATTACTAAACTTAAGTGACAGTGGGCTGGGCACATTGCTCGTAGAACCGATGGCCGATGGGGCCAACGGGTTCTTGAATGGCTGCCGTGCGCTGGAAGATGCAGCGTGGGCAGGCCCCCACAAGGTGGATCGTCCACTGGATGCGGATGGCGCAAGACCGATCGTGGAGATCTTTGGGAGAAACCTATGTTTAGCAGTGGACGTCTTTCGATTTAATGGATGAATGGATGAAATTGTGAGCGACAGCCTCATCAAAATGAGGGGCAAACATGCGAGAACAACGCGAATGAGTTTCTCCCATGTTTATTCCAATCCAAATCATAATCCAAGAAGATACATACTCTAGATAGATCTCTCTTTGAAGCAACAGTAAGGTTCTCCGATATACCCGCATGCCTGCGCCACAATACCAAATGGTTAATACCCTTAAGCCTCTTAAATGTACTGGCTCTCAAATGATGCTTCCGAAACACATCTATTGGTACTTGGCGACAAATTTTCACACTTGAAAGTAGTACTAATATCACTTGACAATTTAGCAAGATTCTTTTTTTGCAATTTAGACTTTACAGTTTGAAATATATGTAGGGTATAAATCATATTTCATAACAGTAGCAACTCCATTTTCATAGAACATTTATGACACAAAGAACATTTTTTATTAAAAACTCGAGTTGAATAGGACTGTGTAACAATAGAGCGAATGAATGGCATCTCTATCTATGAAATGTATACATTATGCATCGAGTAGCTTTGTGCACACTACACATTTTATATTTTACTGATTTTGAATACAAAAAAAACTTAACCAAACAAAAGGTTTTATATCCGTGTAAGAGTATTTCGTAGACAAATAAAACAAATGATGTGTTGCTTCATAAATTCTGTAAACGTAATTTCTTACTTTTTTTATGGTCATTTTTTTCATTTACGGGAATTAGTTTAAGGTGAGTTGAGTTAACACTAGTGTCGCTGCCCGGCTTCGTACGGGTATATAACTAAAAAAATTATAGTCCAAATGTTACTTACTGATTTTCAAGCTTTGTACAAGTAAAATAATTTTTCAAATCGGTTAAGTAGTTTTAGAGTTTATCGATAAAAATACAAAATATCAGTCATACGTCCTCAATTAATAGTATAGATAAAAAAATATCATAGATGACAGGATGAAAAACTAAACTAAACTTATTATATGTTAAAAAACAATACATTTATATAAACTTGTATACGTGTAGAGGTTGAGGTTAACACAACTTACTTTTTTTATTAACTAAAAAAACGTAAAGAAAATTGGTCGACAAAAAGAGAAGGAAAAGGTACTGAACTCTTTTATCGTTCTCTATTTATATATCAGATAACGACTGGACCGATTTAGCGAATTTTTAATAAATCCGAAAATAAGGTATTTATTCAAAGAAAAAATTGGGAAGGTTAACCAAAGTTTGGAAAATTCGATTAAAATTGAAAGGACCTTTTTATATTATTTACGTATGAAGTCGCGATCGTAAATTAAGGTTCGAATTAAGGTATTTGTGTAATTCTTCTTATGTTTTCTACGTCATTACTCTGGAAGAGTTTTCAGTGAAATCTTGAAAATTTAAGTGTGCCTTTATCAGATCGCCCAGTCACTCCACCCAACCCTTGTGAATTAGTTTCGTCAATCTTTTTTAATCCATACTATCCATGTATTCCTTTCTCTGTTTCTGTCACTACATCTATCTTTATCTATTCAACCGAAAGACGTCCACTGCTGGACATAGGTCTTCCCCAAAGATCTACACGACGACCGGTCTTGCGTCACTCGCATCCAGCGGATTCCCGCGACCTTCACCAGGTTGTCGGTCCACTTTGTGAGGGGCCTACCCACGCTACGTCTTCCGGCGCGTGGTACCCATTGGAGAACCCGTTGGTCCCATTGGCATCGGTTCTGCGAGCAATGTGCTACATCCTCTACCACATCCCAACATTCTCTTATCGCACTATTAATTACTTTATCTATTATTCTCAAACTAGCCATAGTTCTTAAACTTCTAATATGTACTACCATTAATTTTGCTTTCTTTCTTCTTCTGGCAGACCCAGCACTTACTACACAATACATCAGTGTAGGAACTAGCACACCTCGATGCACAGCCAAACGTGGCTTTTTAGACACTTTCTGGCTGCTCATGAAGTTACCCAGAGCCCCATTCACTCGATTCCCTAACACAATTTATTTTTGTTATTTTTATGCTTTAATTGTGATCGATGTTACTGAGCACAATTTATAAACTCAGTAACTATAATATCTTA
Organism: Samia ricini; assembly: GCA_014132275.2. Classification (NCBI taxonomy): domain Eukaryota; kingdom Metazoa; phylum Arthropoda; class Insecta; order Lepidoptera; family Saturniidae; genus Samia; species Samia ricini. Next base: position 12,876,723 of record AP028164.1, read on the forward strand.
TCAGATACCATCGATGGTAATTATAACATTGTTCGATACTTATTGAGTTACTAGATACTACAGGAGTATACTAGCTACCACGCGCCGAAAGACGGAACCACAAGGTGAACCGACGACCTGGTGAAGGTCGCTGGAATTCGCTTGATGCGGGTGGCGCAAGACCGGACGTCGTGGAGGTCTTTGAAGGAGACCTACGTCTAGCAGTTGACGTCTTTCGATTGAATAGATGGATGGATACTAGTTTGTTCCTTAAATACTTCAGTACTAAAAAAAATTCCTTCACTCCAGAGCTTAAAATATTTCTTACTTCTAAATTAGAACACGTCATTTCTCATTTTCCAGTGCGTGTGTCACTAACCGCGCCTAGCTTTTCCGTATGTAGCTGTAATGCTTCCGAAGCATGCACAGCTTACTTTATCGTTATCATATTTCATACAATTTGTTAATTAATAAAATATGGTTAATTTATTTTTTTATTATGCTCCGGCCACACGACTTCCATAACAGGCATATACAATTTGGTATGAGAAGGCAATTTTAAGGCATAAGAAGCGAGAGCATATGAAAAGAAAAATTTTTGTTTTTTTTGTTCGACTTACCTAATTACTTTTAAAAATGAAAATTTTAAAAAAAACAAGAACAAAGTTGATAAGACATACAACACAATAAATACTTTATGTAAGTGGGGTAATATAGAAATATAAATTAAAAAAAAAGACCATTATATTTATGTTTTTATACAACTGACTAACTTATGAATTATTCATACATTTTTATAAATCGTAATCGTGTTATTATTCTAATTTAATTTATTTCAGAATTTGGTCTATTGTAAAAAATACTTGAATGTGCCATTTTATTATATACTATAATATTTACACGACTATATAAATTGTTTAAAAAAACAAAATAACCATCGGAATCGATATAGTATTTATGAAAGTCACACATACAAAGGTAAACGGGAAACAGAGTCTTCCTTTTTAAGACGGTTGTTTAAAATGAATATAGTTCTATTTAAATAAACGTTGATACAATTATTGTTATATTGTCTATATTTAATAAGAAATTGTGAAAATATAGAATAAGTAAAAAATGAGAACACATGGTTTTAAGAATACCATTATATTCTTATCAAGCAAAATAAGCTAAGAATATGATTTACCATTGATATAGGTATAAAAAATTTATAAAAATTGATCAGAAAACGTAGTGTCGATATCAATCTTCATGTAAATCGGGTTTTGTACGAGGGCCGAAGCCCGCGGTAAGCTCCCGAGTCAATACTTGCCTCGTCACCATATTTCATACAAAGTTTATACGAAGTTCATATATTATCCTGGATTCGGAGAACACTTTAGATGTATATGACGTCACGATTCTGCAATGATAGGCCAAAGTAAATAGAAAGTTAGTTCAAAATATCTTTATTCGTATCCGAGAATATTTCACTTTGAATTATATTTCCGAATCATTTATCTATTTCGCTACAGCGCGCACACACATAGTCTCATAGTTTGCTTATAACTCAAAAACTACTGATCTGATTGGCATTATTTAATTTTTTGTAAGAACAATAATATTTTCTAGACATATTATATTAGTAAGTTTGATACATTAGGAAGTCTGGAAATGTTTTTTTTTGGGAACAAGATGCTGAAGTATATATTTACTATATTATCCGATATAATATGAAACGTTTTCAAACTAACATCAAGTATAAGTGTTCATAAAAAATTATAGCATTTTTACGTCAATATAATATGTTTAATACGTCGCTTTGTTAACAATAAACACCGACAAGAACTCATTAAAAGTTAAGGAACCCGAGACAACTTAGTGAAATATCATCGTTCACAATCGTTTACAAAGTTCGTGTAAAGTAAACCTAGCTTTAATAACAAACCGACGCGGTTCGCTCTGGTCAGACAAACGAACTTTGTAAACGCACTCTTTGCTTTATATTAAGTAGAAAAATAATAACCGTGTATTCTTTGTATCAGTATTGTTCAATTGGCTATTCTCTTTCTTTTTTTTTGACAGAGCTTTGAACACATTCTCACCTGATGTTAAGTGACGATGTGGTCCATGATGGTAAACACACTAAGCCTGGGTACAGGTTTTTAAGTTATGCTGCTGGAAAATACCTATTGGTATTTGGCGACAGGTTTTCAGACTTAAAGGTGGGGCATCATTAGAAAATGCCCCACCACCATGCTATGGTTTCCTCACGATGTTTTCCTTTACCGAAAGCTCAGGCTGATTTTGTAGTTGGATAGGTGGGCTAGAACCCGCGTCTATTGACGCGGGATCCGGCTGCACTATCCACTGCACCTTCATGACTTTAATTGTAGGCGTTACTTCGCGGAAATCTATTATCTATACTCTATACAAATAAATAAAATTGAAGTGTCTGTTTGTAATCCCACAAATAAGAATTTTCTAGTAAATACATATGAATGTATATACGATACCTAAACCTAATATATATATATTTTTAAACTGTTGGCTGTCTGTCTGTTTCTAACGCGTAACCTCCGGAACGGCTAGATCGATTTAGAAGGCACTTTTTTGGTAGATAGCTGAAGTTACTCCGTTAAACTTAGGATAACTTTGTTTCTCGTAAATATTTAGGGTTCCGCGTAAAAATATTAAAACTCATGTAATTGTTAATAAAATCAGATTCAATACACAGTTTTACTGGCAGGTATTTGAATTTGTGAGAAATATCTTTGCTTAAAATTAGTATTATAACAAAATATTTTTTTGGATAATAGTTGGGGTTCCGTATAGAAAAATTGAAAAAAGCAAAAAAATATATAAAACGCGGGCGTATTTGCGGGCACAAAGCAAATAAATAATTTGGTTGATTTTAATTTGCTAACTTCTTTGCTGTTGGTAATAACTGCAGAATGATTAGCAAAAATTACAAAAAAAATTAGAAAAATTAGCAAAAAAAAATAGACTGTATTATTAAAAAAAATGTTGTAATAAGATCGTTAATTCGATACAAAATATTGTAATACAATTCGCCCGGTTTCTAAACCTGGTTCCAGGTTCTAAATAAACCTGTTTCTAGTTTTTTTTTGACGGACACTAAAGAGAAGTTTAAAAATAACATAAAAAACGGTCGAAAAACGAGAGAAAAAAAATATTTTATCTGCGCATTTTATATGTAGATAGCTATATATAATTTTGAACGTGAGGCGAGGTTCATTACGTACTTGGGTATCTTGACGGGATCGTCCATCATCGTTAGTGAAAACTGTCGACTCATACCGTGCTAATATTAAAGTATTACACCACTTGAAATAACATTTACACCGTTATATGAAATAGTTCGAGAATTTATTGTCGTACACTGATTTATTGTTTCCCATTAGCCATCACTTGTAATTTTCTTAATGAAGAAAATGAATTAATTAATGAAGCGATGATGGCGCAGTAGGTAGTGTAGCCGGATTCCGCGTCAATAGACACGGGTTCGATTGCACTTATCCGACTCTAAAATAGGCCTTAACTTTCGGTAAAGGAAAATATCGCGAGGAAACCATATCATGGTGGTAAGGAATTTCCTAATGATGCCTACCTGGGTATCTACCATCCTCATATTTGTAGACCTGTCGCCAAATACCAATAGGTGTGTTCCGGCAGCGTGACTTGAAAATCAGTTTCTCTGGGCTTAGTGTGTTTACCATCCTGGACCACATCATCACTTAACATCAGGTGAGAATGTAGTCAAAGCAATGAGCTATTCCGTGTAAAAAAAAAAAAAATAAAGACGTGACACGAGAAGTATATTTACTGGTCAATTATACGTTAAAATGAAGATCATAAAATATAAATAAAGGCATCATTAAAATATTACTTAAGTATCAACGAATCTTACTGGATTAACATTTATTTATTTTTGTACACCAATTGTTTGTATATTGTACATTAATGTGTCGAGTACCCATAAAAATAAGACAATAGGAAGACAATAGGAAAACAATGGAAAGCTGGTGTAAACGCCAGGTAAGTGCTCAAGGGGTTAAAGTAAATTTACACTTAAAATGGATACAGTGAGTGGACAAGTGTACCGTTATATATTTTGTGACCAAGAACAGACGATGGTGGCTGTGAAATAATTACCCGGCTGACGAAGGACCGCAAAACTTCAGTCGACTTGTGACCTCGACCTGTATAACTACGGCGAAGCGAAAAGAGGCTCTATCTCTTTTTCTCTCCAGATCCACACCAAAAATTTTAATAGTTTTTATATATCAGAATTTAATTACCCGATATAAATATATATAGCAGTATAACTATTGTTAGATGAAAACTAGCTTTTTCTAATAAAGTTCTTATGAAAGCGCACTGCAGCGGTGATTCAGTTCTATTTCAGCAGTCGTTGTGAGCGGGCCCGGGCTCTTAAGTTATCACTTTGGTGGTTTGGTATCATTTATTTGCTTACTTATTGATTGATCTGTGTTGAGTTCGACGGGTCAAGCGTTTATTTATTTATTAGCTGTACCCGCAGCTTCACCCGCTTGGAAATTAGACAATTTGCATCCTATGTTCTCCCTCTGGTTGCAATATATGCCATTACTTAAATTTATCGAATTCTGTTCTTTAGTTTTTGCGTGATTGGTGAACAAATAAGTTAACAGACACGCAGATAGACAACAATTTAAAAACCATCGAAATATGTTCTGTTGTCGATTCTGAACCGCCTCGTGGTATTTTTTTTTTTTAATATATTCAATGTACTGATTTCGTCCCTCTAGTCTTTTATTTTATTTATAAATTAACGTTTTTCTTCTGATCTAACAGTATTATATTGAATTATATTTTTTATTTGATTCGTTGTTTTAATACATTAAACAGTATAAAAAATACTCAATTGTCTCTCCTATATCACTGGCATAAAAGCGATAAATAGCTGTCTGACCGATTATTTCTGTAGCCTGCATTCATCAGCTGGCACCGAGTTATGCGTACTTGCAGCGGTTTCGCGTTAATTGCCAATTAGATTACTTCCACGAGTTGCTAATGGTATGCCGTTTCCGTTCGTAATTGTATTTTGTAAATTTAAATCGGAATTCACGATATGTCATATAGTAGTTTATACCCCCCGAACAATGTAACAAATCCAGAGGTACATAGAAACAATTCTCAATTCTCAATTCTCAAAAATTAGTTCGGAACTTCTGTCAAATATATTTATTTCTTAAATATCAACAGACAAACAGGCAGAAAAATACTTCTTTCAAATAGACATCGATTCAAGTCAATCATCACGTGCACTTTGCGAGTTACTCCAACTTACAAACTTATCATCGACGCTTTTCTGTTTTCTGAGCCGTGTGCCCGCGGCTGTGATCGCGTTTCGTATATTCTTCACTGCGTTTTAATTTTTTTCTATACAGAACCTTAATTATTTTCCTAATTTTTTTTTTACAACTAAGATATAAAAATATTTATCTTAAATTCAAACACTCGCTAATACAAATGTGCATGAATCAGATTTTATTACAAATTTTATGAGTTTAATTTTTTTTACACGGAACCCTAATTATTTTAAAAAAAGTACCATAAGTTACGTAAAGTAACTTCAGCTCTCTACCAAAAAAAGTTCCGTCAAAATCCGTTTAGATGTTTACCGGAGATTACCCGGACAAACAGACAGACAAAATTAAAAAAAAATATTTTTGGTATAAGTATCCGTATATAAACGTATTCATATATATATAGTAAAAAAAATTGTTGATATTACTAACAGACACTTCAATTTTACTTATTGGTATAGATTACAGTGCATAATTAAAGTGGATTATAAATAATAATTATAAACACGAATTTTGAGAAGTTATAAAAACTCTCTAATTTTTTTTTTACAATAGACCAGTATCCACTATGTCTATAACCTACGCTTTTTGAAAACTAGAAAAACAATATAAAGCCAGGCCTAAAGAACTTGAATTCAGTGACCGTTATAAAAAAAAACATCCGCATTTAATGGTTCTTCATGGTTAAAGGTCACTTTAATTCCTATTTAAATAAATTGTAAAAAAAAGTTTAACTAGTATTGAATTAAGTGTGCATAGGTTTTTAGGTGTTTTTCCATCCTGTGCAACAATACAATATTTATTTCTAATTACAAGACATTTTAAATTGCTATTTAAGAATTATTAATGGTCGTCTGATGGTCGATATTTATAAGGCAAAATTAATTATTGAAAATTTTATGAAAAAAAAAAAACAATTGTAACCAGTTTTTTTAATTATATAAAGCTCATTAGTAGTTACTAAAACAATTGGTTGGATAAACAGAATGTAAAAGTTTCTTGAATTCTTTGATCTTTGTATAGTTTTCTAATTAGAAAAAACAAATTCTGTGGACAACTGGTATGATATTATTTCGCGTGAAGTACCTAAATTGTATCTTGTACCTGACAAGACAGTAAACGAATAAATCTAAAAATTACAATTTGATCTACGGAATGTAACAAACATTTTGTAGTTGAAAATACATTGTTAAACACGCGCGAACAAGAGTTTAGTTCAATTTTTTCGCTGACGAGAACTAAAAATGAAATATGGCTGGAACAAATCACATTTACCCGGTCGACAAAAGCTCCAGCCTGGAGCCGGGTGCTAATGGGTAGATAACAACATATTCACCGCATTTTTCAGTGTCTGAAAATTTTCATTTTATATATTAACAAGCTGTGTGCCCGCGGTTGCGCCCGCGTTTCATAAAAAATATCCCTGGACACAATAGATTTTAATTTTTTTATACAGAACCCTAATTATTTCCAAAATTTTTCTTGCTACTAACATTAGGATTTTGTTCAATTTTTTTAGGAGTTTTAATTCTTTTACACGGATCCAAAATTATTTTCGAAAAACAAAAGTACTCTAAGTTACCCAAATTAACTTTAGCTGTCTACCAAAAAAGTCCCATCAAAATCTATCCAGGCGTTCCGGAGATTACCCGTTACAAAAAAAGACAGACGAAATTTAAAAATTGTTTTTGGTGTTGGTATCTTATTCATATGTATTTAGTAAAAAAAATAATTTCGACATTACAAACAGACACTTAAATTTTATTTACTAGTATTGATGTTTGATGATTTGATGTTGATGTTGATGTTGATGTTGATGTTGATGTTGATGTTGATGTTGATGTTGATGTTGATGTTGATGTTGATGTTGATGTTGATGTTGATGTTGATGTTGATGTTGATGTTGATGTTGATGTTTGATGTTGATGTTGATGTTGATGTTGATGTTGATGTTGATGTTGATGTTGATGTTGTTGATGTTGATGTTGAGTTTGATGTTGATGTTGATGTATGATTTGTTGGATTATTGTATACTTTCTTACAATATGTTTAAATGTATATTTGAAACCATATTAACTGAGCTGAATTAAAGAACTATGTTTAAATTCATAGATTATTGACAGTGTTTTTTTTAAATATAAATAAAACAAGTGAAAAGCATAATCTCTATGAATTAAATGAATTAAGGTCTGTCATTGTATACAACGAGTAGATAGATTTGAACTATTTTACTACATATACCCTCTAGGTACTTATTAAAAAAATAACAACATGATATCTTCATTTAAATTATGAAAGCTTTAACAACACTTAGTTGTATCAATTAGCAGTGAATAAAATGATTACAAAATAAAATAATCACGAGGGCGTTCTAATGGAATACTTTAAGTAAACAATTGTTAAGCATATAGCTCAGTTATCGTAATCTTAATTATAATAGATTACAATAACAATAAAGTACATGACCTTTATACACTTATTCAATGTATCAAATGCATTCAATATAACCGTTTATAAGTCAAGGAAGGCATGAGGCTTATCATCCAGTCTTGCTATTGTAGTTTTAATAGAGGAAGTCTGTCGACAGCGGGTCAATAAGTAATGGAAAGCTGGTGGTGGCAGCTATTTAATATCCGCTGCATGTACGTGACATATGTGAACGTTAATTCCACGACGTATACAGGTATTTTGATGTTATAATTACTCATAAATATTGGACGAAAAAATGGTACAGTACTAAAAAAACTCAACAATTTAATTTCTAAGATAACATGATTTGTGGAGATATCACGATGAAGCGCTAAAATAGTGCTGAGTGAAATCTTCCTCCTTCCTTTTTATGATACAAAAAAATATCTTTTGATTTTTTCTTACTAACTAAATATAGAAATGATTGACGGACGCTTCAAAAGTGTCTCTATTGGTTCAAGTGCTTAGTATACTCTTGTAATATTGAGGTGAATGTACTTTCGATACAGTTCAAGTTATTTATATCCTCTGCTTTTTATGCTCAGACTTTCTTTTATCTTTTTCAGTATCTATTTACGATGAGCTTTTGTATTTGTTATGAATTAGATACATTGGAATTTGAATTTCGAATTTTCACCAACGAGAGGATAGCAGCATTTAATAATAAAAGTTAGTGAATAAATTTGTAAACTGATTTAAAGATAAGTAACTTAAACTATATTTAAATCGTAATAACAGAGTTTATTAAATAAAAGTAATAAATCATTTTAAAAGCTAATGAGTTTATTTACTTTTTAAAATGTGTTCTAAATAATTTAGAGAATATTTGGCCATCACGTGACACTCGGTGGATCTTAGTCGGCTTTAATGCCAAGGCGCTCTAATAGATCTTTCATATTTTTAGGCATTAGTAGATAATATGGCGCTTGTCTATTTAGACACTGATTTATATAATTTTAATTACTAACTTGAAATTTAAACAGTACAGGAGTACAGTTACTTTTTACTTATTAAAATGAAAATAATAAAAATTATAATAGACAAGAAAGTAAAGTTAAACATAGATTATATAGTTGATGTTACTCTTCTAATTCCGTTTCTTAATTAATTAATTGCTGAACAGAATTAGCAAAGTAACATTAACAGAATATTTAAATATAGATTTTCTGTTCAACTTTGTACGTGAAAACTAATTTTCAATTTACTAGCGAAAGTCAATAAAATGAATCACCAGAATGATTCTGAGAAAGGATTTACTTGGGCTTCATTTTGTAACAATAGTGTGCCGGTCCTCTCGCCCTCTGTCTAAAGAGGTCGCGTCACTCCGCCGGAGGACAGCTGGTGACAGTTCCGACAGTAACCCGTCTATAGAATCCATATGTTCGCCCCGGATTTGAAGGCGGAAATCTGCTACAGTCTATTTGTTACATAACTTTAACACAGCATTACTGACTAAAATATTATAATTAGTGTCAACGTTTGTATGTTTTTCCCTTAGTAACTTTGAAATAATCTGAGAGATTTAAATAAAATTTAACGTTTACTTACATAACTTTATACACTTTATAAATTTAACATACACTTTATAAATTAAATAAATTGAGAATAAAATTTATAACTCCAAATAGCTCTGTGGTGGTTAAATAAATTGTTAACCCGCATCATTGAAAAACGATTCGATCGATTTTAATATGGCTTTCAAGGGACGATCTATGATATATATAATCATGCTTTTTCATAGGGACCAAGAAATAATGATAAAATTATTTCACCTTAACCAAGTCGTAGGCATTAATTAGTAAGATTTTTTTAAAATAAGCTATTTTAAAAAAAAAAGAGAACTGATGTGATTTGCATCCACCAATATCTTGTTTTCTATTTGGATTTTATTAAATATTGAATAATAATGTTTATTAAATCTTTCGTCATAGACATAGTTGAAGCCTGTTTGTTACCTATATACATTTACTTACTAGTCTCTAGGTTTCTTAGACTATTATCAGTGCCTGCCCCAATACAGTTGTTTTGTATATTTTTTTCACTCTTAAATATTGTATCTATCTATAACCTATTTATTATTAGAGCCTTCATTATCACAGCATATTACTTATGATAGAAAAAAATATATACACGTCGATGACAATAAAAAATAATGCGTGTTACATTTGCGTTCGGGACGTAAACTTCTATGGCTGTTGTGGGAAGTATTACTAAAGGAGATAAAATAAAAAAAAAACGCCTGTCTAACTATAGTAGCATTTATTGATAAAATAACTTAAAGTAATAGATAAAAAACAATAAAAAAGCCATATTTACTGAACGTTACAAACAAAGTTCAACAAAGATCTGAATTATTCGACATGTTATCGTTCTTCTACTTCTACTACTAAAGAAGTTCTTTTACTTCAATAAGTCAAATGTAAACAATATTAAATTAGGTGTATTACATTCTTACAAGTCTAAGTTTAATGAACTAGACTTTTGAAACGCGTTTCCATTCCTTTAGAACAACAAATGGACCAAAGTTTCTAATAGGGAAGTTTACGAACTGTTGAATAACTTTCCGTTAGTTACAAAGCAACTATGCGAGACGCAGTGGATTGTATTAATTGAGAATAATCAATTAAATCGGCATTAATTTTCCTTCTAATGAAACTTAGTTTTTAAACTTTTTTGTTCACTCTGAAAATTCCTATCCATACTTCTAGAAAGTTTTTAAAATCTACAAGGATTAAAAAATCACAAAAAGTAAGTGTGAAGGCAGACCACACGTAACAAACAGAGTCGCAAGATTTAAACTAAATAAAGTTAGAATTTGTTCGTGCTTTAAAATTATTGTAGTTTGTTAACTATATCAATACCTGAAATTTATTTTTGAGATGGGGCATAAATTAAATTGAATGTTAAATGTTATATTTAATAGTAATAGCAAGATAGTAATATTTTAGAGTTAAACATTATCGATACTAAAATCAACAATTAATTAGGTGATATTTAACTTCAAATTGTAAAATATATGTTTGAAATAAAACTTCTTAAACGTCGATTAGATAATTGGGTCAGAAGTGATAGTAAAATTTGAACGCATCACATTAAGAAAGAAGTAGAGAGCTATCTGTACATTATCTTAAATTACAAACTAAACTAAAGCGACTGTATAAATTGTATGCTCAATTTATATAAAACTACTTCGGGTTAACATGATCACGTACGTTTGATTTCAAGGTTCGAGGTTATTTACCTAATAGACTCGAACGGTCTGCGACCCTTTACTTTGCCTTTCATTCGGTCAGGTGAATGATTTCAGGTTCCACGCTAGAGTTCACGTTAAACTATATTTCTATTAAGGATAAATAAATATAATTAGTTTTCGCAAGTCATTTTTTATATTTAAGTTAGCGATTTTAATTTATGATGTATAAACGACTTGTTAAAAAAGTTTATAGCAGAATTTTAATTCATAGTAGTTCTTGTTTTGCAGTTTGATCCTAGATTTTTTGTCATTTAATTTAGCTGTGCAGTATGTAGTAAATTAAAACATCAAATGTAGATATTTAAGTGCCATCAAAATTCCCCTGAAAATTCTAGCAGTAGGACCACTACTTTCTTATATTCTTTCCACTTGACATTGACAAACTTGTGTATTTTTAAAAATAATAATTTAATACAATTATAAATACAAGATCTTTGTTTTTTTTTTTAATATTCTGTCCTCTATCAAAATGTTAGTCTCTTTGCTAAAACTTTCGAAGAAAGAATTTTTGTACTATAATCAAATATATCATGTGAAATTAATTCAAAACAAGGAGTGACATAAGTAAACCAAAATCGTGGTGAAAATAAAAATAAATGTTAAGAAAATCACAAGATCGATGAGAATTTTAAATGCACGTATCAAAATAAAGCTCACAGATTATATCAAAATATTTTGAGGAGAAACGGAACACATGTGAAAAAGACTATAAAGGTTGATGGTTGGAGGGGGAGAGGACGGTTAAAGAAAAAAATGGATGGAGTGTGTATAATATCATAATTAAAATCTAAATAAATATCAAAAGGTAAATTTAAGATTTATATAAAAGTACTTTAAATAATATACTATGCTTTTTATATCTGTTGTGAAAAATCCTTGAAAGGGATTGTCTTATTGAACGACTTTCAGAAATGTACCGGAGGCTATTTACTTAATTGGTCGGATGGACGAGCTCCGTGACCTCATTCTGTTTTGCTTCCCCCACGCGTTTAAGTAAGTGGGGTGCCCATTATTGTTGCCTATTTAGATAAGCTTCATTCAACGTCTTTTGTCCCGTTTTCGAATTTTTAATTGCGATACAAAAAATATAGCAAACCTACTTATCTATATAATACTCAATTAACGATATATTATTTGTACCTCTTTTGATAATTAATTTATAGTAAGACAATTAGATTTTTGCCGTGTTTAAGGTTTATTGATTTCGATTTATTTTTTCTGTTGGTCTCTAAAACGCTTAATATCTAATTTGTCTTTGATCGCAAATATATTATAAAAAAGTACTTATGTGATGTATTTAAAATATTGAAGTGAACGTTTTAATTGTAATTTGATGTAACGTTTAACGATACCAAGTACAATGAAATACTATAATAATGCGGGGTGGTAAAGTTTCGAACTCGCCTAGGTAGCGACGAACATGTGCACGCATGTTTTGGCGCGTTGCGATCCAGGACGCGGAAGTTTTTCGTTGATAGTTAAAGTATATTGGATTCCATCGATCCCTTCTCATTTTTCTTTCGATTTGCTCTTACGATTATACATATTTTCAGTTTCGTTTTACTCTGTACATTTTTTCTCCTAATAAAAACAAAAGAATCTCATTTTTCTTCAATCATTTGTTTTTTCAATCACACCTAAAGAACATATAAAACGCGGGCATCAGCTATTACTTTTATATATCTATTTTTTTTTTACTTTTTTTCTCTGTAAATATAAAACAAACAATAATGTACAAAATATATTCTTAACTAGCTGTGTGGCCGCGGCTGCGCCCTCGTTTTGTATATTCTTCACTGTCTTTTAATTTTTTTATACGGAATCGTAATTATTTTCTTAAAAAAAATAGTATTAGATAAAGTAAAAATTCAAACACTTGCCCGTAAAACTGTGCATCGAATCGGATTTTATTCAAAGTATTATGAGGTTTATTTCTTTTACGCAAAACCCTAATTATTTTCGAAAATTAAAAGAACCCTCAGTTACCCGGAGTAACTTAAGCTATCTACCACAAAAAAGTACCGTCATAATCGGTCCAGACATTCAGGAGGTTACCCATTACAAACAGACAGACAGACAAAAACGTAAAAAATAAATGTATTTTCGGTATACGTATCGTATATAGATTCATAACTATTTTGTAAAAAAAAAAATATTTTGACATTACAAACAGACACTTCAATTTGATTTATTAGTATAGGTTATAATTAAAGAATCGTTTAATAAGTTTTAAATTTCGAATTTCGAACTGAATAAAGTTGATAAATCGGACGAACAGAAAAACGGAGTTTATCAAACGTAATCCAACTCGCACGTGTCGTTGGCACACGTTATGAGAGAGGTTCGATAGGAGGTATTTTTTAATGTACTGGACCACGCTGAACGAGGTCACCGCCCGATGCCCTCCAGTCCAGTCTCTCTAGTCCGGGCGCCGGAAATTGCATCAACCATCCGCGTTAACAGTACGTTTTCTTGGGAACAATGTAACGTTTTAATTTTACTAATGTTCGAAATTTGACTATAATTATCATTAAAGATTATGAAAAACAGTAACTGTATCCAAAATATTTTATAGTTAACTCCATTTATTATATAATCTATAACAACTAAACAAAAAGTCGCTTGTTAGTCGGAGGAGAAAAGTTTTGAAATGTTTTTATTTTTGCCTATTTTTATATAAGATGTACATATATACTAATAAATAAAATTGAAGTGTCTGTTTGTATCATTAAAACTATTTTTTTTACTTAATAGATATGAATGTATATAAGACACATATAACAAAATACAATTTTTAAAATTTTTGTCTGTTTGTTTGTAATGGGAATTCTCCGGAACTGCTAGACCGATAATGGCGTGACTTTTTTTTATAGATAGCTGAGGTTACTCCTGGTACTTTTAATTTTCGAAAATAATTAGACAAACAAATGAATCACTGAATTCGAAACGCAAACACACAAGCCTAAATTTGATAGAAATTTGAATTTGTAGTTAATAACCAAACACCAGATATTTGAGATCAAAATGGCCTATTTCATATTTAAGAAATTAATACTATTAAATGACAGCTACTTTCGCTAACGACACCCCTATAAAATAGTGAAGCAACTTTTTCATTTATTTATTTTTAAATTAAATTTCATGAGTTATCTATCATTACATTTATAAACAAATAAAAGTTATCTGTGTTTAAATTTAAATGTTGCTGTACAGTGCTTATTCCAATTACATACCTAATCACCCAAGGTGCGGTTAATAAATGTTTTGGCTACGTTCCAACTTCTTAAGCTGATAACCGATGAATGCAAGGCATTTTGTTACCTTCAACCACCAGACTATAAGGCGTCCGGTTTTATTGTGTGCTATTTCCTTGTCGTGATTATATCATATTATTACTTAATTACATATATTCAAATAACGATAAATGGATTATAAGATATTTTTCTTGATCCCAACAAATGAATAGTTACAAATTTCCCAACAAAAAAAAAAACGTTGCATTACCGCGAAATAAATTTGCTTTGACCTGAATAACAACATTAAGTTAATATTGTTTGTAGTCTATTAAGTAAACTTTATTGTTAAATCTGCAATTATATTTAAAAACAAATTACGTACATTAATATAAAAAATACTCATAAGTACACAGTATCACAAAATATTGCATTTTTCTTTCTCTTTTGTATTTGATTAATTTCACACGTAACAATTGACAAATGGTATGTATTTCAGAACACTACTCATAGATGCATTCAAAATTGAAAATCCTTACAGTTTTTTTTTCAAGATGATTATTTTTTACTGTCTAACGGGGAAGGCGTTTCATACATTTCATTTTAAAGAAATCAGAAGAAATCGCATCTTGTATTCTACGTCACTCTATTGTTTAAAATAATATGTGTATCCTCTAATATTTTCCATACTATCTACACGTAACATTGAAAAAAATTAACATAAAGATATTTGCTAAAAAAACAGGCACATAAATTAAAGCCATGATTCGCTAGACAGTGAAATAAAAATCGTTGCAAATATCATGTTTAAAACAAATCAATAAAATACAACTAGTGATTTGCTATGTTTATAGAATAGCATATGAAATGACGAATGCATTGTTTGAATGGTTTTATGCAAGCATGCAGCTTTTTATTTGATTTTTCTTTTTATCCGGGGAAATGCATTTTGTTTAAACGGAACAGGCTCAGTGCTTTGACCACAATCTCACCTGATGTTCAAAGATGAAAATCAAAATAAAAAAAATCTTTATTCAATTTAGGACCTAAGAAGGCGCTTATGAACGTCTAAAACACTGCCACCGGTTCGGAAAACAACCCAGTCCAGAAGAGTCGGCAAGAAACTCGATCTGGTTCTTTTTTTTTAATTATGAAAATATCATATATATTTCATTTATTTTAATATAGAAAAACTATACAAATCATAGTCTTAACTCATGTTAGTGGAAGCGGAAGAGATGTGGGTTAATTCCAGATATCACTATCGTTCACGTAATGATCCACCGTGTAATAATCTTGACATAATACTTGAACTTATTGTCAGGTAAATCGGTAATGTTACTTGGGATCTTATTGTAAAACCGAATACTATTACCTATAAAGCTTTTATTACATTTACTTAACCTAAAGCGTGGGACTTCCAACTTGTCTTTATTTCTAATATTAAAATTATGACGATCATTCACTAGATCGAGCTTGTCTAATTTTTTACGAATATGCATTAAGTTATCGAAGATGTAATGGGAGGGCAAAGTTAAGATATCATGTTCTTGAAACTTGTTCTTTAGACATTCCCATATTGTATATTGCTCGAACAGTTATCTTTTGTAACGTAAAAATGGTGTCTACCTCTGCTGCTGTACCCCACAGCAAAATACCGTAAGACATTAAGCTGTGAAAGTATGCAAAGTAGACTAACCTAGCAGTAGCAATATCCATCAATTGTTGAATTGTTTCGAACCACAAAAGTAGCTGAACTAAGCCTTCCTGCCAAAGTTTTAATATGCGGACCCCATTGTAACTTATTGTCAAGTGTGAGATGTGAGTGTGAAGACCTAAAAACAGAGTTTTGTCAACTAATCCCATCTATAAACTAATTTCCTTCTATCTCTAACTTACAATCAATATGTTGCACATTGGGCATTTCGTTTTCTTAGTATTTAAAAGTAAATTATTTAAGGCAAACCATTTAGAAATGTTTGCTAGTGTATTATTTACGAGCCTAACCTCTGAACTTTTTATCTATGAATTTTTAACCCCTTGAGCACTTACCTGGCGTTAACGCCAGTTTCCATTGTCTTCCTATTGTCTTATTTTTATGGGTACGCGACATATTAAGTAACGATGTGGTCCAGAATGGTAAACACACTAAGCATAGAGGGACTGGTTTTCAAGTGATGATGCCGGATCACACCTATTGGTATTTGGCGACTGGTTTTTCAAACTTAAGGGTGGTAGTTACTTATGCAGGCATCATTAGAAAATGCCCTACCACCATGCTTTGATTTCCTCACGACATTTTCCTTCACCGAAAGCTCAGGCTGATTCAGAAAGGGTTGTGGAGGAGGAGGGATATAACCCGTGTCCATTTACGCGGAATCTGCCCTCACTACCCGCTGCGCCATCATTATTTCGTCTCTAGCATCCCTAATCCGGAGATAACAATCTCCAGGATAAGGTATGCCAGAGGGGTATGTGAGACTCGCCCGACGTGAAACCAGGAATGTCCACTAAAACTCCGCGCTACCATCCACCGCTTTGGAGGGGTGACATGGGATTGGACAACATGCTCGGCGTCACCTCAGTGGCATCTCCGACTAAAGGGCATGACAGGAACAATCTGGCGGAGAGCTCGGTAGAAAGCAGCTCCTCTTATTCCCGTCGCCAGCCAAAAGATCCCGTCACTCTTCTTCTTGTAAGAACAATGCCGTGCCAATGTAGGAACGAACCGTGCCCTTCTGCCACTCACCCTCCTACAGCGCAGAGGATCCGCCAAGGATTCTCCTTCCGCTCCCTCTCTGCGGCCTCCCTTTGTATTAAAACTATGCAAGCATACACCTAGACTTAAATAGTTTTCATTCATTACATTTATGAATTACATTAGTTAAGATATTGGAGGTTCTTTTTTAATTATAAAATTTTTGTCTTTTTATATATATATATATATATTATATATATATTATATATATATATATACCTTCTCTGTCATAATTGTAGTATATTTACTGACGAAGATTCAGGTTCAGGTAAATTATTGCTTTTTTTTTCAACTGAATTCACTATTTAACTATTTGTTACATACACATAACACATTGTAACAGCCTGTAAAGAAATTAGAAAGCACATCGTTTACGCTTTTACATTAGAGTTCATCACCGCCGTAAAAAAGTTATCGTCGTAAAGGGAGTCATCGACTTTAAACGTTTCAAGATCGCGGAACGACCCAGTCAGTTCACTTTGGATTGAGCATCGGTTACCCACAGGCATAACAAAATTCTATCATTTTAACACTATATACTAAAAGTATGTTAATTATCTATTACACATAATATTATACACTAAAACCTAAATAGAGGGCATACTTATGAATCAAAGAAATAATGATGTAAATCGGATTCAATGTTTTTCGAGTTATAAGTAACTTACAGACAAAGATACTTTTAAAATACGTAAGAATTAAACTCATATTTTGCAAAGATACAACAATAACCAAATAAAATTAGTATCAATGCCTTATATACTAATTTTTAAGATATCTTTTATAATGCCCATATTGCATAAACATCTTTATATTGATTGCGCTCATAAACAATTCTCATATCGATTAGGTGCATCACAGTGCAAATAATTAATCGGTAGTTTGAAATGTTGTTCATACTTAATAGTCTGGTTGGTAACTGTTGTATTGTTAGCATTGAAAAATGTTTAGAAAATACTCTTCAGTTAGTTACAAAGATACAATAGATTTTGGATATTAAAACAAAAATGTATTAATGCAATTAAACGGGGCTGATTTGATAGATGAAATTATAGATTAAGGAATAGTGTGATAAGGGAACGTTGTGGTGTGCTAGAGGATGTAGTGACAAAGATAGAGAAAGGTATGCTTAATTGGAATATACATGTAGAGAGGATGGATGGAAGAATATTGGACGAAACAAATTTAGAAGGCGTGTGTGATTGGACAAGCTGTTCAGGGTCGTCATACGTCAACGTATCTCGATCAGATCGAGAACGGTTTGGATTTCTCCATGATTTGGCCAGCTCAAAAGTACCCGTAACCGAAGAGCATGTAAGAAGGTGCTTATGAAAGTAGAAGTGTGTCAGGATCGCAGCAATTGGAAGGATATGGTCTCTGCGTAACTTTATGGGAGAGAAGCGTGACGTTATGTTTGCATGTTTTGAAGTGAAACTTCAAATGTGGTTGATGAGGGTTATAAGGTTATAAGGACTGCGATAATTTTCACATCCTTTTATTTGAAATATTTTTCCTAAACGAGTTTGAGTAAGCGTAATTTTGTGAGTTGTGAGCCGCGTTTTTTTTGTGTTTTGTTTCGCACGACGACGCAAAAATGAGTTAGTTAAACGCAACGCAACTCACGCATGCAAATGTAGAGATAATAAATCCATTATATTAATAAGTAATATAGGCGTAAATGGAACTGCATTTCGGTCGGTATGAGCGACTTTCGGTTACAGGGGAGTGAGCAGTATAGGAAGGGGGCAGATTCGCGTTGAATAATTATTAATATAGTGTATTAACTATACAGTTTAATGCACAAGAGTCAACAAGATTTTTTATTACGCATGTTCGGCGATCTAACCAAATTTTAGTCGAATCTACATTAAACGGTGAAATATACGCGACGCAAATTACACTCTTGTGGTTTCATCCGTAAGCGTCATACGATATTTTCAAAATGTTACTAAAGGAATTAATGATTTTTGTATTGTAAAATTTTGAAATCCTGTTTTGTATATTTCAGTTTTTATTTAATTTTCAACTAATTTATATAAATTAATATATTCAATAAAGAACTATAACAATGAATGCTGTTAGATACCGTTCGAGTGTAACCGAATCAATAGAGAATTTGAGTTAACTTTAGTATTAATTAATTAAGATTAAATTAAAGGGGAAGATTTACAAAAACAGGATACTGTCTGTCGTCTTGTATTGATCAGAATGTTGGCCCATAAAGGTGACGGACGAAAGAAGACTTCATGGAGTTGAGATGGGAATGTTGAAATGGATGTGTGGGTAACAAGAATGAATAGAATTAGGAATGAGCAGACGCGATACAGGAGTTCAGGAACTTTGAAAGTGTCGCCAGTAACGGAAAAGTTATGGAGCAATCATCTATCGTGGTATGGGCATGTGATGCGGAGAGAGGAAGAAGATGTTGTAAGAAAGGTATTTGATATGAATGTGGTTATAGTGGAAGGAACAAAAAAAACTAAAAAAAAGGATGGATTCTGTGAAAGATGATATGTATATAAAAGGAGGGGAAATAAAATGCGGGGATGACTGTAAATAGAGAGGAATGGAAAAGGAAGAGGTTTTGAACCGACCCCAAATGAAAATGGATTAAGGGTAGGGAGATGATGATGATGTTCGTTCTTAAGATTTGAGTGTTAGAAAATATATCATTGGAAAATAATTGGACAGATTTGAATGTAGCTTACAGGTTAATGAAAGGAGTGAATTCAAGAAAGATTTAGACGTGGTCACAGCGTAGTTAAATATAAAAGCAAAATACACAACATTTTACGTTAAAACTGAGACTGCAAAACTCATGGTAGTTTACAATGTTACTAGCTTATATTTCGTTAAATAAGTAGTATTCGAATTTAAACTTTGTAAGTTAAATATTAAAGTCCCTTTATGGGTTTTGTTTTTAATTGAAAGAGTTGTTGACATCTCGACTTTGAGAACGTGACGCGTCGCGTCGCGTACACTCGAGCGAATACCAGGTTAGGAGGGTTCGTTTGAGAGGGCCCTTCAAGTGTAACATCTGTTGTAGTGTTATTAAATGACAAAAAGTGTTACGGCTGCTTATGTTAAGCGTACTTGAATAACAAGGGTGTTTTTTAGATTTGAAAATATAATTGTTTTTATTTTTCTTATTTTGAAATATTTGTGAACACGTAATTGTATGGTTAAATGGTTTTTAATAAGTGTTTAAAAAAATTAGGCGTCACGGGACGCCTGATAGATGTGAAACATCGAAATTATTTTGTAAAGATAATATGCGTAAATGGATAGTTTATAAAAGATAATAAAAAATAAAAGTACTGATTTTTTAAAAAAGAAATCTTGGATTTTTGTTGTTTGTTTGTTATTCCAAAACGCATTATGCAAAAAGTCACTTGCGCATGGTGACGCGATGTTTCATGCTGTCATATAGCGTGACGAAGTGTGACGTGACGACGCGACGGTGTTTAGGTGTTTGACATCAAAACATCTTCGGAAAGTAACTATATAAACACTTAGAACAATCACCAGATGATTTCTAACGTGATTACATTTGAAATTGAAGCAATGTGTAATGAAGATGTATACATCGCGTACTTGAGGAGGTTTCGGTGAAGAACATCGTGATTCAAACGATAGCATAAAATAAAATGATAGCGTTGTGGTAGGGTATTTTCTAATGATGTCATAGTTATTAGTTAGAAAATCTGTTGACAAGTACCTAATGATGTATCTTTCGGCAGATTCAACCGAAAGAGTTTACTGCTGGACATAGGGCTCCCCTAAAAAGGGAGGAATTGCCATAATCGCCACGCTTGGCAGGCGGGATGGTGATCACAGTAGGTTTTCGTGGTGTTCAGAGGACGCTGCTGCCCATCTCTTGGTTATCCCTTAGACACCAACGGGAATATATGGGGTGGTACTATTCTTAGCCGGCACCACACTTAGAATAATGTCAGCAAAATAAGTGTTTTTTTTCGTGGGGAAATGCATTTACGCATCCCCTCCCGAAACTGGTAGGGGTGTGTGCGACATGTCCGGTGTTGGAAGCACCAGGAGTACCAACTAAATTCTCACGGTCACATCAGGGCGTATTTGTAATAAGGTCATGGGATCTGCGCGAGCATGCTTCGCGACCCTGTCCACACGATCTGTTCATTTGAACCTCGTCTGGGAGGGGGGCAATAGTTGTTGTATCCTTCTGAAGCTTCTTGGTAGGAAGCAGCGGCAATTGCTGTTTTTTCCTCCCTCCCGGGAGCCGGCTTGCTCAGCAACAAGGCACCCCTGCGTCTGTTGCTTGCAGGCTTACGGAGTTCTCTGGAGGAATATTGTTATATTTGAGGATACTCTTAATAGCTACTAATGAAACGACCGAGTTCTAGGACAGCTGGTTTATTACTACTCGAACATGGGTGCGCACGGCGAGTCGCCGCGCGTACCTACCGCGTACATATTAACAAACACTGCAAATATACTTCGATCAAGTAATGAACTGAAACAACATATTACTAATATTACTAAACTAACAACATATTACTAAACAAAATATTACTAATTCCGGTGCAAACATTTTATATTGTGGTTAGACGTAGCAGCATAATTTTTTGATATTTAAATAGAATTTCGAATTCTCTCTTCAAGTTTGTGTCTTATGTCTTTGTATACCTATTTTATAATCTATTATAACATCTATAGCCTGAATAGTACCAGTAATAATGAATAGAAATATTTAATAGTCACCGTCACAATGACACAGCAAAATGAATAATAAATTAAGTCAAGACAATTGTTAAAGTACGATCAAACTTTCACATGCAATATTGAAAAAAAAAAATAAATGAATTTAATGTCATATAGACAATAGAAAATAAAATAATAATCTATATATATGGTTATCAAGTTTTGTGTTTTTGGAGTTATACTTCTTTTGGTGCGTTAGGGAAAAATGATGAGAGTAAATTTTGACAATGCGCGCGCGTACCGTAACGAAAAAACAACAGCCTGAAGTTAGCTGCCAACGTTTTCGTTTTTTCTATTATTACGTCAAAAAAGTATAGCTTCTTACGTGCGTACATACACACTTTTTTATATCTGCATCTATAAATAACATACTTAATTTAAAATTTAATATATATTTAATAAAATAATATTATCCTTTCTTATATAATGTGTGCAGTATAGTACTGTACCGGTGGATTTTTTATAAAACTTTTTGTTTCTTCATAATTTCTTATATATAATTATTAACTGCTTTATACCTCATAAATATTCTTTGGTTTCGTTAAATTATGGCAATAAATATACAAATGATCTTTTTATACCTATTGCAACAATATAATATTAATATATTAATCAATAAGATAATTTTCCTGAAATCGATTTAATAGTGGGTTTCAGTTTATCCATAGCAAAAAAAAAAAAAAACTTTACCTCTTTATGCTATAATATAAACAAATGATTTAAAGAAATAATCACGTGAATGATTCTCTTTAGAAATTCTTATACGCGTTCGAAATATGAAACAATTTTTGGTTACTGTTTTTTTAATAAGATTTTAATGATATAATCACACACACCTAAATACATAGACACACACACACACACACCCACTTTATTTTTTTATTATATTACATACAAGAAAATTATATTAACAACGGTACCATGCATTTTAACATTTTTTTTACTTTGTATATACAGTGAATAATTGTTATTTAATATAAAGCTTAATATCGTTTAAATCATAAAATAAAACAACGAACTTGTGGCAATAATAATTTAAAATAATAACAAGCTATATAATTCATATTAATATAAAAATAAAAAAATAGAAAATTATTTCTCGTTAGTGCCCCAAATTAAAATCAATTAAATATTAGTCAATTTAACAATTTAAAACTGTGATTAAGTCATATTAAAGTTGTTATATATACCCTGATACGATAGAATCGTAAAGTGTTCGATTTTAAGTGATAAAGTGTACATGTAAATTGTTGGTTACGACGTAAAGTGAAAGTGTCCAGAAGTGGCATACGAATCGAGAAGGTATTTACACGGCCTAAAGATGGCGTTTGCAGCGGCGCGAATGATCCTTAAGGATAAACGACGGAAGGCTTCGAAAGAGGACTTCAGAGATCCCAGAAACAGAAGCAAGGTATTTTTTTTATTAATCGTACTTATGATATCTTTATTTAATAAAAATGTATAGATACTAACATATTTTCTTTATAAATTTCAATCGTTTTTACAAGTGTGTCGTGGGCGGTGCTGGGCTCTCCATCCATTTAACTGAAAGACGTCCACTGCTGGGCATAGGTCTTCTTCAAAGATCTTCAAAACGACCGCTCTTGAACCGCCCACATCCAGCGGATTCCCGCGACCTTCACTAGATCGTCGGTCGACTTTATGGGGACCTATGGGCTTATTTGATGACGTGGGATACTGGGGGTCTAAATGCTGATCTCGTTAACAATATGTATTTATTAATTGTCGATTTTTTTAATGATGCCAGTGCTTAGGTAATTAGGGGGGGCTGAGGGTGGGTTAAAAGCTTTATTACTTAAGCTGTAAAGATTAAGGGGGATTGGTGACTCAAAATTTTCCAAACTTTTGCTTAAATATAATTTGAAAAGTCCCTTTTACTTCAAATACTATTAAAAAAATAAATTTATAAAAATTGCCCTTGGCTTTTTCAGCGTTTATAGCATCACCGAAAAAATAAAATAAAGGTTGGGTAAAATTTAATTATGACAGAATATCAGATAAGCCTAATATTTGTTTTGTCTGTCGCCTTATACATAATAATGTAAGAAGACTCTTTTAAATAAATAATAAGAAAATTAAATTATTGAAATTTATATTTCACAAAAGCTAAACTCCTATGAGATGAATAAAAAAATCGAGAATTATAGATATTCTTCATGTAAATAATAAATCATTTTGAAATAATTCCATTAAAAACGAGAATGTGAAACAAAATGTATGCAGAATTTATTTCAACAATTACGTTTACGTTTTTGTAAGTAAACAGAATAGTGTTCATTAGTTCGGTTCGTTCGGAAATTGCTC
Source organism: Samia ricini (assembly GCA_014132275.2). Taxonomy (NCBI): domain Eukaryota; kingdom Metazoa; phylum Arthropoda; class Insecta; order Lepidoptera; family Saturniidae; genus Samia; species Samia ricini. The sequence goes on from AP028164.1 coordinate 12,900,828, forward strand.
ATTAGTAAGAGGTACGCCAGAGTCGAGGCGCCACCGAAGTAGGGAACCTTTGACACCGTGCTGTAACATAATACACAAAAACAATAACATTTTTGGAAAGTATTTTACCTACATTTTAATTTTATTACTACCATTATTTTAAATATTTATTACAGATGCAAATATAAATATTAATTATTAATAAGTAAAAAAATAATGAAGACAAACAATTAAGTCCATTAAAGCACGAACCTGGCGTTTACACAAGCTTCCAATTGTTTTCCTATTGTCAAATTTGTCTTTGAGCGATTAATTATTCCTAGACTTCTAGGTACCTTATGCTCATGTTTTGCTAAAAAAATAATGTTATTAAAAATCGAACGATATATTAATGAGGCTTTAGAAATATCACTATTTGACCCACGGACTTATTTTATTAATGTAATGGCGATATTAAAGAAACATAGGTGATATATAAATTCAAACAATGGTGTAGGTTGGACGATAAACGAGGTAATATGTCTTAAACCACTCGATACAAAATTATGCTTTATGATCTCATATATTATAAAGTTTAACTTAAAGTAAGAATAATATATGAGTGCAATATAAAATAAAGTCGTTTAATAAAATAATACTAGTTTTAAGTCAAACTAATAAATAGTTTTAGGTGTATCGCCCAGTCAATATTAATATATGAATTTATTATTACTTTACATACAAAGAGTAGTATTGTCGTCCGAAGCGAGTAGAAGGCTCTTGGCTCTTTTTGTGTAGAATATTGAAAATATTTCTAAAGATACGTGCCTGAACGATATTTTTAATGTACCTTAAATACTTTGATGGGAATAGATCTCTCCAAACGCTACCAATATAGACCATTTTTTAATATCCCATCAATACATTACTAGGCATAGTACTTCCAAAACTGGTGACTGTGTAGTTCAGAGTTTTATTCTTAAATTAAATACAATTGGAAACATAACAATTTTCTATTGACCTTGCTATTTTACTAAAATTATTCATACTAAATTTTACGAGATACTCAAAAATTTGACGAAAACGTAGCCATTCTTGTATTATGTTTATCATTAAAAAATCGTTACAGTGTAAGTGCTATACCATGATTCTACTACGTCCGACTCGTTTGTTGTCGATCGTGGCGCGAACTGGCAGATCATTATAAACTTTAACGAGTTTCGTATTCCATGATATCTGTTCTTAGTTTTGACTAAATGTGACCCTACGTTTAACTTTGCTGCCCCAGGTACCTCATAGTTAGAATTTATAAAAATTATAAATATTATATTTTATCATGAGATAAAAAAAAACTGATAAACATTGTTAGTTTATTTTTTCCATCTTTACATATTTGAAAGGAAACTTCTGTCTTATCTAAATTTGAGAAACTTGAATCAATTTTTATATAAATACATATATAATACAGTGAACTATAAATAAAAGAGTAAATAAAATAAATTGTCATATTGTGTTTGACCGCTGGCATAGATAGTGAAAAAATAATCTTATTATTTTTTACAAAGAATTAATTACTCGATTTTGGTAAATTTATTTATAAGAAATTATGTGATTACATTCGTAGTTTGAGGCCTGGCCCAGTTACCGTGGCTTACACGGGCTCAAATGATTTAGTACAGTAATTAATACAAGGATAATAATAAAGATTCTGTTCCTCAGTACAGGGTTTAACGTGTTAAGGTTATGTGATGTTAATCCGTTTTTGTGTCAAAACGAGGAGGCTTTAACTCGATTAAGTTCAATGATGCGCGTTTTTAAGATGACAGATTACATTTTTTTTAATACAATTTACTCCATTCATCTATTCAATAGAAAGACGTCCACTGCTGGGCATAGGTCTTTTACATAAACATAAACTCTATATTTAGATAATTTGAAGTTATAAAATATACTATGAATTTGATACACCACGGTGTGAGTCGATTATAGAGCGGTATACTGGGCGATGTTTAATAAAAAAAAACTCTTCTTGCGTAGCCCGATACAGTACAGTCATTGAAATACATTAAAATGGCTGAGTTATTATTACTTATTATTTTTTAATTTAGAACCTTGTATTTAAGCATCAATAAATTTTGTAAAATACACCGTAATTTTATAAAAATAATATGGTTTCTTCTTCTTAGTTAATACCAATCTGTGTACACACAATTTGTGCCAGTGCCATGTGACATGATTTTCAGCTGTCACGTCTTTTGGAACCTGATTTGAAGTGGAAGTAACGAAGTAACATCAACCATATTATTTACGAGTATAACGGATTTCCGCAAAGAGTGCACCCAGCCTTTATCAATCGAATAAGTAATATATTATAATATTATAATTTAAAAATTTCCGAACTAACCAAATTAATACGCTTTAAAATTATTTTAGGGTTTAAAAATAATATTTAAAAATCGAATTTTAACTGTATTAAGCTTACTTATTGAAAAGAGGTTTAACAAAAGATTAAATTAATAGTATTCGCGAAAAGAAACAGACATACATAAGTAAGATACATAACTTTGTTTTTTATTTCACTTTATACACGGGATTCAAATATTTAAATGATAAAGGACCTTTAGTGATCTGGATTATTTCATAGAAAAACGTGAATTAAATGATAAAACTAATTTCATAAAATTGCTCTTCCTGCTAAAATAAGCCACCATTTTGTTGAAGGCGTAAATTGTTGTGGAGTTTCACGCTCTGTATATGAGCTGTCAACGAATTATATGGAAAGCCACTTCGCTTAACAAAATGGTGTAAATAAACTATATTATAAATTGGTGTACTTCGTGAATGTTATGTTACAAGATATAAATGTTTATTTAACATAATATATGTTTAAATGGCTTATGTTTAACTAAAATATACCTTTGAATACCTATTTAAAAAAAAATAAAAAATATTGTAATTCTATTCACGTCAGTCTGAACCGATTCTAAAAGAGAAAGAAAAATGAAAGGTTTTTAAAAAACATTTGAATGATAGAAAAGATATTTTTAGGATAAAAAGGGCATTGTTTGATATAAAGGTTAATCTTAAAATATATCAAAATATCTCTGATGTTATTTTAAGAATATAATTATCGCAAGCGTTACAAAAGACAGTTTTATGATACATATAAATTAAGAAAGGCTAATTACAATATGAATACGCTTGGATGAAACTTATTTGTCCTCCATATTGTTGGAACGCTTTCAAATGAATCAAAGGAAAATAAATCCAACCGTCGTAGGAAGTCCCATTTAACAAAGTAGGTACGTACTGGGGTGCCACGGAAAATATGAAATAAACATAAAAGTATTCGCTTAGAAGAAAGTATAGGTATTTCTTGTAAAATGTTGGAACTAGTCGTTTCGTATTACAGGAAATTCTTCGAGGATTGGAGATTTAAACTGGTTTAATGCGGATTTATTTTCATAATACGAGATAGAAATACTTTTAATGTACTGAAACTTTATGTAATAGGTACACATAATTATATACTTACATACTCCTTCGTCGTTGACAGATATAATTACGCTTTTTAATTTAGGAAGGAATTTATTTTATATAAACTTTGTAATTATTTTTTTCAGGTGTAAAATAAATTAAAAAAAAAATATATATGTAACTAACTTAATAGTAGTTTTTCACAATAAAAGAGTTATAAAAAAATAGGTACTATGAAGTTTTGATATGATGTCCAATTTGCACACTGACATTGGCTAATAACTGACACTTTATAATCTGTGGAGTATGTTATTTGTTACAAATAAATTGATGTTGCTGTTTGTCTTGGCAAATGCTTTAAATGTTTGACGACGTATGTACTACTCTTTTTATTGCAAAAGATAAGATCCTATTTCGAATATGTTGAGCTAAAATATCATAGTAAATAATAAAACACATACAAACATTAATGTGTATTTTATACTGTGTAAGTTGATTTTATCTTTTGCAAAAACAAAAATAACTTTAAAGAGTATCTACATGATTTGGTTCATGAGTGTTAACTGCAATTTCCTATCTTTAGCTTCTCTCTGGTGTTTTGTATGAAAGCCCGACACACCGTTTCCGAATTTTCTATTTATATACACGAAACAATGAAATGCTTGCATTATTAAATTATTTGTTATGTGTTTTTTTGGAGTTGCATTCGAATTAAAATTAATATAATCTGTTAAATTGTCTATTGAAACTTATTAAGTAAATAAAACCTCCTTGCTTTTCGAATGTAATTTCAAATTATCTGTGCATTAAAAAAACATTTGATAACTGTTTACTGTGTTCTCGACCAACAAGATTAGATAATGCACGTATATACCTATAACTGTCTCTCTCTCTATCCTTATTTTCTATTTTGTGTCACTTACTAATTGATTGCACAATCAAAAGCTATTTACACAATGAAATGGTCATCCTTTTTTTACTGTTTAATTAATGCATTAATCCCATAATGCAATTCTTTACACATTAAATCTTTCTTAATGCTATTTAGAAATCATGAATTTTTAATATGATGTCAAAAACGTTTAATATTTTTAACTCACTGAATGTTGTTGAGAAAGTTTAAATGAAAAGGAAATAAATTATATGAAATACAATTTACAAAGTATTACCTGATTTAAATGTGCAAGATTTAAGAAAAATGTTACACAATATTGTAACATAATCTATTTATTATTAGTTGATGTTATTACGTGAATGACCATTTCATTTATTAACAGCTGTGTTACAACTTGTCAATCTTCTTGGTCGTCTTGTGTTTGTTGTGGCCTTTCTGTTAAACTTTAAAATAAAAAGCTAGCCTTTGAAATTTGTTTGATACGAAATAAAATTACATAATGAAATGCTTCAAAATTTTGATTTAATTACTTTTGCTATTTTTTTACAATTAAGACGTTTAGTAACAAAGGCTAGCCTTTTAGCAAAAAAAGGGCTACGGCAGCTAAAAACAACGCTGTGTGTGCTAGTGTATAGGAACGAATGTTTCTTCTTGCAGGCTCGGAGCGCTAGCACCAGTAGCTTTAGGAGTGTAAGTCAGGTAATGAAAGTAAACAAAGCTTTTATCATGCCTGTTCATCTGCATTCCGATTGTTTGATTCGATTGATTGTTTTATTGACGGCAATGATTTTTATTGTTTTTTAACAGACATACAAGTATAATTTAATTAAACGATCTATTGGTTTTTGTTGCTTTTTTTGTCTTCATAAAAGTTTTGATTGTTTTTCGTTAACCAGAAAGTTCTGTTAACAATAAACATCATTGCCTAATATGATTTTTGTCATATAACCATTATGCGTTTTGTAGATTCTTTTTAGCTAGAGCTAGCAGTAGACGCATCATCAACAGCTTTCCAAAATCTCCTTCGTACGGTAAGTAAACGAAACAAATCATAAAAACAACACCATCATATTTAGAAACAAACTATTAGTGAAAACGTAACACCTTTTTTTTTTTTTTGACGGGGGGAAATGCATTTACGCACTACCCTTATCTATTTTCAACGTAACACCTACTTACCAACACAGATGAATCAATTTTGAAGTGATGTTGGCGCACTTGGTTGTGCGGTCAAATTCTTCGTCGACGGACGCAGATTGAAACCCACCTATATAAATCTATAATGCCTGAGCTTTCGGCGAAAGAAAACATCATGAGAACATCATACCACTGTGGTAGGGCATTGTATAATAATAGCTTGTCTGGGAAATTTGAAAACTTGTCGCCAACAGGTCAACAGGTGTATTTCGGCAGTATCAATTGAACTTAATAGGTATCTCTAGGCTTAATTTTGTTTACCATTCTAGACTACATAGTCACTAAACATCAGATGAAATTGTGGATATATAGATTCTATACGGTATGAAAAAAAAAAACAGATTATTACTAGTGTCCCATACATTATTTTGTCTCTTCGCATACATCTTCAACTTTCAATTAGATAAATACTATGACAAAATATTGTTTTTTTTAAGTAAATACTTAATTTACTCGAAAGAAAAAAAAAAGAAACCTTCCCGGGCTTATGCTTCAAACAACTTACATTTTTTATTACAATCTGATAAACTATTTAGGAACACATAAAGAAGAAACAAACATTAGTTTTATATCTATGTAAATATTATATATATTAGGGTACGCCAAAAATGACGATTTTTTTCACAGAAGATGTTCAAACAAATATCCTGTTACGAGCGGATGTTATAATTTTAATTCTAAGAGGACTATCATAGAATAGTTTTCCCATTTAAATAACACTGAAAAAAGATAATAAGTGTATTATTTTCTTCCGCAAACTATAACATCTTTTTTTGTAAATTTTTGGTTGAATGATTCTTAATTGGCAATAAATTATGAACAAAGAATTTAATAGAGTCGACAGTTCAACGGAGCGATATCCTGCCCTATAACTACTATGCCATTAAAGTCTTTTATTCTTCTCAATTAAAACTGCTTAACCCCGAGAGCTGTAGCGTGTTTCAATGTTATTAGATTACCCAATTACCTACCGCAACTTAATGTTGTCGCAGACAATTTTATGTAAGCGTCCTTTGACCTACTAACACAATTTGTCCTTCACTTGACATAGTACAGAGGTATTACCTTCAAAGATCCATTTAAACTGGTCTTTCTATTACCTGAGTAAGACGATCCAGCTAGACTTGACTTACCGGTTGAGAGTGTTTTTTATAATTTAATTTAAAAGGACATATGCTAGATAAAATCCGTTACTTATTGTAAGACATTGATAGGATTTCTAATTAGCCATATTTACTTATATATTGTTATTGTCAAAGTCTTTTTGTACCGATCGATAAAATTATATTGTTAAATTGTAGCGGATCGACGAATTCTTTCAACTGACTGCCCTGGTTCTTATTATTAGGAGAGTAAACTAGACTAGTTTAGTTTAGTAATAATTGTTAAAATATCAATAGGCCTACTACCCGTCACTTTTAAATGGATTCAGATTAGTTCAATTTAATGTTTTCTTATTTGTTATAAATTACGTCATTGCATAGCTTGTAATAAAAATATAGAAAGTTTGTTGGTGTTCGTAATAAAAATAATTAGACCAGAACAAGATGTCAGAGAGATTTGAAGGAGCAGACGGCTTTTATTATCTGGTGTCATTAACTTTAAGCCTTATAGATTGACATATATTTACTAACTGGTATCCGTCTGCTTCATTCCAAGTAATAAAAATGTTGATGTAACTGTATGGAGTTATTTAGAGTTACACAACCATTTCCGTGTTAATTTTCTTAGCTATATGAAATGTAATTAAAAATAGTCAAATCTTTATAAAATATTAGAACATATGAAATATTTTCCATACTAAAATATCTCAAATCCTCTAATCACTCGTGAAATGTCATTTTAAAAAAATACACCGTTCAATTAGCAAAATGCATGAAATGACTTTTGCGTTCACATACTTATGATCATTTCATTAGCGAGGGTAGTTGTCGTTTCAAAATATTTATATCAATTGTTATTACGATCACTTCAAGGGAAGGCATCGAAGAATTTAATTTATTGTAACGCTGTCTAGTGTTACAACAAAAGAACTTGTGCAGTCTGAATACTCGTGTGTCAATTTTTATGTTTAACGATCGGTTTTCTTGCTACATGTAGTAAGCTATATAAAATACAAACATACATTTTTATTTGTACAGATTATATATACTGATATAATATTTTACTTAACGTCATTAAAAAGCCTATTACATATTCAATGAGCTTGACTTAATGGAGTGTTATTTCTATTTCTAAAAGGTTTGTTATTTTTTACGCATTGTCATAAGTCCTGTCTGCAATGTGTTGGATTCCGAGATCATCAAATGTATATACAGACTTAGGTAGAGACATCAAATAATACCATGAAATTGTTTAGTTTAAAAATGTCCTGCTAAGCTCGTCTGTAAATAGATTGTAAGTTTAAGTTCATTTAACTTGTCATTAATCACATCATGTCTCAGTTGCTGTCAGAAAAATGGGTGGATTACTCTTATCATTACGAATCCTCTTGGAACCCTTGGGAATTTTTAATCTCTCTTTGGTGTTTGATTGAAGTGTTAATTTACGGGAATAATTCGAATAATATATCTGTTCTGATTTCGATTTAAATGCATTTTGTAGCTGTCACGCATTTTAGATGATGTTTTGGTCAAAGCGGAATTTGTTAGCGGAATTGTTTTGGATCAAATTAATATCAACCAAATTGTCTTTTTATCCCGATTTTATGTGTGGCCCGTTGCTGTCGCTCACGGATTAGCTTGACAAGTCACAAAAATAAAGGTGACCACTAGGCTTACTAAAATCATCTTGCTCAGATGTAAAGGTCAATTGATGATGACTTAGAAAAATCCATCTTGTATCCGGTAGCCGGCATAATTATGGTTAAACCCCTAACATATTAATTAGAACCTAAAATGTTCATTTAAGTGAGGTAGGTAAAAAGCGATCAAAACGTTTCATAATAAATCTGCTGAGATTTAACTTGTTTCGCTACTAGGTTAGGCGTATGTACTAAATAAACTGTTTATTTAGGCAGCTTGAAAATTTAAACTACTTAGCTGTTTGGAATTTTAGAGACTGCGGGGTTATCAGAATCCTTACCATTCTGTTTATCATCTAATTCACAATCTAATATGCGGAAAAATTCTATAGTAAATTTAGGAGAAACTTTTTCCAATTACTTTTAATTAGTAATCACTATGACTAAATTAAAATGACGAATGACAATCTAAATGAGTAATGGTGTAATCTTGCAAATATTTAAAAAGGGAGCTAAGGATTTTATGACCATGAGATTTTAAAGTATACTGGTTATTTTAAAAGCCGAGGTATGTATTATTCTCGATTTGCCCGAAACATCATGGTATCAGGCAAACAATCTACACACGTGCCATTTTCAACTTCAAACTTTTTAACGTGATGTTTTAAATAGATTGTATGTACGGAAATGACTGTGGTAAAAGGAAATCATTTATGTGTTCCGATTCTGTAGCGAGTGTCATCAGTGAATGCCCCTGGCATGCACTTCTTTCTAGACTTCCGACGACATGTTTAGGGCTGTCAAATATTAACCGTTTATGACGAAGTTATATTTGTAGAAAAAACACTACTGCGAGTTTTAGTCGGGATCTTAGTCTGTCATGTAGTATATCTTTTTGTTCATTAACTTACCTTATTGTTGATGTTACTTTGCGTAATATAATTTGGTTATTGTGCGACACATAAACATCATAAAACACATATTGGACATAATAAATAAACACAGGACGGGAATTATGGGGTTCCGCGAAAATTACCTTCAAAATTCTAGTAAGACGGACATCGTTTTACTAGGGCTTTGATATAATGCCCCCTTATCTATTGTGCCCCCTTATCTATTGTGCCCCCTTATCTATTGTGCCCCCTTATCTATTGTGCCCCCGTATCTATTGTAGCCCCCTTATCTATTGTATCTGAGGGACTCTGATCCTCCAGATACAATAGACAAGGGTAGTGCGTAAATGCATTGCCCCCCGTCCAAAAAAAAGAAAAAAAAAAAAGAAAAGAAAAAGGGCTTTGATATAATATTGAAGAAATGTTCTGTCTGCATGACAATTGCGTAACTGTGTAACTCACATATTTACATTGACTAAGAGGAAGAAAAATACTCATTACAGCCTGTTTTGGCAGTATTTCCCAAATATATTTCAACTAGCTGGTGCCCGCGGCTCCGCCCTGGTTTTCAATATTCACTGCGTACCTAAAAAAAAAACAAATGAATGAAGTAATATGAGAGTCTATTGTTTTTACTAGAGCGGAAAAAATGTACATAAGAGTAAACTGAAAAAAATAAATAGCATATAACCGTCTAAAATTCCGCGTCGAATGGTAGTCCCATTCCGATACGTTCAGTACTTTTGAGGTGAGGGTGCGTCAAAGGATCCCCATTTTCTTTATCTATACATATAATAAAAATGTAACGGATCGCTGTCTGTACATGGGAGATATATGAAAAAAAAATATTATTAGGACCTTTATAAACGCAAATAGGACCCAAAACTATAATTTTTAAAATTGTTGTCTGTTTGTCTGTTTGTCTGTGCGTTTGTGCACGCTAATCTCAGAAACGGCTTATCCGATTTAGATGTAGTTTTCACTAATATATTGTAGTAAGCTTCACTTAACATTTAGTGTTTGTTTCATGTCAATTGGTACATAAATAAAAAAGTTATGTCAATTTAAAGAATCACGTTGAACATTTATTCTATCTAAATTCTTTCTCTGTTCAGATGCATTGTATGAAACTTTACTAAACTCCATAATGGTCTATATAAAAGTATGATTATATAATAATAATAATAATATGATAATAAATAGAAGTTAAAAATGATCAGTTTCGGAAATGTTATTATGCCAATTTAAGTTGACCTCAGACATATATCATCATTAATATGAAATAGGGTTCAGGTTAGACTGGCAATTCAGGTTTGTTTATATATGTATAGATAAAGCACGTCGAGAGCCGGGGGCCGCTTTCGGAGGCGCATGGCGTAACAGTTGCATTCGATAACACTGACTGTTTAATTATTTTATTTATTTATATTTTAGGGTTTGTAAATACATATTGTATGTATATAGTATAGGTTAATTAGTTTTCAAATTAGGTAAACACGTCTTATTAGTTAAACTGTAAGTACAAGTTTATACAAGTTCTTAATTTTTATGTTTAAAAAACAATTTAGTAATTTGAGATTAATTAATACATAAATGTATATAATGGACATTTCTTTTATTTTCGATAATTAATAGGTTAGGTTAATACGTCTTAATAGTTATTAAAATGTAATAAAGTTAAACTGTGTAATAATCTGTAAGTATTTAATTTTTTTGTTTATGATGAGTATGTGTTCACTAAATAACGCTGAGTTAGTACTAATTACTACACTTCTTATAAGAATGCCTCGAAAAAGATCCAACCTCCCCCGGTGCAGCAGAAATGCATTAAGGATGAGATTAGTTCTCATTAGTTCACTGCATTTCAGTAACGTCAGGCCAGGTTTCATATTACAGAAACTTCAGCTCAGCGAAAATCTCGATTGAGTTCACATAGTTCTCGAATGATGGCTACTTGAGTTAGGATGAACAGGGAACAGTGTGAAGCACGTTTGTCCACCGATCGCAAGGCTCATGCAATATCGCGTGAGTCTGAGACCTTTACTGATAGGGAAACCCGGCTGAGCTCTCAAAAAGCACGAACTTTGTAGTCTAGAAAGCTGGAAAGTAGCTTAGATTGTGAATCTCGATTAACAGCTGATCGAGAAGAAGAAAGAAACTGCAGAACAACGTCAGTCACGACTAAATGCCGATCGACTTCGGCATATACTCAATAAAATGTTATCAAGTTTGATAGAAGACCCAGAAACTGGAGCGGAGGTTGATATCCTTCCATGGATTACCAAAGAGAAAACAGGTTATTTGTATTCGCCCAGAATTGATTACTCTGAATTGGAATCTATAGTAGGTATGGTGGTATGTTGTCAGTTTTGTAATGCTCAAAAATGACATGATTCCAAATGACATCTTTTGGGGTCAAACATATCACATCCAACTTTTAAGGTGCAGGGCCAATTTATCACTTGATTGGATCTTTGCGTCTCAAAAATGAACCAAAATTTCTTTAAATTTATTTTGTATCAAATTACATTGAACAAGCCCATATACGACATCATAACTTTCCTCAGCTGAACATCAACTTTATATTTCAACTTGAGAATATGTTACATCAAGTAAATCCATATGTCAGAAGTTTCAAAGCCGCAATAGATTCCATCCCACAAGGCCAAAATAACAATTATAAAGTTATAAATAAGGCTGATAGACGTCCTGCGGAAGAACATCGTGAAAATTACACTGTCCCCGTTGCAGACGAAGTTGCAGTAATATTAGTCAATTAGGAATGTGATAGACGTGACATCGTGCAGCGCACTCATGATGATCGCTTACAACGTATTTATGAAACACACCGAGCATATGATGCCCTGCAGTATCCTTTGATATATTTCCATGGTCAGGATGGGTACAATTTCAGACTCTACCAAGTAAATCCAAGCACTAGCATAACAAATTATAATAAAAAATATCAGCCTTACAGTTTTATTCATACCAGATACAAATTAGATGAAATTGTTGTATCTATTGCTACTATATTTTCTCTATAGTAACTTGAGATCGGTAACGGTGTGTATCCGCAGGAACAAGCAAAATTTGTTCTAAACGCAAACCTATGCTGCGAAGTTTCATGAATGCGAGACCTCATATCATCCGTGTATGGAAACGCAACGCAAATACCAACTTGCGAAAATTCATGGCTTTGCGAAAGAGCTATTTTAAGTTCACGAAACGACCAAGCAGCAGCAATAAATGCTGAAGTTTTGAGCTTTGTTTCGGAGGATAGTGTAGAGTATATCTCCATTAACAGAGTTATGAAAGATGAAGAATCTACCAATTACCCAGTAGAATTTTTAGAATCCCTCAGTGCTCCTGGACTACCATTTCATAAAATAAATTTAAAGTCGGCGTACCCATAATGCTGCTAAGAAATTTAACACCGCCAAAACTTTGCAACAATACTAGATTAAAAGTGAATTTTTCTCTTTTAAATTTCTGATTCTGCGAAACCTAATAGAAGCAGAGATTTTAACAGGTGGTAGTGTTTTTATGCCTCGGGTTCCGGGTTCCGGGTTTAAACGAGTTCAGTTTCCAGTGAGCTTATGACCAGTTTTGCGATGACAATTAATAAAGCCTATGGTCAGACGCTAAAAGTTGTGGATGTGGATCTAAGTATTAGCTGTTTTTCGCACGGTCAGCTTTATGTGGCTTTATCACGTGTTAATAATTCTAGCAGCCTGTATGCTTTGCTCCCCGATGGCTGTACGATGTAACGACGGTGATTATAATTCAGAATAAACCAAAATCCGAAAAATGCTGCCTAAAGTCACTATTCCACGCAGACGAAGTTGCGGGCACAGCTAGTATACACCATATATATACATATATAGATGATCATATGAATTTAATGATGATATACCATTATACTTTACTCGAACCCGTGTGTCTTATTAAAACTCAAGCGATTTAACGAAATATTGAGTAAAAGCGTAATACGAGCGAAATTACCTCCAGGAAGTACACTCCTACAAGTACAAAGCTAGCATAACTCTACATTTCGAGACTTTCTTAGGGTTCTGCCAATAACTAATTACTTTTGACAGAGAAATAACTCTAGGTTTTTTTGTAGGAGTGGAGTTAAGTGAAGCTGTTATAACAGTTTCCGATGACACATCTGTTCACTATAAGTAACTTAATTATTTCTATTGACTATACTATATATTCTATAGCATGTATATCACTTTAGTTTATAATAGAGTATGATAATAATTACACGGTTTTTTTTCAGGATCCTTCTAAATGAATAGTTTAGGAGTGTATAGAGAACAAACACACTTTCATTGATGTTTATTGATACATTGTAGATTAATTTGCACCTACGTTAATAGTACCGCGTAATACTAGTCTACTGGAATCGTCGAATCGAAAAGTCTCTACCTATTTAAATAATGCAAACGCTGGCCAACATTCTCCCAGTAACCGAATGTCTTAAAAGTGTCAGTGTCCAACTGAAATTTGTTTCTTTTTCTTTTATACGGTATAGGCTCAGTACTTTGACCACAATCTCACCTGATGTAAAGTGACGATATGGTCCAGGACAATAAACACACTATGCCTAGATATTGGTTCTCAGATGATGCTACCGGATCACACCTGTTGGTATTTGGCGACAGGTTTTCGAACTTGAGGGCGGTAGCTACCCAGGCGAGCATTGTTAGACAATGCCCTACCTCCATGCTATAGTTTCCTCACGATGTTTTCCTTCACCGAAAGCTCAGGATGGTTTTAGATGGTTTGAACCCGCGTCCATTAGAGCGGAATCCGGGCGCACTATCCATGCGTCTTCATCACTCTCTAGCCTTAATAAAATTACTGTTAAAAAGACCGATACTTTGTTTTAATAGTTTCTTTAGACTCTGTTAATGTTGTCATAAGCCTTTAATGTGCTCAACAAATGTTCAAACTACATGTTCAAGTAGATTACAATTTTCGATAACAAGTTTCTTTTTTAATTGCTTCATTCCTAAATTAAGATTTTTAATGGTAACCAGTTTTGTGAAAAGAAAACAAACATAACCTCATATAAGATTTTTCATACGGAGTGTGTCCACCCATCCATTCAACCATAATGCGTCCACTGATGGATATAGGTCTCCCTCAAAAAGGGGGGGGGATTGGCATAATCGTCACGCTTGGCATGCGGATTAGGAATCGGAGTAGGTGTTTCTGGTACTCAATGGATTCTGCTGCCCATCCTCTGGTTTTTATCCCTTAGTCGCCTTTTAAGACACCCACGGGAAGATATGGGCGATACTATTCTTGGCCGGCACCACACGGCACACCGACTATGTAATAATTAAAAAATAATAATTTAAAAAGTAAATTACACGGTTTATTCATATAAGACATGTAAATCTTGAACGAAGTCATGTGTATTGTCTAGTACTAAAATTTATTAAATAAATAAACGTATTTCATAAACAAAATGTCAGCCCTGACGGTTCTTTGACAGCCACAAAGAAGATTACATACTCTTTTCACGTACTCAAAGCGAAGTCGGTTGCTTGTTCGTGTGTTAATTAATACTTACTTGGCATTCTGCTTTTTTAAATTGTATTTATTATGGTCATGAATATTAGTTATGTCGCGCGACAGACGGCCGTTAGTTGGCATATATCTCCAGAATATGTGAGCATATTTTACATATTTTTTTTTTTTAATAACAAATGCATTGCCGAATATACTATCTACATTGATGTATTTAAAAATGTTATGAGAATTCCATGGAACACTAATAATTTTGAATTTTTATCGAGATCTCAGATGGTCATGCAATATTTATGGAATAGATATGGTATGGATGTAGTATATTTATGGTATTTTGCGTGGTGTAGTTTGTTTATTTCATACAAGTGATGTTTATTTAATATAAACACGGAGCTTAATTCCATGATGTCGTTAAAACTCCACGGAAAGTTATATCGAAGGGTCACCATTTTGTTGGAAAACTCTTAAAAGATGAGAAAAATAAAACAAAGTCGGGCCTAAAGAATTTTTACTCTTGCTTTTTTAATATTACTTTTAAGATATTCATTATACGAAAGAGATCGTCGGTGCAAATTGTGCATATAAATTAATTGAGATATTTAAACTTTAATGAGTATACAACTCTATTTACTTTAATTGATAAATAAAAAAACTTAGTAGCTGTAATAATGAGAACGATGTTTTGAAGCGATAAACGTCATTGAACTTCGTTAAGTTTCTAAATATTTCTCTGAAGCTATAAACCATAAAATGAAAGATAACCATCAACTTACTGAATAAATTTATGATTAAATTTGACTATGAATTTAGTTTAATAATAATAAAACATTAAATACGAGGAAGTAAAAAAAATAGAACTTATTATTATCAATTTGGTCGATGGTCAAGCTTTAACCAGTATTTATTGGGCAAAGAGAAATTGTATCTGATGTTTGAACACTATGAATTCATAGTAAAATATAATATATTTATAAATATTTTAACTCATAATTTAGGTACAAATAAAGAATTTACTTTTATTGAAGATCGAATATTATTATAAAAATAAAAACAATAATATTTATTACATTCGCATACACACCGATTTATTATAATCTATGTATAAATTCTGGTTACATTTTCAATGGGAGTTTTTAGTCGCCGGTCATCATCTCCATAAATTCTGAAATGGGAAAATTGATTATTGTTGAACTACAAATATTCTTTAGCCGCGGTGAGCGATTCTTGTTAGGGGAAAAACTTATAAGAACTCGAAAGTTTTAAAAATTTCTTTTAAAATCAAAATCAAATCCAAAAACTTTTTATTTAATTCGGGCTCTGAAAAGGCGCTTATGAACGTGAACAAAACTACCACCGCTTCGGAAATCAACCCAGTCGAGAAGAGCCGGCAAGAAACTCGATCTGGTTTTTTTTTTTAAGTTATTAAAAATATATAATTTATAATAACAATAAACGGTTTTAGGGGAAGCAAAAAGAGGGGTGTCACTTCCAGACATCACTAACGTTCACGCAATGATCCACTCATCTTTCACCTATGCAAAGTTATCATGGAGTAACATCGGCTAAATTATATTAATTTTTTAAATTAGATATTTCTATATATACTCCTTAGAAGCCGGAGCAGTTCATTAGTATAAAATAAATTTTCCAATCATCTGATCAATTTAACAAGAGTCTAAGCGAATACCGAATGCTGAACCAAGGTGTCGATGTGTCAAAGTGTTGCAATTCGACGTCATTTGGTATGCTAAATGTCCGGCCTGGGGTGAAAAGGGGAGGAATCAAACCCTCCACCGTCATCCCCTTTTCGGCGCGCAATAACACTAAGTACTAGAACAACGTAGTGATGGGTAAACCGGAATCAAATATCGGCTTAGACTTGAAGAGTTCATATTGACTCATATGGAGCAGTAAATAAATTAATTATTTCACATATCAGCTGTTTTGTTCCTCTGATAAATTTAATAAATTTGTGGTAAACTATTACGAACACCATCACGTCTACTTAATAATTTAAAAAACTATTCTTTAAGGTTTTAAAATGATATCAATGCATTTTCAATTCCATTTTGTATTATGTGTCGCCATTTTGTATTTTGTATTATGTGTTGTAAAATATGGAGATACATCTAACAAACTGCTCATCTGTCATAATTTATCTTTGAAATTTAAATTTTTATGAATATAATAAATTATCATAGTCGCCGGTGTATTTGCTACTGGCTCTCATTTAAGGCATTAATTCTATTTTTATAGCCTTTTTTAATTTTCATTAATTTGGTTATCTTTCTGGAAACTTTATAAATTTACACATGTAATTTATCTGTCTATTAATCGGCATTTTAGTATATTTATTTGTTGTGTTTTAACGTTTTTTAATCTAGTTATTGAGTGGATATTTGATTCTAAGCAACATAACATAATAATGTATATATGTATCAAAAATTTTATATAATGTATTATTTATATGAAACATTATTTATATATTTACATATAGTATATAGAGTAAAACAATTTGATATTACTCGATTACGACTGGCATAAAATATATTTTTAAACAATCATGAGGTGTATTGTTTTTTTTTTCTGCGAATTAAATACACTATTGGTTTGAGGTGTCTTTCGTTCTTGAAGGACCTTCACTGTGTTCAAATGTATTGAAATGTATTAAGCTACTTAACCCCTTGAGCACTTACCTGGCGTTTACGCCAGCTTTCCATTGTTTTCCTATTGTCTTATTTTTATGGCTACTCGACACATTAATATATTGTCTGAATGTATGGTATATACAAAATATATACAAGTGAAGTGAAAGTGATCTGAATACTTTTACGGTAGCTAATGACGCTCAAAAAATTTCTTAAAAAGCGCAGAAACGTGCCATACAAGCTATGCGCGCTGTATGAATCTGTCATCAAGCCATGTTCGTATAAAGGTAGACAGAAGTAAATCAGATTTAGTTAATAGAGATTATATAAATTCTGACCGTCAAAATCGACGGTGCCAGAAGCGTCCGTATCGATTTCTGCGATCATCTCGTTCAGTTGATCAGGGGTCAGCTGGTCATCTAGAGCGGCGAGGATCTCGCGGAGGCTCGATGTTGGGATGTAGCCGTTGCCTGGAAATGTAAAATATCACATATAATTTAGTGACTCGAAAAGGAGCTGTATTTGTATATAATAGTACACACTTTTAGTAGTGGTCTGATGAAATTATTTTTTTTTATAGTCCCTAAGCATCTCAGGCGTAACCCGAGACTTTATATACCCTGTTTCTCACTAATTAAAATTTTTACAACCTCCGGTAGTATTTATTGTTCTTTCTTTTCGTTTCTTTTATTTCTATCTCTCTCTGTCTTTTCTTATCTTCAAATCTTACTTCTATGTCTACAGATTTCTTAATGTTATGTTAAAAAATTCTTAGTTAGTACAAAACTAAATATTAATTAGTATCTGCTTTAAATTTTAATTATTATTACCTTATTATATAAATGTTAAAGTATGTTTTGACGATGTATCTGATAATGTTATGTTTCATGTATTGAATAAATGAATAAGAAAGTCAAAAAGTAATTTTGATAAGGTTTTTTTTAATATGAATGAAACGAAGTAATGCTATGCTATCGAATATACAAAATATTCTATATTTAGATATTATATTAAACTAGCGGGCACCTACAACTTTGTCTTCGTGTCTTATCTTGTCGAATGTGGGATTACTTGATTTTCTTTTGTGTTTATTAGTTACTGAACTACACATGCTTCTTGTATACCCAATTTTATACAAACATTATTTTTAAATGTTTTTTTTAAATTATCTATAGCATGATAATTTTTACAGCCTATCAATCGTAACCCGTTTTAAAGACAAAGCAAAAAATAACTATTTCCTAATATTTTTTGTTTACGAATTCTAAAACAATTTCAAATATATTTATAACTATTAGCATATTAAGCATAAGCACATGTTGAGCATATAGCAATTGATAGCAAATGCTCCTTGACATGTACTTCCCGTGTACAAACTTTCATCGAAATCGGTGAAGCCGTTTTTGAGCTAAATCTAGACAAAGACATTAAAAAAAAATGTTATATTCATGGTTAGTAACTTCTGAAATCTGTTACAAACGTCTGTTACAAAATTTCTAAACAAATTAAATTAAAAACTTCAGTTTTATTATTAGTATACTGGTGTAAAAAAATTCAAACTCATTAAAAATTGAACAAAATACGAATCAACACATAATTTTACGGGCAAGTGTTTGAATTTATGATAAATATTTTTTACTTTATCTTTAGTACCGAAAAAATTAAAGAAAATAATTAGGGTTCCGTATACAAAAAAATTAAAGCACAGTGAAGAAAATATGAAACGCGTTGGCAGCCGGGGGCACACAGCTAGTAATTGATAAACATTGTGTATGCTACCAATTTCCCCAACTCATCACAGTGCCCACTGTTGCCTATTCAAATCTATAGTCTCTTAAAACTCTCTCAGTCTAAAGTTTCTCTAGTAATTTAAAACACGGATGAGGTTTTAAATATTACTTTTAATTCGTAATTCGTTCGGTTAATCAGGGAATATCGATTTGATGTCCGCTGCATCGAGCTTCGGCATATCGGCTATTAACTAACGAATTCTGTATGCGATTGACATTAGCGAACTTTTTTTTTTTTTTTTTTATAATGCACAGCACAGTGACTGTACTGGACCTGATGGTAAGTACAGTACAATCCAAAACAGCGGCGACTGACACTGAACAGAATTCAGTGCCAGTCACCGCTGTCATGCTGGCCTGCTTAAGTACTTCTTCACGCCTCTTTTGAAGGACAATTAAGTACCTCCTCACGCCTCTTTTGAAGGACAGAACAGAACTGCGAAGAATATCTGTTTTTTAAGTGAAGTATATAAAATATTTATCGAACTGTTGTATGTATTAGGATCGATGCGTAACAGAGCTTTCAACTTATATACTAGCGGGCGCCTGCAAATTCGTCTACTTATTTTAACTGGATTGAACGTGGGATGTCCTGATTTCGTTTTGTTTTCCCATCAATTATCGAACGACCCGAACTTTCCGTATAACCAAATTTTATTCAAATCGATAAAGCTCTGTTTTATTTTTTAATTATTATTATTTTTAGCAATTGCATATACTTTCTGCACACAAAAGTATATCCAAATCGATCAACCCCTTTTTTACGAATTTTTGTAAAAAGACAATTAAAAATACAGACAAATTATCAGCTTTATTATTAGTATAGATATAGATCAACTGAGTTAAACAAAGAATATTCAGGGTATACGACTTCGAACGAGAAAAGAACTGTGGCAAATGTTTTTTCACACTAAAACCAAGCTTAGTAACAACATGTATATTCAACTGAGTAAACGTAAGTTAATACACGAAAATAATTCTTCTATAACTTAGTTCTTTTTTCTTAAGTCGGGTCGTTTCTATTATTTTAATCAAATTCTAATATTTTAATATCCTTAAAGCGATTGAAAAAACCACCATTTAGAAATTACTATAACCTTTACTTTTTATACTTCGTATCGTCTAAGAATCAACAAAGTCTTTCATACAAAATACGTGATAAAATGTTTTTTTTTTTCATGATTTTTTTTTTTGCATTGTGCTATTCAGGGTGTAGACCAACCCAACATATCAAACATCATAAAAATCGATCCAGTTGTTCTTGATAAATGGTGTAACTATCCCGACTTTATTTTATATTTATGTACCCGTAACTCCGCCCGCGTTTCATATATTCTTTACTGCGTAATATAGTTTTTTTCATAATCATTAAAAAAAACAGTGTTTTTTTTTTTTTTTTTGTACGGATCCCTAATTATTTATTGGCAAAAATAAAAGCAGCCTAAGTTACGCGAAATAACTTCAGCTATCTACTACAGATAGGGGGATGAGTAAATGCATTCGTCAAGTAATAATAAAGGTGTCCTGTGTAATGCAATAAAATATATTCGACTGTACTTTATTCAAAGTAATTACATAAGTGAAAAGAATTAGGTTTCAAAATTTATAGGTAAATAAAAATTAATTACACAACGAAATTCCTCCACCCACAAATCGAGTCACTGCATATAGACATTTCAAAATAATTAATGAAAAAAAAAAACTACGCAATTTATTAATACCTGACTTTATTATTTACGGTTCGTAGGTGAAAATGTTTGAGTTATTTATGAAATAATTTTATGATTTCCAGTGTTATTAGATACTTAATTTATTTTATTGTCGTTTTCCAGGACCGTACTACTTTTCTAGTTTTGTGGTCAGAGTTTCCGACTAGAAGTGAAAAAGTTCTTTTTCTTTAATTAAAAATTCAGAAAAATGTATGCACTGTATCTCATAGATTTATATAATAATAGCTGTGCCCCTGCGGCTACGCCCGCGTTTCACAAATACTTTACTGCATTAATTTTTTTTTTGTGATTTAGCTTTTTGACGGGGTACCCTAATTATTTTCGAAAATTAATAATACCCTAAGCCACCCGAAGTAATTTCAGCTATGTACCAAAAAAGTCCCGTCAAAATCGATCCAGCCGTTCCTGAGATTACGCGGAACAAACAAACAGGCAGACAGAAACACAAACATTTTAAAAATTGTTTTTGGCATAGGTGTCGTATACATTTATATATATATATATATATATATATAGCAAGTATTTTAAAGAGTTGGCAACGCGTACGTGATACCTCTGGTGTTGCAGGCGTCCATAGGCTACGGTGACCGCCTACCATCAGGTGGAACGTATGCCTGTTTGTCACTGTAGACTGTATTATATATATATATATATATATATATATATATATATATATATATATATATATATATATATATATATATATATATATATATATATAAAAGTTATTATTTTGATGTTACAGACTCTTCAATTTTATTTATTAGTATAGATTTAAAAAAAACTGAATTTTTAAAACGGACTTAATTTACTAGATGAACATCTGTGCAATAGCGAAAATAATTATCGCCGGCATCTATTTCGCGAGTTTTAAAACACACTCACAAACTCTTGAATATATATATATATATATATATATATATATATATAAATGTATTCTTGATTCACACAATACACATACACAAAACGCGGAAAATTTCGGAATAAATTTCATTATAAATTAGTACGAGCGGTATACTTTGGTGACATTGTACAAAATATATAAACTAGCAGAAAACGATATTACTCAATAATGTATGTTCGGGAAACTTTATAATTTGCTTCTCCTAAAATCATATTATATAAAAACAAAAGTACTTTTTTAAACTAAAAAGCGACTTGAAAAAAAAAATACTTTGAGAAACATAACATACAATGCTAATTTTAAAACACTTATACATTTTTTGTCGACGGTTACACGTGTATTTCTTTTGTTTTTAGAATCAAAGGCATGTATGTGTAAACATTATTAAACACTTTAACAATTAATTTGAAAACATTTTTTTATGTTAATCTATTACGGTAGCAGCTGCTTATATAGAGATGTGCTGCGTTCCAGAGACGTCGTTAATAAGAAAAAAAAGAAAAAATATCGATACGTTTGAAGGAAAAAAAAAAAAAAACGGCATCTATCATTTCTTCATTTAATATTGTAAAAATCCTTTGTGACATTGTATCTCTGTCCGTTTGTCAGCTAGTGCGCTTATAATTCCATAACCACTGAACCAAATTACTTTCGGCTTATTTTCTTAAGTCATAGATGTATTCTATGGATAAATTGAGTATATATCTTATTTGATTAAGTGTTTATTATACGCATCACAAATTATGAACAGGTGACGTCACGGGCACATAGTACGTCATAGGGTAAAAGAAAATAAAACTAATAATACACAATCATATCAAATTTGTTGAGTTGATTTTTTATCTATTTAATTTTGATTTCATTTCTTTAAATAGGTCTATAATCATTATAAGCTTTCTTGTTCTTGTTCAAGTCGCTAATTAAAATTAATAGCAAAATTATGTTTTTATTTTAAGAATCGTTTTAAAATAACTATTTGCTTCTGTGTTATGTGTATATCAGATGTTTCATAATAATAAAATAAACAAAATATTATCGACATCAAGTAGTCGATATTTGTGTTATCTCTAATCCGGTTGCCACGTGATCATCTCGATATATCCGCATAGTCGACTGCGAAGGAGAGTCACTTCTGACTCACGATTTTTTGTCTTGACTTTCAAAATAACCACACAATAATATAACGCTTTAGAGAAAGTCCTACACACGGCCTTACGATTTCAAATTATACAAACATTACTATAATTACAATAAAATTGATATATAGAGATCAACATAAATTGGGATTTAGACAAGACTTCATGTCTAAGATGTGCTTCGATCTACCAAATGGATTTTTTTTTTTACACTCGTTACAATTCATGCATTAGTAATCCTTAGCACACTACACACGTGGTACATGGGGCTTGTAAGGGATCTGCTTTTGCAAATCGTAGGGCATATCATCATATATTCATCATAATTCCAGCTGAAAAACGTCCACTACTGGACATAGGCCTCCTTCTAGGCCGGCCCACTCTGTCAGGCTAAAAATAGTAAGGTAAGGCATTTACACATAAATGGCGACTAAAGGATAAATCAGAGCAAGCGCAGCAACATCCTCTGAGTACGACAAATATCCATTTACGATTAGCAATCCACCTGACAAGCGTGGCCATTACAGCGCGAGCTAATATCACGTAATAGCTCAACGCGAAGTTCGTACCGTTCGTCCGTACGTATTATGTGCTAGCTACCACTTTTCGTCTGTGTGCCCTAAGCACTTATCGCAAAGCTCGGGTAATGCCTACCATGGTCCTTTTGGTTAACAACTTCAATTATTTCGAAACGAAAATCACAACCTTCCTCATCACAAGTTCTTTACGTACGCTCACCTTCTTTGTCGTAAAGTCTGAAGGCTTCTTTCAGTTCTTTTTGAAGAGCTTCATCGTCTTCATCTAAGAAATGCAGGGCGACGCGCACGAACGAA
This sequence comes from Samia ricini, assembly GCA_014132275.2. NCBI lineage: Eukaryota > Metazoa > Arthropoda > Insecta > Lepidoptera > Saturniidae > Samia > Samia ricini. The sequence goes on from AP028164.1 coordinate 12,924,573, forward strand.
TCGAAATTCAATTTGCCACTACCTGGAATAAAAATTGAAAAATAGCGTATTCGTGTTTTATAATTAAAGATGGGAAGTTTTTATACTAGCATGGCAAAATGACGGATCTGTGACTGATCGTAAGCACAGAACAATCCCAAAACAGCAACGACTATCGAAAGATCATCAATCGATCGCCGGTCGTTGCTGCAATACCGGCCTGCTATGCGGCTAATAAGTAAATATCTAATCTCGAGGTAAAATGACTCTCTTTGTAATCGTTTACATTTTTCAATATATTATTATTAACTTCATAGTTACTTTTCCAAAAGCAATCAACATTTATGAAAAGCAAGAATGATACATTGTTTTAAAAATAAAATATTCAAAGTGAAATATCAGCCATTTTTATATCATCTAAAAAGATCCATTTTTAACGTTCATTATAGATTCCCTACATTATAAATAACATTATCAAAGCTTAATAAAATGTTAAAATATAAAACATTTTCGCAGTTAATTATCGCAGTTTAGTGTAGATTTTGACAGTTATTTGACAGTACGCCGTAAGGAGTTGATTAAATATTCGTTATTAAAAAAAATAATGATGTCAACTTCTGATTGTATGACTCGATAAAATCGACGGTGTACCAAATTAATTTTTTTTTTTGTTATAAATAAACTTTAAACTATAGACAAACTTCAGTACATCGAGATTTATACGTATGGTTAACCCCTTGAGCACTAACCTGGCGTTTACACTAGCTTTCCATTGTTTTCCTATTTTCTTCCTATTGTCTTATTCTTATTGGTAATCGACATATTAGTAATGTTATGCATATTTTAAATATATAATAATACTAACATCTAAGAAATAAAGATAAATTATGTTGTGTAATTAAGTAAATAGCTGTGGAAAAAATTAGCGTAAAAATCAAGATTGTTTTAGAGAGCGATTTACAAGCGTTCGTATCGCTTTCTGGTGTTTAAAAAATTTAACTGTTTCATTATTTGTGTGTATTTATTTTTAAAGGGATTGCGAACTCCGTTACAGTAATTAAATTAGTCTACATCTAAAACACTCACATACCTTGACGATTTAAAACAGATGTCTCCACAAATTCGATTCCCGTAAAATCTGTTCTTAATTGATGGTAATATCTCTTGTAATCTACGTCTATTTTAGCGAATATCGCTTCTTTGAACTATATACCGCTTTTTAAATTCAAAAGTAACTTTTGAAGATGAAAGAAGTCTGTACATAAGTTACTGCAGATATCACGTGTTTTTTTTTTTTTCGTTTTTACTAGGTTTTTATTTTATTACTAGCAGTGCGCTTAATGGGATCTACTGCGACTATCTCAGAAATTTGTAGAAACATCTTAACACCTATTGTTAACCTTTTTTATAGGATCAAATATTCAAAAACGTTTTTAGTAGGTACTTTACCTACCTATATAAGGAATTTCTGTGCAAAATTTCAAGTTTATTGTAACAAGGCAATGAAGTTCATGAAAAAAAAACTGCGAACAGTTTTGTTTGGACTGACTTAAAAAAATAATGCTGACGACTTCACAGTTTCTCGACAGACGTTTTGCGCCAACCGATATAAGCTGTGAATTTTCACTCACTCTGTCCGTTTGATCTTTTTATTAATCGCACTGCACTATTAAACCTGAATTGGACTTTTATACTATTTGCATATCCACGCCGTATAATTAACCAATTAATAGAAACAAAAATATACCTTCTCTATATAAACTTTCTTGTTTTGAGATTCAATAACTATGCATCAAATGCAAAAATCAAAGATATCCGGAATTAAATTATCTATTCAAAATTATTTTAAACTGCTATTTAAATATTGCATGCCTTTACGTCTTTTTTTTATTTAATTTGGGTTTATTTATGTCTTAATTTCAAATATATATTTTATATAGTCTAATTTTAAATATTGAAAGTTTTTATTATTGCATTATGTAAGACGCAGAAATTTCTTTCTAGAACAAGTTGTGTTTCGTTAAAAAAATGTTTTATCACATAAAATTGTAGATTCAAAATTATTAGATACAAAAACGGCTTTTTTATTTAATAATAAACTCAAAAATAAGTATATAATAAGAAAAAAGTAATTTAATTCTTCTAAAAGGTAAAATTCCTTTTCGGACCATTCTCTTCTACGTCTTCAGTTATTGGCAATCTGAGATTAACATACAATATTCTGCCAGCGACATGTGTAGATAATGTTACATTATGAATCTTGTATCAACGTTTCTAAGCTCCATCGAAACGCCGGCTCATTTTTCTAGAACTTTCTATGGAGTTTTCGTGACACCTCAGAATAATACGTTTCGTGTCATTATTACCAATACACCTTACCAGTGCACAATAACCAGCACTCAATGCATCCATCCATCCATTAAGACGTCCACTGCTGGACATAGGTCTCCCCCAAAGATTTCCACGACGAACGGTCTTGCGCCAGCCGCATCCAGCGGACTCCCACGACCTTTATGCTGTGTCTTCCAGTACGCTGCAGGCATTGGAGTACCTTTTGGCCCCATTGGGCATCGGTTCTACGAGTAGTATGCCCAGCCCATTGCCACTTCACTTTGGCGATTCTTCGGGCAATGTCGGTTACTTTGGTTCCAAAAATAACACTATATTACCAACATTACATAATATAGGCAATAATAACTGCTATATAACAGACTGAAATTCAAGAAAAAACTCAGCCTTTTCGCAATGTACAATAATAAAATATAATTATCACTCACCGTCAGCGTCTTCGCTGTCCAACATTCTGTCTAGTTCCAGATCATCGTAGTTATGCACCATAGTATTGAGTATCGTCCTGATTTTGTCCTTCTCTATTCTGCCCTGTTTCTGTGAGTCGAACATGCTGAACGCCCGCCTGAGCACTGTGAATATTGAAATCGATTTAAAAAAATCGTTTTATGTAAATAATCGATTACATATAACATTCAATAAATTTTAATATCAAAGTAGACGCGTTGATGATTGTATAAGAGAATGCGTACCATTCGAACTCTAGCGATTTTCTAGGTTATATAAATCTATACGTATGTTCTTTATCTATACTAATAAATTAAAGTATCTGTTTTTTAATGTCAAAATAACAATTTTTTACTAAATACATATGAATGTATATACGATACATTATACTATAAACACAATTTTAAAAAAAAATTATCTGTCTGTTCCGGGTAATCTCCGGAAAGGCTGAACTGTTTTTGACGGGACGTTTTTTTGTTAGATAGCTGAAGTTACAACGCGTAACTTAGGGTTCTTTTGTTTTTCGAAAATAATTACGGTACCGCGTGCAAAAACTGAAATCTCATACATATTTGAATAAAATTCGATTCAATGCACAGTTTTACGGCCAAGTACTTGAATTTGTGAGCAATATTTTTACTTTATTTTAGTATTATATATTTTTAGAAATGTAATTGGGGTTCCGTATAAGGAAATTAAAACGCAGTGAAGAATATATGAAATGCGGGCGCAGTTGCGGCCACACAGCTAGTTGAATATAAAACAATTTATCGCACATACAATACAATGCGCTAGTGGAAAGTTTTCATTTGCACAATATTTTAGGGAAATTATAAAATAAAAAATAAAAGTGACTAAATCAACTGGTGTTGTTTAGAATTAAAAAAAAAACATTATTTTCAATTTAGTTTCGATTCATCGATTTACGTGTATTATTTTGAAAATTTTAAGATCAGATTTATTGGCATGAACCAAAAAATAAAATTAACATCATTATTCTCCTGCCTTATCCCAACTTGCTTGGGGTCGGCGCAGTATGTTTACTTCTTCCATACGTCCCTATCAGCCGTCATATCTTCATTCACTCCTTTTTTATTTCATATCATTTCTTAGACACTCCATCCACACTTTCTTTGGCCATCCTCTAACTTTTCCATCCTTCCACATTCATATTCATTACTATTTTACCCACATGCTCTGCCTCTCTTCTCATAACATGTCCATACCACGACAAACGGGAACCTTTCAACTTTTCTACCACTGGCGCAACTTTTAAACTCCCTCTAATATATTCATTTCTTATTTTATCTATTCTTGTGACACCACACATCTATGTCAACATTCGCATCTCAGCTACATGCAATCGCTTCTCATCCATCTTCTTACTAACCCACCATTCTGATCCGTACAATATGGACAGGTCTTATGATGGACTTATATATCCTCCCCTTTAATTTAAAGGGCATCCTGGAGTCACAAATAATAAAATTAACGAAGATACATAAATATGTTCGCAAATAATATAATAATAATGAAGTTTCTGTTTGTAATATCAAATTAACAGTTTTTTTTACATGTAAATGTATATACAGTATTTATTTTAAAAACAAAATTTCTAAAATGTTTGTCTGTCTGTTTATTACAGCTAATATTTGGAACAGCTCATCTTTTTTTTTTATTCTACGAAATTTTCTGGCAGATAGCTGAAGTTATAAAGCGTCGTATAGGCTACTTTTATTTTTATAATCCAGGAAATTGTGAGTAAGAATCCGATTCGATTCAGTTTTAGTGGTTTTATTCTATAACAAAATTATTTCCTATGATTATTTAAAAACTAAATTACGCTCTAAATAATTGCGTGTAATACAAAATATTATACGCGAACGGAGCCGCGGGAACAGCTAGTTCTAAATATGAATCCCGTACAAACTATATTCTATTAACTACACACATTATGTTTCCATTTTATAGCTAAAAGGCCCCAAAAGCTTAGGCGAACTCGTGGAAACAAGTTTGAATGTTCACCCACAAAACCCTTGCTATCGGGGCCGGCGTCACATTTGCAAATTAAACTCACTGTTCAGCTTCTCGTGTAAGCCGAAACAATTTAGCCCGGATTGCCTCTGGATTTAATGCTGGCTTAGTGAAATGTGTGTAGTTCTTTTCTCCCAGACTTTTTTGTTTTTCCAATTCATGTCAAAATTCTCATTACTATAATGCTAAAATAAAAATTCAATCAATGTTTAAGCCCTTAATATTAATATTGAAAGGTATGTCATCATATTTAAAAATAATTTTAAGATTAATCTCACTTTCATACTGTGTACAATGTTTATTTTCAGATACATAATATTATTGTTCCGCATTAAATTGTCTACAATATAGCTTATAGAGTCAAGTTTGTGGATAGTAAAGAGTTAGCTCTTTACGTGGCATTGCAACGCTTGCTTCCATACATCATTTAAAGTTGGGAAGAGTGTTTTTATTAGCTGAACCTAGGGCCTGGTACGAGGGCCCTTCTCCCATGACACTGGTTCGACGGACTGAAGACGCAACTGGAGTGTGCTAAGTTGTATATCTCTCAAGTCGGGCCAGGATGTTAGGCAAACCGCTAGGGCAATGCGGTTGAGTGCAGCAGCCATCCCGCTGCTCCCTACCATTGATGGCAGACGGTACATCATAGGGCCTTAGTGAGTAGAAGTCTCACATAACTACCTACTTCACCCATGAGGGTTTCCTCCCCTAAAAAAAGAGTTCGGCTGGTACTTTATAAAAGGGAACGTCTGTTTGTCCATTAGTGTGTCTTCAAGTGTAACTCAACAATCCCTGAACCGATTTTATGATTTATAATTTTTTAAGTTTTCGCGTTCCATATTTAAAATCAGTTAATTTTAACGGGTTTTTTTACGCGTTACCTTTGGTTTTTTTTTCTTCCTATCCCGACGTTTCGGCTGGGTTTCACCAACCGTGGTCACGGGCTGACTGGCGGTGCGCGGCGTCGTATCGCGATCGTATTGGCGATCAGTGGATAAAACTTTCGGCCGGTGGAATTCGATCCAATGGTTGGTATTGGAGTTGAGCAGATGTTCTGCTATCGCTGACTTCGTTGTTTGGCGCCAATACTATCGAAGAATGGCTCGCGAAGCGATTGAAATTAAAAAAACATCCAAATTTCAATCGCGAGGATGGGTATAGGCTTTCCTCAGCGTGGAATCCGGTGCTAGAAAATCTAAAGGTTCGTGATTTATCGTCACAGGCATCGTTGATGGATACTGTTAGTGTTGTGTGTTGTGACTATAATAAATATAAAGACCAAACGGAGGTAGTTCATCAAAATACCCCTCAACGCAGCAGGCGACGCCGCGCACCGCCAGTCAGCCCGTGACCACGGTTGGTGAAACCCAGCCGAAACGTCGGGATAGGAAGAAAAAAACCAAAGGTAACGCGTAAAAACCCGTTAAAATTAACTGATTTTATGATTTATGTCTTTAAATTCATAGGCACTTTAAAACTCCGAGCAGGACTGTAGTTCTAAACAGTCTGAAGCAAAGAAACAACCCAAATAATTGTAAAAAAAAAAAATTGTTTAAACTTATGATAGTGGCGGCTAGCGATCAAGCCAGAAAGTGTTTTATGGCTAATAATTTTAAATTTATGCTAACGATGACTAATTATGAGATGTAACTAAATTCGTTTGTGAGTGTAACTAAGGACACGACTATTAATATAATTATATTAAACGAAAATTCATATTTATGTAGCAGTGTTTTTCTACGTACATACATATAAGTGCTGTATATAAATGTTAATATTCATCTAGGCGAGTGTCACTGTGAATGGAAACAGGTGACAATCTCCCCTACCGAGACATTGTGCCTCCCTTATTGTGTGACGTCTGAATGTATTGAAAGGGAAGCAAGATTAAAGCCGCAACCGTACTAGAAGTTAAATTACGTTTTATATTAAAAGTTGTGGTTTTCATACAGTATTATACATAAAGCATGTGTAAACGTTTATGATTGAGACTTTTTTGTTTTAATAATAGCTAGTTTCCTGTGTATATTTTTTTACACATTTAATGCAACGAAAAAAAAAATTAAAGGAAAAGTAAATTAAGACCAGATCAAATGATGTACAGCACTTTCTTTGTTGGACATTTCGAAGAAATAAGAAATATATGATTTGTTTGTATACTAAAATAGTAACAATTATTCGTTCGAAAACGCATCATGTAAAAATGGCCAAACAAATTTGAATGCAGTTTATATATATATATATATATATATATATATATATATATATATATATATATATATATATATATATATATATATATATATATATATATATATATATATATATATATATATGTATATATATAGAAGTGTACTCGAGTAAGGATTTAGACTTACCTACTCCTTAGTATGATTTTTGATAGAAGAATAAAGCTAACATTAATGACATAAAACTTTATTAATTAAAAACAAAATCGACTTCAAAAGAATAAACTATAATAATATACTAAAAAGTCAATACATAATTACTTTATTAATCTGTTTCGTTAATCTTGAAATCTGTGCCAGCTTATGGATAACAAAGTGGGGTAAATGAACGTCGCTAATATGTAACTGTGACATGATGATGATGACAATTTAGACAGTTATTTCCTTTTGTAAATGAGTTCATTGGTTAACTCTAGCTGGAACCGACTCAAAAATTAACGAAGCAGATTAATAAAGTAATTGTTTATTGACATTTTTAGTACATCTTTATAGAATTCTTCTTTTGCAGTCGGTTTTGATTTTAATAAAAAAAAGTTTTTTTTTTTTTTCTACTTTTTGGTTTAAGTATGTATTTTTAGGTATAGCTGTGAAGTCTACTTCATAGCATTGAAAACGAATATATGAAACACGTGTATCTACATATATTCGAGCATTTTTCTCAATTCCCCTGAGTTCCACTGATCAGATCTTGACCTGATTTTGCGAATCGGTCCACAAATGACGGAGAAGTCGCGTAACAAACGTACAATAAAAAACCATATAGACGAATTGATAACCTTCTCGTTTCTGAAGTCGGTTAAAAAAAAATAAAAGACCGCTCGTAATTAACCCAGATAGGATACTTCCCCTTGGAGATTAAAACGTGTAGAATGAAGTCACGGGGATAAATTTATGTACGCTACTAGCGTTAAGCTTAAAAACCTGAAGTCGATCGCTTTGTTATCAATGTTTACTTTGGTCAATTTTGTTCCCAATAAAATCCTTCTGAAATAATTAAGTATTAGCTTCTTTAATTAATAGTTTTCAAGTGATTATTTATAAATACCAATTAAGAGTTGTACATTATTTTAAATGAATAGCATGAAAGTAAATTAGTATGAAGTAAATATTAAAAAATAAGCAACTTATATTTATTTGATCCTTTGATCCCGATTCGTACAGTTCAAAAGATATTATTATCTCGTACTATTTTATACTGTTAATTTTCCATTATCCACTATCTCAATCGTTAATGGAATCGCTTGAAAAGGTCAACATACAGACAAACATCTGGAATATTACAAATAAAAAGTGTTTACATTGCATAATATAGTTAATTATCTCACGTAATAGAATCGGGCAAAATTGTATATAATGTCAGTTTACACGGTCAATATTTATTATCTTACAAGCGACCGAGTGTAAGTAATGAAATTTAAAAAAAAATTGTATGTGTAATAAAGTAACTGCACAATCAACGACTACCACAGAGGTGATTTGCTCAAATAGATTAAATACTGTCGAGTGGAAGGCCCTTGATATTATCAAATTTTTGGGGCGAGCGCTTATAGTTTCACCACACAGCGGGCGGGTCAGGACGGGTATAGAAGACATCGCGTTTACACGAGCCGTACGCGTCTTCTACTATAGTAAAATAGCGCTAGCGTCCCGACCCATCAGCTGTATGGCGAAACTATTAGGGCACTCAGTCGGAAAAGTGGTAGCAAGGGCACCAAAGTAGTACGGACCTCGTTTTGCGTTGCTGTTTGAAACGTTAGTTCCGCAGAATTTACAATGCGCTTTCTGTCTGTTAGTTACGGGTTATAGAAGTAATTTACGTGATTGATTATATATGTAACTAGCGGGCATCTGTGACTTCATCTATATGTTTAATCTAGATCAAATACGGCTGTCCTGATTTTGTCTTTCATACGCTATAAATTACCGAACATTTTTTTAATTTTTTTTTTCGAAAAATGATGGTAATGATTGTTGTAGTCCAACAATCTCTAATGAACATATACTTTATGCACACAAAATGTTATCACAATAGGTCTACCAGTTTCTGAATTCAAGCGGTTTTTTAGTTTTTATTATTTTTTGTACGAATTCTATAAATAATTAAAAAAATCTTTGTATCCTATCTATTGCTCTTTGACATAAACCTCCTGTATATAAATCTTCATCATAATCGACCAAGCTTTTTTTGAGTTAAATCCGGACATGTATACAGACAGACAGACACATTTTTTTAATCGTCACTATCGATATTAGTGAAGGGTTGAATTTGTTGCAAAAATTTAAAAAGATCAATGTACAAACAAACTTCAGTTTGATTATTAGTATAGATATCTGGTGAGGTTTTAGTATCTACAATATTACATTGAGATAATATTTAAAGCTAGTAACGAGTGCTATAGTGGATTAAATCGACATAAAACATCATGAAAGAGGTCTATAATAAAGTTATCCTTATGAAATTATTATGTTATTGAAATGTTACGATGTTATGATATAAAAATATCTCTAAAGTGAACCTATTTCGATCTTAAATAAGTGACTTTGAAAAACACTCTATATATTTTTTTGTAAATTTCGATTTAAATATAGAATTTATTTTTTTAACAATAATGAAATCTATAGCTTTCCTTTGTCGATTAACGCGAATTACTGAAAATATTGAACCGTTTTTAATGCTACACATAATTGCAATTGCGAATAGAAATTGTTAATATGATAATTTAACAAGAAATAAGTTGCTGATAATTAAATCTGTTTAAATGTGAAAAAAACACCAAAAAGTACCAAGATGCGATATGATGTATGAAAATTATGTATTAAAATGTAAGTGTAACTGGCTAGAATCCAATTTTGAACTTCGTAACCAAACTCAATGGATACTTACTTACGATTTGTTCATCGTCAGGTCTGTCTTTACGGCTCTGTAATTATTAAAAAAAACACTGTTAATGTATTTTACCTAAAAAAAAACCTTACCGTAAATATTACACAAATACTTAAAAAGAAATGAAAACAAATGTGACGCGCACCATTTTGATAATTCAAATTAAGGATGGCGACAAACGGTAAAGGCGGGCTAGAGTTGCGCGCGCTCTGTACTCGTAAACGAAACTGAACGAGTTTTCAGACACATTCGAAGTTTAAACGGTTTGGAATATCGAGCTAACTTTAGGAAGACATTCGATAATAGGTTTAGATATTCGTATGATGTAAACTTGGTGCGACGTACTGCTCAACTTTTGATTTATATTTATGCAGTTTCTATTCCTAATAATTTATACATTACACTATATTTCATCATTTCTGTTCCGACCTCATTCAGTATTATATTTACTCATAACTTTTTCTGTATACTATTTAATGTAACAAAATATATACTAAAACATGACCAAAGAATACGTTTATCATTAAAAAACAAGAATTTTGTTAATATGTTAACTACTTTTAAAAAGAATCAACTCAGTTTGGATGAAATGGCGACAGGTCTCTGGTGTGATTTGTGACTCCAGGATAACCCTTAAATTGAAGGGAAGGATATATAAGTCCATCATAAGACCTGTCATATTGTATGAATCAGAATGCTGGGCTAGTAAGAAGATGGATGAGAAGCGATTGCATGTAGCTGAGATGCGAATGTTGAGATGGATGTGTGGTGTCACAAGAATAGATAAAATATGAAATGAATATATTAAAGGGAGATTGAAAGTTGCGCCAGTGGTAGAAAAGTTGAAAGTTTCCCGTTTGTCGTGGTATGGACATGTTATGAGAAGAGAGGGAGCGCATGTGGGTAAAATAGTAATGAATATGAATGTGGAAGGATGTAAAAGTAGAGGAAGGCCAAAGAAAGTGTGGATGGAGTGTGTAAGAAATGATATGAAAGAAAAAGGAGTGAATGAAGATATGACGGCTGATAGGGACGTATGGAAGAAGAAAAAACATACTGCGCCGACCCCAAGTGAGTTGGGAAAAGGCAGGAGAATGATAATGTTCACTACTTTTTGAATTATATGCTAACTAATGGATATATCTCATCGATATCGCATTTTATATTTATTGACATAGCCTTATATTTTACTGATATAATGTAAGCTAGAAATTTAAAATTACTTCATTTTATAGTAAAATATCTAAAGTCAGTTCTAAAAGGTTTCGTTTAATGGTAAATCGTCATTTACAAATTTAAATAAATAAATAATTATTAATGATCTTAATAACGTCTCGTCTCTCTCCCACGTACATAGCCACAGGACATTCTTCCAAGTAGAAGGATCTCACTTCGATCTTGATACACACATTTCGCTTTTTCTACTTTCATGCGCGCTTTTATACATACTCGTCGTTTATAGGTACCTTTCCATCTGACCTTTCTTTAGAACATCTTCGATCTGGTCGAGCAACGTTCTCATAGATTGACCCTTATCTTGTAGATATGTTTTGCCAATGTTCTGTCATCCATATTCTTCATGCGCCCGAAACAACTTACTCTATTATTGTCACTAGATCTCGTACCACTCCGCAATATTCCCTAATCACATTATTAGTAAGTAAGTATATATTTCATAAAGTAGGAAATAAATACAATACGGAAGTAAAAGTTAAGAATAAAATGTTGAACAAATGAACTGAGATCCTGGAACGAAGTGCTTCCAGGGAACCACAGCGCATTAATGTCAAATAAATATTCATGTCATTCTAAGCCATTTCGAACGAGCCAATAACGATGCAAATTTACCTCTATTTTGAGGTAAAATAATACTCACGTATTCTCAACTGGCTAGGTGTCCTGTAATGGTACCGTGGGTTTTAGTGGGATTTCCCGATGCTTCACTCCGGGAAATTCTACTTCCGGATTAGAGATGGTAGGGGGAATGAGTAAATGCATTTGCCAAGTAAAAATAAAGGTGTCCTGTGTATAAAATATATTCGACTGTACTTTATTCGAAGTAATTACATAAGTGAAAAGAATTAGGTGTCGAAATTTATAGGTAAATAAAAATAAAATTACACAGCGAAATTCCTCCAACCACAAATCGACACACTGCATATACACATTTCAAAATAATTAATGGAAAAAAAAATCACACAATTTATTAATACCTGACTTTATTATCTACGGTTCGTAGGTGAAAATGTCTCAGTTATTTATTAAATAATTTTATGACTTCCAGTTTTATTAGATACGTAATTTATTTTATTGTCGTTTTCCAGGACCGTACTACTTTCCTAGTTTTGTGATCAGAGTTTCCGACTAGAATTGAAAAAGTTATTTATCTTTAATTAAAATTTCAGAAAAATGAATGCATTGTATCTGATAGATTTATATAATACTAGCTGTGTCACTGCGGCTGCGCCCGCGTTTCATAAATTCTTTACTGCATTAAATTTTTTTATGCGGAACCTTGTACCTTTTTTTTGTACTAAGATAAAGAAAAAAATATTTCTCATAAATTCAAGTACTTGCCCGTAAAACTGTGCATTGAATCGGATTTTATTCAATTTTCTTTGTGATTTAACTTTTTTACGGGATACCCTAATTATTTTCGAAAATTAATAATACCCTAAGCCACCCTGAGTAACTTCAGCTATTTACCAAAAAAAGTCCCGTCCAAATCCGTCCAGCCATTCCAAAGATTACCCTGAACAAACAGACAGACAGACAAAAATTAAAAAAAAATTATTTTTGGTATAGGTATCGTACATGCATTCGTGCATATTTAACAAAAAAAAAAATAAATAAAATGATATCACAAACAGG